>CM043703.1:63373226-63988226 GCA_023935145.1 Bretschneidera sinensis | reverse complement strand
AAGGCAGTACTTTGGCACAATCGCTAGGGACATATGAGCGAAAAAGGGCTACAAGTTCTCAGCAAGAATGGTCTACTTGATGGTGACAAGGTAGAAAAACTTGATTTCTGCGAGAGTTGTGTTCTTAGGAAGCAACATCAGGTCAGCTTCAATACCGAAGTGCACAAGTCTAAGGGCATTCTTGACTACATTCATGCGGATCTTTGGGGATCAGCAACACAGGGAGGTAATTGTTACTTTCTTTCTTTAATTGATGATTATTCAAGAAAAGTTTGGGTTTATTTGCTTAAAAATAAATCAGATGCTTTGAATAATTTTGTGGTGTGAAAAAAGTTATTGGAGACTCAAACGGGCAGGGTAATTAGGGTGTTAAGAACCAATAATGGCTTAGAATTTTTTATAAGGATTTTGATAAATTCTGTGAGTTAAATGGGATTCTAAGATATAGAACGGTTGTGAAAACCCCTAAGCAAAATGGAGTTGCTGAGAGGATGAATAGGACCCTTATAGAAAATGTTAGGTGCATGTTAATTGGGTCCAGTTTACCAAAATGTTTTTGGGAGAAAGTTGTGTCTACTCCTGTATATTTGGTTAATAGATCACCCTCTAGAGCTTTAGAGCTCAAGATTCCCGAGGAGATGTGGAGTGGGAAACCCCGTGAGTTGAGCAACCTTAGAACTTTTGGATGTGCTGCATTTGCACATCAAAAAGATGATAAACTTAGCCCAAGGTCTAGAAAATGTGTGTTTCTAGGGTATGGTGATGGAGTTAAGGGGTATAGGTTGTGGTCCTTAGAGTCAAAAGGGACTAAACTCATAATAAGTAGGGATGTCATTTTTAATGAATTGTTATTTCCCTATTTGGTGATGTAGCAAGTCAGAATGACTATCAGCTCACAAGGGACCAAGAAAGGAGAGTGGTCAGACCACCTTTAAGATATGGTTTTGGAGATGCTAATGTAGTAGCTCCTTATTCAGAAGGAGGGGTTGAACCAGAAACTTACATGGATGCCATGGAATGTAAGGATTCGTCAAAGTGGCAGCTAGCTATGGATGAGGAAATGGATTCTTTGAGGAAGAACAACTATTGGGAATTGGTGCCCAAACCAAAAAAATAGAGAGTTGTGGATTGTAAATGGATTTACAAGATCAAAGAAGGGAACCCTCCAGGGGATGAAGTCTGGTATAAGGCTAGGCTGGTGGCAAAAGGGTTCACACAAAGAAAAGGCATAGATTTCACCGAAATATTCTCACCGGTTGTGAAATATAAGACGATAAGGATAATGTTAGCAATGGTGGTCCAATTTAATTGGGAAATCTAGCAAATGGATGTGAAGACTGCGTTCTTACATGGAGAGCTTGATGAGACCATCTACATGAGGCAACCTGAAGGCTATAAGGAAAGAAGGCAGGGATATTTGGTATGCTAATTCAAGAAATCTCTCTATGGCCTGAAGCAGTCACCTCGGCAATGGAATAAGAGGTTAGATTCCTTTGTAACTAGCTTGGGTTTCATGAAGAGCTACTATGATTCGTGCTTGTACTACAAGGGGCATAAGGTGGAGGAAATGGTGATCATCCTCATCTACGTCGATGATATACTGCTGGTTGGTAATAGCAGGGAGAGGATAGAAAAGCTGAAGTCTCAACTCAGTTTAGAGTTTGAGATGAAGGATCTTGGCCATGCACAGAAGATCCTTAGGATGAGTATAATCCGGGAAAGGGAGAGAAACAGGTTAAAGGTTTCTTAGTCTTTCTACATAGAAAAGATGATATCTAAGTTTTCTATGGAAGATAGCAAACCAGTGAAGGTTCCCCTTGCTGGTCATTTCAAGTTCTCCAGCAATCAATGTCCGAGATCGGAGGCGGAGAAGAAGGAAATAGAGAAGGTCCCTTACTCTAGTGCGGTTGGATCAGTTATGTTCACCATGGTAAGCACTAAAGCCGACATTGCTCATGCAATGAGTGTTCTCAGCAGGTTTATGAGTAATCCCATAAAGGAGCATTGGCTTGGGATGAAGTGGTTGCTGAGGTACTTAAAGGGAAGCCCAGATGTGGGGCTGGTTTATGAGAAGAGGGGTAAGTCCATCTGTCTATAGGGTTATGCTGATTCGGACTATGGAGCTGACCGGGATAAAAGAAGATCGATTACCTCATACTGTTTAACTTAAACGGATGTTATATAAGTTGGAAGGCTCAGTTGTAGCCGATGGTAGCACTCTCAACAACCGAGGCTGAGTACATAGCGGCTACGAAAGCCATAAAGGAGGCTATGTGGTGTAAGGGGTTGTTAGAAGAGTTGAAGGTCCTGAAAGAGCAGGTGGTGGTGTATTCGGATAGCCAAAGTGAGTTGCACTTGTGTAAGAATCCGGTGTTCCATGAGAAGACAAAGCATATGGATACTCGCTATCATTTCATTCAGGAAAATGTTACGAAATGATGCATTCATGTGGACAAAGTCGCAACGGAAAAAAATCCTGCAGATTTAGGTACTAAAGTTCTACCTCTAAGTAAGTTTAATCATTGCCTTGGACTTCTTAGGATTGGAGTCGATTGATATGATGACTCAAGTTGAGTTCGGATCCTGAGTTCTCCGCACAATAGGTTCAGGTTTAATTGCTTAGACAAAGGTAGAGATTGTTGGTATTTCTCTAAAGATCAAATAGGAGAGAAGTTCAGCATCAGGTCAGTATTGTGCGCCAAATCCCAGCCTTGGGAGCCACGGCCTATAGCATACCCAGAATTCTTCCTCTCCAGGCTGCACCGCAGCCCAACCTTGGGCACCGCGGTGCCCAGCAAAGAGGTGGTTTCTGGCCCTTTGTGCGTGTCGACCAGCCTTATTCTGGGCCGCTGCGCCAGGCACACCTGGAGTATGGTTTTCAACCTCTTGTGATAGTGCATAACACATGGTAAAAAGGCATAGGTTCACTTGGATTCCTAGAGATCCATGAGTCTTTGGTTCTTAAGATCTAAGGGTTGAGATTGATCTCAAAGATTGGATGAGGTGGTCATTACTCTATATAAAGGGTCTTCTAACAACAAGTGAAGATAATCTACACAAGATATAAGATCACCATACAAGAGAATTCAAGTGTAAGTGTGAGAATGTAAAAACACAAAACACAAGAGAGGCACTAGAATAGATCTCAACAAGAGAGGCTGGTTGTTAAGAGAGAGAGTAGTATAGATTGGGGATTCAAGGGCTTTGTAAGTGGAATTTTCTTGGGGAAAATTCCAGGGAAACACTAGTCCTTATCACTTTCTTTTTATCTTCTTTCGTTCTTAAGAACTAGAGGATTCTTGAAGAGGTGTTGCTACAATTGTTAGAACTCAATGATTTAGTTCAGAGAGCTCGGAGGAGCTCACGGGGACGTAGGCACATTGTCGAACCTCGATAACAATTACTTGTGTTCTTTCTTTGATTGTTTGATTTCTGTCCTGTTTCTTACAAGTCATTATGGACTTGGGTGTTTGGAAAGATCATAACCTAGGATTCCGCAAGAAGGTGATTTCCCAACACCTTATAGGGTTTCTAATACTGAAAAATAATGTGTATAAGAAGGGAGAAATCATCAGACTTCAAAGATGCCTCTCTCTCCCCTCTTCTTTAGCTTCTCCTTCGAGTTTTCATCATGGCCCTGCATGGCTAAACTTTTATAATTGGTCGAAGGAAATGGAAGCCTCGGAATCAATAAAACTGTGAGATCTAATCTATTTTTATTATTCAATTTATGATTTGAGTATCGGATGTTTTTCTGTCCCTATTTTCATGATTGTCTCATTTAATTACTAAGAGGCCTACTAGTTTATTATTCGTTGCAATCTACTACTAGGTTAGATATCAAATCCATAATTGTTTGATCCCTCTAATTTGTGAAGCAACTAAGATTTAATGATTTGTTGCATCAGAAATTATTAGATCTTAGGAAGAACGCTCAACTAAATTAAATGCAACCACTTGTGCTTGTGTTGTTTAGCTTCATCGATCTCTCTAATTCTTAAGGTTGCTACTAGATTAAACCTTTAGTGCTTGTCTTGGGTTGTTTAGTAGTTAGGGTTAATTAGATCGCTTATTTTCTAATTAATTATGACTAAGGAGAGATAGAAAAATAGTTCCGATGGTGAATATTCAAAGTGTGAATTGATATACACTTGCATCGATGATCAGTTGTAAAATTCTGATGGTGGATGTTGACTTAGACCAAGGTTTATTCTTTTAATTGATTTCGATATTTCAATTTGAATTGTTTATTAGTTGTTTTTCTTAAAATTGTTTTCCTTATACTCAAATCCCCCCCCCCCCAATCCTTGTTCATGTAGCATAAAACTAGACTAGATACTGTCTGTGGGAACTATCCTTACTCACACTACAACATGTATTTTTAGGAGTATAGGTTTTATTTTTGGTTGCCTGCGACAGCACACCACCCGACCCTACAACCCAGGTTGAACTCGCAAGAACTTCATGAATGAGAGGGAGTAAGAATCTCCAACCCTTAGAGAAATTCTATTTTAGAATCAGTTCATAAGATGACACACTATATTTAGCCCATATAAAATGAGCCCATAAAGAGTTACCACTAATGAAACTCCAAGCTAGCTTAGCATGAAGAGCCTTATGAACATCCACAAGCCTATGAATACTTAAACCACCTTCCTCCAAAGGTTTGCAAATCTTTTCCCACGCCACCCATTTCCTCTTGGAAAGGTTGCCATCATTCCAAAAGAAAGAAGTAAAAAGCCGTTCAAATGAGCGAATTAACCTTTTCGACAAATCTATAATAGCAAGCGTGTGAATAGGAATAGAACAAAGCACACTTTTAAGAAAAGTAATTTTCCTACCCATTGATAAAAACCATCATTTCCAAAAACCTAGCTTCTTTTGTAATTTATCCTCTAAGTGAGTGAAATAACTCTGATAACAACGACCATGAAAAAAGAGGAACACCCAAGTAAAGAATGGGAAGAGAAGCCTTACTAAATGAAGTCCACTGCTTCAATAATTTTACCCTGTTACTAGTCCAAGAAGAACTAAAAATAAAGGAACTCTTGGACAAGTTAATGTGTTGCCCTGAGACCTCTTTATATTATTTTAACAACTTAATACATTCTAAGACCGAAGACTTCTTCCCATTTAAGAAGAGAATCATATCATCTACATAAAGAAAATAAATAATTCCAAGAGCAGGACCTGAAATAGCATAATGATTAATAAACCCTTTCTGAATCTAGGCATTGTAATTCCTAAAAAAAAAATATCTTCTGTAATGATGAACAAAAAGGGAGAAATAGGATCCCCTTGACGCAGACCCCTAGAAGACTAAAAGAAACCATGCTAACCTCCATTGAAGGTTGTATACCACACATTAGCAATCTGTATATAAAGTCACACCAAATTTTTAAAGAACCCATCTTCCTCAATAACTAAAGTAAAAACCTCCAATTCACCTGACAATAAGCTTTAGATATATCGATTTTAAAAATAACATTACCACTAGTTACATTACGATTTAAATTATGCAGCATCTCATGCACTAAGTTAATATTTTCATGAATACTTCTTTTAGCAATGAAACCAGCTTACTCCTCAGATATCAAAGAGCTAAGTAGAGGAGCTAACTTAGAAGCAAGAATCTGGGAAATTATCTAGTTCACCAGATAATAAGATTTAGACATATCGATTTTAAAAATAACATTACCACTAGTTACATTACGATTCAAATTATGCAGCATCTCATGCACTAAGTTAATATTTTCATGAATACTTCTTTTAGCAATGAAACTAGCTTACTCCTTAGATATCAAAGATCCAAGTAGAGGAGCTAACTTAGAAGCAAGAATCTGGGAAATTATCTTGTAAAAAAATGTACATAAACTGATGGGATGTAGATCCGAGAAGGCTATCAGGCTATCCACTTTAGGAAGAAAAACTAAATTCGTGGCTGTGAAAGCCCGAGGGAGGGAACCACCCTTGAAGAAATCCTAAACTGCCCTCACTACATCTATCTTAATAATTGACCAACAAGACCTAAAAGAATGCCCATTGATACCATCATTTCCAAGAGCATTGTCTGGGTCGATGTCCTCCATCGCACGCTGAATTTCCTTCCCTGCAAGGATAGCACACAACATACTATTTTGATCACCTAAAATGATGAAGGAAAACATTCAAGTAAGTTATAACCATCTGAAACCGTAGGCATAACAATGAACAACTCTTGGATATAGTCCACTATAGCTTTCCCCACCTCAGCCTCATCAGTTATTCAATCATCATCATGCTTCAACTTGAACTTAGGACTGTTGTTATTTGTCTAAGGTTCAAACAGGCCCAACCATGGTTTAAAAATGGTTAAAGTCCAAATGAAATATGGATTATCAAAGTTCAACAAGTTAGAAGACTGCACACATATGTGTGCATTAATTTGGAGCAAGGGAAGGCCATGCGCACTAGTGTGCGCACTTCTGCACACAATCAAGGAAGTGTGCGCACAGCAACAGCATCATCAGCACCATGGCGTCCAGAATGATGTGCTGAAGGACTGCATCAGTGCCATAGCACCCAGCACCAGCACCATGGCATCCAGAATGGTGTGCTGAAGGATCGGATCAGTGCCATGGAGCCCAGAAGGTGTGCAAAGGTGCTTTGCCTAGCACCATGGCGCCCCCTGTTGAGCGCCTAGGCGCCAGGCAAAGGGCTGCACACATGGACAGCCTATTTTAAGACCCTTTTAAGTGTGTGAATGCAAGGATAAAATGCACAGCTTCATTTGGAGATGATTAAGGGCTAAGATCTATGGGAGAACAAGATCAAAGGGTCAACAATGAATCTCAAGAATGTCCAAGAATTCAGAGGCTATAAAAGGGGTTCTAAAGGCCTCATTTCTACAATAATATACAACACACATATAAGAGAGATTTGTGGCATTGTGAGATCATTGTAAACACTTAGAGAGAATTGTGTAAGAGTGACAAACACAAGAGGGACTCTTTGTAGTAAGGCTAGGTGTATAAGATAGAGAAGTCTAGAATAGTGAGAGGACATTGTTAGTTCTCATCTTCTTCCTTCTCTTCTTGTTTCTTTAAGAACTTGGATTCTTGAAGGGGATTGCTGTAACTTTGTAAGAACCATTAAGATAGTGCAAAGAGTTCGGAGGAACTCACGGGGACGTAGGCACATTGTCGAACCTCGACAACAAATTGCTTGTCTTCTTTCTTTCTTTGATTTTCTGTTCTTGTGTTTGATTGCTGTTTTCTTTCTACAAGTCATTCAAGAATTGGGTGTTTGGAAGATCATCACCTGGGCATCTTGCTAAGGTGATTTCCAACAAGGACACATAACTTTCTCATTAATGGAAGCACGAAAATACATAGTGTTTCGGTTTCCTTCCTGTAACCATTTGATACGAGATTTATCCCTAGCCATTGACTCTTCCCTGTGAAGCCTAGATTCCAACTTAGATTTAGTCGTAATCATGGCAGTTACATTCTCTATAGAATATGCATCCTGCAGATCAAATTTTGCGCGAAGTAAAGCGTCTTTAGACCTGCTAATGTAGTGTTGAACATCACCGAATACCGTCCATATCTAAGACCACAAATTAATATGCACATTTTTCAACTTCTTATGCAAAACTATCAAAGGAGGACCCATATAAGTAACATTCAACCACTCAGACATTGTAGTGTGAAAACTCGTCTAGGAGGTCCAAGCTTTGAAGAACCTAAACAATTTCGAGGAAGAGCCTCTTAAAACAAACGAAAAGATCAAAGCAGCATGATCCGAAAAGATACACTCGGCATAAGTAACCTTAGGAATGGGAAAAGTCGAAACAATCAAACCACTTACGAAAACCCTATCCAGTCTAGACTAGCACTGAGTTTCTAATTGATAGTTGTTGCACCAAGTGAAATAGCTACCTTCAAACCTAGAATCCAACAATCTATTGTCATCAATAAACTCCTTAAAATCTCAACCACCATGTAAGTCAATAGGATCCCAACTACATTTTTCATCTGGGATTAAAACCACATTAAAGTCTCCATATATAAACCACAGATAATTTATAGAATACCCTAAAGCTTCCAAAGATGACCATAAGGAACGACGAGCCATGTAATGATGCTTAGCATAAACAAACGAGGCATGACAACGATCCGAGGAAGAGACCATGGAGATCTTCACAGAAACCGATTAATTGTTAACCTGAATATACTCAACATGAACATTAGTATCCCATAAAATCCAAATATGAGTATTATGAGGATTTCTATGAAAAGAGTTATGAAATTTAAATTTCTTAGCGAACTTAGGCAATTCGGCTCCATCATGTTTAGGTTCAAGCACCACAACTAGAGAAGCATTATTTTTCTTAATTAACTTACGAAGCAAACGCACCTTGTCTGGACTTCCCACCCCTCGCATATTCCATATGGTTATGCTAAATATTAATCAGATATGGAGGAGGAGACTACAAGACTCTTGGATTTACTCCGTCTACAGGTTCTTTTGGGTGAGGAATAGGACCACAACAGCTACGGATTTGCTTCTCTTTCTCTTTCTATCCATCATTAATAAAAAGTATTTTCCCTTTACTTATAGTTGAATATCGATTTTTTTTTGTTTCTCATTCTTCCTTTTTGTTATTTTTTTCCAGATTTGTTACTCATTCTTCCCTTTTTATTAATTTATTTTAATTTTTTTATATCACCAAGCATTTGTACTGGAGGCAAGCTTTTACTTTAGTTTCTTATAATTTGTGTGGATTCTTTTTATTTTGTATTTTGATTCATCTTAGTTTTTATATATGCGCAATGTTTGCATTTTTCCTCTTAATGAAATTGAGAGAGAAGAGAGGGGAGATAAAGAGAGAAAGGGAAGGAAAGAGGTTGTCAAATGTGTTTTTTATATATATGGCAGTTTAGTAATTTTAGCTTTTCTATCTAAAGTTCACAGTCAAAAGATTGTCAAACAAGATCCAGTGGTGTATGTGTATGTTTTAAAATTACGCTAATGCGAGTGTAGAATACGCTATACCCCAATGTAGTGAATGTAATTTTTCCAATATTTATTATCAAAATATATATAACAACAATTATTCTTAAGAGAAAATTCATACACTTCCCTAACTAATTTTGAAACTGAAACAATGTTTCTAATTAAAACTTGCACATAATAATAATCTCTAAGTTCTAAAGTTATCCTGATGGCAACTCCAAGCAATATGTCCCCACAGTTAATGCAACAAACTTTTGCTCCATTTCTAAGGCATAGGTCCACCTAATGGTGTGGCATAGTACTCGGTGATGAACAAATGTTTCAAGTTAGAACCTTTTCCTAAAAATTTCATCGATAATATAAAATGTCATCCTTTACAGGCCACTCTTTATGCTGTTGAGGTTCTCTAGTGCAAGCCAGTTGTAAAGCTACAATATCACTGTCCTCCCTATGTTCCTTTCTGATATCATCTAAAAATGTAAAGTGGACATAGAAATAGCTAAACATGTTGCCATTTCCTTGTCACTAGGTAGCCTTGAGAGAGCATCAGCTACAACATTATTTTTACCTGGATTGTATAGGATTTCATAAGAGAATCCTAATAACTTTATCAAATAATGTTGGAGTCTAGATTGTCTATTCCATCGGGTATTTAAGGCTTCTATGATCTATCTCTATAAAAAAAAACTTTGCACCAAGGAGATATTGTCTCCATTTCTTCACAGCTGCAGTGATGGCATACAATTCTTTGATATATGCTTATTGAGATTGAATTTTGATACCTATATTCTTGCTATAGAAAGCAATGGGATGAGGAAGTTGTAAAAGGTCTGCTTCTATACCAGATCCATTAGAAACTCTCTCTAAAGTGAATGGTTTAGAGAAATCAAGAACATTGAGAGCTGGAGTGAAAGTCATAGCTTGTTTTAATAACAAGAAAGCTTGTTGAGCTTCAGTGTTCCATTAGAAACAATCATTCTTCAATAGGTCAGTCAATGGACTAGGAAGGCTTGCATATCCTTTTAAAAACCTTCTGTAGTAGTCTATCAAACCTAAAAAAAACCTCTTAACTACTTTATTGAAGTGGGTTCAGGCCATTCTAGCATTGCTTTAATTTTGGATTGATCAGGTTCGACTTCTTATGTAGTAATGATGTGGCCAAGGTATTCTATTGATTTTTTTTTTTTTTCAAAACGACATTTTCTTAGTTTAGCTTACAATATATGCTACTAGAGACATTAGAGTACCATTCTCAAGTGATTGACATGATCCTTCAGGCTTTTGCTATAAACCAAAAATCATCAATAAATATTATGACAAATCTTCTCAGGAAATGTGTAAATATTTGATTCACTGTGGTTTGAAAGGTAGCAGTGGCATTTGTTAAGCCAAAGGAATTATTAAGAACTCATAATGGCCTTGGTGAGTTCTAAATAAAGTTTTGGCAATGTCTTCTTTTCTTATTCTAATCTAATGGTACCCAACTTTGAGATCCAATGTTGAAAAGAGTATAGCACCATGTAGCTCATCCATTAACTCATTAATAGTAGGAATAGGAAAATTTTCCTTCATAATCAAAACATTAAAGGCTTTGTAAGCCACATAAAACCTCCAAGTTCCATCACTTTTCTTTACTAATAAGACAAGTGAACTGTAGAGACTATTGCTAGGTTGGATTATACCCTCTATATGTAAATCACTAACCAATTTTTCCATCTCAGCTTTTTGGTGATGAGGATACCTATATGGCCTTATATTAACTACTTTGGCATATGGTTCTAACATAATTTTATGATCAGTGCCTCTTGGTGGTGGTAATGCAGATGGCATGGGAAAAAAATAGTGTTTTTGTTGTGAAATCTCAGGGTATTCTAGTTGTTTAGAAGAATTTAGTGTGATTATTTCCTCATTTTAAATAATCATATACATCAAAATTAAAATAAAAAAGAGTCTATTTTATCGTGCTTAGACAATTTTATAGGAGAGCTACAAGATATATATTCAGTTGTTACCTCTTGTTCTCTCTGTAATTGTACTCTATTGCCCTTATAGAAAATTTTCACTATTACAACATTGTAATCTATTATGACAGATCCCAGTTCTTGTAGCCATTGGACTTCCAAAATGGGGTCTGCTCCTTAAAGTGATATAACAAAAACAAAATTGATATGCACACATAGCCTTGAATGGAGACTTAGATTTGCTCACATAATCCAATGTAGGTTAAGTATTCACCATTGCCTACTTTAACTTTATAATGAGAAGAACGAGTAATAGGTAAGTCAAGAAACTTAGCTATTTTATCTTGAATGAAACTATGAGTATTGCCTCCACCAATAAGAATTTGTACTGTGTGATTACTAATATTGCCTAGTAGCCTTAAAGTCTTTGGTGTTCTGTGTCTAAGAAGAGAATGTAGAGAAATTTCAAGAATTTGAGCTTCTTCTGTTGGTCCAAAAGGGTTAGAAAAATATTGGTCTAGGTCTTCTTGCTCTTCTCCTTCTAAGAACAATAAGGAGGTCTTTGCTTTACACTTGTGTCCTAGGTAGAATTTTTCATCACGGTTAAAGCAAAGCCCCCTCCCCTCTCTCTCCCTTATGTGTTACACCTCTTGAGAAGATAATCTTTTTATAAGGAACTTTTGAACTAGTAGAGTTGCAAACATCACTGTATGGGGATTTGATCCCAAACTTATACTAGTATTCTGGTGGCTTGCATTCAGAGGTTTAAAATTTTGTTTAGAATTCCAATATTTGGAAGATCCTCTAATCTCTCCCTATCCATCTTCCTATAACCTTGCTAATCCTATAGCATCATGAAATTACAGAGGTCTATGAGCTATAACTTCCCTTCTAATGTGAGGTTTTAACCTAAAAATGAAACATTTCATCAAGAATTGATCCGTAAGGCCATTGAATTTACTAGATAAAGATTCAAACTTTGCATGATACTCTAACACAGTACCTTCTTGAGTTAGTTTAGTTAATTCACCTTCAGGTTCTTCATAGATAGAGGGGCCAAATCTTGAATGTAGTGTTTTGACAAACCGAGGCCATGTTTAGATAATCTTGTTATGTTGTGTTCGTTGAAACAAACTTACAAATAGACCTATCTGGTGAAATGAAACAAGCTATAATTTTCGATATTCAGGAGTATTTGAGAAAAGAAAGAATTGTTCAGCTTGAAAGATCCAGTCAGTGGGATCTCCTTTCTTGAATCTTGATAATTCAAGCTTTAAATTTTTGATGTTAGCCAGCTGATTTTTTTATTGTTGTTGAAGTTATGGATTTGGTGGAAGGGTTGTTTCTTCCTGAGTATGCATTTGCTTTAAAGATTTAATTTCTTGCTGCAGAGTTTTGATAGCATTACCAATTTCTTTTCTAATGTATTTGCAAGGTTTTTCCTATGGAAAGTCATTTTTAACAGTTTTGGAATGCAATCCTTTTACCATTGTGTTGTTTATGTGATTATGGACAATGAAAGCACTAAATGTTGGAGGTGGCGGGTGGAATTCTGGAATGTATTCTGATGTACTAAGAATAGAAAGAAATGAAATTGTCATCTTGTTTCGAGCACGAGATAAGCTCCTAAAAAGACTTCTGATTTCTTACCTTTCATTCCACACGGTAGAGCTGTATATATTGCTCTCAATCTAGTCTGTTACAACTAGTCATGACATCCAAGAAAGGCTTATTAATTACTAATAACTTCTCTAACTAACATCTAGCTAGCTAACTAATTCCTCAACCAACTTCTCCTACCTTTAGCGCCAGCTAATCCTTCTTGCTTTTGACTTTACTACTCTTCTACTTGTCCATACCTTGCTGGTTTCCTTATAATTTCCCTCTCCCTCAATTTTTTTCCGGTATCATATATCTAAGTGGATGACTATGGACTTTCTCAGTGTGATTTACTTGAGCCGATTAAGTAAATCGCTTGGTCAAATCCTAAGTAATTATTACATGAATATATAAAATAAATTCATGGGTCTTTAATCTTTAAAAGGTCTACTATGCTTCCTTGCGCACTCCTTGATTATCCTCAATAAAATATTATTCAACTCTAAATAATTATGCATATCTTATATATATATAAACACACACAAAACTTGATCATAAGTCAAGGGGAGTTACATAGGAAGGAGATAAAAATTTACATTGAGAGAGATGAGGGAAGACGAGGTATGAAAATCCCATTTAAAATTGAATAAGCTAAAATAATACTAATAAATTCATTCAATTTGCTAAGGTTTAGATCCAATAGTCATCCACTCATACAATCATATTGTAAAATCAAATAAAATAATTCCATTCTTGTTATGACCACATTCTTAGATTGCATTATTAATCCCATTAGGTTTATAGAAACTTTTTTTAATCATATTCTAAATAAGATTAAGATTCATTATCCATTAGAATTCACAATTCCAATGCAATAAGGATTTTGGAGTTTCAATTTCTAATCAAACTCCAATTTATCAAAAATTTTGATTTTGAAAATTAAGAACAATTTTTAATTAAGTAAATAAATTTAATTTAAATCTTTTAAAGATAAAATTAAACAATTAATTTTAATTAAAAGTATGTTTTGATTTCAAAGAAATTTGAAACAATTCAAAAACTCAAAAAAAAATTGTTTTTTATGTCCCACAATCGACTATCAATTAGGGTAGTTAACTGTCAAAATTTTTGTTAAAAAATTCAATTAGGTCAAGAGGGTAAAATTGACTGCTTCAACTGGACAATCAACTGTGTAAAGTTTTTGCCTAATTTTTTCAATCAGGTCCCCTTTGATTTATAAAGATTTTTCATGTTTTTTCTACGCAAATTTTCTTCCCATAAAAATTCTTTTTTTTTTCAAAATCATATTTTGATCAAGTAATTATTTATAATCAATCTCTATTTATTTAATAATCAATCTAGAAAAATTTTACTATCATCATATGATAATAATCAATTTAAGAACTCTTTCTTGAATTCTCTTGACCTAGGGTTTCATAAACCCTAATCTAAATTTTAAATTTTGAATTTGCAATTTATAGAATTTTAAGATCAAACCTTATAAAGCCATAACAATATAATTAAACTCATTCTAATAATCCATAGAGTTGGCTCAGATACCACTGTAAGTCTATCAGCACATAACACGCAACAGAATTTTAAAAAAATTTCAATTATGCCAACAAACTTTCACCAAGAAACTCTCTATGAATCTATTAGAACGATAAATCTATACAAGGTTAGAAATTTATACCTTATGTTAAATTAGAGATCCTGTTGATCCTTTGGAAATGAGTTCAAAAGATGTTCAAGCGTCCGACCTCTAAGTGTATCTACACGAACAACGAAGAACTAGAGATCTCTAATCAAGGGTGACTGAAAATTATAGAGTGTTAGCTCTTTAGGATTTTCGACTGGTGGTTTTCTGGATAGAGATATTAAGATCTGATCTTAAACTCTAATAATCAACATTAGGGTTTCCATCAAATAGAAGTTTTATTTATATAGAACCTTTACTTCTAAAGGCTCTAGGATTTTAGAATTTCAATTAAACCCTAATTTAATTTAATTTCAAAAATCTCTCAATTGGCTCTTTAGTTTCTTTATTCTTACTATTATCCTTTTGTATGTAACCCCTTAGGTTCAATATCGTGCTGGCAATAGGTCGTAACTTTTATGTAACAATTAGATCTCATCCAATTAATTAAAACTCCTTTTAATTATCGTTTAAGAATTAATTACAATTAATTCTTAAGTGCTTCTGCAAGTCATGATCTTCATGACTACCTAAACAATATGAATTAATGTGAATCTTTTCGTTGTTAGTTATCGTATAATTCAATCCTTCCATCATGCAATTTCCCTTATTAAACCTAACGTATGGAATTACTGTCAAATCTTAATAATTTAATCACATATATATAGATCTCAAGTCCATAACTTAAATGGAGAAATTAGAAATTCGTTTCTAATTTTCACCCACCTTAGCCAAGGAATTTCAAAGCTATGACTTAATCAAATCATCTAGGACATTATCTCTCTTTTAGTGAGAGTGATGGATCCTCCATTGTACACTAGCATACATTCATGCATAAGTGGTCATACCCCATTAATACCTTTATGTGGACCATGATTAGAACCACATTTAGATAACATCAAAGCATGATGACCTATACACAAGATATCTATGGTGCCTTAAGTCTAAGGATCACTTGTGCAACTACAACGTAAGGACTTCTATTGACAGCTATTAAAATGACCATTAGGAATTACTTATTCGAGTCAGTTTAGTGTATCTGTTCTCTAACAAGCACCTATATAACTTGTTTTAGTATCTTGGACATTGATGACCATGAGATCAATCACCCTCAACTCCTTGAGGAAACATAACATTTACTAATCTATCTAGATTCACTAATGCTCTTGTTAGTAATCCTATGATTAGGAACATTTAATAACAAAATTTAAGGAAATACATCTTATTAGCTTGATCTCATCATGGTGCTTATTTTCATTGCACTTATTCTATGGGTTTTATCATGTAAACACATTGAGTGATTTGTAATGAATATGATAAATAATGTAAATACCATAAATTAATATTTATTGTCAATAAATGAATAAAATTAATTATAAGTAACATGTCCATAACATCAAATGTTATTGGTTTGTAGGGCACACTACTATAAGTATATCATAAATAAGTTGATAAAAGTTAGCATAAGATTACCTTAACTAATTGTGAAATTGCTAACCAACTTTAGTTCTCTGTGAAACGAAACACAAATCTTTTATTAACCGTTTCTTCTCTTTTGCTCTTTGGATTAGTTAATCGAATTTATCCAAAAAAAACCAGCAATGATATTTTCTCTTGCATGAATCTTAACCAAGAATAACAGAGGAATCATTTGAAGATAAGGAATACAAAAAAGTGAAGAAGAAAGAGAGAGAAATTGGGTTGTACTTGTATTGTCTCGACCAAAAAAAAGGAAAAAGCAAAGTTGGGCTGTGATGAGGGAAAATAAAGAAAATGAAAAACCCTCTATCATACCAAAATCTCCACACATACCCAAAATTAATTAGAAATAAAGGAACTTGTTCGTAGAGAGGGCATAATTTATACCCAAATCTAATTAGCAGCATACACCATCGATCTACATATCAATATCAAAATCTTTTATAACATATATATATATATAGATCGATAAAGAGAGATGAGAGGAAAAAAAACCACTTCAAGAAATGAAACAAAGCAACTTGTAGTATGAGTCTCTGATATGCTAAAGTGCAGAAATATGATTAGGGTGTAAATACAAAGAAGAGAAACGAAGAGGAAGAGAATGGTTGGTGAATTATATAGTGGTAAAGGTGTAAATATCTTTGCTACACAAGGGTAATTTAGGAACATGAATAGTCTTAAAACTAAATTTGGGATTAAAAGCTACAAAACTCAGCTTCTGATTTGGGGCATAAATGTAACGACCAATCCCGGGTTGGCCACACCCGAGACGGTGTCATCACATTTTGAAATCCCATCAGAAACATATGTGCAACAATATAAAAACATACATCAACTAAATGTATATATATATATATATATCTATACATCAATCCTCAACCCTCAATAGGAGAGTTACATTATTAAAATTTCAACTGAAAGAATATATACAGCATATGATGCATGAATATTTACAAATATTTTTTTGTTTCTATCCATTAGTCTGAGGATGTGGACCACGTGGCTTACAAAAAATGACTCAGTCTGAATCTTAGTTCACCAATCTATCTGTCCTGCCCCCTACCTGAAATAATTTAACACTGAGGAGTGAGCTTCACAAGCTTAGTGAATTAAATTTACTAGAAGTACTCGATTATATACTTCCAGTCACATCTTATAATTCAATCGTTTCTGATTCACTAATCTTAATCATCTATTTCTTCACATATAATAAAAATCAGTCTTTCAAAAAAAATCTTCCAACATTATTCATCTATTATCTCATATCATTCAATGATAACATTTCATTATCATTATTCATATCATAACTCCAACCATTTATTTTTTTCTTCATACCATATCAATTTTTCTTCTCATATATTTAATCATCTTGATATTATCAATTCAACATCGTTATTTACCTCGTTATGAGGTTCACAGCATATATAACAAATCCATCAAAGAATTTTCTTCATATCATACTTTCATATTTATTTTTCATCATATATATCTCTCTGTGAGACTCATTTGTCTATCATTAAATTCACAATCAAGTCTAATACTTCGGCATTTCAATCAATAAGAATCAATAATTAAAACAAATGCAATGTATGAATTTAAATTTTCAGATCATTTCATACTATCATTTGGGAACGTCTTCCCACATGTCGATATGTTTTAACTTAGACCGGATACCTTCTCGGTTCTTTTATTTTCATTTAGATTGACTGCCTTCCTGGTTCTTTTATTTTCAATTATATCGGCTAACATAGTTTTTTTATTTCATTAATATTACTTATCAAATAATAAATTTTGAATATATCAATTATTCATATAATATCAATCAATCAACTTTCGTATATCATCCAATCATTGTAATTCAGTAATTAATTCAAATATCATCACTTTCTATTTCATATTTATCTCAATTACTGAAAGTAAATCTAACTCACCACGTAGCACTTAATGCTACCTGTGGATCACCTCCTTGCATTTCATACTTTTTTTAGCAATTTCACCTGATTGCTAATCGTCAACACCTTTTGTTTTTCTTAAAGCTTCCTCAAATCTCTTTAAAATTCTCTCGTAAACTTCTTCAAAATTTCAATCTTTCAACCTTTCTATGAGTCCCTAGGTGTTTAAAGAAAGAGAGTGATTTGAATTTAAGAAAGAAGGAAACCAAACGGGATTTGGTAAGAAATAAAACATAATAATAAAAACCGTTTTAATCTTCCAAACATCCTGCCACCATTTTTTTCTTTGGCTGCTTAATGTCTACTATATGCACACTTACATGTAAGTTGTAACCTACACCTGGACTAAGCATCCAGGTGTATCATTCTTTTTTTTTTTTCTCTTCTTACTACACCTGGACGTTCCGTCCTTCTTTCTTTTTTTTGTTACTACACCTAGACGTTCCATCTGTTTTTTTTTTCAAAAGGATTATTTTGTTCAATAATAAATCTTTCATATATATTATTTTAATTCCATATCATATTTATCATTACTTCTTTACCCTTACTTTAATAATACAGATATTATAATTCTACCCACCTTATAAAAATTTTGTTCTCAAAATTTTCTTACATAACTCATTAAAAGGTTGAGGGTACTCTTTCCTTATTCTTGCCTCATATTCTCAAGTAATTTCTTCAACGTCTTTGTTTTGCCACAATATTTGAATCAAATGAATAACTTTATTATGCAAGACTTGTTCCTTTCTATCTAGAATTCTGACTGGTACTTGCATAAAGGTCAAATCATCTTGGAGTTCTATAGTCTGATTCAGAATACTATGAGATTCATCATGTAAACACTTTCTCAAAAGTGAAACATGAAACACATTGTGTAACTGCTTCAACTTTGGAGGCAATTCCAGGCTATACACAACTAGCCCAACTTTCTCAATAATCTCAACTTTCCCTTCTTTTTGAATCTCAATACATCTTTCCATGGGGATATTTTCAAATACACCCAATCACCTACTTGAAACTCAAGAGGTCTTTTTCTATTATCAGCATAGCTATTTAGTCTACTCTGTGTTGCTTTAAGGTTCTCTCTAACTAGTTTGATCCTCTCAGTTGTTAGCTCAATAATTTATGGACCAAATATATTTCTCTCTCCCACTTTTTTCCAATATATAAGAGTTCTACACCTCTTACCATACAATGCCTCAAACAGTGTCATCCCAATACTAGATTAATATTGATTATTATAAGCAAATTCAATCAATAGCAAGTAAACATCCCAACTTACTGAGAAACTCATCTCATTTGCTCTCAACATATCTTCTAGTACTCTAATAATCCTTTTTGTCTGCTTATCTGTTTAAGGATGAAAAGTTGTACTAAACTGCAATTGCGTACCCTTGGTTTTCTGAAAGCATTTCCAAAAACCAATATATAAATCTAACATCTCTATTTGACACAATGCTCAATAGTACTTCATGTAACCTTACAATCTCAACTATATATAATTCAGCCAACTTTTTAAGACTCCAACTAGTTTTAATTAAAAGAAATTGAGATGACTTAGAAAGTCTATCTACTATCACTCACACTGTATCGTGACCTTTCTGGGTATGGGAAACTCCAGAAACAAAATCCATACGCACATTTTTCTATGGTCATTCAAGAACAGGAAGAGGTTGTAGTAAGCCTCTGGGATGTTTATTCTCTGACTTCACTTACTAACAAACCAAACAACTAGAAATATATTCAGCTACATCCCTCTTTAATCCCGACCACTAATAATTCTGTCTCAATCCTCTATACATCTTATTGTTATTCGGGTGCATCGAATATACATCATCATGTGCCTTTCTTAATATCTCATTTCTCAACTCAGCATCATTGGGAACACAAATCTCATGTTCCAATACCAAGATACCTTCATTTCTAATTTTGAACTCATATTGCTTTCTACTAAGCACTTCTTACTTAATCTTTTCTATCTTTTCATCTCTACCTTGCATTTCTACTAAGTGTTCTACAATGGATGACTGTACAACCATGTTTTCCAATAATACTCATCTATCACTAATATTCAAGTACATTATTATTTCTCTCAACTCTACTATCAGATTCACATCATGGCTCTCTATAGAAGCTAATCTTCCTGTAGATTTTCTACTCAATGCATCAGCTACTACAGTAGTATTCCCTGGATGATAGTGAATTGTACAGTTATAGTCACTAATCAATTCCATCCACCTCCCCTATCTCAAATTCAACCCTCTCTAGGTATTTAAGTATATCAAACTCTTATGGTCAGTAAATATTTCACAAGTGCCTTCATACAAATGATATCTCTAAATCTTCAAAACAAACACTATGGCAGCCAACTCTAAGTCATGGGTCAGGTAATTTCTTTCATGATTCTTCTATTGCCTAGAAGTATATGCCACTACCTTCTCATGTTGCTTCAACACACATCCTAACCCTTGATGCGAAGCATCATTATACATAACAAATCCTTCCTCACTAGAAGAAAGCACCAACATTAAAGCAGTAGTTAATTTCTACTTCAATAACTAAAAACTATTCTCACACTCCTTTGACCATATAAACTTCATCTCTTTCTTGGTCAATCTAGTCAAAGGTGTAACAATCATGGAAAAGTTCTGAACGAATCTTCTGTAATAACTAGCCAATCCCAAAAAGCTTCTAATCTCAGTCACATTAGTCTGTCTCTCCCAATTCAACACTACCTCTACCTTCTATGGATCAATTACTATACCATCTCCAGAAACTACATGCCCTAAGAAATTTATTTCATTCAGCCAAAATTCACATTTAGAAAATTAGCGTACAATCTCTCACTCCTCGGAATCTCCAACACCATTTCTAAATTCCTCACATGTTGTTCTTCATTCTTAGAATATACTAGATTGTCATCAATAAATACAACCATAAACTTGTTAAGATATAGTTTAAACACTCTATTCATCAAGTCCATGAATACAGTTGGAGCATAAGTCAACCCAAATGGTATCAAAAGAAGCTCATGGTGACCATAACATGTCGTAAAAGCAGACTTAGGTATGTCTCTATCCTTTACCTTCAACTAATGATAACCTAACCTCAGGTCTATCTTAGAAAACAACCCTGCTCTCTATAATTGCTTAAATAAATCATTTATCCTGGACAAAGGATATTTGTTCTTAATAGTGATCTTATTCAGCTATCTATAGTTTATACATAATCTCATTGATCTACCTTTCTTCTTCACAAACAATACAGAGGCTCTCCATGATGACTCACTTGGTCTGATAAATTGTTTATCTAGCAATTCTTAAAATGGTATTTTCAACTCTCTTAACTTAGCTGGTGTCATTCTATAAGGTACTATAGATATATGTGTTGAACCTAAAATCACATCTGTAGAAAACTAAATCTCCTTACTGGGAGACAATCTAGACAACTCTTTACGAAACACATCAGGAAAATCTTTCACTACTAAGATTTCTTCTAATTTTCTATTTTCCTTTTTAGATATGCATGCCAAATACTCTTCACAACCCTTCTTCAACCATCTACTAGCAATTAGGGCAGAAATAAGACAATTTTCAAGTATCTTACATTTTTCCCTGAAGTTAAACTCTTCCTGTCCAAGTATCCTGAATAGTACATTTTCCTTAAAACAATCAACCCCGACATTATACACCGACAAACAATTCATCTCCAAAATCAACCATATTCAAAGAAAACAAATCAACTTCAAACTCTCTATCATTCATATGGATTACACAACCCCAATAAATAGTTTTTAATCATAATTCTATCTTCAGTAGGAATTTCAACAATAAGATTATGCATTAAAGGACTAATATAAACATCAACATTAATATGTCGACCTTTTCTACATATAAAGTACCTCAAATTTGGACAATTTTAGGATAAATATCTTATCTGATTACATCTATAACACGTTCTAGCCTTTCTATCACATTACTACATCCTCTAAATAGTACACTCCTACCTCTACCATAACTTCCAGTTCCCATAACCTGTCTCTCAACTATAGAAGCAACATATCCTATTTGCCTCTGGCTCTGTATTACAATTCCTTGTGACAAGGAACTCCACCCTTTGGGGTGGTCTTTTACCCTGTACACTCATACTACTAACACCTTTAGGTCCCTCAATTCTAGACCTCTTCAACGAATATCTCCTACCTCTAAACTCCATCACATCCTTCTCAATCTGAAGTGCTATATCCATCAATCCCAACACAATTCATATACCTCATGTAAGATAGTTTCGATGAAATCTCAATATATAATCCATCTAGGAACCTCTTACACTTCTTCTCCTTTATATCTACCATTTTTTATACAACCCTTGACAATGCCACAATTCTGCTATCATAATGAGCCAGAGTCAACATATTTTACCTTAAATAAACGAAATCTCTCTCTTGTTGGGCTCTCAAAGTATATGTGCAATATTTATAAAAGAACAAGCCTCTTTAAACTTATTCCAAGTTAAGGGTCTATCAACATATGCACTTACCCTAGGAAGAATATCATCCTACCATTCTAAAGCTTCTCCTTCTAACTTAAACGAAGCAAAGGCGGCCCTTTGCCTGTCAGCTACTGGTAAAATACCAAATAATCTCTCTACATATTTCACCCATAGCTCAAGCTCAAAAAGATTCATAGATCCTTTAAACAACAAAGCATTCAACTTAATATATCTAACAAAACAATCTCCCTGCATCTCATGCATAAACTCACCTTTCCCTTTTTGAACGTCTACCATTACTGGATTTACAACAACCTTAGGCACTGTTCTAGCCTGTCTATCAAGTCTATGCTATAGACTATCAACTCTATCATCTGTTACATTCATTTTCTCAAAATTATGAGCAAGAGCTTCTCTTAGCTCATCTATTTCAACTCCAGATTTTCTCACACCCCTACTAGTTTCAGTTATACTGTCAATGCATTCCTTTCTAGGAACCACACACTCAGACCCAACCTCAATCTCAACCTCGACTTGTCCAAATATTGGGGGCCTAACATGCCCTCTCAGGTTAACAACTCTAACTCTAGCTCTAGCACGTCCACGTGCCATCCTCAGACTCTACATTAAAATATAATTTATTTTAATCTTCCACCTTCTTTCTTTTTATGCAATCTACAGAATCATAAAACCCAATGCTCTGATACCAAAATTGTAACAACCCATCCCGGGTCGGCCACCCCTGAGACGATGTCGTCACATTTTGAAATCCAAACACGACAAATATATGCAACAATATAAAAATGTACATCGACTGAATATATATATATCTATACATCAATCCTCAACTTTCAACAGGGGAGCTACATTATTAAAATTTCAAATGAAATAATAGATACAACATATGATGCGTGAATATTTACAATATTTTTTTTTGTTTCTTTCCATTAGTTTGAGGATGTGGACCACGTGGCTTACTGATAATGACTCAGTTTGTATCTCAACTCACCAATCTATCTGTCCTGCTTGCTACATAAAATTATTTAACATTGAGGAGTGAGCTTCACAAACTCAGTTAATTAAATTTACTAGAAGTACTTGATTATATACTTCCAGTCACATTTTATAATTCAATCGTTTCTAATTCACCAATATTAATCATCTATTTCTTCACATATAATAATAATTTAGTCTTTCAAAAAAAATCTTTCAATATTCATTAATCTATTATCTCATATCATTCAATGATAACATTCCATTATCATTATTCATATCATAATTCCAACCATTTATCAATCTCTTCTTAAATTAATCATCAAACATATCAATTTTTCTTCTCATATATTTAATCATCTTGAGATTACCAATTCAACATCGTTATTTACCTTGTTATGAGGTTCCCATAATATATAACAAATCCATCAAATAATTTTCTTCATATCATACTTTCATATTTATTTTTCATCATATATGTCTCTCTATGAGACTCATTTTTCCATCAATAAATTCACAATCAAGTCTGATACTTCAGTATTTCAATCAATAAGAATCAATATTTAAAACAAATGCAATGCATGAATTTAAATTTTCAGATCATTTTATATTATCATTAAGGAACATCTTCCCACATGTCGACATGTTTTAGCTTAGACCAATTGCTTTCTCGGTTCTTTTATTTTCATTTAGATTGGCTGCCTTCCCGATTCTTTTATTTTCAGCTATACCGGCTCTCACGGTTCTTTTCTTTTCATTTAGACCGACTGCCTTCCCAGTTCTTTTATTTTTAGCTATATCAGTTACCACGGTTCTTTTATTTTCATTTAGACCGGCTACCTTCCCAGTTCTTTTATTTTCAGCTATACTGGCTGTCACGGTTCTTTTATTTTCATTTAGACCGCTTGCCTTCCCAATTCTTTTATTTTCAGCTATACCGGCTGCCACAATTCTTTTATTTTCATTTAGACTGGTTACCTTCCCAGTTCTTTTTTTACATGCATATGAACAATAATATGAAATATGCATATGAGCAATAAATAAAACAAGCATTCAATTTAGCTATCCAACTCTTTCTCAAAATTATTATTTTTATCATATTCATTAAATTATCTCCTCATATATCATATCAAATTATCAATCATAGCTTGTCGAGAATTTCATTTATCCTTTCATTTTGTATTTCATCAACTCATTATTTCATTAATATTAATTCTCATATAATAAATTTTAAACATATCAATTATTCATATAATATCAATCAATCAACTTTCATTTATCATCCAATCATTGTAGTTCAATAATTAAATCAAATATCATCACTTTATATTTCATGTTTATCTCGATTACTAAAAGTAAATCTAACTCACCACGTAGCACTTAATACTACCCGTGGATCACCTCCTTGCCTTTCCTGCTCTTTTCAGCAATTTCACCTGATTGCTGATCGTCAACACCTTTTCTTTTTCTTAAAGCTTCCCTCGAATCTCTTTGAAGTTCTTCTGTAAACTTCTTCAAAATTTCAAACTTTAACATATCTTTGAGTCCCCAAGTGTTTAAAGAAAGAGAGTGGTTTGAATTGAAGAAAGAATGAAACCAAACGGGATTTGGTAAAAAAATAAAACATAATAATAAAAACCGTTTTTATCTTCCAAACTTTCATGCCATCATTATTTCTTTGGCTGCTTAGTTGTAACGACCCATCTTGGGTTGGCCACCCTCGAGATGGTGTCATCACATTTTGAGAATCTCAGCACGACACATATATGCAACAATAAAAATAATTCTAACAGCAATTTCTTTTTTATCATTCTGATATTAATTTAAACATAATATACAACACAAAAATGCATGAATATTTACAAATAAAATTTTTTATTTCATTTTCTCATTTGTCTGAGGATATTGACACGTACGTGGCTTACAGAAAAATGATTTTGTTTGACTATCCACCCACCCGACTACTTGTCTTGTCTGCTACCTGAAATAATTGTACAATGAGGGATGAGCTTCACAAGCGCAGTGAATTAAATTTACAAAAAGTATTCAAATTTGCATAAACAGCCCTTTAATATTTGATCATTTATCTCTCGTATGACTGAAAAATAACATATAGTCGAACATTTACATAATTCCTGTCACATTATACTTCAATGTCTTTTTCTCATTGTAACTGTCTCACTGTGAGACTCATTTATCTACAGATAAAATAAATGCATAATATCCACAACATTTCATAAATAAAATGTCAAAATATAAAACAGATGCAATGCATGAATTATTATTATGGGAACGTCTTCCCACATGTCGACATGTTTTTATCTTAGACCGGCTGACTTTCCGGTTCTTTCATTCTCACTTAGATCGGCTACCTTCCCGATTCTTTCATTCTCATTAGACCGGTTGTCTTTTCGATTCTTTCAAATTCATTAGATCAGTTGTCTTCTTGGTTCGTTTCTTTTATTTAATGCATATGCATATGAGCAATGATATGAAATATGCATATAAACAGTAATATAAAAACCATATGAATTCAAAATATTTAAATTAACTATCCGATCTTTCGTCAACTTTCTACTTGATAAATTTCACAATTTTCTTCTCCTCATATATCCAGTCAATTTATTAACCAAAACTCGTCTAGAATTTATTTATCACCATCATTATTAAATCAACTCAATATTCTTATAATATTTCTTTTCACATAATAATTTTCTACGTGTCCAATATATATATCATACATATCAATTTAATTTTTATCTACCACCAAAGCATAAGCTAATAATTTATTTTAGTATTATTACTAGATATTTGATTTTTATTTAAATTACTTAAAGTAAATCTAACTCACTACGTAGCACTTTAAGCTACCCGTGGATCACCTCCTTGCCCTTCCCATTCTTCTTAGAAATTTCCCCTGGTTGTTGATCGTCAACACCTGACATAATAAATGTATTAAATTTCTAACTATTTCTTTAATTCTTCATAAACCACACCCTTTGAAGAAAATTTACGATTACATAACATATGTGTGTGTGTGTGTGTGTGTGTGTCTATATATATATATATATATATATATATATATATATATATATATATATATATATATATATGTAGTTACTTGTAAAAATAAGCCTAAAACTTTTGTCTCCCAAGCCTCCACGTAAATGGCCACGATTCCCCTTTTTTTTTCGTCTTCTTCTGTCTTGGACATCAACATCTTTTTTTTTTCTTATTAAAAATTTGACTTTTGCATTTAAAATACATATGTATTATTTTTAACTTTATGCCATATTTATTAAAATACTTCTTTACCCTTACTTTACAATATGGGTATTACAATTCTACCCACCTTATAAAAATTTCGTCCCCGAAATTTTCTTACCTAAAATCAAGAAAAGAGTTGGGGGAAATCCTTTCTCATTCTTGCTTCATGCTCTCATGTGACTTCTTTGACATCTCTATTTCGCCATAATATTTGAATCAAAGGAATGACTTTATTGCGCAAGACTTGTTCCTTTCTGTCTAGGATTTTGACTGATACTTGCATAAAAGTCAAATCTTCCTGAAATTCTATCGCCTGATTCGAGATACTATAGGATTCATCGTGTAAGTACTTTCTCAGCAAGGACACATGAAACACATTACGTAATTAGTTTAATTCTGGGGGCCAATCCAACCGGTATGCTACTGGTCCAATTCTCTTGATCACCTCATAGGGCCACACAAATCTCGGACTCAACTTTCCCTTTTTTTTAAATCTCAACACTCCCTTCCACGGAGATATCTTCAAAAATACCCAATCACCAACTTGAAACTCGAGAGGTCATCTTCTATTATTAGCATATCCCTTTTGTCTGTTCTAGGCTGCTCTGAGGTTCTCTCTAACCAGTTTGATCCTCTCAGTAGTCAAATCTATCATCTCTGGGCCATATATCTTTCTCTCTCCAACTTCTTCCCATCATACTGGAGTTCTACCCTGGTCAATTTAGTCAAAGGTTCAACAATCATAGAAAATTTTTGGATAAATCTCCTATAATAACTAGTTAACCCCAAAAAGCTTCTAATTTTAGTTACACTCGTGGGTCTTTCCTAATTCAACACTGCTTCAACTTTTTGTGGGTCAACTGCTATCCCTTTTCTCGACACAACATGCCCCAAGAACGATATTTTGCTCAACTAAAACACACACTTAGAGAACTTTGATAGGAGCTTAAATATTCATATTTAAGCCCCTTAATTTACATTTGTTAAGCTCTTCGTTTGCGTATTTTATTCCATTTTACTTCCTTTTTTGTGTTTTCTGTGTTTTTATAGGTTTTTGCAATAAAGAAAGTATTTTGGAACTCAAAGAGCAAAACTGGAACTGGGAGCTGCAGAAGAGTGCGATCGAGCACAGTGCTTGGTGCGATCGAGCGCAGTGCTTGGTGCGATTGAGCGTACAAACACTCGTGCGCACAAGGAGAAGGCTTGAGCACAACCTTGCACTTGAGCGCAAACTCATGCGATCGAGCGCACACGCATCAGTGAAACATCAAAACGGCAGTTCCTATTTTGGAAAGTAGGGTTAGAGACATGTTTTGGAAATTAAGGTTTCTAAGTGTCCTTAGAACCCTATAAATAGACTTGTAAAACACAGAAACAGTATCTCCCTTTTGAGGAGCATATTTTCCTTTTAGTTTAGTTTTTGTTCGGGGAGATCGGAGAAGGAAACTGTGGAGGAGAATTGACGACTCTTCTCTCGGGTTTTTTATTTCCTTTATTTTAATTATGTGTACTTAAACTTTTAGTAAGGGCTTAGTTGAAGCCCTAATTATGTTTACTAAATAAATTCAGTATTGGCGCCTTTATGATATTTACGTTGTGTTGCTTAACTTGATTAATACCTGTTTTTATTTAAATTCCTCATATATGTGTGTCTGATCAACGTTTGCATGTGGTATGGATTAGTTAGTTTAATCAATTTGGATGACCGAGTCCTGGGTTCAACAATAGTAACAAAAGATATCCACACCGGATTCTTGGGTTAATCAACATGGGAAACCGGGAGTGGACCAAGCCTTAGGTCCCGTGTGGTTGTCGATTTCCACAGATCCTATGCTCTCTTAAGAACAACTCAGTATACACCATGTTGAATCCCTTAAGAGAGAAAAGAGTTAGAGTATACACCATGCCTAACTCGTTGCTTAGGGAAATCAATAGCCTAAGGAGTGGACTAAGCCCTTAGGTTGATAACCATTAGGTATTCATAGCATGAGTAGAGCATTGGCATACTGTTTTGTTGGGGTAGCATGATTAGTGGTGGATATCAAGGCCCTACGCTTTTATCATTATTATCTAAATCTAATAAATATTTCTATCTATTTTTACTTTGTGAAATTAATTCTAAATCGAAATTCTCCAATCTCTATGGAAATGATCTCGCACTTGCACACTATGCTACTGTAGACCTTGTGCACTTTCAAGTAAAACTATACGATTATTTGCTTATTTATTTAGATAGATAAACGCACAACAAACTTCGCGTATAATTTCTCTCTCCTCAAAATCTCCAACGCTATTTCTAAATGCTGCATATGCTCCTTTTCATTCTTGGAATATACCAAAATATCATCAATGAACACAATCACAAATCTGTCCAAGAATGGTCTAAACACCTAATTCATAAGGTCCATAAATGTTGCAGGAGAATTAGTCAACCCAAATGGCAGCACTAGGAACTCCTAATGGCCATAACATGTCCTAAAAGTAGTCTTAGTCACATCCCCCTCATTTATCCTCAATTGATGAGAACTCAATCTCAGGTCTATCTTAGAAAACACTCTAGCTCCCTATAATTGCTCGAGTAAATCATCTATCCTGGGCAAAGGATATCTATTCTTGATGGTGATCTTATTTAGCTGTCTATAATCAATACACAACCTCATTATCCCATCATTCTTCTTGACAAATAACACAGGGGCTCCCCTGGGTGACATACTCGGTCGAATAAACTGTTTATCTTGCAACTCCTGAAGCTGAACTTTCAACTCTCTTAATTCGGCTGGTGCCATTCTATAGGGTGCTATGGATATGGTTGTGGTTATGCTCAAATTAATACACAATTATTGTGTATAGTTTAGGTGTCAATCCCACGAGGAAAAGCGATCTACAAAGGAAAAGTGCAAACCTTAACACGAACGATAACAATCAAGTGAGAAAATATGAATTTTGATAATGAAGTAATTGTGAGAAAATTGTGTAAATAGATTGAAGAATATAATAAAGGAACAACAAGGTTCCGGTAATCCACCCTAGGTTCGTTGCCTTATTCCAATCTTGATTCAATTGTTTTTATCTCGATTGCAAGTTTCACATCCCAAACAGGCAATCGGTAAATATTCAATCAAAGCATATGTAAACCCTAATGTAATTGATATGAATTACTCTTTACTTTTGATTTAAGCACACATGACCTATCCTACATATTTATCAAGAAATAACAAAATATCTTAATGACAATATCGCAGTAATGGACAAACCAAAAAAATAAATCTACCGGACTCAATCACATCTAAACAATCTTGACATAAGAAGAGCATGACTAGACTTATATCGAGGAGAAAGATATAGTCACCGAATTAAGAGAAAATTTTCTAATTAAATTAAAGAGTAAATCATAACAATGTTTTGACAATAAATCCCAACTACAACTGAATCAATAAAGGAAAATAAGAACAACTACACCTAGGGATTCATCCCTTCGCCTTGCTAGGAGATTAGTTGGCCATGGGGCTCATTCTTGAACACTTTGATGGAGGAGAATATAACAGTCTTCTTATGTTTTCCAGCCTTAATGATGTTCTCTTCTTAAACCCTAAGTGATCTATTTATAATACAAAAGGTCTAAGGGTGTTTTAGGGTTTAAATAATCATTAAAGTCCTAATTAGGTCATAACTCGGAGAAGAGGATCATGTGCGCACCGCGGCTCTCACTTCTTTGTGCTACGGCCCTACCTGGTCTTTGGTTTCTTCACTTTCTGGAGGCCGTAGCACACACTGAAGCTCCTTTCTTGCTCTTTTGGCTTGGTTCTGGAGGCCGAGGCTTGGATATTTTCAGGCCACAGCGCACACACTCAAGACTTGATTTCTCTTTATTTGTCCTTCCATAACCATGCCTTCACTCCTGTATGCCTCGAGTCTTTGTGCTTCAAGAAACGATAACTTTTCCTCCTCTTTTGAACTTAAAGTACTTGAAAATGCACCGAAATAGATCAATGATCCAAGAATGACACTTTAGAGTTGTTAATGTATAAAAGTGCAATTAAAACCTAGATCAACCCTAAAATGCTAACAATTAAGTACTATTAAGATGCATTTTATGACTCTCATCAGAACCCCCAACTAGCTTATTGCTAGTCCCTAGCAATTCAAGCGAAAACAAGAGATGAATTCTACGGTATGAATCAAAACAAAGAAAAGCAATGTTAGTCTTAAACGAGGAGCAATTCACTTTTTGTCTTAGAAATCGCACATAACACACAGCACATAGAATCATTAGATATCACCTAAGTCCAAAAGTAATCCAAACATCAATCTTAAAATTGTTATCAACTTTTAACATCCATCTTACCATAATCCATTAATCTGAACACCCGGATGATTTTATGCATAACATTCATGAATACAAGTCTTGGTCTCTAAAATATTTCATTTGCGTGACATCAATCACAAGAACAAGCTCCATAGGCTCACTTTTCAAATCACTCTCCATTGTAGAAAAAATCACACCACCTTGGATCAATAGGTCTTTAATAAGCTTGTAACGTTAGACTAAGGTAAAGGTTAAGAAAGAACGGGAAGGTTTCAACAAATAAAAGAACTTAATCTCTTAGTTTTAAACACAACCTACTTTAAGCACTAGATAACCTTATTTCAACACCTAACTCTTTCAACCATTTTTCGAGTATTTTTCTCAATAAATCACCACTTTTTTTCTTTTCTTCTTTCTTTGCCAAAATTCTTCTTCTTCTTTTATTTTTTATTTTGGCATAAGACTATTCACCTTCTTTTTCATTCTTTTCTTTTCTTTTCCACAACCCCCAACTTATCTCCTTTAATGTACTTGTTATGGTAGTAATATTTTTTCATATTTCCATCCTTACTCCTCTCAAGTGCTTTTCAACAAATGTGTATGACTAAGTTCTTTCAAAGGAAAGGTAAGGATAAAATATTTTTAGGCTCATGAAGGTAAGTAAATGGGTTATCAAAAGAAATAAGACTCAAATTCTTTTTCGAGAAAAGGCTCAAACAGGTGACTAGCGATAAATATAGCAATGGTAAGTTTGAAAGGCTCAAACGGTTCAAAAATGACCTATATCATATCCTAAGTAATGTGCATTCTAGGAATTCACCTCAATTGATTATCAAATAAGTTCTAGAGCTTATCGACACCGCAAAAGTATTCACAAACAACCACACATAAAACTTTTCTAAATGTTTTAGACTAATCATACAATCTTACCGCAAACTAGAGTCTTAAATCAAATGAAGATTGACACTTAAATTATTCTCAAACCAACATAAGATTTAACTTCTTCTAAATGCTATATACTATCTCAATTAATTTCATATCATTGACATGTGAATTAACTCCAAGGCTAACACAAATCATGCTAAAAACAAACAAAAAGGGAAAGTAACACAAAGCAATTCAATGAAAAAAAAAACGTTTCCTCCACCCCCAACTTTAAAATTTTATTAACCTCAATGTGAAAGAAAAGGTAAAGGAAACTCCCTTTGTAAGCAAAAGTGCACAAAAGCTGAAAATTGCGCACCTCCATTTGAACTGCATGTCGTGCTTCTTGTTTAAATATCAATCTATAACATAGAACAAAACAGATAAAAAGAAAGCAACTGCAGTGTAACAGTAAGATTCCCACCATATGTTAGATTAACACATGAAATGGAAAGAAATAACTAAAAACGAAAAGAAAGTATGAAAAATAAAATAACGAAAAGGAAGACAAAATAAATGTTAGTACAGTCATCCGATAATAAATAAAATAAAAGGAGACAAACAAGATAGAACCCAAAACTAATCCTCTAAGTCTTCATCCTCTTCATCATTCTCTTTATTTTCTTCACCTTCCTCTGGAGTTGGATCAAAAGATGAACCCAGATAGGGTGGTAAAGTGGGAAAGTGATCCATGTCACAACCAGTAGTAGAGGCAAGGTGTTGGTACATCTGACCAAAAGAAGAGTATACCCCCGCTTGATAATCAGCTTGCCTAGCCAAGAATCGTTCTTGACGATCAAACTTATCATGCAAGAGTTTCTAATGTTCATCAAAATAAATCTCCAAACGCTCAAGGTGCTCTGCAACAGTGAAATGCCTAGGGGGAGGAGGGCCTACAATCGCTGCTCTCTCTTGGAGCTGGCGACCTTGAGGCTTTAATCAGATTGAGCATGCCATCATCGATGGGCTTCTTTGGTTGCTGGGCGTCCTCATCAGGATTATACGGGACTCCAGCTTGGATGCATAATTAGGTAATTAAGGAAGGGAAGTACAATCCAAGCTTTTGTTGCACAGTGTGTATGATAGAATTAAATATGATCTGGCCCACATCAATAGTCATGCCCATTAAAATGGCATAAATCAAAATAGCTCTCTCAACAGTAAGGTCACTATAGTGCATGGCAGGCATCAATCTCTGACATACAAAATATTACCAAGCTCGAGCATTGACAGTCAGAGAAGTATCGGGCAAGGTTATAGGGGTATCACCCGTCATTTTCCATGTAGTGCTCGGAATACAAAGAGTATTGCAAATCTCTTCATAATTAATATTAGACACATATGCAATATACTCACTGTTTTCTATGTCAGGTAGCTTATAGAATCTATTTATAGATGTGTTGTTAAAAGAAACTGTTTTGCCTCTCACCCTCACCTTACCATTCTTATGTTCTTCTGCATTAGCATAGAATTCTCTAACCACATTTATGAGGGAATGAGATGGTTGTCTAGCAAATGTACCCCAATACCTATCAATAATCATTTTAAATAAGGTTAGGTTCCCCCTCCCTGTGATATTGAATCCTCTTTCAGAAATGGGTTTTCTAGTGTGCATCATCCTAACATATCTCTCACTAGCCTCAAAACTAACAAATTTGCTCTCATCATACTCTTAAGGTTGTTTCCCCCTTGGTCTCTTGGTTTTAGGGGCCATTTGAATAAAATGTAGCGAACAATAGAACTAATTCAAAATCAACCACCCAAATAGCACAAATGAACAACAAAGAGAAGAAATTGGTCTTACTTGATGCTCAAAGTTGGAGAGAAGAATGAGTACCCACCAATTTGAAGTTTTCTTGATGAACCCAAAATCCTCTTAGTACCAAGCTTTTTGGAGAAATTTCCAACAAAATTTGCAATATTAGTGCTCAATCCTTCAAGAAATGATGTTAGAATCAAGAAATTTTGAGCAAAAGTGAGTGGGTAAGTGAGGGTTTGGAGAGAGGATGAGAGAGAAATAAGTGTGTTGTATCACTGTGGGCTTGGCCTAGGCACGGACTGGTGTGCGTGCGGGGCTGCTGCTGTGCGCTGTAGCGCTATGGGTCGAGCCTAGGCGTGCACACTAGTCCTAGTTCTAAACAAAACACCTTGTTTGTGGGAAAAAAACATAAAATAAAATAAACATGAAAATAAAATTAATAAAAAGAACCCTTAAACTAAGAATTATATCAAATTGAATTAAAAACTAAAAATTTGAAATAAACTTAATTGAAAACAAAACAAACAAAACAAAAAATAAATAAGTAAATACATACTTTTGTGGTGTGGTCAAGGTGAATAGACCGGATCCAGAAGCGGAATGTCTTCCACTTCCGGATCTTGCCTATCGATTAAGATTTTAAGGAGTTGACCATTTATTTTAAAAATCTGACCATCTTTAGTGTCCTAAATTTCTACCACTCCATTTGTAAAAACATTTTTTACTATAAAAGGGTCGGTCAACCTTGACCGAAGTTTTCCCGGGTGCTTATGGAGTCTAGAATCGTATAAGAACGCCCGATCATTAGGCTTAAATGTTTTCCTCAAAATATTTTTACCATGAAAAACTTTCATTTTGGCCTTATAGATTCTAGAGTTCTCATAAGCATCATTTCTTAACTCCTCTAACTCGGTCAACTGAAATTTCCTAAGCTTACCCGCTTCTTCTATGTCAAAACTGAAAGATTTGATGGCCCAATAAGCTCTATGCTCAAGCTCCACAAGTAAGTGGCAAGGCTTTCCAAAAATAAGCCTATAAGGTGACATACCTAAGGGAGTTTTGAAAGCTATTTGGTAAGTCCAAAGCGCATCAACTAGTCTCAAAGACCAATCCTTGCGATCCGGGTTAACAGTTTTTTCTAAAATTTGCTTGATTTCCCTATTTGCAAGTTTTACTTGTCCACTAGTCTAAGGGTGGTAAGTTGTAGAAATCTTATGTAACACCCCATATTTTCTCATCAAAGCTTCAAAGAAACTATTGCAAAAATGTGTACCCCGATCACTAATTATAGCACATGGTGTACCAAATCGAGATAACACATTTTCTTTGAGAAATCTAATTACCGTTCTATTATCATTGCTTCGGCAAGCTGCTGCCTCTACCCATTTTGACACATAATCTATTGCCATAATGATATATTGATATCTGAAGGAAGGAGAAAATGGTTCCATAAAATCGATGCCCCAACAGTCGAAGATTTCAATCACTAAAATTGGGTTTAAGGGCATTATATTTCGACGAGACACGGCTCCTAACTTCTGACATTTTTCACATGAGTGACAATAGACATTTGCATCTTTAAACAAGGTGGGCCAATAAAATCCACACTGCAAAATTTTTGCAGTGGTTTTTTTATTGAAAAGTGGCCCCCACAAGCTTGGGAGTGACAAAATTCCAAGACGCTGGCAATCTCTTCATTAGGGATGCAACGCCTTAAAATTTGGTCAGGGCAGTTCTTGAAAAGACAGGGGTCATCCCAATAAAAATTACATACCTTATTCAAGAATTTCCTCTTGTCTTGAGCGCTCCATATAATCCATTGGTATCTCACGGGTAGCCAAATAATTCATGATATGAGCAAACTATGGTAGAGAAGTAACAGAGAGTAATTGCTCATCGGGAAAATCATCCTTGATTGGCATGTCGTCAGAGGTGTCTTCAAATGTGAGCCTTGATAGATGGTTAGCCACTACGTTCTCTACTCCCTTCTTGTCTTTGATGGTGATGTCAAATTCTTGCAAGAGTAGGATCCACCGTATTAGTCGTGCCTTAGCATCCTTCTTTGTAAGAAGGTACTTGAGAGTTGCATGATCTGTGAAAATAAGAATAGGAGAACTAATAAAATAAGCATGAAACTTTTCCAAAGCAAATACTACAGCTAGCAATTCCTTTTCGGTGGTGGAGTATTTCATTTTAGCACTATTCAGGGTTTTACTAGCACAGTAAATGACAAAAGGTTTTCCCTCCCTTCGCTGTCCAAGAACAGCACCTACAGCATAGTCACTAGCATCACACATGATTTCAAAGGGTAAAGTCCAATCAGGTGACTGCATTATAAGTGCTGAAGTAAGCTTTCCAATTAGTATTTTAAAGGCCTCTTGACAAGATTGTGTCCACTCAAATGGGGCATCTTTAACTAGGAGGGTACATAGTGGTCTAGATATGTTGGAAAAAATTTGTATGAACCTCCTATAGAAACCAACATGACCAAGAAAAGATCTTAAATCCTTTACCATCTTAGGTGTAGGCAACTTAAAGATTAATTCAATCTTAGATTGATCAACCTCTATTCCTTTAAAAGAAACAATATGCCTTAAGACAATACCGGATGGTACCATGAAATGGCATTTTTCCCAATTTAAGACTAATTCCTTTTCCTCACAACGAATCAACACTCTTTCTAAATTCATTAAGCATGCATCAAATGAAGATCCAAAAATAGTTAGGTCATCAATAAAAACCTTCATGCAATTTTCAACCATGTCACTAAAAATGCTCATCATACAACGTTGAAAAGTGGTAGGTGCATTACACAATCCAAATGGCATTCTACGAAAAGCATAAGTACAAAAAAGACAGGTGAAGGTGGTTTTACCCTGGTCTTCTAATGCAATTTCAATTTGATAAAAGCCAGAATAACCATCCAAGAAACAATAAAAAGGTTGACCAGCTACACACTCAAAATTTGATCGATAAAATAGAGTGCGAAATGGTCTTTTCAGGTGGTAGTATTTAATTTTCTTTAATCAATGCAAATTCGACACCCGATCATAAGTTTTGTAGGGACTAACTCTCCTAGGTCATTCTTTACCACCGTGACGCCAGACTTTTTAGGAATGACTTGTGTAGGGCTTACCCATTTACTATCAGCTATGGGATATATAATTTTTGCATCTAATAGTTTCAACACTTCATTTTTCACTACTTCTTTCATAGTGGGGTTAAGCCTACGTTGAGGGTCTCTACAAGGACTAGTTCCTTCATCCAAATTTATTTTATGAGAACAGATCAGGGGACTAATTCCTTTTAAATCAGCCATGCTCCAACCTAAGGCTGATTTATGTGCATTTAAGGTCCGAATTAATTTCTCACCTTGAGACTCAGATAATTCAGATGAGATAATAACAGGAAAAGTCTCACCTGGACCAAGAAAAACATGCTTTAAACCCTTAGGTAGTGGCTTCAATTCAACTTTAGGTGCTTCCACACTTAAGGAGATTTGTTTCCTACTTCTTTCGGGCAACTCCTCAAACTTTGGTTGCCATGCTCGAGTTCCATAATCCTGAGATAATAGCACAAATATCAATTAGATCAGTTTTATCATTAATAGAATCAATCTCATAATTAACAAAAAAATATTGAAGAGGATCAAAGTCATGAGCTATGGAAACTCCTTTATCGATGAGTGACTCGATCATATATAAGTGGTGGTTCTCGTCCTCATCTTCGGGCTGTTTTGCAACGTTGAAAATGTTCACCTCGAGAGTCATGTTTCCAAAGGACAGCTTCATGAGTCCATTCCTGCATTTAATAAGAGCATTTACAGTAGCAAGGAAAGGTCTACCCAAAATCAAAGGAATTTTAGAGTTAGTGTTAACAACAGAGGTAGTATCAAGGATTAGGAAATCAACAAGATAATAAAATTTATCAATTTGAATGAGAACATCCTCTACCACACCCAGGGGTACTTTAACTAAACAGTCAGCCAATTGTAACACCACAACAGTTGGTTTTATTTCTCCCAATCCCAGCTACAAATAAATAGAAAATGACACCATATTTAAATTAGCTCTTAAATCTAGCAAGGCTTGTCCAACCTCATGATTTCCAATGCTACATGCAATGGTTAGATAGCCAGGATCCTTATATTTGGGAGGAATCCTTTGCTCAATTAAAGAACTAACTTGCTCTGTTAGGAATGTAGTTTTCTTTACATGGTGCTTCCTCTTAATGGTATACAAATCCTTGAGAACTTTTGCATAAGTAGGAACTTGCTTAATCACATGCAAAAGAGGTAGATTAAGTTTTACTTGCCTTAGGTTCTCTAGGATTTCATTGTTTAGGTCCAGATTTTTCTTGTTTGATTTTAAGGCTTGAGGGAATGGTGCCTTAACAGGGCTCTTGGTAACTTCAAGGTCCTTGGGTAACTCGGCATCACTACTACCTTGACCCTTTTCCACATCCTCATATTTGTTCATTGTTGGGATGTGTAATGACTTACCAGTTTCAGTACACATAATAAAAATAAGGGGAAGAAGAAACCCAAGAGAAGAGTCGTCAATTCTCCTCCATAGTTTCCTTCTCCGATCTCCCGAACAAAAACTAAACTAAAAGGAAGATAAGCTCCTCCAAAAGGGAGATCCCCTTTTCTGTGTTTTACAGGCCTATTTATAAGGTTTAAGTAACCCTGGAAGCCCTAGGAGTCTAAAAACAAAACCCTAATTTATTTCCAAAACAAGTTCTGCCATTTTACTGTTTACTGTAGTACGTGTGCGCTCGATCACAGTCTCCTTGCGCTCGATTGCACTGGTGTGCACGAGCCTTCTTTGTGTGTGCACGAGCGTAGGTGTTGTGAGCTCGATCTCAGGTATCCTACACTCGATCGCACCTACCAGATGATCGCTTTTTCCAGCTTTTCTCTTTTAAGCCCGAGAAGCTTCCAAATTGCTTTCTTTTCTCCAAAAACCTATAAAAACATGTAAAACACAAAAAGAAAGTAAAATAGAATAAAATAAGCAAACTAAGAGCTTAACAAATGTAAATTAAGGGGCTTAAATATGAATATTTAAGCACTTATCACACCCCCAAACTTACATATTGCTAGTCCCTTAGCAATACGAAACTAAAACTAAATGAAAAACACAAAGATAAATTTAGCATTCATGTTTTATTTAAAAACTTGGGTTGCACAGAAAACCATGATGATAGTTAATAAGTAAGCTTATATTAAAAACACATTTTTGCAATGAATAAGGATTTTAAAAGTTCATGTTACTTACACAAGGCTAGTTTAAGGCATCACAAGTTGACTTCGTGTATGTGGTGGATTAGCACATAAAAGATGGAACTTCCAAATATTTCTAATGTGTAGTGTTTCGATATCCAAGCCTTCATCGAATTCCTTGTTAGACGAAACAAAAATGGCATAGTTTTTACTTCTTTTCTTTTTCTTTCATCATGAGATCTTTGCCATGTTGAGTTTCTTTAAGCTTTCTAATTGACCCTTGTAGCGAGTGTTTAGCCAATGACTCCCAAACCAGATGGTTCTAGGGCTTTAGGTGTGAAGACACCCCTAAGGACTTATTAACTCGAGTAAAAAAGGCTACGAAGCTAACAGGTCCTAATGCTTCCAAGCAAAAATCCCCACCTTTTGACGTGAACAATCACTGCTTACTGAGGCAAGAGGTCTAGTTACACAGCGAAAATTTTTATGATCATTAAATGCTTAATCCCCACCTTTTGACTTGAACACTCAATGCTTACTGAGGCAAGAGGTCCAGTTACTCAACGAAAATTTTATTTAATGATCATTATGAGCATTTTATTTTCTCTTTTTGCATGATGGACATTTTTTCTCTTTATTTGTCTATGTCAAAGTGTTTATCTAACAAGTTATTTGATTATGGTTAAGTCATGGAAACATATATATTAAAATTACATGTCATACCCCACACAAATGCGTGCTAATGTGCTCGTGTTAGATCTAGATCAAACTCGTGAATTCTTAAGTGCCTTGAGGTAGGTAACTAACTTTTAAAATTCTTATTACTAGACTATGTGTTCTAGATTTAAGATTACTAATGAAGTTTTATCATAATATTTGTTGTAAACAACCAATTTTTTTGTTTTTTCATTAAATATAAATGTGTATTTATCTAAAAAAAAACTAGGACAAAGCGTGTGAATGTGTCTCCCATACCCCCAAACTTAAATTACACATTTTCCCCAATGTGTGAATAACATGGAAAGATCTGACTTGGGAGATGGAGAACTAGCTAGGTCGGCATGGCTCATAGCATACCCCCAAACTTGAACGATGCACACATTGTCCCTAAAAAAGAAAAACTAACGTAATACGGGAAAACAAGAAGTACTAAAAATAAATAAATAACAATAAATATGTAAAACAATAAAAATAAAAGGATAAGCTGTGGGGTGCCTCCCATGAGCGCTAATTTTAATGTCTTCAGCCGGACCAATCCTTATTCTTCCCCAAAACTAAGATTGGTAGCAACTAGCACAGGTAGTGTCTTATTCTCTCCCATATAAGAATAAGTCAAATGCTTCGGCAGTTGCTTCAACTCCAAATTTGGCGCCTAGACAATAGAAAGAAAAAAAATAGTATTAGTAGGCACAAAAATTTCAAATGGATCGGTATACTTACTTGGATGCTTCGGAGAAGCCTCTAGAAGGTGCACAGTTTCAATGATGTCATCAGTAACATCCTCAAATTTTGGCTCAACATCTGATCCTTTGAAACAATGGGTGAGGGTTGTCTCCAATGGATCAATGTGATGGACGTGAAAAACTTGTTCAACAACACCTTGCTGTCGTTCACTCAGCTCCTTAGCCAATTGCCCCACTTGTACTTCTAATCTTTGAATAGATTGTTCGTGCCTTGCAATGGTTTGTCTTATCTCAGTCCGAAATTGCATTTGAAAGTTCAAAGCATTTTGATCATTGCTCTATGATAAGTTGGGTGAGTCTGCCATCTAGGATTATAGGTATTTGCATATATATTATAGTTGTTCGGTCCCACATGATTTGTTTGCTCTTGATCTGCAGATGAATACAAAGGGCAAGTGTCAGCAGTGTGATCAAAACGAGAACATATAGCACATACCTGGAGTTGTTTAGCTCGTGGACTAGGTGAGATGTTTTAAGCAGTCATGGCTTTTATAAGCAAATCTAGCTTCCTCTCCATAGCAGCTAGATCAGCATAACTAGCTTCCGCCATTGGTGCTTCTTTTTCGAATGAATTAGTTGAAAAGCTTCAATGTAGCAGTTTCAGTGCTGCTTCTCAGGTAATCTCTGGAGCTTCTGCGCTCGAGCGCACCAAGAACAGCGCTCGATCGCACTGGGATTGCGCTCGATCGCACTAAGGAGTGCGCTTGATCGCAATGAGGACGGAAACTCCTCCTCTGCACACCTGAACAAAAACAAAAAACGAAAAGAAGGAATAAATCTGATTTTTGATAAAAATAAAAATAAAACGAAACAGAATAAAATAAAATAAAATAAAATAACTAACGAAAATAATTCCAAAAAGAAATTTAGCACAATCCCCGGCAACGGCGCCAAAAACTTCTTGTGCATTTATCTACCTAAATAAATAAGTAAATAATCGTACTTGTGTTACTTGCAAGTGCACAAGGTCAACAGTAGCATAGTGTGCGAATGCAAAATCATCTCCATAGGGATTGATAAAGTTCGATTTAGAATTAGTTTCGAAATAATGAAATAAAAACAAGAGAAATAAATATTGAGTTTGAAATAATAAAGATAAAGGCGTAGGGACTTGATATCCACCACTAATCATGCTACCACAACAAAACAGTATGCCAATGCTTTACTCATGTCATGAATATCTAATGTTTGTCAACCTAAGGGCATGGTATCTACTCCTTTAGCTATTGATCTCCCTAAGCAACGAGTTAGGCATGGTATCTACTCTAACTCTTTTCTCTCTCAAGGGATTCAGCATGGTGTATACTGAGTTGTTCCTTAAGAGAGCATAGGATCTGTGGAAATCGACAACCACACGGGACCTAGGGCATGGTATCTACTCCTGGTTTTTCATGTTGATTAACCTAAGAATCCGGTGTAGATATCTTTTGTTACTAATGTTAAACCCATGACTCAGTCATCCAAATTGATTTAACTAACTAATCCATACCACATGCATACGTTGATCAGACACACACATATGAGGAATTTAAATAAAAGCAGGTATTTTCCCAAACAAAAACTAAACTAAAAGGAAGATAAGCTCCTCCAAAAGGGAGATCCCCTTTTCTGTGTTTTACAAGCCTATTTATAAGGTTTAAATAACCCTAAAAACCCTAGGAGTCTAAAAACAAAACCCTAATTTATTTCCAAAACAGGTTCTGTCGTTTTACTGTTTATTGTCGTACGTGTGCGCTCGATCACAGTCTTCTTGCGCTCGATCACACTGGTTCGCGAGAGCCTTTTTTGTGTGCGCACGAGTGCAGGTGCTGTGCGCTCGATCGTAGGTATCCTGCCCTCGATCGCACCTACTAGATGACAGCTTTTTCTAACTTTTCTCTTTTAAGCCCGAGAAGCTTCCAAATTGCTTTCTTTTCTCCAAAAACCTATAAAAACATGTAAAACACATAAAGGAAGTAAAATAGAATAAAATACTCAAACTAAGAGCTTAACAAATGTAAATTAAGGGGCTTAAATATGAATATTTAAGCACTTATCAATCTATGAATATGGGGCACTCTTGAGCGAGATGATCTACCCCGCCACACACAAAACATGGTTCCGAAGATTCGGTATGATTAACCACATGTGTTGGCTTTGAGCCTTTTGTCTTTAATGCATCTAACTCCTTAGTGAGCATTCAACCTTAGTCTTTAGGTTGTCCTCTTCCCTAAGATGATATATTCCACCCCCACATGGGTTTCCTATAGGTCGTGACCTATTTGTGCTTTCAGTAGCACTAGGTTTAGTCTAAGTATGAGCTTTTTCAGCAAGCTCATTGAGGTACTCTATGGCCTTATCAAGATTTTTTTGCAAAAATTCACCATTACACATCATCTCTACAAATTGACGCTCTCTATAGGTAAGTGATGAGAGTCATAAAATGCATCTAAACAATACTTAATTGTTAACATTTTAGGGTTGATCTTGGTCGTAATCGCACTTTTACATGTTGATAACTCTAAAGTGATATTCATAAATCATTGACTTAATTTGATGCATTTTCAGGTGCTTTGAGTACAAAAGAGATAATAAAGCGATCCATGTTTAAAGCACCAAAAGATCTTGGGTGTCGGTGCTCGTTTTTGTCTAAGGTTTAGACGTGTCCAAACATGATTCAAAGATGGTTAAACTCTAAACTAAGGCTGGAGTAATAAAGTACAGTAAGTTAAAAGACTGCACACAAGTGTGTGCATCACTTTGGAGCAAGTTAAGGGTAGGCACACTAGTGTGTGCACTTCTGCATACAAGCTGAAGAAGTTTCACTGAATTGCCAGAATTTCCCGTACAGATCAATCATCTTTGCAGATTAAAATGTATTGATGTAGGAAGAACCAGATGATGAGCCATATATGCTTAGAAAGATCCGGAAGTCTATTTTCTGGAGAATTTTACGGTTCGTAAAAAGGATTTTTCTAGAGAAAGTTATGGCAGTTTTAGTGGAAACAGTTCAGGCCAGCACAGCAGGCCCAGGCGCACAGCACGGCCCACTCGCCTCTTGACCGGATTAGGGCAAGCAAATGACATTCTCCAAGACCAAAACACCCCCCTCATGCTCTATAAATATATCTTTATGGAGTGTGCAGCGGGGTATTGAAGAGAGAAAGCAAGGAAGAGAGAAAAAAAGAGAGGATTCAAGGGATCCAAATCTAGCATTCTTCCATTTTATTTCTAAGTTTTCTTTGGTTGCAAATCAAGGGGAGAACATCCATATTGTTCATCCACCTTGAACTCCATGGCCAAATCAAGGGGAAAGCATCCTTATTGTTCTTCCACCTTGATTTTCATGGCCAACTAATCATTTTACAAGGGAAAGGGATGAATCTTTAGGGATTTCTTGTTCTTTATTTCTTGTTCTTGATTCAGTTGTATGGATTTATTGTTAAATATTGTTTATGAATTATTCATTGATTAAGTAAGAAGATTTGAGTTCATGTGATAGATGTACTTCTTATTCTTCTTCTTTTAGACTCTCTTAATCCGGTGATTGCATCCTTCTCCTCCATTGAGGTTGCTTGGATGTTATTGATTCCGGTAGATTTATCTTATTGATTGTCCATTATTGCGATATTGTCTTTTAAGATATATTGTCATTTCTTGATAATCTTTAAGATCGGTCATGTGTGCATGAACCGAAATCAATGATTAATTCGTAGCAATTATACAAGAATTGTAAATGTGCTTGATTGAATATATTCTGATTGCTTGTTTGGGAGTTGAAACTTGCAATCGTGATAAAATCAATTGAATCAAGAGTGGAAAAAGGGAACAAACCTAAGGAGGATTCCCGGAACCTTGTTATTTCTCATTTATATTTCATTTACATTTACGCAATTTTCCTTTACATTATTTCACCATAAAAGCTTAAAAATCTTGAGTTTAACTTTTATCGTTCGTTTTAAGGTTCACACATTTTCCTTTGTACTTAACTTGTTTCCCTGTGGAATCGACACCCCAAAGCCGTACTACAATAACCGTGTTATACTTTGGGCGTAATCAAATTTTGGCGCCGTTGCCGAGGAAACGCTCTTAAGTATAAGGAAACTTGTCAACTTTTAGTGTGATGGTAAAAAAAAAAGAAAAACCAAAAAAAAATCGTAAATATTTTTCTTTTCAGCAGTTTGTAAATACGGCAATATTATTCCTTTACTTTTGTTTTGATTTTCTAATTTTCTTTTATTATTCTGTTTTTATTTATCTGTTTATTATTTTATTCTGTTTTTATTTACCTGTTTATTATTCTGTTTTATTATTCTGTCTATTATTCTGTTTTTATTTATTTGTTTATTATTCTGTTTTATTTATCTGTTTATTATTCTGTTTTTATTTATCTGTTTATTATTCTGTTTTTATTTATTTGTTTATTATTCTGTTTTATTATTCTGTTTATTATTCTGTTTTTATTTATCTGTTTATTATTTTGTTTTTATTTATCTGTTTATTATTCTGTTTTTATTTATTTGTTTATTATTCTGTTTTATTTATTTGTTTTATTTATTTATTCCCCCTCTAAATTAATTGGTGCATGCTTAAACCGAGAGATTCGCGAGGTAGATTCATTAGAGGACCCGAATTAGAGTTACCCTCTCCTTCCACCTCCATTGGTGAAACCTCGCCTAGATCAAACCATAGTGCACCCCCATCAGAGAATTTAGAGGATTTTGTTAACATGGCTGAAAATCCTAATGAGAATGGTGCTAGGACACTTAAAGATTACCTATATCCTAGCCGGACAGCCACACCATCGTGCATTATGTTTCCAGCCAATACCCGTCATCAAGATTTTAAAACAGGGATGATACAACTTCTCCCTACTTTTCATGGCATGGAAAACGAGAACCCCTATGTGCACATTAGAGAATTTGAGGAAGTAGTTGCGACTTTCCATAGTCACGATGCAACTGATGATATCGTGAGACTCAAGTTTTTTCCTTTCTCCTTAAAGGATAAAGCTAAGAGTTGGTTATACTCGCTGAGACCACGATCAATTGGGTCATGGAATGAGATGACCCAAGTCTTTTTTAACAAGTACTTCCCTCAACATAAGACTAACGCTTTGAAAAGACAAATCTCCACCTTTGCACAAAAGGAAAACGAGACTTTGTATCAGTCTTGGGAGAAATTTAAAGAGCTGTTAAGTATGTGTCCACATTATGGGTACGAAAATTGGCTTTTAGTGAGCTATTTCTATGAGGGTCTTACCTATAGAGAACGTCAATTTGTTGAGATGATGTGTAATGGAGAATTTCTGCAAAAAGACCCTGATGAGGCTATTGAGTACCTCAATGAGCTTGCTGAGAAAGCTCACACATGGACTGGACCTAGTGCTACTGAGAGCACAAATAGGTCACGACCTAGTGGTGGAGGAATCTACCATCTTAGGGAAGAGGATAACCTCAAGGCCAAGGTCGAAATGCTTACTAGAGAGTTGGAGGCATTAAAAACGAAAAAACCACACACATAGTTAATCAGGCCGAACCTTTAGAATCATGTTTTGTGTGTGGCGGGGTTGATCATCCCACCTAAGATTGTCCCACTTTTGTTGACATGAGAGGGCTGTACGAGGAACAATGCAATACCTTAGGCATGTACAAGAAGCCCTCAGCACCCTTCTCTAACATTTATAATCCGGGGTGGCGAAATCACCCCAACTTCAGTTGGAAATCTGAAAATCAGCAGCATGTGCAGCCCCCTAGATCGTACCCAGCACCTTATCATGCACCCTCATCTTCTAGGAACTCTTTAGAAGACTCGTTACATACTTTTATAGAAGCACAAGGCAAGACAAACCAAAAGTGTGAGGCATTAATTACACAGTTGGTTGAGGAAAACAAAGAAATAAGGAGCCAAGTGTCTAAATTGATGAACTCCTTGAGTGTGACTGAGCGAGGTAAGTTCCCTGCTCAAGCTCAGTCCATACCTCACTGTCAACATATGGCACAAGAAAATGTGAAAAATGTAAATGCCATTGTGACCCGAAGAGGTAAGTCACTACACATTCCACCAGAGAATAAACCCGAGAATGTGAAGGGTCAAACCAGTAGTGAGACCAAGTTGCCTAAAGACCCTGAAGTGACCCAAATTCCTGTTAAGGCCCCATTCCCCCAAGCCTTAAAATCCAACAAGAAAAATCTGGAAATGAATGATGAAATCCTTGAGAACTTAAGGCAAGTGAAACTTAATCTTCCCCTTTTGCATGTGATTAAACAAGTCCCCACCTATGCAAAAGTTCTCAAAGATTTATGCACAATTAAGAGGAAACATCATGTCAAGAAAACAGCTTTCCTAACTGAGCAAGTTAGTGCACTAATTGAGCAAAGAATTCCCCCGAAATACAAAGATCCGGGCTGTCCTACCATTGCTTGCAGCATTGGAAATCATGAGGTTGGACAAGCCTTACTAGATCTGGGAGCTAGTGTAAACCTGATGCCATTTTCAATTTACTTACAGCTGGGGTTAGGAGAAATCAAACCAACCGGCGTGGTATTACAATTGGCTGATCGCTCAGTCAAGGTACCCTGAGGTGTGGTTGAGGATGTTTTGATTCAAATTGATAAATTTTATTATCCTGTTGATTTCTTAATTCTTGATACTACTTCTGCTGTAGACACTAACTCTAAAATTCCTTTGATTTTGGGTAGACCTTTTCTTGCTACTGCAAATGCTCTAATAAATTGTAGGAATGGTCTCATGAAACTGTCCTTTGGCAACATGACCCTTGAAGTAAATATTTTTAATGTTGCAAAACAGCCCGAAGATGAGGACGAAAACCACCAGCTTTACATGATCGAGTCACTCGTCAATGAGGGAGTTTTCTTAACTCATGATTATGACCCTCTTGAAAATTTTCTTGTTAATTCTGAGATAGATTTATTTGATGATAAAACTGATATAATTGATATATGTGTTGTTTTTGACAAATCTCAGGATTATGGAAATCGGGCATGGCAACCAAGGTTTGAGGAGCTGCCCGAAAGAAGCAAGACTCAAGTCCCCTCAAGTGTGGAAGCACCTAAAGTCGAATTGAAGCCACTACCTAAGGGTCTAAAACATGTCTTTCTCGGTCCAGGTGATACCTTTCCTGTTACAATTTCTTCTGAATTAACTGAGACCCAAGGTAAGAGATTAATTCAAACTTTAAATGAACACAAATCAGCCCTGGGATGGAGCATGGCTGATTTAAAGGGAATTAGTCCCCTAATCTGCTCCCATAAAATAAATCTGGATGAAGGAACCAGTCCTCGTAGAGACCCTCAACGTAGGCTTAACCCCACTATGAAAGAAGTAGTGAAAAATGAAGTACTGAAACTATTAGATGCGGGTATTATATATCCTATAGCTGATAGTAAGTGGGTAAGCCCTACGCAAGTCGTCCCGAAAAAGTCCGGAGTCACTGTGATAAAAAATGATCTAGGAGAGTTAGTCCCTACCAAACTTGTGAACGAGTGGCGTGTGTGCATTGATTACAGAAAATTAAATGCTGCCACCAAGAAAGACCACTTCCTACTCCCTTTTATTGATCAAATTCTTGAGCGTGTAGCTGGTCATCCCTTCTACTGTTTTCTAGATGGTTATTCTGGTTACTATCAAATAGAAATTGCATTAGAAGACCAAGAAAAGACCACCTTTACTTGTCCCTTTGGCACCTATGCTTTTCGTAGAATGCCATTCGGATTATGTAACGCCCCTGCTACTTTTCAACGCTGCATGATGAGCATTTTTAGTGACATGGTTGAAAATTGCATGGAGGTTTTTATGGATGACCTAACTGTTTTTGGATCTTCATTTGAAACATGCTTAATGAATTTAGAAAGAGTATTAATTCGCTGTGAGGAAAAAGAATTGGTTTTAAATTGGGAAAAGTGCCATTTCATGGTACCATCCAGTATTGTCTTAGGGCATATTGTCTCTTCTAAAGGAATAGAGGTTGATCAATCTAAGATTGAGTTAATCTCTAAGTTGTCTGCCCCTAAGACAACAAAGGATGTGAGATCTTTCCTTGGTCATGCTGGTTTTTATAGGAGGTTCATACAAAATTTTTCAAAAATATCTAGACCACTATGCGCCCTCCTAGTTAAAGATACCCCCTTTGAGTGGAGTCAAGCTTATCAAGAGGCCTTTAAAACGTTGATTGGCAAGCTTACTTCCGCACCTATAATGCAGTCGCCAGATTGGACTTTACCTTTTGAAATCATGTGCGATGCTAGTGACTACGCTGTAGGTGCTATTCTTGGACAGCGAAGGGAAGGTAAACCTTTTGTCATTTACTATGCTAGTAAGACTTTAAATAGTGCTCAAATGAATTACTCTACAACTGAAAAAGAGTTGCTAGCTGTAGTATTTGCTTTAGATAAATTTCGTGCTCATCTAATTGGTTCTCCTATCCTTATTTTTACAGATCATGCAACCCTCAAGTATCTTCTTACGAAGAAGGATGCTAAGGCACGACTAATCCGATGGATCCTCCTCTTGCAAGAATTTGATATCACCATCAAGGATAAAAAAGGAGTGGAGAACGTAGTAGCTGACCATTTATCCAGACTCACTTTTGAGGAAACTTGTGATGACATGCCAATCAAAGATGATTTTCCCGATGAGCAATTACTTTCCATTACTTCTCTACCATGGTTTGCTCACATCGTAAATTATTTGGCTACAGGTGAGATACCTATGGATTGGAGCGCTCAAGACAAGGAGGAAATTCTTATATGAGGTACATAATTTTTATTGGGATGACCCCTATCTTTTCAAGTACTGCCCTGACCAAATTCTAAGGCGTTGCATCCCTAATGAAGAGATTTCGAGTGTCTTAGAATTTTGTCACTCCCAAGCTTGTGGAGGCCACTTTTCGATGAAAAAAACCGCTGCAAAAATTTTGCAGTGTGGATTTTATTGGCCTACTTCGTTTAAAGATACAAACACCTATTGTCGCTCTTGTGAAAGATGTCAAAAGTTAGGAGCTGTGTCTCGCCGAAATATGATGCCCCTGAACCCTATTTTAGTGATTGAAATCTTTGATTGTTGGGGCATCGATTTCATGGGACTCTTCCCTCCTTCCTTCGGGTACCAGTATATCATTGTAGCAATAGATTATGTATCCAAGTGGGTAGAGGCAGCAGCTTGTCGAAACAATGATAATGGAACGGTGATTAAATTCCTTAAAGAAAAGGTGTTATCTCGATTTGGTACACTGATGAGTCTTAAATATTGCATATTTTAGACCCTTAACTTATATTTGTTATGCTCTTAGTTAGTATTATTTTACTTTATTTTACGTTTTTCTTGTGTTTTGTGTGTTTTTACAGCTTTGTGGAGAAAGTGCAGCATTTCAGGTTGATTTGAAGCTTCTGGAGACATTCCGCTCGATCACAACAGATATGCGATCGAGCGCACCAGCGCTCGAGCGCACCTGCCTTTGAACGAGCGCATGGTCAACATCCCACATCGAAATAATTGAAGTTCAGTGCATTTGCGATCGATCGCAGCAGACATGCGATCGAGGGCACATGAGATCGTGCGCACAAGACATGCGATCGATCGTACCTGCGATCGATCGCACCACACTGCGATCGAGCGCACACGGGCCTGTATCCCACATCGTTTCTGCAACCTGTTTTACTCCGGGTCTCCCCCTATATAAACACCATTTGGCTTCATAATCCAATGTACAATTCCTAAGCCACTTTGGTGTTTACCGGTGGACGTCCGCTAGCATTCTGGTGGATCCCGAAGGCATTGCTACCACGAGGGGAAGCGCCGCCCGTCAGCGAGTGGAATTTCTCCCATGTAAAGTTGTTTATTTATTTCTTTATATTCAGTTGTTTTAGTTTAAATGTTTACACTTTTTATTATAGTTTTATAGTTATGAGTGGCTAGACTCTTCAGCTAAGGTTGAAGATGAAGCCCCGCCGTTGTTTGGCGTAGTAGTTCAGATTTGCTTGTACAAATCTGACAATTTTTAGTATAAATGTTCTGTCAATTATTTGAGTTAATCTTATAATTGATTGAGTTTAAATTGTCTGTTGGATTTTCTTTGTGTTTCATCGGATGGATACATTGAATGCTTTTCGATTAAATTGGATTCCCTTTGTGATTTGTTAAGAGCGGATACATCGGGTGCTTTTGGTTTAGTTGGGATATTCTTTGTTTTTTATCTTATAGTTGGATTCATTGAATGTTTTGATAGGCTATATTTTTAGAACATGTATGCTTAACTTCGGTGGGGTGGATTCGGAAACCTTAGTGCTTTTTATTATTAGTTTTTTTTAATCAATTTAATTTAGTTTTAATTTATTTTGCAATATCATTCTGAAATTTGGAACTAGGTTAAAATAGAGTTAGTTTAGATTAAAAATTATATTTTCACAACGCAATTCCCTGTGGATTCGACCTCGCACTTGCACACGCTATACTGCAAACGACTCGTGCGCTTGCGAGTAAATTAAAACTCACAACAAGTTTTTGGCGCCGTTGCCGGGGAATTGTTTGGTTTGTGAAAATTTTTTGTCTGAATTGATTTTATTTTTCTACTAGCTAATTTTAAAAAAAAAAAAATTTATTATGTGGATGAATCCAGCGCCGGTTTCACAGTCTTTAGAGGACACCATTAAGGAGTACATTAAAATGACCAGCCCGTCCCTCAATGCTGCCAACACTTTCAATGTTGAAAGCTGTTCCATCTGTGCTAGTCCCATGCATCTAGCACAGAATTGTCCATCAATGCCGGCTTGTGCCGAGTATCCTATGGAACAAATGAATGCTTTCAATGAGTGTTGTTGGCAATCAAATAGATCTTACTCTGAAACATACAATCCAGGGTGGTGGGACCACTCTAATGTTTCATGGACGCAGAACCAACTGAGGAATCAGGGAGGAGACCCTTATCATGCTCACAATCAATACCCTCCCGAATTTCCTCCACCAATTCCAAATTATGGTCACTCAGCTTATCCAACACCATCACCCGCTTACCAAGCTCCCATTCAAGCTCCAGTGTCGGTTTCACAGTCATTGGAGGACGCTCTCAATGATTTCATGAAAGCGACTAGCCAATCTATGAGTGAAGTGATGAGTGCAACAATAGAAAACACCTAAGCGATTGCCACACTAGAGAGTCAAATTGATCAAATCGCAAGTTACATGGGTGAAAGAGAGGAAGGAACGTTCCCCAGTCAAACTGATCCTAACCCAAAGGAACATTTTGAGGTGGGAAATTCTTCAACTCCAATGCATTGGCAAGAACAAGTGCAATCAACTGTCCCATACTTGTCTGGGAGACAAGTGGAAGAGAACCCTGCTATGCACCAAGGGCAAGAGAGTGGCAACAATGAGAAGAGAGATGCTGAGCCATCTATAGCCACTCGTATTATTAAGGATCTCTCGGGGTCGTTTTTACCTAAAGCGCCTTACCCTAAGAGACTACAAGCGCCCAAGAAAGAAGGGAAGTCTGAGGACATTATGGAGGCATGCTTTGCTCAGTTTGAAGAGGATTTGGACTTAGACAAGTTACTTGAGCAAGCAAATACTATCGTGGAGTCTGCTCCTCGGGAGAGTAGTAGGACAGAGGAGACTATGGATGAATCCCGTATTGAGGATCCCTTGGAGGTATGCTTTGCTCACTTTGGAGAGGACTTGGGCTTAGATAAGTTACTCAATGAAGTAAATGTCACTTTAGAGTCTGCACCTCTAAAGATCAGTGAAACGGAGGAAACCACAACACCTGAACCTCACAAGAAGGAACTTAAGCCTTTACTGGATAATCTTGAGTATAAGTTCCCAGGTCCAGCAGATTCTTTGCCTATAATTATAGCTTTAGATTTGGGTGATGCTCCAGAGGAGAAATTACTGGACGTCTTAAGAGAGCATCAGGAAGCTATAGGCTGGACTATTGAGGATGTCAAAGGAATCAACCCCTCGTTGGTGATACACACGATACATTTGGAGGAGGATGCTGAGCCATCGAGGGAGCCACAAAGAAGGCTCAACCCTGCTTTGCAAGAGGTTGTGAGGGCGGAAGATATTAAGCTGTTAGAGGCAGGGATCATTTATCCTATCTCTGATAGCAAGTGGGTGAGCCAGATTCCAGTCGTGCCCAAACGTGCTGAATTTATGGTAGTAAATAAAGACAACGAGTTGGTTCCAACTCGCGTACAGTCAAGATGGAGAAAGTGTCTAGACTACCGTAAATTGAATGCTTCCACTAGACCTGAACATTTTAAATTCCCATTTATTGATCAAATGGTGGAGTGTTTAGTTGGGCATGTTTACTAATGTTGGGTCTGGCTGAAGACGTTAAACTTAGCGCTCATGGGAGGCACCCCACAGCTTATCTTTTCTTTTGTTTATTTATTATTTTGTATTTTTATGATTAATGTTTGTTTCCAGTATTTTTTTTGTTTCCAGTTTTTATTTTTCAGGGACAAAGCGTACTTCAGTTCAAGTTTGGGGGTATGCTATGAGCCATACCAGTCCAGATAGTTCTTCATATCTCAGGTCAGCTCTTTCCATATTAGTCACACATTGGGGTCAATGTATAATTTAAGTTTGGGGGTATGGGAGACACATCACACACTTTGTCCTAATTTGTTGTCTTTTCGTCATAGAGATAAATGCATGCTCATGTTATCATGAAATTTTAGTTGATCTAAACATTTTCTGTGATGTGATGTCATTGGTGAGCTTAACATTTTGAACACATGATCTGGTGATAAATTTTTAAAATTTAATTACTTACTTTAGGCATTTTGAGAATTCACATGTTTGATCTAATCTCACACGAGCACATTAGCACAAATTATGTGAGGTATGACACGTGATTTTAATGTGTATTTTTCCTTATCTTAACTGAAACTGGATGACTTGTTGGATGAACTCTTGGGCATAGGAAAAAAAAAAAAAAAAAAAAAAAATTTATCAATAAACTTTTCGCTCAGTAACTGGACCTCTTGCCTCAGTAAGCAGTGAGTGTTCACGTCAAAAGGTGAAATTTTGCTTGGTAATATTAAGGTCGGTTTAATTTCGTAGCCTTTTTGACTCGAGTTAGTAAGTCCTTAGGGGTGTCTTTACACCTAATGCCCTAAAACCATCTGGTTTGGGAGTCATTGACTTAACACTCGCTACATGGGTCAATTAGAAAGCTCAAGGGAACTAAGCATAGCCGTGCCTTAATAATAATAAAAAAAAAAGTGAATAAAATAAAAACTATGCCTTTTCGTTCATTTTTGATGGGAAATTCGGTGAATCTTGAGACATGGAGACCTTACACATTAGAGTTACTTGGAAGCTTCATTTTTATATGCTAATTCACCTTACACTGATTCAAGCTTGTGATGCCTTATCCTGCCTTTTGTAAGTAATTAGATTTTAACACTTCTATTCATTGCGAAGATGGGTTTACCTTTTTAAGCTTGCTTATGAATGAATATCATGGTGATGTGTGCTCCTTAAATTTTTGGATACCATGAGTGATGACTTTATCTTTATGTTCTTTGTTTTTCATTGAGTCTTTTATTTTGTTTTGCTAAGGGACTAGCAAAATATAAGTTTGGGGGTATTTGATGAGTCTTAAATATTGCATATTTTAGACCCTTAACTTATATTTGTTATGCTCTTAGTTAGTATTATTTTACTTTGTTTTACGTTTTTCTTGTGTTTTGTGTGTTTTTACAGCTTTGTGGAGAAAGTGCAGCATTTCAGGTTGATTTGAAGCTTCTGGAGATATTGCGCTCGATCGCAACAGATATGCGATCGAGTGCACCAGCGCTCGAGCGCACCTGCCTTTGAACGAGCGCATGGTCAACATCCCACATCGAAATAATTGAAGTTCAGTGCATTTGCGATCGATCGCAGCAGACATGCGATCGAGCGCACATGAGATCGTGCGCACAAGACATGCGATCGATCGTACCTGCGATCGATCGCACCACACTGCGATCGAGCGCACACGGGCCTGTATCCCACATCGTTTCTGCAACCTGTTTTACTCCGGGTCTCCCCCTATATAAACACCATTTGGCTTCATAATCCAATGTACAATTCCTAAGCCACTTTGGTGTTTACCGGTGGACGTCCGCTAGCATTCTGGTGGATCCCGAAGGCATTGCTACCACGAGGGGAAGCGCCGCCCGTCAGCGAGTGGAATTTCTCCCATGTAAAGTTGTTTATTTATTTCTTTATATTCAGTTGTTTTAGTTTAAATGTTTAGCACTTTTTATTATAGTTTTATAGTTATGAGTGGCTAGACTCTTCAGCTAAGGTTGAAGATGAAGCCCTGCCGTTGTTTGGCGTAGTAGTTCAGATTTGCTTGTACAAATCTGACAATTTTTAGTATAAATGTTCTGTCAATTATTTGAGTTAATCTTATAATTGATTGAGTTTAAATTGTCTGTTGGATTTTCTTTGTGTTTCATCGGATGGATACATTGAATGCTTTTCGATTAAATTGGATTCCCTTTGTGATTTGTTAAGAGCGGATACATCGGGTGCTTTTGGTTTAGTTGGGATATTCTTTGTTTTTTGTCTTATAGTTGGATTCATTGAATGTTTTGATAGGCTATATTTTTAGAACATGTATGCTTAACTTCGGTGGGGTGGATTCGGAAACCTTAGTGCTTTTTATTATTAGTTTTTTTTAATCAATTTAATTTAGTTTTAATTTATTTTGCAATATCATTCTGAAATTTGGAACTAGGTTAAAATAGAGTTAGTTTAGATTAAAAATTATATTTTCACAACGCAATTCCCTGTGGATTCGACCTCGCACTTGCACACGCTATACTGCAAACGACTCGTGCACTTGCGAGTAAATTAAAACTCACAACATACACCACGTGCTATAATTAGTGATCGAGGTACACATTTTTGCAACCGTTCCTTTGAAGCTTTAATGAAAAAATTTGGGGTATTACATAAAATCTCTACTGCCTATCATCCTCAGACTAGTGGACAAGTAGAGCTTGCTAATAGGGAGATTAAACAAATTTTAGAAAAAACGGTTAACCCCGATCGCAAAGATTGGTCTTTGAGACTAACTAATGCGCTTTGGGCTTACCGTACAGCCTTTAAAACTCCCTTAGGTATGTCACCCTATCGGCTTGGTTTTGGAAAGCCTTGCCACTTACCCGTGGAGCTCGAGCATCGAGCTTATTGGGCCATCAAGTCTTTCAATTTTGACATGGGCGAAGCGGGTAAACTTCGAAAATATCAGCTGACCGAGTTAGAAGAATTAAGAAACGATGCTTATGAAAATTCTAGAATCTATAAGGCTAAGATGAAAGTATTCCATGACAAAAAACATTTTGAGGAAAACATTTAAACCCAATGATCGGGTATTCTTATACGACTCTAGACTTCATAAGCATCCTGGAAAACTTCGGTCAAGATGGACCGGCCCTTTTATAGTAAAAAATGTTTTTGAAAATGGGGCGGTAGAAATTGAGGATACTAGAGATGGTCGGGTCTTTAAAGTAAACGGTCAACGACTTAAGATCTTAATTGATAGACATGATCCGGAGATGGAAGACATTCCACTTATGGATCCGTTCTATTCACCTTGACCACACAACAAAGGTACGTTATTCCTTTTAATTTTTGTTCTGTTTTTAGTTAGTTTTCATTCAATCTTAATTATTAGTTTTTAGTTTACTTCAAATTTCAAAAAATATATATATATATTAATATTTCGTTTTCAAGTATTTATTAACTTTGAATTTTGGTTGTGTTAAGTCTATTTTAATTTTTAGTTTCTAGTGATTTCAGCGAAAAGAACGGTATGCAGTTCAATTGGTGGTGCGCAATTTTCAGCTTTTGTGCATTTTTGGCCGCACAGGGAGTTTCCTTTCCTTTTTCTTTTACATTGAGGTCAATGCAATGTTTAGGTTGGGGGTGGAGGAAACATATTTCTTTTTTTTTTTTTTTTAACTGCTTGGTGTCACTTTCTTTCTTTTCGTTGTTAGGATAAAAAAAAAATTGTTTGTTTGTTTTTTGCATGTTTTGTGTTAGCCTTGGAGTTAATTCACATGTCAATGATATGAGCTTAATCGAGATAGCATATAGCATTTAGAAGAAGTTAAATCTTGCTTCGCTTTGAGAATAAATTAAGTGTCAATTTTTCTTTGGTTTGAGACTCTGGTTTGTGGTAAGATTGCATGATTAGTCTAAAGCATTTGGAAAAGTTTTATGCACGGTTGTTTTGTGAATACTTTTGCGGTCTCTACAAGCTCTAGAACTTATTTAATAATCACTTGAGGCGAAAATCATAGAATGCACACTACTTAGGATATGATATAGGCCATTTTTGGACCGTTTGAGCCTTTTTAAACTTACCTTTGTTATATTTATCGCTAGTCACCTATTTGAGCCTTTTTCTTGAAAAGAAAAATTGAGCCTTGTTTCTTTCGATAAACCATTTACTTACCTTTATGAGCCTAAAAATATTTTATCCTTACCTCTCTTTTAAAAGAACTTAGTTATACACATGTTGTGAGAAGCACTTAATAGGAGTAAGGGTGGAAATATGAGAAAATATTACTATCATAACCCAAGTACATTAAAAGAGATAAGTTGGGGGTTGTGGAAAAGAAAAGAAAAGAATGAAAGAGGAGGTGAATGGTCTTATGCCAAAACAAAAAATAAAAAAAATGAGAAAAAAATGAATTATGGCAAAGAAAGAAAAAAAAATGGTGATTTATTGCCAGAAATGCTCGAAAAATGGTTGAAAGAGTTGGGTGTTGAAGTAAGGTTATCTTGTGCTTAAAGTGGTTGTGTTTAAATTAAGAGACTTAGTTCTTTTATTTGTTTAAACTTTCCCATTCTTTCTTGACCTTTACCCTAGCCTAATGTTGCAAGCTTATTAAAGACCTATTGATCCGATGAAGTGTGATTTTTCTTCATAGTGGAGAGTGATTTGAAAAGTGAGCATATGGAGCTTGATTTGTGATTGATGTCACGCAAATTAATATTTTTTAGAGGTCAAGACTTGTATTCATGCTATGTTGTGCATAAAATCATCTAGGTGTTCGGACTAATGTATTGTGGTAAGATGGATGGTAAGAGTCGATAACGATTTTAAGGTTGACATTTGGATTATTCTTGGACCTGAGTGATATTTAATGATTCTATGTGCTGTATGTTATGCATGATTTTTGAGATAGATTTTTGAATCACTCTTGGTTAACGCCAGCATTGCTGTATTTTGTTTTGATTCTAAATAAAGAATTCATTTCATGCCTTTCGCTTGAATTGCTAGGGACTAGCAATAAGCTAGTTGGGGGTTGTGATGAGAGTCATAAAATGCATCTAAACAATACTTAATTGTTAACATTTTAGGGTTGATCTTGGTCGTAATCGCACTTTTACATGTTGATAACTCTAAAGTGATATTCATAAATCATTGACTTAATTCGATGCATTTTCAGGTGCTTTGAGTACAAAAGAGATAATAAAGCGATCCATGTTTAAAGCACCAAAAGATCTTGGGTGTCGGTGCTCGTTTTTGTCTAAGGTTTAGACGTGTCCAAACATGATTCAAAGATGGTTAAACTCTAAACTAAGGCTGGAGTAATAAAGTACAGTAAGTTAAAAGACTGCACACAAGTGTGTGCATCACTTTGGAGCAAGTTAAGGGTAGGCACACTAGTGTGTGCACTTCTGCATACAAGCTGAAGAAGTTTCACTGAATTGCCAGAATTTCCCGTACAGATCAATCATCTTTGCAGATTAAACTGTATTGATATAGGAAGAACCAGATGATGAGCCATATATGCTTAGAAAGATCCGGAAGTCTATTTTCTGGAAAATTTTACGGTTCGTAAAAAGGATTTTTCTAGAGAAAGTTATGGCAGTTTTAGTGGAAACAGTTCAGGCCAGCACAGCAGGCCCAGGCGCACAGCACGGCCCACTCGCCTCTTGACCGGATTAGGGCAAGCAAATGACATTCTCCAAGACCAAAACACCCCCCTCATGCTCTATAAATATATCTTTATGGAGTGTGCAGCGGGGTATTGAAGAGAGAAAGCAAGGAAGAGAGAAAAAAAGAGAGGATTCAAGGGATCCAAATCCAGCATTCTTCCATTTTATTTCTAAGTTTTCTTTGGTTGCAAATCAAGGGGAGAACATCCATATTGTTCATCCACCTTGAACTCCATGGCCAAATCAAGGGGAAAGCATCCTTATTGTTCTTCCACCTTGATTTCCATGGCCAACTAATCATTTTACAAGGGAAAGGGATGAATCTTTAGGGATTTCTTGTTCTTTATTTCTTGTTCTTGATTCAGTTGTATGGATTTATTGTTAAATATTGTTTATGAATTATTCATTGATTAAGTAAGAAGATTTGAGTTCATGTGATAGATGTACTTCTTATTCTTCTTCTTTTAGACTCTCTTAATCCGGTGATTGCATCCTTCTCCTCCATTGAGGTTGCTTGGATGTGATTGATTCCGGTAGATTTATCTTATTGATTGTCCATTATTGCGATATTGTCTTTTAAGATATATTGTCATTTCTTGATAATCTTTAAGATCGGTCATGTGTGCATGAACCGAAATCAATGATTAATTCGTAGCAATTATATAAGAATTGTAAATGTGCTTGATTGAATATATTCCGATTGCTTGTTTGGGAGTTGAAACTTGCAATCGAGATAAAATCAATTGAATCAAGAGTGGAAATAGGGAACAAACCTAAGGAGGATTCCCGGAACCTTGTTATTTCTCATTTATATTTCATTTACATTTACGCAATTTTCCTTTACATTATTTCACCATCAAAGCTTAAAAATCTTGAGTTTAACTTTTATCGTTCGTTTTAAGGTTCACACATTTTCTTTTGTACTTAACTTGTTTCCCTGTGGAATCGACACCCCAAAACCGTACTACAATAACCGTGTTATACTTTGGGCGTAATCAGTAAGTCCCTCATAGAAGTAGCTCACTAAGTGCCAACTCTCATACCCATGGTGAGGACACATACTTAATAGCTCCTTAAATTTCTCCCAAGATTGATACAAAGTCTCATTATCCTTTTGTGCAAAGGTGGAGATTTGCCTTTTTAAAGCATTGGTCTTATGTTGAGGGAAGTATTTATTGAAGAAGACCTGAGTCATCTCATTCTATGTTCCAATAGATCACGGTCTCAGCGAGTGTAGCCAACTTTTAGCTTTATCCTTCAAAGAGAAAGGAAAAAACTTGAGTCTCACGATGTCATCAGTTGCATCTTAACTATGAAAAGTCGCAACTACTTCCTCAAACTCCCTAATGTGTACATACGGGTTTTCATTTTCTAAGCCATGAAATATAGGGAGTAATTGTATCATCCCTGTTTTGAAATCTTTATGGCAAGTGTTGGCAGGAAACATGATGCATGATGGTGTGGCTGTTTGACTAGGATGCAAATAATCTTTAAGTGTCCTAGCAACATTCTCATTAGAGTTTTCAGCCATGTTAACAAAGTCTTCTAAACTCTCGTTTGGGTGTACACTATGGTTTGATCTAGGCGAGGTTTCACTAACGGACGTGGAAGGAAAGGGTAGCTCTATTTCGGATCCTTCAATGAATCTACCTAACGAATCTCTTGGTCTAAGCATATACCAAATGAGTTAAAAGGAAATAAAAAAAAACATAACAAATAAAAGAAATCAGAAAATCAAAAACTTAAAGAAAGGAACAATAGTACCGTCTTGTCTTAGAGTTGACAATCTTCCTTGTATATAAGCGTGTTTTCCCCGGCAACGGCGCCAAAATTTGGTTATGCTCAAACTAATACGCGGTTATTGTGTATGGTTGAGGTGTCGATCCCACGAGAAAAAACGATCTACAAAGGAAAAGTGCAAACCTTAACACGAACGATAACAATCAAGTGAGAAAATATGAATTTTGTTAATGAAGTAATTATGAGAAAATTGTGTAAATAGATTGAAGAATATAATAAAGGAACAACAAGGTTCCAAGAATCCACCCTAGGTTCATTGCCTTATTCCAATCTTGATTCAGTTTTTCTTATCTCGATTGCAAGTTTCACATCCCAAACAGGCAATCGGCAAATATTCAATCAAAGCATATGTAAACCCTAATTTAATTGATATGAATTACTCTTTACTTTTGATTTAAGCACACATGACCTATCCTACAGATTTATCAAGAAACGAAAATATATTTAGTGACAATATCGCAGTAATGGATAAACCTAAAAGATAAATCTATCGGACTCAATCACATCCAAACAATCTTGACATAAAAAGAGCATGACTAGACTTATATCAAGGAGAAAGATATAATCACCGGATTAAGAGAAAATATTCTAATTAAATTAAAGAGTAAATCATAACAATGTTTTGACAATAAATCCCAACTGCAACTGAATCAATAAAGGAAAATAAGAACAACTACACCTAGGGATTCATCCCTTCACCTTGCTAAGAGATTAGTTGACCATGGGGCTCATTCTTGAACACTTTGATGGAGGAGAATATAACAGTCTTCTTGTGTTTTCCAGCCTTAATGATGTTCTCTTCTCAAACCCTAAGTGATCTATTTATAATAAAAAAGGGTCCAAGGGTGTTTTAGGGTTTAAACAATCATTAAAGTCCTAATAAGGTCATAACTCGGAGAAGGGGATCGTGTGCGTGCCGCGGCTCTCATTTCCTTGTGTCGCAGCCCTTCCTGGTCTTTGATTTCTTCACTTTTTGGAGGCCACGGCCCTGCCTGGTCCAGGCCACGGCGCACACTAAAGCTCCTTTCTTGCTCTTTTGGCTTGGTTCTAGAGGCCGAGGCTTGGATATTTTTAGGCCACAGCGCACACACTCAAGACTTGATTTCTCTTCATTTGTCCTTCCATAACCATGCCTTCACTCCAGTATGCCTCGAGTCTTTGTGCTTCAAGCAACGATAACTTTTACTCCTCTTTTGAACTTAAAGTACCTAAAAATGCACAGAAATAGATCAATGATCCAAGAATGACACTTTAGAGTTATTAACATATAAAAGTGCAATTAAAACCTAGATCAACCCTAAAATGCTAACAATTAAGTACTGTTAAGATGCATTTTATGACTCTCATCAGGGTGCTGATCCTGGAATCACCTTAATAGAAAACTCAATCTCCCTATTGGGAAGCAACCCGGTTAACTCTTCAAGGAAAATATCAAAAAAATCTTTTACTACCAAGATTTCTTCTAACTTTCTACTCTCCTTGCTGGAATCCGCCACATATGCCAAATACCCCTCATAACCCATCTTCAACCATTTACTAGCAGTTAAGGCAGAAATAAGACAATTAGCAAGTATCTTACGTTCTCCCTGAAAATTAAACTCTTCCTGTCCGGGTATCTTGAACACCACATTTTCCCTAAAACAATCTACCCAAGCATGATATGTAGATAACCAATTCATCCCCAGAATTAAATCAAAATCTGTCATATCTAAAGGCAACAAATTAACTTCAAATTCTCTATCAGCAATATTAATCACATAACCTCGATAGATTGTCTTGATAATGGCCCTATCTCCCGTAGGAACCTTAACAATAATCGTATGCATCAAAGGACTAGCACTAGCATCAATAGATTTCATATAAATACTAGATGCAAAAGAATGGGTTGCACCCGGATCCATCAATAATCTAGCAGGCCTACCAAGGATAGATATCATACCCATAACAATATCAGGAGTGGTTTGTGCATCCTTCTATCTCTGGACTGAAATTGGCTGCCACATCCTCGCTCTGCTATTGATCCTCGATCTTGGCCCTGCACACTCCCTGATCTATCACCTCTTTTCACTGATCTTCTCCCAATATTTCCAATGCCTATGTCAATAGATTTACCCGCTGGACAATCTACAGCAACATGTCCTCCCTCACCACATACAAAGTATATATGCGTAGGGCAATTCTGAGACAGATGCCCTGTCTGATTACATCTAAAGCAAACCCTTAACTCTCGATCATATATCAGATTACCACTTCCCCTTGGTGGCATACTTACTCCTCTACCATAACTCCCAATTCCCATAGCTTGTCTCCCAAATCGAGGGGTCTCATTGGTATTACTCTAAGCTACAGAAGTAACAAATTCTACTTGCCTCTGACTCTACCCTACAGTTCTTTGTGACAAGAAACACCCCCTCTGGGGTGGTCTCCTACCCTATACACCCATACTGCTACCATCTCTAGGTCCCTTAAATCTAGACCTCTTCAGCCAATCCCTCCTACCTCTAAACTCCATCAAATCCTTCTCAATCTGTAATGCTTTATCCACCAGTACAGCATAATTCCCTATGCCCATGTAAGAGAGTTTAGATCAAATTTCGTAGTGTAACCCATCTAAAAATCTCTTACATTTTATCTCCTCTGTATTCACTAATTCAGGTCAAAATCTTGACAGAGCTATAAATATGCTATCATACTCTGCCACATATAGGGTATTCTGCCTTAAGTGAATAAAATCTCTCTCCTACTAGGTTCGAAATGTATCTGGAAAGTATTTTGCAAAGAACTCATCCTTAAACTTACTTTAAGTTAAAGGTTGTTCGACCTATGTACTCACCCTAGGCAGAATATCTTCCCACCATTGTGAAGCCTCATCTTCCAGTATAAATGAAGCAAAAGCAACCTCTGTCTATCTGTCACTGGTAAGACTTCAAAATATTTCTCCACATATCTAATCCACTGCTCAGCTTCCACCAGATTTACAGATCCTTTAAAAGACTGAGGTTTAAACTGAAGAAATCTCACAAAACAATACCCTTGCATCTCACATGCAAACACACCTTCTCTCTCATAAACTTCTCATCTCACCACATTAGGTTCTTCTCTACCCCTTTCCTCTAATCTCTTCTGTATATTATCAACCTTTTCTTCAACTGCATTCATCCTTTCTATAGCACAATTAAGAGCTTTTCCCAATTCATCTTTCTTAACATCAGATTCTCTACCGGCTCTATTAGTACCAGCCACACTATCAATATATTCCCTCGCAGGAACCACAGACTCAACTTCCTCCTCTGCTTCAAGTCTCCTAAAAATTTAGGGTCTACCACGTCTCCTCTGATTCAGAATTCTACCTCTAGCTCTAGCACGACCACGTGTCATCCTCAGACTTTGCATTTAAAATATAGTTATTTAGATCTTCCACTTTTTAAGTTCTCATATAGTCTACAGAATCTTAAAACCTAAGGCTCTGATACCAAAATTGTAACGACCCATCCCGGGTTGGCCTCCCCCGAAACGGTGTCATTACATTTTGAGAATCCCAATACAACACATATATGCAACAATAAAAATAATTCTAAGAGAAATTTCTTTTATATCATTTTGATATTAATTTAAACATAATATACAACGCAAAATGCATGAATATTTATAAATAAAATTTTTATTTCATTTTCTCATTTGTCTGAGAATATTGACACGTACGTGGCTTATAGAAAAATGATTTCGTCTAACTATCCACCCACCAGACTACTTGTCCTGGCTGCTACCTAAAATAATTATACAATGAAGGATGAGCTTCAAAAGCTCAGTGAATTAAATTTACTAAAAGTATTCAAATTTGCATAAATAACCCTTTAATATTGGATCATTTATCTCTCGTATGACTGAAAAATAACATATAGTCGAACATTTACATAATTCTTATCACATCATACTTTAATGTCTTTTTCTCACTGTAACTGTCTCACTGTGAGACTCATTTATCTACAGATAAAATAAATGCATAATATCTACAACAGTTTAGAAATAAAATATCAACATATAAAACAGATGCAATGTATGAATTATTATTATGGGAATGTTTTCCCACATGTCAACATGTTTTTATCTTAGACTGGCTGCCTTCCCGGTTTTTTCATTCTCACTTAGACCGGTTGCCTTCCCGATTCTTTCATTTTCATTACACCGACTGCCTTCCCGGTTCTTTCATTTTCATTAGATCGGCTACCTTCCCAGTTCTTTCATTTTCATTAGACTGGCTGCCTTTCCGATTCTTTTCTTTTATTTAATGCATATGCATACGAGCAATGATATGAAATATGCATATAAACAGTAATATAAAAACCACATGAATTCAAAATATTTAAATTAACTATCCGGTCTTTCCTCAACTTTCTACTTGATAAATTTCACAATTTTCTTCTCCTCATATATCACATCAATTTATTAACCAAAACTCGTCCATAATTTATTTATCACCATCATTATTAAATCAACTCATTATTCTAATAATATTTCATTTCACATAATAATTTTCTACGTGTCCAATATTAATATCATACATATCAATTTAATTTTTATATACCACCAAAGTATAAGCTAATAATTTATTTTAATATTATTACTAGAAATTTTATTTTTATTTAAATTACTTTAAGTAAATCTAACTCACCACGTAGCACTTTAAGCTACCCGTGGATCACCTCCTTGCCTTTCCCGTTCTTCTCAGAAATTTCCCGTAGTTGTTGATCGTCAACACCTGACATAATAATTGTATTAAATTTCTAACTATTTCTTTAATTCTTTATAAACCACACCCTTTGAAAATTCCACTTTGAATTTCCGGGAAACTTCCTGTATGCTAAAAATTCAAAAATAAACCTTACGTTATTACTTTTCTAATTTTTTGATAGCTTTTCGTGACTTTCTAATAAATTCTTTCTTAAACTCCTTCAAAAATTTGCTATTTCAACATTTTTTTGGGTCCCCAAGTGTTTAAGAAAAATGAGTAATTTGAAGGAAAAACTAACGAAATCAGTTAAGTAAATTTACGATTACATAACATATATATATATATATATATATATATATATATATATATATATATATATATATATATATATATATATATCCACAATTACTTGTAAAAATCAGCCTAAAATTTTTGTCTCCCAAGCCTCCATGTAAATGGCCACTTGGAAGACATACAATTGACAAACCTTGCACTTGGCAGCAAGTGTGCCACCTGCTGCCACGATTCCTTTTTTTTTTTTTATCGTTTTCTTCTGTCTGGGACATCAACGTCTTTTTTATTTGGTCTTCTTCTGTCTGGGACATCAATGTCCTTTTTTTAAATTAAAATTTTGACTTTTGCATTTAAAATACATATGTATTATTTTTAACTCTATGCTATATTTATTAAAATATTTCTTTACCCTTACTTTACAATACGAGTATTACATTAGTGTCTACTACATGCACACTTGCATGTAAGTTGTAACCTACATCTGGACTAAGCGTCCAAGTGCATCATTCTTCTTCTTTTTTTTCTCTTCTTACTACACTTGGACGTTCTGTCCGTTTTATTTTCAAAATGATTATTTTATTCAATAATAAATCTTTCATATATATATATATATATATATATATATATATATATATTTCAATCCCATGTCATATTTATCAAATTATTTTTTTACCCTTACTTTAAGAATACAGGTATTACAATAAATTAGCTCTTTTAAGTTGTTTTCAAGTTCTGATTCTTCAAAAATGCAAGTAAAAATAGGTGTTTAGCAAAACTTCTACTTTTTTACAACAAAAGCTATTTGAGAATAACTCCCAAACATGCAATTATAACCTATTTGGCCAAGCTTTTGGCCGCTACTTCTGCGGTGAAGAAGCCAAAGCTAAACTAAATAGGCCATCTTTTCAATAAACCTAAAAGTTGGCAGTGTGTTGGAGGGCCTTAAAAGTTGTGGCATCAAATTAAGCCCTTGTTTGATTGGGGCTTATAAGTCTATTTATGCTACTTATTTGTATTTTAAGACCTACTTATTTTAATATATTTTTTTTCAAAATATGATTAGTCTTATCGTCTTGTGACTTGTATAAGTTCATTTTTTTATCTTAATTTAGTTACTTATTTAGGGACTTATTTCTTTATCTTTCCCAAATCTCTCTCTTTTTCTCAATTACAAAGCCAACCTTAATTTTTTTTTCTTCTTTCAATCTATTCTCTAGTTCGCGATACATCTCTTGTGGATTTATATTTTTCATTTTACTTCTCTTCTTCAAATTGTGCATAGTTTAAGTAGGGATTTACAATATATTTTTTTTTCCTCTAAAATTTCTTAAAAGGGAAGGATTTTCTTGGTAATTTTCTCACTAATGAAATAGAGAAAACCTCATTTTCTTGGTGATATTCTTCCAGTTCTCTCATCCCATCCGTTATCTCTCTCTCCTCCGAGAGCCTGGGCTGTTTGTCTCTTCTTGGGCATTAAGGAGTTTTGATGGCATGAGAAATTTGCTGAGAGGAAGCAACGTTTGTGGGTGGTGTCGGAGTAGCAAGATAGCAATAGCTGAGGTTGCAAATCCTAACTGACGTTTCCGGAGTCAGTGCTGGTTAGAAGAGAAAGACGACGATATGAATGGAGAAATAATTTGAAGATCTTTGTTACAAGCCTAAAAACTCCTTGGCTGCTTAGAGACTTGAATTTGCTCTGGTTCAAAGAAAGAGTGGTCACTGTTTTGTTTTACGGTCAACGAAATGAATGGGCATGTTTGTTTCGAGTTTTCGAAAACTGTTTTCGAAAACTCTTTTTTATGTTTGGCAAAAAGTTTTTAAAAGTAATTTTCGAAAACAATTTTCAAAAAATCAGTTTTCAAAAACTGTTTTCTAAAAACTCCAAATTGATGTTTTCTTACATAGTTTTTGAAAAATAGCTCTAAAATCAGTGTTCAGTTCTCTCTGTTTCATTCTTCCTCCATGGTATATAAAAATATTAAAATTTTGAAAATAAAATAATAATAAGTATTTTTAAATATTTAGTAAATATGATAAATAAAATTAATATAGATTTTAAATTTAAATTCAAAATTAAAAATAATTACAAGGTGTATCAAAACAGTTTTCAAAATAAAATTATCCAAATAATAATTTATTGTTTTCTGTTTTTGAAATAGTTTTCAAGTTATAGTTATCAAAATATGTTTTTTTTTTCAGAAAATATCATAAAACTGTTTTCAGTTTTTATTTTCAAAAATAATTTTCGAAAACTGAAAATAAAAAACTGTTAACCAAACATGTTCAATGTTTTATTCAAGTTTTTGATTTAGATTATCATTGTGGTTGAGAGGTTTACAGGGATTTTCTATTATCAACTAATATTTTATGATAATTTTTTTGTCCTTTCTCCATTGTGTATTTACTGGGTTTTGTATGTAAAAAAAGCCTTTCAATTGGGATTACCAATTAAACGATTGAGTTATTCATTTTCTTCAAAATTTGTTATATAAAATACCAATTGAAATTACACAGAGTTAATTGTGAGATTTTTATTTTCTAATAATAACCTTAGAGTTTAAAAGAATTTCCAAAGCACATAACAAAAAAAAACATATAAAGGAGCATATTTTTGAAAAGGGAAAGATTTTATAAATATTATTTATCATATTTATATGTTATTTTAATTTTATGTTAAATATTTACCATAAAACATCAATCAATTATTATTACTAAACATAAAAGATAGTATTATACAATTTTAAATTAAAACTAAACAATTATTAACCAAACAATAAAATTCAGTCAACTTAATTATAATAAAAAATAAAGTTTCTCGAGTGTCAACGAATCAAGGCTTAAAACTTTTGGTGGTGGTGAAGCCTTTTAATGAACTTTCCGAGCTTCACACATGGGTAATTTACATACGTGCCACTATATAATTTTCCTTACCCGACGAATTCATGCAACCTCTTTTGCTCCTCTTTCCTCTCTTCGTTAGCAGCATCTACACTGGACCACCTCCTCCGTAATCTTCATCTCTCACCGACGGATCGAAAAGAGGAAGGCTTCTTCGCTGTCCTTAACGGTATGCTTGCACTTTTTTTTTCTTCGAAAAAATTCATAATGATATGCCTAGATCTGACATAGCGGTACAGGATCTAGAGATGACTTTTCGTTTTCTAAATTTTACTTTTGTTATTGGTGATCATTTCGCTATATATATATATGATCGTTGCTTGATCATCATTTGTTTGTAAAATTATTTGTGATGGATGCACTATGAAACAAGAGCGACACTATGAAAGAGAATCCTCTCTTTGGTCACTCTTCTTATACGTGAGGTTTCTACTAATAATCCATTGCTTAATTTGTATTTTTCTTTCCCCTTTATAGGCTGTTTTGATATGGGTTGGGTTTGGTTTGGTTTGCTGATTTGGGGTCTTTTGCTCGAGTTTGGGCTTGTGGGCATCTCAAATTTTGCTTTTTTCTTCACTGATTTTCAGTTTGGGATTGTGGGTGAACCCTAGTATTTTGTCTAATAATGAAATATTTGATTTTTTATGTTATTGATCATGAATGTGCTGTTGTTGGTTATTTGTTTCTAAATTTCTTTACCATCGTTAGTATAATTCGACTATTTAATTGTGGGTTAATGAAGTTTTGATTGGTATTTTCCTTCCCAAAATGCATGCTTGAAACTGTTTCTGTGGTTTGCTAAAAAAAAATAAAAGAAATAAAATTGGTTATGTGAAAATTATTGTTTTAAGGTCATGTTTAGTCCTTTGGGTTTGGGAATCTAGTATGATTTGGTTGGAATGGCTCTTTGTTATTGGGTTTATCCTAGTTCATGAGATATGTTCTTTCAGGTTTTTTATTTTGGTTTGATTCAAATTTTCTGTTTCATTTAGGTGTCAGAATAATTGGATTGTTAGTTCTTAAAGCATTATGGTTAAGTTAATCTTTCAATTAGCAAAAATATGATTTTGGAAGATCTAAAACAATGAGAGATTTCTAGACATGATTTGGGTCAAGGGTTGTGTAACAAGTGCATTATGTCAACTGCAACGACCATGTATTTTATCATCAACTTGATGAATTAATTTCAAGATATAAGGCTTTCCATCCCTCAGTCTTTGTGCTTTGCGATTTCTTTCATTATTATATTGACAGTGAAGCATGATCATTATACCTGTTGCATAATGAGGGGTTTAGAAAATGTCAACAGTGAGCGGGGTTTAGATTTCTTTTAACGATTCTATGAATAAGAGCGTTCTATCTGTCCGAGGAAAAGTTGAAGTAGGTCCAAATTTGAGTGAAACGGTTTTTGAGAATTGTAGAAGGAGAACAATGAACACTGTTGTTGGTTTGATGAATGACTGTACTAATACGGAGGTTTCTTCAGATGGAAAGAATGTTAAAGTGGGTGCAGATTCGTGTTTGCAGATGGTGGCAAAATGTGATAGTAAGACAAGGAGTTGTGTTGGGTTAGAACTGGTCAAAGGGGAAGGTGGAGAGAGGAAAGGGAAAGTTATTTGTGGAATAAGTGAAAAGGTGGGGTTTACAAGGAAGAGAAAGCGAGATGAGGAAGGTAGTGGGGCTTTTCAAGGGTGGACAAAGGAGCAGGAATTGGCATTGCAGAGAGCTTATTTTGCTGCTGAGCCGATCCCCCATTTCTGGAAGAAGGTTTCTAAGCTGGTAATTTTGCTATTCTTTGGTTCCCTTTGATATCAGAAAATCTTAGTTATCTATTTTCTTATACTTGTCTTAACTTTTGTTATGGGATTGATGTGGGGGAAAAATAGGCTTTTTGAACCCAGTTCTTGATGGTTTGTTTTTTGTTAATTCAAGAAATGATAATTGTGCAGGACAATGTCTCTTGTTGTGATGAGTTTTTCCCTTTTTTTTTTTTGGGGGGGGGGGGGGGGGGGGGGGTTGTTGCTTGGTTTGCTCTACAAACTAGATTTTTCTATTTTCTAATAATTTAGACTTCTGTTTAAGGTAAAAGAATACAATATTGAAACTGGTGTTACTCAGGAGCTCTTTTCTTGCTTCATTGCCACTTCTTTTTGGAAATCAGTATATTGCTTTTTTTAGTAAGGAAATCAGTATATTGCTACTGAATTAAAACAAACAAAAGTAGGACTAAAATAAAAGGTTACATGTTTCAATTGATTGTGAAAATGAGATTTTTCTTTCTTAAATGATTGGAGCTTGAATTATTAGTAATATATTGAAGAATACTTCTCTAAAAGGAAGATAATAGTGAAGTCATTGATGTAGACTTTTTATGAGTTGGCCTCAAGGTACTTCCAATTGGCAAATGGTCTGTGATTTATTTTCATGATTTTTTGAAAAGAGTTTTATGGACTATTCTATCCCTCGAAATGTATTTTGTTGGTGCATAAGAAGGCGTATGATTGTGGTTTTAATAGCCATAGGCCTGAATATTGGCTAATTATTTGCCCATTTTATGATAATCTTATATACTATTTTATTCTTTACATTGGAGGTACTGCTACAATTACCTTCCATATCTTAGGAATGATTTAAATGCACATACTTCTTGGTCTTAAAGATGATCTGATTTGTAGTCTACTTTCTTGTTGGGCAACATTTCAGTTTCATTGGCACTGCACATGGTGCTTATTGGTTTCTAATTATTGTAATCCATGGAATTTCTCTCAATTTTTGTTTGAATTTTACCATCTATTTAGCTTTTGCTTTAGCTTGATGATGCAGGACGAGAGTAAAGGCATGATAGAGAGAGAGAGAGAGAGAGTAGAAGAAATAGTAATAAAAATTGAACAAAAAGGGAGAGAGGAATAATACGGAAAGAAGACAATAAAGAAGAAGGGAAACCACAAGTTTGCAATTTTATTCAATATTCCAAGTTTACCTAAAACCGTAATAGAGGTGCTGTTATATGGGCACCACTAATACTAATTAAATAGTCGAAGTAATAGAGTGACATAGAAGAACAAAACGGGAGAGAGGAAGAAAATGGAAAGATGACAATAAAGAAGAGGGGAAAACACATTTGTAATTCAAATATTCAATAATCCAAGTCTACCTAAAACTCTAATAGAGGTGCTCTCATATAGGCACAACTAATAACTAAATAAAGAAATGAAATCAAACCCAAATAAAATCCCTAATTTCCTAGACCCAAAATCAAAGAATATTCATCAAAAAACCAAGAATACGAAATTAATACAAATTTTAGTCTTTCTTACCACGCCATTACTTGGTATGCAACATCTTTTTTAAATTTCACGTCTCTCCCTTTCATTTAGAATAACTCAAAAAGATCCAAAGTTAAAGGAGCTTAACCTTAGAGATGCAGTTTGGAAACTTAATTTAACAATTAGATGACACCTGAAGTTGTATTTGCATATTGCCCATTTTTCTAAATCTGAAAAAATAAGAATAATATCTTATTTTATTTATCAATTATTAGATGGAAAAATCTGGACTTACGCTGTCACAATCTGCTAATGCTCATTTCTTTCTCTGGTTTGAAAGTTTTTTGAATTACCAACGACTTATTAGAAAATGATTTTTTGAGACCGGTTTGTGTTGTCATGCGAAAGTAATATGTCCTTATGTGAGAAATGTGTATTTTACTAGTTTTTTATTTGGAATGTAGAAAATCGTTTACAGGAGGGCTGCTACCTGGTATGGATTACTCACATGATGAAGAGGTTTGCTTTGATATGAAAGTTCCTAGAACAATGGCTATATCTTGTATGGTTTTGGGCTCATCTTTATGATCATATGTTGCTTTAGCATCAATTGTGAGCTTACTTTACCATACAAAATCAATTGCAGGTACCAGGAAAGTCTGCACAGGATTGCTTTGATAAAGTCCACTCAGACTATATAACAGCCCCTCAACCTCAGCCTCGATCGAGTGCGAACAAAATAAGCTCATCATCTGTTGAACGTTTTTCACTCTCCGCAAGCATACTGCTTAAACCCACTGAGCTGAAGATTAAAAGGTCTAGCTGCAATAGACAGAGGAGCCATCTTGCACAGAAAACCGTCAGACAGTTACTAGAAAAGCATTATCATATTGACCAAGATTATGAAGCGGATCTATTTTCTGTTCTTGAGCCCAACACTGGTTCATCCAGTCAACCTTTGCCAAATAATATACTTTCCACTCCCGAAGTTTTTACAAGAGAAACAGGGATTTCTTCAGAAGTGCCCTGAGAGGTCATCTTCTGGCCATAAGAGGCCGCCTTAAAGATTTAATAGCTCATGTACAACAGCACTTGTTAGTCCCCCAGTACTGAAGCAGGTCAAGAACAGGGCCTTACATGAGAAGTATATGGACCAGTTACATTTTAGGGAAGCTAAGAGGAAAACAGAATCTGCAAGAGCAGAAAAATCTATTTCTGGAAAAGAGAATAGAAGGCCTATCCATGCTCAGAAAATGGATGTGGTTAGAGCTGCCAAGAATGCCCTGGTTTCTGATGTGACAGATGTTATCGATCAGTTTCAAGGCCTACATGCCAATACTGTGAGAAACTCTTCAGACTTTGAATATGATGGTGTTAACAGTGGTGATGATGAAGGTGAAATTGATCTCTTAACTGATTTTAATTGTAACAAAATCTGAATAATTTCTTAGCATACTATTTATAGCTGCATTGTGTGGCTGCTGTCTTTTTGATCCTGTAGTTTATCCCAGATCCCCTGTAGTGCTGAAAATACTATGTATTGTAGTTTGTTTTTCGTATTGATATAATTGTGAATCCTGCTTCAAGTTGGTTTATTATTTGTTTTATGAGTAAGATGGGTTATCAAACTGTTGCTGTTTGCCACCTCTAGGTAAGTCGAGACAAAGTTCAAAGGTTGTGGGGAATGTCTGTTGTTTGGGGACACTTGGGAGACGTCAATGACATTTTCCAGGCACCTCAGGTACGCTATTGAGTTGAAAGTGAAGAACTCCTATGGTAATAAACACTTATAGTAGCAGCATGATAGTGAATATCAAGCTTGCTCATATGATTATGAAAAGGCTTGAAATTGATGAGATTTCTCACTTGCTAATGTCCTTTGATAACAGATTTAGACCTTAGACATACCCTCCTCAATCGTAAGTGATTGAATCTCAAGGCTTAATGCTCTTGGTTGTCTATTTGCATTGTGGACAGCAGCAGTTTCACTTCCCATGCAACTATGCAAGTTAATTCTCAGTATAGGTCTTTCATAGTTGTAGCACTATTTGGAATCTAAATATAAACATGATGGCTAACCAAGGTTACAAACACTATCCGCAAACTGATAACCATTGCTCTGATGCATCAGGATTTTGTTTGCTCTTGATTTTGTTAAAATGCTCTGATTTCTGCTTAAGAATCCTTCTTCTCTCTTAAATCTATTTAGGGGATGCGGGATGCCTAAGGTTGTATTGTGTTGTTGTAATGTCCATTACTCCACTTTATATTATTCACGTTGACAGAGAATTTTGGAAGTGAATCTACTAATTGCCTGTGTTCTGTGGAAAATCTTTTAGCATGAAATAGGAAGACTTGAAACATGGTGATTCAGTGGACATGCCACATTTTATATCGCAAATATAGAAAAGGGAGTCATCAATGAAAATTGTAGCTCACCTTTCTCATTTACAGAACAAAGAATTAGGGGTATTAGCATACTATTATTGATTTGCTTATTGGTCCTAATCGTTGCATTTGTAGCTCACCTTTCTCATTTACAGAACAAAAATTTCTGGGTATTAACGTACTATTATTGATTTCTTATTCTTCCTAATCATTACATTTGTAGCTCACCTTTCTCATTTACAGAGCAAAAAATTCTGGGTATTCACGTACTATTATTGATTTGCTTACTCTTCCTAATCATTGCATTTGATATTTGGAAAGTTGCCTCTCTGTTGACTGAAATCTCTGTATACTGCTTTAGTGTCAGAAACCAGAGTCGTAGTTGCTTGTGTCAATGCTATTGGTGCTCGTTCATCCCTCTCCACATTATAAGAGATTTTGTTAAGCAAACAAGTTCATCTCCAACATACATGTGTAAGCTTCTTCATTTAGAACTTAGAGTTTTAGTTATACTGAATCCATCAGATAAATCCTGCTTGTAGTGGATTTATTGGGCCTATAATTGCTCTATAAGAACAAAAATACATTTGTTGTCTGTAATTCCTCTCTCTCTCTCTCTCTTTATTATGTAACTCTTGTTACACACTGAAATGTGATTGATTTTGCATGTGAGTTTGAGTGTTGCATTTGGAAACAAGTTTGTAGTTGATATCATTAAATAGAAGATTTGCTCGTGTTTATTTTGTACTCTTTCCCAGTTGACTTCTACTGACTGTTATTCATAACGGGGAAGGATGGAAAAGAACTTTTATTCATTATAGGGTAACACAATATGTTGGATGGCGCCTGTCAAGCTCACTAAATATGTGTGACTAGTGTGCATATTTGCCATTACAGATAATTAATTGCCTCTGGTGACTGTTATCATTTGAGTATATAGTAGTTGTTTTAGATATTCTTCATCATCTAGGGACAATAGGCCTATCCTTTGCAAACCTAAATTCAATTATTGGTGTTGTTATGTTTGATGTGGCAATTCGACATGAATAATTTTCTCAGTTTACTTATAAAAAAATATTTTTTCGTTCAGTTTAGAAAACATTTATTGAAACCCGTTGATTCCGCAAACTTATGCCCAACGACATTCTTATTCCAATAGAAAAATGGAAAATCCTTCTTCTTTTTTTTTTTACTATTTCACTGTACACGTTTGATTCTACTTCTAATTTGTTTTCAGAGGAGGAACAAATGATTCTATTAAAAGATAAAATTCATAATATGTTTGTGAGATGGATCTGATATTCTGCAGTGAATAATACTACTTACTAAAAGAACAACATTATTACAATTTCTCACTTGCAATATTCCTTGAAGAACTTTAGGCCTTGTCAAGTGAGCAATCATTATTTCCTATTAACTGCTACAGACATCTTCCTCCATAACCTGCATTTCTGAACAATGCTTGTTTTATATCTTCGGAACTTATCAATGTTCTCTGCTCAACAACCTAACGTCATCAAAGAGATATGACTTATCAAAAAAAAAAAAACATCAACGAGATGTGATTTCAATAGAAATATTGATTGATTTATGAACATTAATATTGTAAATTCTAGCTATTAAGATTTTTAAAAAAAAAACATACCTCTGAACAGGAAGCCTGCATTGAATAATCATTGAAGCAACTTATAACACATTGTTGAATTTCCAAGCCTAAAGCCTCTAATGTGCTCACTGATGACAGCAACAGTCCTGGCTTAGCTGCGCAGCAGATATTGATACGGGTATCGATTTCTCTCCTCTCAACATCAAACTGCGTTACCATTATGAGAAAAAATTTAGTATTTCAGAAATTGAGTTTCCCATTATCAGTCAGTTATATTAGTTATTAGTGCAGAAACCTTACCGTGGGGGAATTTCTCACCAAAACGTCATTTGACTTTAATTCCCTGAGGTTTCCAATTAAGTTCACTTGATTTTTACCCACTTCCACTTCTACTTCTTGCAACTTGTTGATCCTTTCCAAAAGCTCCTTCATGTAGTCTATGGTATCTCCAAGGATAGATGTTCTGTCCATCTATTGATGACATTCATATTCTTGTAATCTCAGTTACAGATGTCACAAAACTTATCAAAATATGTAAAAGTGAAACAACATTGAAATGCCACTGCCACCCAAATTATTCATATATTACCTTGCTGATCTTAGGTACAATTGATCTGAGCATCGAAAGGCGGTCATTTAAGCGCTTCCTTCTCCTTCTTTCTGCCATTAAATTCTTTGAGGGCTGCCTTTCTAACTTCTTGGTCTTGCTCTTCTTTTCCCCACACAAACCCATGTTGAAAACCTGAACGTTATTGCTACTTTGTTCCATCTCTACTTTGCAGCTACTCTTTCTTTCTTCTAAACTATTATGCTGATTATCACTTCTGAGAAGGCCAAGCTCTTCATCCTCCACTATTGAAGGGTAATCTTCTTGGGCTGGAAATGGAGATGTGTCATTCTTTGTGTATGATGAATCAATCTGTGGTACTGTGAATCCATCAACAAAAGGGTAGGCTTTATCACTGAAAGGACACTCAAAGCTGGGCTCTGTTGGTGTAGAGAATCCCATAAATGAAGGATTTGATGCGGATAAAGTTTGGTTTTCATCAAGAGAATCAAAGCTCCATCCATTAGGGAACAACTCACTCACTCCACTAGCAAAAGTGGTCCAACTTTCCCTTCTTGGAGCTAAAAACTCCTCCAAGAAATCATGTTGAGTGAGCTCCATCTCTCTCTCTCTCTCTCTCTCTCCTGATAAAAAAGATGACTTGAACATTTAAAGAGGAGGCTTAATAACAATAAGTCAATTTAAGGAATATTTAAACATGCATAAAAATGAAATTTCTTTATTAGAAATGCATTATAGTACATTAGTACTCCATGTATTATAACAATTACATCACAGTGTACATTATGTGCAACAGCAGCACCTATATAGCCTAAGATTGAAATGGAATCTGCTTTTTCCTCTCTCTGTCAAGGTGAATTGCTGTCTTTTTCACCGAAATTATCAATCAGACAAATTTAATATTTAATTCCCCTATACCCTGAAAGCTTTGACACCCAACTCTGTCTAAACCGAAAATGGATGGAGTTAACATCACAGATTGTCAGGTTCTTGTTTATTCGGATATAATTAGTAATTGGTTCTTCGTCAAAAAATATCACTAATTTCCTGGACTCTAGTAAAAAATGTCCTGCTTCCAAAATTTGGAAAAAGAAATGTTAAAAGGTCACAGTATGGTTCACATAATTTGCATGTGACATCCTTTGCTACCACTTAGTGCCATAAAATTACTTGAATGGCACAATTTGCTATAACAAGCATTTCTTTTTCACTTACGTTTCAATCTTTAATATTAATATTCAGGTTGGCAAACTTGTAAAACAAAAAGCCTAAAATATATGATTTGTTCACTAAGAAACATGAAATTGTCTGTCTTGTCTCTGGAATGGAGCTAGCCCACATGACCTACAAGTTAATATAATTAAAGCTAAGCACATGCCAAGATAATACAAAATAACCTGTGGCTGCATCACCTTGAGTTTTTCACCTATTTTCATGACAATACTAGGGCGAGGCTTGTGAATGCTTCAAATTATTATGGGTCAAGTTGATCTTTGTGGTACATATATTCTTGTCCCCTTATGTCCCTTAAAGGCTTTTTTAATAGTTGATCATTTCCTCTGATATCTTTACATATGAGTAACACAAAAGCTGCTAAATAGAATTCAAAAGAGGAGCTGTTCTAGGTCACCAAAGTAAAGAATTTTATTATTGATTGTGGAGAAGACAAATGCATGCTTAAATTTATCTAGTAACAAGAATAGAAAAAATTGAACAAACCTTTTTTGTCTTTTTATGAGGTAAATTGAATTTATGATCTACATAATTAAAAAAAGTAATCTCTCTTCTATTTTCAATACCCGGTGTGTAAGAGACTCAATCTCAAATGATATTTTCGACAAAAACAAAATAAAATAAAACCCTCTTTTCAACATTTCTTGATCATTTATATAATGGCCGGTTTATGATTTTGGAGGAACATTTTTTCCGGAAAATATTGTTAATATTCTGAGGAAATTTACCCATTTTGTGTAATACAGCAATATATATATATGCCATCTTGTATTATTAAACTTTACTTTCTTTTAGTCACTATGGACAGCAAGCGACAGAACAATAATGATGGAAGTGGAAGAGATTCCAGCTTTATAGGAAAGTGATTAACTAGCTCTTGGTTTATTCAACTAGAGTCTTGATAACTTATTTTCAAACATGATTATATCTTAACATGTATTTAATAATTAAGCAAAGACCTTTTCACAATAATTATTTGTTTTTGAAGTGACGATATATAAAATTAATATTATAATTGGTTAGATTATAATATAAGTCTGCATTATATTATTATCCAATATAAAAATTTATAATACTGTCACAACCCATTTAAAATGAGAGAAATAATCGATACATAAATCGAACAAATAACCAACACATCGTAAGAATCGAGAAAATGTCCTAATGCCTCAACCTCGACCATTGTACCAATATCTCATTGGCATCACAATAATTAATTTTATGTACTCCCACCGTCCCATATATATTGGTATGCATAGAATTTTTTTTTAAAAAAAATAATAATTAATGCTACAACTTATTAAATTAAATATATTTTTCAAAATACCCTCGTTTCATACCTAGGTTTAATGGTAAAGTCTTTTAAAAAACCAAAATTTAAGGATAATTTAGTAAAGTTAACTAAAGTTAAACTTAACTTTTTAAAATAAAAAAACAATATGAGATATCTAAAAATGAAATACTTACCGATACATATGAGACAAATGAAATACTAAATTATAAAATCCCTTTCCAAATATGTCAAAGCATCAATCCCCTTTTGTTTCCCAATAAAATGGGCAAGGTAAAAATTGTAATCATGCCAGGAATGTGGAATTCTAAAATTAAACCGAACTTTCTTAAAATAAATTAGGAATATTGATGATCGACAACCAAAATTTTCACAAAGGAAGAATCAAGCGACTGAATAAATTGAGAAAATCTGAAAAGTACTCGAACGCTAGCTTATCAGAGTAATTGTTCAAACGAGATGCATAAACAACAATAAAAACAAAAGAACTTGGACTGAATGAAAATAAAGAATATCCATCAGAGTGGTTTACCAAATAAACAACTTGAAATTTGATGAATAAGAGGAGACATGATGAAACAATAAATACAATAAATTAAACAACCAATGAAATCTGGGTCTGAGTTATTGAGATGTGTGTAGAGAGAACGTACAGAAAAAGCAATTAAATTGCAGATAGACGTTGTGAATGATTTGATAAGTTTTGTAGAGTTTTGAATTGTAGCTTCAGTTTCTTTTTATACTAGCTTGGTTACTTGCTATTATGATCACTTATTTTTCTCTTACACTATATCAATGTTCACATTTTTTCCCCCATTTTCCCATATTCTCTATGTAGTTAGAAATAGCTGATGTGATTTTTTTCACAAAATAACCAATTTCAAGGGCTTATACAAAACTTAGGTTTGCATTTATTATTGAATATTGGCTAACATCTGATGTAAGAGAAAATTCCCCATCCAATGATATAGTGACACATGGCAACCTCCAAGGGTAAAAAGGTAATTTCACGACTCACACAGATCTACCAATCAAATGGTTACACTTTACAAAAGACATAATGGTAAATTCATACCAAAGTCCTAACACTACTATGACACTCCAGTTTATAGATGAAATATCATTTAAACAATCTAGCTTATGGATAATCCAATCTTATATGAATATCCCAACTTATGGGAATCTCGATCTTATCATGATACTTAATGATCAATCACTCTCCTAATCGAACTCTACTCCAAATCACTAAGGGGGCTCTCACCATCAAAAGATACATTAGACTTTACACACAACTCTCTAATTCCTCTAGTTTTTCTCTCACTCAAAAGCCTTGTACTAACTTAGGCATCAAAGAGTCACCTCATAGGCACAACCCCTTTGGTCCCGACAACTTTTAGGTTTTCTCTCGTTTCATGTGCGTAGGTACCACATTTCGGCTTTTCATTCACTTGGCATATTTTCGGCATCAACAGATTGGCGTCGTTTGTGGGAACTTCTTATTTTTTGAAATAAAAAAATTCATCTATTACGATGCCGCCTAAGAATCCCACCAAGATTACCCGTAGGTTTCAGTTCAGTAACCATATGGGCTTCTACTCGCAGCCAACATCCTAGCTCACGACTCTATGTCATTTCAGAACATGTCACCTCCAATCAGAACCCCTGTGAACCATCTGATGCACAAACCAGGCACGAGCAACCCTCTTAGTCCAACCTAGTGGACCCTGACATCTAGGAGAGTCCTAACGTACCCACCAAACCAAACTCGATTACACCAGTTACCCAAAAGCAGTTCCTGCAGCTTACTTAGCTAGTAACGAATCTGGCTGCCAGACTCAAGGAGCGAGTTCATGCTCCTTCACCTCTACCTCCACCACAGCAAAACCCTTAGCCAATGAGGAATTTGAATCTCAATAATCCGGCTCATAGCTACTCCACCACCAAGTCTTCTCCCCATCCTAGATCAAAGTCCCGAGGTTTCTCCACCTCCAGGAACTACATTGACCTGGACAAAAAACTAAAAAAAATTGACAGGAGAAAAGGCCAATGTCTTGGATGAGCTCAACACCCGGGCTCCTCCCTTCACATAGGACATCCTCAATGCTCCTCTCCCACGGAATTTCTGAATGCCCATTATAAAGGCCTACGATGGCTCCACAGACCCCACGGACCATCTTAAGCTCTATAAGACAACCATTATGCTGCACTACAACCTTGATGTTGTGATGTGCCAAGCCTTTCCTCTAACTCTCGAAAAGGCCACCAACACCTAGTATTAACACCTCAAGCCCGCCAGTATTAGTTGCTTCAATGAGCTAAGTTATGCCTTCATAGCATACTTTCTCAGCAACAAAGGACCCCGAAAGACCTTGGAACGTCTCTTCAATATCATTTAGCAGAAAGGAGAGAAGATCCGAGAATACATCTCGGGGTTCAATGCTGCCGTATGGGAAATTTCGAACCTTGACTCTATAGTACAGACCATAGCTTTCTAAAATGAGCTCAAATAAGGGGTCTTTCAGCTCCAAACTCACCAAGCACCCCCTAAGGACATGAATGATATCCTTGCTCGGGCCGAAGAGTTAATTATCGCTGAAGATGATCAGGAATTCCAAAGAGAAAGAGAAGAAGAAAGAGAAAATAGAAAAAGGTAAGCTGCTGAGCTAAAGAGTAATCAATCGAAGAAACCCCACTAAGAGGGTAACCAAAAGACTGCCCATCTATTCAAGAACTTCACTCCGCTTAATGCATCTAGGACCAAGATATTAATGAACGTTCAGGACCGAGACATCCTCCGCTGGCCTCAAAACCCACTCTACACTAATGAGGGGGAATGATCTATGGCTACTAATGGACAGGCCCCCTTGTAATAACCGTATTCATAAAGCAAGGGTAAAGAAGTAATTTAATAAATATGAAATGGAGTTAAAATAATATATATGCGAAAGATCAAAATTTTATAAAACAATTCTTTAAAAAAAAGGACGCGTGGAAAGCATGTATGGAAAAAGAAAAGAAAAATGGAAGGCTCTAGCGTGGAAAAAGAAAAAAAAAACATGGCAACACCTGGAATCCAGGTGTTGCCAAATGATGGTATGTAGGCTGAATGTTTAGCAGCACCACATTAAGCAAATGGTGGCAAAGTTATATATATATATATATATATATATATAAACTTCACTCTTTATTTTATTTATTTCTTACCAAATGCCGATTGGTTTTTTTCCTTCCACAATTCAAACTACTCTATTTCTCTAAACACTTGGGGACCGAAAGAAAGGTTGATAGAGTAAAATTTTGAAAGAGTTTATGGGAGAATTTTATAGAAAGTCATAAGAAACTCTAAGAAAACTAGAAGGTAATAACATGAAGTTTATTTTTGAAATTTAGCATACATGAAATTTCCTGGAATTCAAAGTAGAAATTTTCAAATGATATGAATTATGGAAGAATTGAAGAATAAATTAGAAATTTTAATGTAAATATTATGTTAGGTGTTGACGATCAGCAATTGGGGGAAATTGCTGAGAGGAACGGGAAAGGCAAGGAGGTGATCCACGGGTAGCTCTAAGTGCTATGTGGTGAGTTAGATTTACTTTAAGTAATCAAGATAAATATGAAATATACAGTGATAATATTTGAATAAATTATTAACTTATGATTTGGTGATAGATGGAAGTTGGCTGATAGGAATAATTGATGTGTAGAGAATTATTTTATGAGAAATAATATTATTAGAATAATGAGTCGATTTAATAATAAAGGTAATAAGTGAAATTCTTCACAAGCTATGGATGATGATTTGATATGATATATGAGGAGAAGAAATTAGTGAAATTGATCAAATGATAAGAAAAAGCAGGATAACAAATTTGAATATCTGAATACATGCATGTTTTTATGTTATTGTACATATGCATATTTCATATCATTGTTCATATGCATATAAATAAAATAAAAGAACCGGGAGGGCAGCCGGTCTAAATGAAAACCGTGACAGTCGGTATATGCTGAAAATAAATAAAAACCGTGACAGCCGATATATGCTAGAAATAAAAGAACCGAGAAGGCAGCCAGTTTAAAAAAAAAATAAAAGAACCGGGAGAGCAGCTGGTCTAAGCTAAAACATTGATAGATGAATAAGTCCACAGAGAGACAATCATGCTGAGAAAAAATATGGAAATATGAAATGATAAGAATTATCTGGGTTACTGATTATATGCTGTGAACCTTATAATGAGTTAATTATGAGATTGAATTAATAGTCTCAAGATGATAATTAATTATATGAGAAGAAGAGATTTATGAAAGATGGGGATTTGATATGAGTAGTGCTAATAGAATGTTATTATCAAACTATATGAGATATAGATGAATGAATATTGGAAGACTAATTATACAAATTGAATACTTCTAGTAAGTTTAATTCATTAAGCTTGTGAAGCTCACTCCTCATTGTACAATGATTTCATGTAGCAGGCAGGACAGATAGTTTTGTGAGTTGAGATTTAGATGAAGTCATTATCTGTAAGTCACGTGGTTCACATCCTTAGACTAATGGAAAAAAAAATTGTAAATATTCATGCACATTACGTTGTATATAATGTTTAAGTCAAGATTTGAATGATGTATCTCCCTTGTTGAGGGTTGGGGATTGATATAATAATCGCAACTGGTGTTATTTTTATTGTTGCATATATATGTCATGCTGGAATTTTCAAAATGTGACAACACCGTCTCGGGGGTGGCCAAGCCGGGATGAGTCGTTACAATTTTGGTATCAGAGCATTAGGTTTTATGATTCTGTAGACTGTATAAAAAGTAAGAAAGTGGAAGATTAAAACAAATTATATTCTAATGAATAGTCTGAGGATGACATGTGGACATGATAGAGCTAGAGTTAGAGTTATTGATTTGAGAGGGCGTGGTAGGCCTAAATATTTTGACAAGTCGAGGTTGAGTCTGAATCTGTGGTTCCTAGAAGGGAACCTGTTGACAATATAATTGATATTAGTAAAGGTGTGAGAGAATCTGAAGTTGAAAGAGATGAGCTAAGATACGCTCTTGCACATGCTCTTGAGAAAATGGATGTAACAAATAATAGAGTTGATAGTCTATAGTATAGGCTTGATGAACGTGCATGAGGTAGTTGTAAATCCAGTAATAGTAGTCGTTCAAAAAAGGGAAAGGTGAGTTTAAGCACAAGATGCAGGGAGATTGTTTTGTTAGATATATTAAGTTGAATGCTTTGTTACCTAAAGGATCTATGAATTATTTTGAGCCTGAGCTATGGGTGAAACATGTAGAGAGATTATTTGGTACTTTACCAGTGACTGACAAGCAGAGGGTCACCTTTGCTTCATTTAAGTTAAAAAGAGAAGCTTTAGAATGTTGGGAGGATACTCTTCCCAGGGTAAGTGTATATGTTGATATACTCTTAACTTGGAATAAGTTTAAAGAGGCTTAGACATGAAGGTTCTAGAGGTAGTGGAAGTATGAGTGTATAGGGTGAGATACCACTCCAAATGGTGCGTTCCTTGTCACAGAGAACTGTAGTACAGAGTCAGAGGCAAGTAGTATCTGTAGCTTTTGTAGCTCAGAGTAATATTATTGGAACCCCTAGATTTGAGAGAGAAGTTATGGGAATTGGAAGTTATGGTAAAGGTGGGAGTGTACTACCTAGAGGATGTGATAACATGATAAAAATACTAGAACGTGTTATAGATGTAATCCGATAAGATATTTATCCCATAATTGTTCTAATTTGATGTGCCTTGTATGTAGAAAAGGTGGACATATCAATGTTGGTTAATCCTGGTCCAACCCATTCTTTTGCATCTAATGTATTTATGAAGTTTATTGATGTATGTATTAGTCCTTTGATGCATAATAGTATTGCTGAAGTTCCCACTAGAGATAGAGTGATAATCATAAATGTTTACAAGGGTTGTGTGATTCGTATCAGTGATAAAGAATTTGAAGTTGATTTATTACCTTTGAATATGATAGATTTTCATTTGATTTTAGGAATGAATTGGTTGATGGCGTATCATGTCTGGGTTGATTGTTGTAAGAAAAATGTGGTGTTCAAGATACTAAGACAAAAGGAATTTAGTTTTTGAGAGAACGTAAGATACTCTCAAACTATCTTATTTTGCTCTGACTACTAGTAAATGGTCAAGGAAAGTATGTGAGGAGTATTTAGCATACATAATGGATTCTAAAAAGGAAAATAGGAAGTGAGAAGAAATCTTAGTAGTGAAAGATTTTCCTGATGTGTTTCGTGAAGAGTTGTCAAGATTGTCTCCCAGTAAGGAGATTTAGTTTCCTATAGATGTGATTTTGGGTTCAACACACATATCTATAGCACCTTATAGAATGACACTAGTTGAGTTTAGAAAGTTGAACGTACCATTTTAAGAATTGTTAGATAAACAAGTTATCAGACCTAATGTGTTTGGGGAACCCTTGTGTTGTTTGTGAAGAAGAAAGATGAAACGATGAGATTGTGTATAGACTACAGATAGTTGAATAGGATAACCATTAAGAACAAATATCCTTTACCCAGGATAGATGATTTATTTGAGAAGTTGTAGGGAGCAAAGGAATTTTCTAAGATAGACCTGAGATCAGGTTATCACCCATTTGAGAATAAAAGAAGGAGACATGTCTAAGACTGCTTTTAGGATATGTTATGGTCATAAGTTTCTGGTGATGCCATTTGGGTTGATTAATGTTCCAGTAACATTTATGGACTTGATTAATAAAATGTTTAAACCATTTATTGATAAGTTTTGGTTGTGTTCATTGATAACGTCTTGTTGTATTCTAAGATAAAGGAAAAACATGTAAAACATTTAGAAATTGTGTTATAGATTTTGAAGAAAAAGAGATCGTATGTTATAATGTCCTAAATATGAATTTTAGCTGAATGAAATAACTTTCTTGGGGCATATAATATCTGAAGATGGTATAACAGTTGATCCACAAAAGGTAGAGATAATGTTGAGTTGAGAAAAACCAACTAATGTGACTAAGATTAGAATATTCTTAGGGTTAGCTGGTTATTATAAAAGATTCATGCAAATTTTTTTTATTATTACAATACTGTTGACTAGATTAACTAGGAAAGAGGTGAAATTTGTATGGTTTGGGAGTGTGAGAAAAGTTTTCAATTACTAAAAGAGAAATTGACTACAGCTCCAGTATTGGTGCTTCCTTATGGTGATGAAGGATTTGTGGTGTATAGTGATGCATCCCATGAAGAGTTAGGATGTGTGTTGATGCAACATGAGAATGTAATGGCATGTGTTTCTAGGCAATTGAGGAATCATGAGAGAAATTACCCTACCCAAGACTTAGAGTTGGCTACCATAGTGTTTACTTTAAATATTGGAGACATAATCTGTGTAGAGCCACTTGTGAGATATTTACTGATCAAAAGAGTTTGACATACTTACCTACCTAGAGAAAGTTGGATTTGAGACAGAGGTGGTGGATGGAGTTGATTAGTGATTATGACTGTACAATTCATTATCATCCAGGAAATTCTTATGTAGTAGCTGATGCATTAAATAGAAAGTCTACAAGAATGTTAACTGCTATTAAGAGTCCTGATGTGAAATTGATGATAGATTTAAGAGAGATAAGAATGAAGTTGAAAGTCAGTGATAAAGGATCATTGTTAACAAACATGGTTATACAGTCATCCATAGTAAAATTCTTGTTAGAGATGTAAGGTAGAGATGAGGAGATAGAGAATATTAAACAGAAAGTGCTTAGTAGAAAGCAATATGAGTTTAAAAAAAATCGAAATTATGGTGTTCTGGTATGGGAACATAGAATATATGTTCCCAGTGATGCAGAATTGAGAACGGAGATATTGAAAGAGGCACATGATGATGTATATTCGATGCACCCGAGTAACAATAAGATGTACAAAAGATTGAGACAGAATTTATAGTGGTCAGCTTAATATATTTTTAGATGTTTGGTTTGTCAGCAAGTGAAGTCAAAGAAAAAACATCCGGGAGGCTTACTATAGTCTTTTCCTGTGCTTGAATGACCATAGAAAAATGTGAGTATGAATTTTTTTTCTGGATTTTTCCATACTCAGAGAGGTCAAGATATAGTGTAAATGATAGTAGATAGACTTTAAGTCATCTCAATTTCTTCCAATTAAAGCTAATTGTAATCCTAAAAAGTTGGTTGAACTGTATGTAGCTGAGATTGTGAGGTGGTATGGAGTACTATTGAGCATAGCATCAATTAGAAATGCTAGATTTACATATTGATTTTGGAGAGGCTATCAGAAAGCCATATGTACACAGTTGCAGTTTATTACAACTTTTCATCCTCAAATAGATGAGCAGACAAACAGGATTATTAAAGTACTATAAGATATGTTAAGGACAAATATAATGAGTTTCTCAGTAAGTTTGGATGCTTACTTCCCATTGATGGATTATGCTTATAATAATCAACATCAATTTAGTATTGGAATGGCACCATTTAAGGCTTTATATGGTGGGAGGTGTAGAACTCCAGTTTGCTTGGAAGAAGTTGGAGAGAGAAAGATATTTGGTCCATAAATGATAGATTTGACTATTGACATGATCAAACTGGTTAGAGAGAACCTTAGAGCAGCACAGAACAGACAGAAAGAAAATATTGATAATAGAAGACAACCTCTCGAATTTCAAGTTGGTGATTGGGTATTTTTGAAGATATCTCCATGGAAGGGTGTGTTGAGGTTTAAAAAGAATGGAAAGTTGAGCCCGAGATTTATGGGGCCATATGAGGTGATTAAAAGAGTTGGACCAGTAGCATATCGATTGGATTTTCCCCCAGAGTTAAAACAATTACATAATGGGTTTCATGTGTCACTTTTGAGAAAATACTTACACGATGAATCTCATAGTATCTCGAACCAGGCGATAGAACTTCAGGAAGATTTTACCTTTATGCAAGTACCGATCATAATTCTAGATAGAAAGGAACAAGTTTTGTGTAATAAAGTTATTCAATTGATTCAAATATTATGGTGAAGCAAAGATATTGAAGAAATTACTTGGGAGCATGAAGCAGGAATGAGGAAAGAATACCCCCAACTCTTTCATGAATTAGGTAAGAAAATTTCGGGGATGAAATTTTTGTAAGATGGGTAGAATTGTAATACCCGTATTCATAAAGTAAGGGTAAAGAAGTAATTTAATAAATATGACATGGAGTTAAAATAATATATATGCAAAAGTTCAAAATTTTATAAAACAATTCTTAAAAAAAAGACGTGTGGACAACATGTAAGGAAAAAGAAAAGAAAATAAAAAAAAATGGAAGGCTCCAGCGTGGAAAAAGAAAAAGAAAAAGAAAAGAAAAGAGAAGAAAAAATAATAAAAAAATAACGTTGCAACACCTGGAATCCAGGTGTTGCCAATTGATGGTAAATAGTTTGTATGTTTAGCAACACCACATTAAGCAAACAGTGGAAAAGTTTTATATATACACACACACACACTTTATTCTTTATTTTATTTATTTCTTACCAAATCCTGATTGGTTTTATTCATTCTACAATTCAAACTACTCTATTTCTCTAAACATTTGTGGACCGAAAGAAATGTTGAAAGAGTTAAATTTTGAAGAGGTTTACAGAAGAATTTTATATAGAGTCACGGGAAGCTCTAAGAAAAACAGAAGGTAATAACATGAAGTTTATTTTTGAAATTTAGCATACATGAAATTTCCTGGAATTCAAAGTGGGAATTTTCAAAGGATGTGAATTATGGAAGAATTGAGAATAAATTAGAAATTTTAATATAAATATTATGTCAGGTGTTGACGATCAGCAACCGGGAGAAATTGTTGAGAGAAGCAAGAAATGCAAGGAGGTGATCCACGGATAGCTCTAAGTACTACGTGGTGAGTCAGATTTACTTTAAGTAATCAAGATAAATATGAAATATATAGTGAAAATATTTGAATAAATTATTAACTTCTGATTTGGTGATAGATAGAAGTTGGTTGATAGGAATAATTGATGTATAGAGAATTATTTTATGAGAAATAATATTATTAGAATAATGAATCGATTTAATAATAAAGGTAATAAGTGAAATTCTTGACAAGTTATGGATGATGATTTGATACGATATATGGGGAGAAGAAATTAGTGAAATTGATCAAATGATAATTTGAAAAGAAGCAGGATAACAAATTTGACTGTCTGAATACATGCATGTTTTTTTTTATTGTACATATGCATATTTCATATCATTGTTCATCTGCAAATAAATAAAATAAAAGAACAGGGTGGGCAGCCGGTCTAAATGAAAACTGTGACAGCCGTTATATACTGGAAATATATGAAAACCGTGACAGCCAGTATATGCTGGAAATAAATGAAAATTGTGACAGCCGGTATATGCTAAAAATAAAATAACTGGGAATGCAGCTGGTCTAAATAAAATAAAAGAACCGGGAGGGCAGCCGGTCTAAGCAAAAATATGTCGATATATGGTTTGACGTTCCCAATTAATAATTTATGTATTGCATCTGTTTTAAATATTGATTTTATTATTGAGATGCTAAAGTGATATTCATTATTGTAAATTATTGATAGGTGAACGAGTCTCACAGAGAGACAATCATGCTGAGAAGAAATATGGAGATATAAAATTATAAGAATTATCTGGGTGACTGATTATATGCTGTGAACCTCATAATGAGGTGCTTATGAGATAGAATTGATAGTCTCAAGATGATGATTAATTATATGAGAATAAGAGATTTATAAATGATGAGGATTTGATATGAGTAGTGATAATATAATGTTATTATCAAAATATATGAAATATAGATGAATGAATACTGGAAGACTAATTATACAAATTAAATACTTCTAGTAAGTTTAATTCACTGAGCTTGTGAAGCTCACTTCTCATTGTACAATGATTTCATGTAGCAGGCATGATAGGTAGTTTGGTGAGTTGAGATTCAGACGAAGTCATTATCTGTAAGCCACGTGGTTCACATCCTTAAACTAATGGAAAAAAGAAAAATAATTGTAAATATTCATGCATATTACATTGTATATAATGTTTAAGTCAAGATCTGAATGATGTATCTCCCCTGTTGAGGGTTGAGGATTGATGTAATAATCACAGTTAGTGTTGTTTTTATTGTTTCATATATGTGTCGTGTTGGGATTTTCAAAATGTGACAACACCGTCTCAGGGGTGGCCAACCCGGGATGGGTCGTTACACCCTTCTTCTCCAAGCGCTCAGCCTCATCTTAATTTTCTCCTCTTAGCCCTTCCGAGCTTCAGTAGTGGCATCTGTCTCTACAAAGTCAAAAAATGGGTATAAGTGATAAAAAAGAGATAAAAAAAGAAGTAAAAGGGTTTGAGCCTATACCCTGCTCTAGGCCTTGTAGGTAGAGTCCAAGTTTAGCTAACTCCAAATTTTCATATAAAATGAAAACATCTATGGCCCCAGCCACCATATCTGTTACCGTTTTCTCCTTAAGCCTCAAGAGAAACGAATTTTTATTGGGCCTCAAAAGGTCTAAGTCTCACTTTAGTGGAACTCCAAAGCTTATATCACTCTGAAAATAGAAAAACTTTTTCTTCCATAGTTTGATGGAAGTGGGCTTCTTTCCTAACAACTATTTCTTTGCCCTCGAGCTAATGACTACCCAACCGTACTTCGAATCATGGCTAACTTGAAAGAGGGCCTTAAAAACAATAAGATTCATCAAGCTTTGCACCTTCTTACAAACGTATATGAAGGCCACTAGTAGGAGTGCGAAGTTGGGTACTAGTTGACATAGGGCTATACCATAGTCGTTTAGAATAAAATAAAAGAAGGGGTGTAGGGAAAATCTAAGGCCAGCCTTTAAAGAATGAGTGTAAATGCAAAGCTCAAAAGGTGCCTGCCCTCTAAGATCATCACAAGTTTGTTCCACTATCCCAGCATTTCTAAGTTCATACTCCTCTAGGATCCTATAGTTAATCCTAAGGACTCTGAGATCTTCCTCATCTAGCTCATTGGGCTCCGAGAGAGCGCTAAAGACCAAATCCCTAGACACCTCTCCCATCTCCTCTTGGAATTCTGCTAAGGCATGATTACCCTCCAAGGATGACATGGCATCCTCTCCCCTAAACGGCACCAATGCACAAGATTCAGCAGAGGTGCTACTCACCATAAGGCTATGAACTATTACTATCTAGAGACACTAGAGAGAAGGAAAAAATCACCAAAGATTCCAAAGGCTTGTTCCTCGAAAAGCTCTGAGGGGCTCTACTCTAGAAAACTCTTAGCTATCTATATCACTTAAGCTCTAAGGTCTCTCATAGGATTTCTAGCTCAAGAATAGTAGAAGTGAGGTAAAGACTATGTGAGGTCCCCTTCTCTCTTATAAAGAGACCTATACAGTTGTAAAGAGCTACTAACAACCGTAATTGACTTAATCGAAGGGGAGTCGCTTCAGATCACCGATAAGAGAAAACGGTTAGGCATGCCCCCATTAATTCTGGAAACATTCTAAAAACTCTAAAGCAAGCCTTAGCTTAGCCAATGGGCCCTAAAATTAGAATCTTTGGCCTAACCAATGGCCCCCAAAATTTGGAGCCTTGACCTAGCCAATAAGCCCAAATATCAACTCTAAGGTCCACCAAATGGGTCTGCCTATATCTATAATAAAACTTGCTTGAAAGATCAAGTGTATCCTCTTCGGAACCATCTTTAAAGACTTCAAAGAGTTCAAACCAAGTTCAACTCCTCGGACCTATCTCCAAGTGCTGGAAATCACCTTGACAAGATGCCCAGGTGGCGATCTTCCAAACACCCAAGTCTAGAATGACTTGTAAAGATTAGGAATCGAAAACAGGAACAGAAATCAAAGAAAGAAAGAAGACAAGCGATTTGTTATCGAGATTTGGCAATAGCCTACGTCCCCGTGAGTTCCTCTGAGCTCTCTGCACTAAATCTCAATGGTTCTTACAAGTTACAACAACTCTCCTCAAGAATCCTAAGTTCTTGAAGGAACAAAGAAGAGAACAAGAAAGACCTAATCACTTTCTATACTAATCTCTCTCTTTACAACCAGCCTCTCTAATGAGTCCCTCTTGTATGTCTGTGTCTTTGCACTCTCACACAATTCTCTTATTCACACACACTCTTGTGTCTCACTTGTGTCTTGTCACAATTTCTTTCACATTATATTCCATCTTGAGATTGAACCTAAGTGAACCTTTATATAGTGCACCTACTTCTTGATCAATCTTGAGTGTCATTCTCCACCCTTAGATCTTGATGACTAATCAACCTTGGCCCTTCATCAATCCTAAGTGATGTTGTACATGTTTTACTTGCACCCATGCACTTAACCAAAGGCTAAATCAAGTTAATCATGTGTGCATCAGTGTGCCTAGCGCCTAGGCCTCCAACAGGGCATGTTGCAGCCTTTGGCAAAACACCTTTTTACCACTTTCTGGGCGCTACGGCCTTAGGTAGGGGGCGCCGCGTCCTTGACCTTCCTCCAGCATCCTCACTTGCTGAGTGTCATGGCCTGGGAGGAGTAGGGATATGGCGCACACTGATGCTGGACCCTTCAAAGCTGTGCGTATTTCTTTGTCTTGCTGAAAGGTGCCGCGCACACACTCCTTTAACATGCTGAACTTCACTCTTCCACCTCTTGTTTAAACCTTACCCATATTTAAATAATGTTTAAACCTTAGACAAATACCAACAATCTCTACCTTTGTCTAAGCATTTAAACCCGAACCATTGGGCAGAGAACTTCAGGATCCAAACTCATCTTGAGTCATCATATCAACCGACTCCAATCCTAAGAAGTTCAAGACAATGATTGAACCTTCTTAGAGGTAGAACCTTGGTACCTAAATCTATAGGAATTTCTTCCGTGGCCTTTTTGTCAACATGAATGCATCTTTTCATACCATTTTTCAGAATGTAATGATACCAAACATCCATATGCTTTGCCCTCTCATGGAACACCGAATTCCTCCACAAGTGCCACGCACTTTGGATATCCGAAGACACCACCGCCTGCTCTTTTAGGACCATCCACTCGTCCAACAACCCTTTGCACCACATAGCCTCCTTTATGGCTTCTGAAGCCACTATGTATTCTGCCTCCGTTGTTGAGAGTGCTACCACTGGCTACAACCGAGCCTTCCAATACCTCAGCAACCACTTCATCCCAAGCCAAAGCATTTTTCTGGGATTACTCACACATCTGCTGAGAACACCCATTGCCTGATAAATGTCGGGTCTAGTGCTCACCATCATGGACATGACTGGTCCAACCGCACTAGAGTAAGGGACCTTTACCATTTCTTTCTTCTCCTCATCCATTCCAGGACATCGTTCGCTAGAGAACTTGAAATGACCAGCAAGGGGAACCTTCACTGGTTTACCATCTTCCATAGAAGACCGAGAAACCTTCAACCTGTTTCTCTCCCTTTCTTAAATTCTTCTCATACCAAGGATCTTTTGTGTAAGACTGAGATCCTTCCTCTCGAACTCCTCACTGAGTTGAGATGTAAACCTTTTCATCCTCTCCCTAGTGTTCCGAACCAACAACGTATCATTGGCATAGATGAGGATAATCACCACTTCATCCACCTTATATCCAGGTGAGAAAGTTTCTGTGAAATCCATGCCTTCTCTTCTCATGAACCCCTTCACCACCAGCCTAGCCTTGTTCCAAACTTCATCTCCTGGAGGGTACCCTTCTTTGATCTTGTAAGTCCACTTACAATCCACAACTTTCTGTTTTCTCAGAATGTGCACCAATTCCCAGAAGTTGTTCTTCCTCAAAGAATCTATTTCTTCCTCCATAGCTAGCTTCCATCTTAGTGAATCCTTATATCCCATGGCATCAATGTAAGTCTCTTGTTCACTCATCTCTCATTCTGTCCAAGGAGCTGCTACATTAGCATCCGCAAACCCATATCTCAAAGGTGGTCTAACAACCCTCCTTTCTCGGTCCCTTATGAGCTGGTAGTCATTCTGACTTGCTGCATCAACTCCTTCTGGTTCAGCCTCTTCTTGAGTGTCCTGAGCATGGCCTTCATCAATGGGCTCTACCTGGTCTGAGCCCTCTTGCCTCCTCTACTCTACCTGAACCGAATTCTCCTTGATGTGATGCTCCACAAATTCCGGACTGGTTTGCTCACTAGCCCCTACAAGGTTAGTTTTCTCCAAATAGGGAAATAACAATTCATTAAAAATAACATCCCTACTTATAATCAGTTTCATTCTTTTAGGTTCTAAGGACCACAACCTATATCCCTTAACCCCATCACTATAGCCTAGAAATACACATTTTCTAGACCTTGGGTTAAGTTTATCATCCTTTTGATGTGCGTATGCAGCACACCCAAAAGTCCTAAGGTTGCTTAACTTAGGGGGTTTCCCACTCCACATCTCCATGGGAGTCTTAAGGTCTAAAGCCCTAGAGGGTGGTCTAAACCGGATCCTATTAACATGCACCTAACCTTTTCCATAAGGGTTCTATTCATCCTCTCAGCAACTCCATTTTGCTGAGGTGTTTTTACAACTGTTTTATGCCTTAGAATGTTGTTTAATTCATAGAATTTATCAAAATCCTTATAACAAAATTCTAAGCCATTATCAGTTCGTAAAGCCTTAACTGCCCTTACTATTTGAGTCTCCAGCAACTTCTTCCACACAACAAATTTATTCAAGGCATCTTATTTATTCTTAAGCAAATAAACCCAAAATTTTCTTGAATAATCATCAATTAAAGATAGAAAGTAAAAGTTACCTCCTTGTGTTCGTGTTCTTGCTAGTCCCCAAAGGTCCGAATGAATGTAGTCAAGAATCCCTTTAGACTTGTGCACTCCGGTGTTGAAGCTGACCCGATGTTACTGCCCAAAAACACAGCTCTTGCAGAAATCGAGTTTCTCTACCTTGTCACCATCAAGTAACCCATTCTTGCTAAGAACTTGCAGGCCCTTTTAGCTTATGTGTCCCAAGCGAGTGTGCCAAAGGACTGCCTTCTCCATCTCAACCATTAAGCTTGCTACTTGATCCTTGATGTTCGTGACTCTGATCATCTCATAGAGTCCATCCTTTATTGCTGCCTTGATCACTACCAAAGATCTCTTGCCTACCTTGATCTTTCCTCCCTCTACTTTGCATGTGTAGCCTATGGAATCCAGCTGCCCTAATGAGATCAAATTCCTCTTAATATCACCTCATATTCCTTAGCAGCCTTGTGACTTCATCAAACATTCTTAACTGGATGTCTCATATCCCCCTCACTTGGCAAGAATTGTCATTCCCCAAGAAGACCCTTCCATCATTGATCTCTTTGAAATTCTTGAACCATTCTCAGTGAGGGCACATGTGATGAGTGCACCTGGTATCCAAGATCCATTTCCCACTGCCTTCTTGCCTCTTGCTCACATCCGAGCACACAACAAGAACATCACCATCTTGCTGTTCTGTCTTGGCAACCGAAGCCTCTCCATTCTTGGTATGGTTTCTTCCCTCATCCCTCATCTTCTTACAATCTTTCTTGAAGTGACCCTCCTTGTGGCAGTAGTAACATTTATTTCCTCCAAATCTCAGTTTGAAGCGTGCTTTCCTATGGCTCTCTCCTCTACCTCTTTTCTGGTAGTAGCCATGTATGTCGTTGTGCACTCTTCCATAGCTCTCTCCTCTACCTCTGTCCCGGTAGTAGCCATGTATGTTGCTGTGCACTCTTCCATGGCTCTCTCCTCTACCTCAGTCTTGGTAGTAGCTATGTATGTTGCTATGCACTCTCCCATGGCTCTCTCCTCTACCTCAGTCCCGGTAGTAGCCATGTATGTTGCTGTGCACTCTCCCATGGCTCTCTCCTTTATCTCTGTCCCGGTAGTAGCCATGGATGTTGCTGCCATACCGAGTTGCTGGCTTTCTTTTAATGAACAACGTTTTTCCACTTGATGCACTCCTCATCTTGGCATCAAGATTATCTTGCAACTCTTTTTTAGGATCAAATTTAAAAGCAAAGATTTGTTTACAAAGATACTTCTTATTAGGGAGAGTCTTAGCAAGAAATAACTCATCTAGTTTCTTCCAAATTGCAGCTGGATCTTCCAAGTCTTCGCACTCCCTTGTGACATTATCCGACAAGTGCAATAAAATGGTGTTGTATGCCATCTTCTTCATCTCATTCCGCTGGTCCTCCGTGGTACTTGCTGGAAAAGCATCATCTTCTCCAATAGTCAGGTCCACCTTCTGTTGCATAAGAACCGCCTTGATCTTCCGCTTTCAAAGGGTAAAGTCTCCCTTTCCATCAAACTTCAAAACACAGAAATTTGAAGCCATCTTTGCGGAGAAAATCCCAATTTATGCAATACCCACAAATGCTTTCTTCAACCTCAAGAACATGATCAAAGATGAATCTTAACACCATTCTTGAATCACTCTCAAGAACACGATCTGATCTTGATCTTTACACAGTTCTTGAATCACCCAAGAAGTTGATCTTTGATTCTTGGAGTCTTGACTCTGTCACCTTCTTGTTCTTGCTCCGATACTCTCTCACCAAAGCTCTGATACCACTATTGGAAATCACCTTGACAAGATGCCCAGGTGGTGATCTTCTAAACACCCAAGTCTAGAATGACTTGTAAAGATTAGGAATCGAAAACAGGAACAAAAATCAAAGAAAGAAATAAGACAAACGATTTGTTATCGAGGTTCGGCAATAGCCTACATCCCCGTGAGTTCCTCTGAACTCTCTGCACTAAATCTCAATGGTTCTTACAAGTTACAGCAACCCTCCTCAAGAATCCTAATTTCTTGAAGGAACAAAGAAGAGAACAAGAAAGACCTAATCACTTTCTATACTAATCTCTCTTTTTACAACCAACCTCTCTAATGAGTCCCTTTTGTATGTCTGTGTCTTTACACTCTCACACAATTCTCTCATTCACACACATTCTTGTGTCTCACTTTTGTCTTGTCACAATTTCTTTCAGATTACATTCCATCTTGAGATTGAACCTAGGTGACCCTTTATATAGTGTACCTGCTTCTTGATCAATCTTGAGTGTCATTCTCCACCCTTAGATCTTGATAACCAATCAACCTTGGCCTTCCATCAATCTTAAGTGATGTTGTGCGTTTTGGACTTGCACCCATGCACTTAACAAAAGGCTGAATCAAGTTAATTATGTGTGCATCAGTGTGCCTAGTGCCTAGGCCTCCAACAGGGCGTGCTGCAGCCTTGAGCAAAACACCTTTTCACCACTTTCTCCAGCATCCTCACTTGTTGGGCACCGTGGCCTGGGAGGAGCAGGGCTGCGGCAGAAAGTGATGCTGGACCCTTCAAAGCTGTGCGCACTTCTTTGTTTTGCTGAAAGGTGCCACACACACTTGTATGCACTTCTTTAACATGCTGAACTTCACTCTTCCACCTCTTATTTAAACCTTAACCATGTTTAAACCATGTTTAAACCTTAGACAAATACCAACACCAAGACTCTGAGGAGTTCATGCCAAGTTCAACTCCGAGGACCTATCTCCAAGACTCTAAGGAGTTCACGTCAAGTTCAACTCCTCAGACCTATCTCCAATCTACGAGGAGTTCACGCCAAGTTCAAATCCTCGAACCTATCTCTAAGACTCCAAGGAGTTCACGTCAAGTTCAACTCATCAGACCTTTCTCTAAGACTTCGAGAAGTTCATGCCAAGTTTAACTCCCAGGACCTATCTCCAAGACTCCGAGGAGTTCACGCCAAGATTAACTCATCGGACCTATATCCAAGAATCCAAGGATTTCATGCCAAGTTCAACTTCACAGACCTATCTCAAAGACTCTAATGAGTTCATGCTAAATTAAACTCATCGGACCTATTCATCAGCTCCAAAAGATCGACTCCAAGTCTGAGCCTTTTTGGATCAAGACTCTCCTCAGAAGAGTTTGTTTCAAAGTCCAAGATCTTCCTGCTCTCCCAGTTGCAAGGAGATTACTTCATTTTTTTTTTCTCTCAACAACTTTACGATTATAAGAAGTCTAAACTTCACATTCTCTTCCGAGGAGGTAGGGCTGAGCTATTAGGCCTCCTCGGAGTTCACATTCTAATGAGGTAGCGCCAAGCTATTGTACCTTCTTAGAACACACATTTCTATTCTGATGAGGTAGCTCTGAGTTATTAGGCCTCCTAGAAGTTCACATTCCAAAAAGGTAGCGCCGAGCTATTATACCTCTTTGGAACACACATTTCTCTCTTGTGGAGGTAGCGCCGAGCTATTACTCTTTCCTAGAACACACATTTCTCTTCCGAGGACGTAGCACCGAGCTATTAATCTTCCTCAGGCATGGGACATTTAAAAAGTAGCCCCTAGCTCTCCCTTAGTTTTTATTGAACATGTTCGAGCCTTCATTATCTACCATCTCAATACTCAGGTACTTAAACAATGTCAAGCCTGATCTGAACTACACAAAAATGAATCATACTCCAAACAACATACTTCCTCTATCACATAACTGTGCCTAAGGAAGTGAGGGGCATCTAATGTAGGGGAAAATTCTTCATCCAATGATATAGTGACACGTGGTAATGTATAAGGGCAAAAAGGTAATTTGACAACTCAAACAGATCAATCAATTAAATGGTTACACCTAGCAAAGGACATAATGGTAAATTCACACCAAAGTCCTAACATTACTATGACACTCTAGCTTATGGATGAAATATCATTTAAACAATCCAATTTATCGATAATCCAATCTTATTAGAATATCCCAACCTGTGGGAATCTCGATCTTATCATGATACTTAATGATTAATCATTCTCCTAATCAGACTCTACTCCAAAGCACTATATAAGGAGGCTCTCACCATCGAAAGGCACATTTGAATTTACACACAACTCTCAAATTTCTCCAGTTTTCCTCTCACTCAAAATCCCTATACTAACTTAGGCATTGGAGAGTCCCCCCGAAGGCACAACCCCTTTGTTTCTCCGGTGACTTTTAGGTTTTTCTCTAGTTTTATGTGTGTATGTACCACATTTTGGCTTTCCATTCACTTGACATATTTTTGGTATCAATAACATGATTTGCACCTTCTTGATTCTAGACATATTTAGACTAGTGGCTAGTGGATTGCATAAAATAAAGGTTAACACCTTTTTAATTTTTTTCCCACTAAAACCCATTGATTTTATTGGTTATATAATGTGTGATAATTTTTATTTTCTCCTATCCTTATCTTCTTATGTAAACATATTTGATTTTAATTTTTGTACAATAACGAATAACTTAACTAATAAGCTACATCACACCTACTCTTCTAATTTAATTTTGCAAACACGAAAATTGTATTTGGGAGTCTAATGAGAATTATACACTCAAATAGAAAGGAAAAGAAATAGATTTATTGAAGGTTAAAAACTTAATGGTCACAACTTAATCTCTCTCTAATGACGAGTGCATGGAATTTTTCTTTCGTGCCTCCCTCTTAGAGATCCTTTTCCAAGGAAAAAGTCAACGAGCTAGAAAGAAGTACTGTTAGACTTAAAAGGAAAAGTCACGAGATAGGAGCAAAGCCCTAAGAATTCTTATAAGGATATGTTGGAGGGTCCTTTAGCTATTCGGAACCAAGAATTCCGTAGATATAGAATTGATGAAAAGTCAGACTCTGAGAATGATATGGCTAAAGTAGTGGGTTTTAAGTTTGTTAACGATCGCATTTATGATGCATGGAAAGAGGTATTGTTAGACTTGCAGAAAAAGTCACGAGGGAGGAGACAAGCCCTTAGAATTCTTATAAGGATATTGATACGGGAAGAAATACTTGATTCAATAAAACTCAAACACATGGCTACAAGGCAATGATGGCTGGCATGCCTAAAGTGGCATAGGGGTAAGACTCCTCAGGTGTAATGATGGACTCGCAGACTTAAAGGCATGGGGATATCATCTCTGGCAGTGGACTTATACACTCCAGGACGTAAATGTCACATCTGGCATACCTAAAGGCATAGGAATGCTATCCTCGCCAGTTAACCTATGCACTCAAGGGTGAGTAAGTCACATCGAGCAAAACCAAGGACATAGAGTAGCATCACTGGTGGAGCCCATCTTGAGCCAATCCTCAATTGCCTATATAAAGAAGGATCTCTAACATAAGACAAGTTTCACAACTAGAACCACTTCGGCTCTCTTTTTCACTTCAATATTTCTATAGCCCTTCCTTTTAATTCATCTTGGTACACTTACTGACTTTACCATCGAAGGCTCCTTCTTGGAGAATCAAACTCCATATGGCTTTCTTTATAGGGGTTTGTTTACAAAGTTGACGTGAATATATGAACGTGAACACCAAAATCTTATTCAACAATAGTACCATTTACCTTCTTTCCTGGCATCAACAGATTGACACTATCTATGGGAATGATAAATTTATCTCACGATGTGTTAACTAAGGCAACCCAAGAGGGGGTGAATTAGGTTTAAATTTTTTTTCAAAAAATACAAATAGAATAAGAAGATTCAACAATTAATCAAGAACAAGTAGAAGAAATAAATATAAGTTTTCTGAAAATTAAAAGAGGAAGGGAGAAGAGCGTGCAAACTCAATTTATAGTGGTTTGATAATATCAGAATCACACCTGACCCTACATCCACTCTCTTCAATGCTTCTCTTTGAAGGTTTCACTAATACGAAAAGCAACTTCCAAAGTGTTACTCAAACCTTTATAAGAATTTTCTCTCATCAGAAACATGTTTAATGCCTAAACACTCAACAAGAGTTTAACACCTAAACCTTCAAATAAGAGTTACACTAACTCTTTTACACTTTGAGAACAAAGGAATTGATTTGGACCAAGAGAGAGCATACAATAAATGCTTATAACTCAGAAATTTCTCTTTAAAGCTCAAAACTCAACAATGGATCAATTTGAAAAATTGAAAACATGATTCTTGCAATAAATGAGTTCTATGATATTCAAGATGGTTGTTGGAGCTTATAATGCCTAGGTATTTATAGAAATAATTTCATATAGTCATTTGAAACAAAATATGACCGTTTAAAGCATTAAATGCAACTAACCCGTGTTAGATTTTGAGTAAAATAGTCGTTACTAGGCTAATGTAGTCGACTAAAGCATGGTGTAGTCGACTACACCCTTTGAGAAATAAAGTACATGTGAAATGTTACCCTTGTAGTCGACTACAATGAGCTGTAGTCCACTATAGGAAATCTTCAAATGAATTTTCATCCTCTTGTAGTCGACTACAATAAGTTGTAGTTGACTTTAACATCTTATAATTGACTACAACAACTTGTAGTTAACCCACCTGTAATTGACTACGACTTAACAAATCTTGGGTTTTTTGCTTGAAATCTTTTATCAAAAGTGTTTAGATTTAAGTAAAGCACTTTGTTATAAAACTCTTTGAGCCATAATCGATCAAAGAGCATAGAGCGAGATTAACAAGGAATTTAACCTGTGCTAGACTAGTAATCTCTTATTTTGCTTCTATTTCTTCAAAATAACTTCAAAGTTCCATTGTGCACGCACTACTTATTAAGTGTGTGCCTCTCACCATATGTCCATGCATTGAACCTTAATATCAAAAGAAAACTAGACAAAGAGAATTAGCACAATAATATGTTTTGTTATTATCAAAATCAATATGGGGCTAACATGATTCAACCAAAGAAGATCTTACCTTCAACCCCTACAATGGCTATAAAGAACACCATCCATATAACTACTGAAGGCGAGAGAGATGACATCACGATCCAAGGGCACACAAATGGACTAAACCTTCACCAAACCTCAGGAAGTCATCAAAATCCTAAGGTCCATGGTGGACGAGCCCAATCTAATACCACTGAGATTGGCCTAGCCGAAACCATAGGGACCAAGTTAGTCGATCCAAGTACGAGGAACCCAGACGTTGATACGAACACTTGACTGACATTGGTCGTACAAATGATATCGAACAATACTCGAGCCCCTCTTATCTGAACTTGCCCCCATGAAACTAGCTTAGCCATAACCAGAGAAGATCCAGAAATACTAAAAACCTCTAGACAACATGAGCATCACCACAAGTTTGACAAGAGGCAAGGTGTCCAAATCCAAACTTGACACACCAAAGCCCTTCAGCCTGGTACTCGACTGAATCTTGAGCAATGTGAAGAAGAATCTGTGTCAAACTCCCTAGAGTCACAAGGAACCAAAGCTGCTTGAAGTCTCACAGCAATTGAGATAGATGAATGAGTGCATCTACCTTGCCCTAAAGACCAACAGGCTAAATATCTTGAATGAGATAAAGCCTTTGGGAAACTAATTCTATCAAGAAATAATAGAAATGGAAATCTTAGGCAACTTTAAGATGCCAATAACCAAATCCTACACTGAGAAGACTTGCCCACTTAATCATTTAGAGACCTTCAAGTCTCTAATGTTCATCCACGGACATTCTAAAGCAGTAATGTGTTGAGCTTTCCCAATCACACTACAGGAAACAACACATTCCTAGTTCTAATATCTTCCATCAGGGTCGATCAAGCCCTTCGAAGAGTTGAGTGAGTAATTTATGAATCATTTCTTCAACGGCACTGGACCAAAGAGAACAGCGGAGAGTTTGCTCAATTTCAGCCAATAATATCCTTTATCAATGGGCTCCGAACCTCATATATTAGCCATTACCTAACCAGGAATTCAATTGACTCCGTGACAACCCTTCTTATCCAGGTGGATGAGTTCGTGATAGTCGAAGAGGAAGAAGCCTTTAGGAGGCAAAGAGAAGAAACTCTACTAGGGAAAAAGAAGCAAGATATGGAAGGATTAAAGTCAAAACTTGAGTAGAAGAAAGAATACTGAAGTAGCTAGAAGAAAGACAAGTCAAACAGAAGACCTCAAGGGTTCAAGAACTACACTCCTCTCAATACCTCAAGATCTGACTTCTTAATGAAAATATCCAGCCAGGACATTGTCAGATGACTTCCCAAGATCAAGTTAAACCCTTCCAAACGAGACATAAATCGACATTGTTGATTTCACAAAGATCCTTATCATGACATGAAAGATTACAAACACTTGAAAATCCATATCGAAGTCTTGATAATGCAAGGATACTTGAAATAATATCTAAAGATAAAAAGAGAAAGAAGTCCACCTTGGGATAAGAGTCATAATACTAGAGAAATAAATAGACTAAAAGAAATCTTGACCATCAGGATCGAGACCAAGACAGAAGAAGGCGTACCCTACACAAGGAGTTGGATAATGCTCTCACGATGGAAACTATCTAAACTATCTTCAAGGGGCCACCTCGGGTAAAGAATCCTCAAATTCTCACATAGCCTACACAAGGTTCGTAGGATCCATGGAAGGGCTGAACAAGAGAAGTCAAACTGACCAAGTCGTCAACTTCACAAATGTAGATATAAAAGGAGTTCAAATCACCCATAATGATGTGGACGAAGCCACTATAGTCATCACCAAATTTTCAAAGGAGATGATACTGTGGATAATGGCTAATCTTAATATATTCTACACTACGACACCTTTAAAAGGATGCAATTATCATATGATAAGCTTAAACCCACCATGTACCTTCTATATAGCTTCTCAAGAGACCTCGTGTACCCCAAGGGCAGCATTACCCTACCAATCACAACAAGAACTGCACCTCATCTGAAAACAATCATGAGGACTTTCCTTATGTTTGACCTGCCTTCTTCCTATAATACTATCCTCGGTCATCTTAGAATGAAAGCGATGAAAGCAATGGCATCTACCTACCACCTTAAAATGAAGTTTGTAACTGGGACTGGAGTGGGAAAGGTCAAAGAGAACCAAACAGTCACCTATAATTCCTACTTGACCTCGATAAAGAGAAAAGACAAGATAGATGTCCTTGGAATTAAAGATTTCAAAGATAAGACGAAGAATCTCAAGGGCAAGCTAATGGAAGAGTTGGTCTGAATCAATCTAACAAAAGAAGAAAAAAGTAAGAAGATTATCCATATCAGCTCAAGATTAGAAGGAAAGCCAAAAGAGTAGTTGGTCTCTTTCCTGGGGAAGAATGATGACATTTTTGTGTGGTTAGTAGTAGGCATGTCAGGAATAAATCCTAAGGTGATAGTTCGTCACCTTAATATTGATTCTAAGCTTAAGTCTATAATCCATAAAAAATGGTCATTCGCTCCCAAGAGACAATAAGCCATAAACACCAAAGTTAAAAGGCTGCTAGAGACCAAGTTTTCAAAGAGATTGATTATCCCATATGGCTCGCCAATGTTGTTATAGTGAAAAAGCTAAATAGGAAATGAAGAATTTGCATTGATTTCACTGATCTTAACAAAGCCTACTTCAAAGGCGGTGATACAGACCAACTAGTAGAGGTTATACATTTGCAACACAGGAAGGATAGAACAAGTGAAGAAGACAATTTGGGATAGAGTAAGGGGACATCAAGGAATGAGACAATAGAAACTGATCTAAATCCTAACACTGACTTGGTTCCTACACTAAAGAAGAGTGCACGAGTCAGAAGCACTTTTACAAAACTTTAGCTTAGACTGAAGTAGTCAGGGTAGTTATAATTATGTTACAAGTTAGTTAGAAGCTGTTAGCTAGCTGTAGCTATGTAACTAACTATCCAGCAAGAACTTTTTAGTAAAAATACCTTATAAAAGATCTTGAGGAGTCATTAAATAAGAATATTGTTGAGGAATTTAAACAAAAATCCTTAAGAGCTTTCCACTTGCTCGAAATAGTGGCCTTTATTTTCTTGCTTTCTTATTCTTTCCTTTTTTTTTTCCTTATGATCCATCCTATTATTTGTCCTTTCATTCTTTCCAGCACGTAAACCATTACACCTTCTTTTATATTCTTTTCAAGTTTTTACAAACCAGTATTCTCCAATGGTAGAAGGAACCAGAAATTACAATAAAATGGATAAACAGGGCAATACTCTCTAATACAAGGTAAATAATCTTTAGTAGTTCCAAACTTCACAATACTAAGAAATCTCTTAATTAAGAAAGAATTCAGAAATTAAGTTTGTGGATCTACACCAAACATTGAAGACATTCATGGCTTCCATGGAATAGAAATGAGAGAACTGGTGCTAGGATAACCACCATGCACACTCACAGTTCAAACTAGAATTTCCAAGATTTGATGGCTCAGAGGTAGAAGGATGGATTTTTAAAGCATAACAGTTTTTTGACTACCACAACACTCTTTTTGATCAAAAGATCATTATTTCTTCCTTTCACATGGAAGGTCATGCATTAGCTTAGTTCTAGTGGGTACACAAATGAGGCCTTATTCATTCTTGGTCAGCATTTCTTGAAGCAATCAGATTAAGGTTTAGCCCACCAACATATGAAGATTCTTAAGGAACACTAGCTAAACTACAACAAACCACAATTGTTGCTGACTACCAAGCATAGTTTGAGGCACTAACAACAAGGATATAAGGATTATCTGATTCATTTCTTGTGAGTCTATTCATCTCAGGCTTGAAACTAAAATTGAAAAGAGAATTGTTGTTTCTCCAATAGGAAAGCAAGTACAATGACATTAAACAAGCCCTCAGGCCTTTATGAAGCACAACTCCCATATCCAGCATTACTCTAGGTACTTTCAAGAACCCTTCTTTTTCTTTCCCTAGACAAAATCAAACTCCTATAACTACCATAAAACCACTACTACCAAGACCTGTTATTGGCCAACAACACACACAACTTCCCATCAAGAAACTAAGTCCTGCTGAAATCAATAGTAAAAGGGAAAAGAACCTTTGTTATACTTGTGATGAGAAGTAGCATCCGAGTCATAAGTGCAAAAGTCAATTCTTGACCTTAATTGGTTATCAAGATGATGAAATATGGCATGATAGTATATAGTATATTGCACCTCAGTGCACAAAAGACAATTGTCAATTGCTTTCATAAATTAGCTTGAATGCTCTAGCTGGCCAACTTAGTCCTAAAACACTTAGGTTGAATAGACACCATGGTGTTTTTACAATGAAAATTCAATTAGATAGTGGAAACACAGATAACTTCATATAAGAAGAAGTAGCACTGAGATTAGGGTTACGTATTTTTCCATCAAAATTGTTCAACGTCTATGTGGGTAATGGAGACTACTTGTGCTGTGACAAAATTTACTCCTTTGTTTCTTTAACCTTGCAGTACTATAAGTTTGTCATTGATCTATTTGTACTCCCCCTTCAGAGAGCAAATGTAGTGCTTGGTATCCAATGATTAGAACAGTTAGGTCTCATTCTAACTAACTACAAAGATCTCACAATGCAGTTTGATTTAAATGGGCACACAGTGCATCTCCAAGGGGAATGTTGCCTTTATCCACACCCCATTCCTACTAAATAATTACAGAAACTAGTTGTCTATGATGACATAGTTTCTTATTTCCATCTGAAAATTGAAGAACACTTACCACAAATAGATACGACTCACATCCCACACAAAATTAACAACCTATTATAAGAATTCCAGAGTGTTTTTCAAACTCCAACTCTGTTACCTCCTTCTAGACCTTTAAACCTCCAAATCCACTTGTGCCAAGTAATAAACATGTGAATGTTAAGCCCTATAGATATCCTCACTTTCAAAAAGGAGAAATAAAACAACTAGTGAAGGAGATGTGATTACGCTCAAACTAATACGCGGTTATTGTGTATAGTTGAGGTGTTGATCCCACGACGAAAAGCGAACTACAAGAGAAGATGTAAACTTTAATACGAAACGATAAAATCCAAATGAGTAAATCTGAGTTTGATAAGGAAATAGTGTGAGGGAGTTGTGTAATTATAATGAAGGATATAACAAGGAAACAACAAGGGTCCAGGAATCATCCTTAGGTTCATTGCCTTATTCCACTCTCGATTTAGTTGTTTTTATCTCGATTGCAAGATTCAAATCCCAAACAAGCAATCGGTGTATATTCAATCAAAGTATATGAAAACTCTAATGTAATTGCTATGAAATACTATTTACTTTCGATTCAAGCACACATGACCTATCCTATAGATTTATCAAGAAACGACAATATATCTTAATGACAATATCGTAGTAATGGACAAACCTAAAAGATAAATCTACCAGACTCAATCACATCCAAACAACTTGACATAAGAAGAGCTTGACTAGACTTATATGGAGAAGAAGCATGCAATCACTGGATTAAGAAAATCTTCTAATTAAATCAAAGAGTAAATCATAACAATTTTTTTACAATAAATTCAAATTACAATCGAATCAATAATGGAAAATAAGAACAACTACACCTAGGCATTTATCCCTTTGCCTTGCTTGGAGATTTGTTGGCCATAGGGCTTATGCTTGAACACCGTAATGTTGAGCTCTCTCCTCCATTTCTAGCCTTTTTGAATGTTTTCTTCTCAAACCCTAAGTGATCTATTTATAATACAAAAGGTCCAAGGGTGTTTTACGGTTTAAACAATCATTAAAGTCCTAATTAGGTCATAACTCGGAGAAAGGGATCATGTGCGCTCCGCGGCTCTCACTTCCTTGTGCCACGGCTCTGCCTAGTCTTTGGTTTCTTCACTTTCTGGAGGCCGCGGCTCCCACTGAAGCTTCTTTCTTGCTCTTTTGGCTTGGTTTTGGAGTCCGAGACTTGGATATTTTTAGGCTGCAGCACACACACTCAAGACTTGATTTCTCTTCATTTGTCCTTCCACAACCATGCCTCGAGTCTTTGTGCTTCAAGCAATGATAACTTTTCCTCCTCTTTTGAACTTAAAGTACCTGAAAATGCACCGAAATAGATCAATGATCTAAGAATGATACTTTAGAGTTGTTAATGTATAAAAGTGCAATTAAAACCTAGATCAACCATAAAATGCTAACAATTAAGTACTGTTAAGATGCATTTTATGACTCTCATCACAAACCCCAACTAGCTTATTGCTAGTCCCTAGCAATTCAAGCGAAAACAAGAGATGAATTCTATGGTAGGAATCAAAACAAAGTAATCCAAACATTAAATATCAAGAGCAATTCACTTTTTTGTCTCAGAAATTTCACATAATACACAGCACATAGAATCATTAAATATCACTCAAGTCCAAAAGTAATCCAAACATTAATCTTAAAATTTTTATCGACTCTTAATATCCATCTTACCATAATCCATTAATCTGAACACCCGAATGATTTTATGCATAACATTCATGAATACAAGCCTTGGCCTCTAAAAACATAATAAATTGCGTGACATCAATCACAAATCAAGCTCCATAGGCTTATTTTTCAAATCACTCCCCATTATTATAGAAAAAATCACACCACCCTGGATCAATAGGTCTTTAATAAGCTTGTAACGTTAGGCTAAGGTAAAGGTTAAGAAAGAACGGGAAGGATTCAACAAGTAAAAGAACTTAATCTCTTAGTTTTAAACACAACCACTTTAAGCACTGGATAACCTTACTTCAATACCCAACCCTTTCAACCAATTTTTGAGCATTTCTCTCAATAAGTCACCACTTTTTTTTTCTTTTCTTCTTTTTTTGCCATAATTTACTTCTTCTTTTTTTCGCCATAAGACAATTCACCTCTTTTTCATTATTTTCTTTTCTTTTCTTTTCTTTTCCACAACCCCCAACTTATCGCCTTTAATATACTTGGGTTATGATAATAATATTTTTTTTCATATTTCCATCCTTACTCTTCTTAAGTGCTTCTCAACAAATGTGTATAACTAAGTTCTTTTAAAATAAGGGTAAGGATAAAATATTTTTAGGCTCATAAAGGTAAGTAAATAGGTTATCAAAAGAAACAAGACTCAAATTCTTTTTCAAGAAAAATGCTCAAACAGGTGACTAGTGATAGATATAGCAATGGTAAGTTTAAAAGGCTCAAACGGTCAAAAATGGCCTACATCATATCCTAAGTGGTGTGCATTCTAAGAATTCACCTAAAGTGATTATCAAATAAGTTCTAGAGCTTGTCAAGACCGCAAAAATATTCACAAAACAATCGCGCATAAAACTTCTCTAAATGTTTTAGACTAATCATGCAATCTTACCGCAAACCAGGTCTCAAACCAAATAAAGATTGACACCTAAATTATTCTCAAACCGAAGCAAGATTTAACTTCTTCAAAATGCTATATGCTATCTCAATTAGGCTCATATCATTGACATGTGAATTAAATCCAAGGCTAATGCAAAGAATGCTAAAAACAAACAAAAAATAAAAAATAAAAAAACAAATGAATTAAAATGAAAAAGAAAATGGAGGTGACACCCAACAATTCAATGTATGCAATAAGAAATGTGTTTCCTCTACCCCCAACTTAAAATAAGAATTGTCCTCAATGTAAAGGCAAAAGTTAAGGAACTCTCTTTTTAACCAAAGGTGCGTGGAGCCGAAAGTTATGCACGACCAATTGAACTGCTGCGCATATTTGTCTCTGAAAAAGAAATACAAAGGTAATACTGGAAAACAACAAAATACTAATAATAAACAAGAAAAAGAAATATAGAAAAAAATAATAAATAAATAAATTAAAGGATATACTATGGGGTGCCTCCCATGAGTGCTAAGTTTTACGTCTTCAGCCAGACGCTGCACCACTCTCACTGCTAGCCTCATTGTGGTGCTGAAGATGAGACTCTAAACTCAATGGCCTCAGTGCTAATCTTTTGGCAAGGAATACTTAAAGTCCACCACATGTAGCTTAAGTGTTCTTGGTGTTTCCCATTTACTATCAGCAGTAGGGTATTTGATTCTCATACCCATGTGACTTCTCTCAAGCAACTTCTCAAAGCATGGTTGCCATGATTTCTTAATAAATCCATGTGACTTATCAAAAATATCAACAACATTAATGGTATGGGGATAAATTGAAGAATCATCGAACTCAAAATTATTAGGAGGGAATTCCAAGGAGTTAGAATTATCTTTAATGTGCTCATCCTCCAAATTAAGCTTATCAATCATGTAAGTGTCGAAACACTCACCCTCTTCATGTGGCTGCCTTGAGACTCGAAAAACATTTACCTCTAGAGTCCTATATCCAAATGATAATGTCATTAGGCCATTCCTACAATTAATGAGGGCATTGACGGTGGCAAAGAATGGTTTTCCAAGTATTAAAGGAATTTTGGACTCTGTATTCACCATAGAAACAGTATCTAAAACCAAAAAGTCAACAGGATAATAGAAATTATCAATTTGCAACAAAACATCTTCCACAATACCTCTTGGTTTTCTTACCAATCTATCCGCTAATTGAAGTACCACGGAGGTTGGTTTGATCTCACCTAAACCGAGCTGCAAGTACATGGAGTATGGCATGAAGTTCACACTAGCACCCAAATCTAGCAATGCCTGGCCACAAGATTTGTTTCCAATTTTGCAAGCCACCATTGGACAGCTCGGATCTTTATATTTAGGCGGTGTCTTGCTCTCAATTACTGCACTTATTTGCTCTGTTAAGAATGTTGTCTTCTTCACATTGTGCCTCCTCTTAAGTGTGCATAGATCCTTGATGACTTTAATATAGTTGGGAACCTGTTTTACGACATGAAGAAGAGGGAGGTTAATTTTAACATGCTGAAGTTGTTCAAGAATCTCACATTTTAATGCTGAATTTCTCTCCTTAGGTTTAAGGAGAGCTTAAGGGAAAGGCACCGCTGGAGAATACATTATGGGCTTCTTGTTTTTTGGGGGCTTCATCCTTGTTGCTCACGGTATTAGGAATCAAGTGTGATGGTAGAGTTGGTCCATCAATTTTCTTACTACTGCGAGTGATTATGGCATTAACCTCTCACACATTTTGATTTTTAGGATCGGAGGTTTGTACCATAAGTTGTCCCCTTGGATTAGGTTGTGGCTGTGAAGAAAAACGACCTTATTCTTGAACTGTTAAGAAACTAGTCATCTTGGTGAGTTGGCTCTTTATCACATTTTGTTCCTCTTTGATCGCTTGTTGCTCCTCTAGCAATCGTTGATTTATCTTGCCTTGCTCTTCCACACTCTTGGCATGTACCTACATAAATGATTTAACCATATCTTCCAAAGATAAAGATTGTTGAGGTGCATTAGATGAGGTTGCTTCCAGTTGCCATTGGGTACTAGGTTAGGCAGGAGGTTGTATATTGGATCTCCAACTAAAATTAGGGTGACTCTTCCAACCGGGATTGTAGGTGTTAGAGTAAGGTGAGTGTGGTTTCCCAAAGGGTACACCTAAAGCATTACACTCTCCCTTCATCTCAAAATAAGTTGGACAATCCCTAGGTAGATGATCTACCTCATTACACATGAAACAAGACTCGTGGGACTCTACCCTAGCAACCGGTTCGGGGCTCTAGCATCCTTGGTTTTTAAGGCTTCAATTTCCTTAGTTAGGGCCTCTAAACGGGCTTTAAGGTTGTCATCTTCCTTAAGTTGATAAATCCTAGCGAGTTGATTTCTCCTAGTGCTTTCCATGGCATTTGGTCCTGTCCAAGTGTGGACTTTTTCTGATTGGTCATCTAGGAAATCTACGGCTTGGTCGGGATTTTTTGAAGAAACTCCCCATTGCACATCATTTCTATGAATTGCCTTTCCCTACTTAGAAGCCCATCATAGAAGTAGCTAACTACCCACTAACTCTCATACCCATGGTGTGGACAAGAATTCAAAAGGTCCTTGAAACGTTTCCAAACTTGATATAAGGTTTCACTCTCCTTTTGTGCAAAGTTTGAGATTTGTCTCTTGAGGTTGTTGGTCTTATGGGTTGGGAAGTGCTTTTGGAAGAAAACTTGGGTCATCTCATCCCAACTACCTATAGACTTAGGCCTTAACGAGTATAGCCAAACTTTGGCTTTTTCCTTAAGTGAAAAGGGGAAAAACCAAAGTTTGACGGTGTCTACCATATCAGCCCCACCTTGAAAGGTTTCTACTACTTCCTCAAATTCCTTAATATGGATATAGGAGTTTTCATTCTCAAATCTATGGAAGGTTGGTAACAATTGGATCATGCCCGGCTTAAAATCAGGTTGTTGAACATTAGGGAGGAACATGATACAAGATAGTGTGGCCGTTCGGCTAGGGTGCAAGTAGTCTTTAAGTATCCTAACAATATTTTCATTATGATTTTCGGCCATGTTAACAAAATCCTCTAAATTCTCACTTGGGTGTGCACTATGGTTTGATCTAGGCGAGGTTTCACTAACGGATGTGGAAAGAGAGGGTAACTCTATTTTAGGTCTTTTAATGAATCTACCTCGCGAATCTCTCGGTCTAAGCATACACCAAAGGGATTAGAGGAAAAAAATAAAACAGAAAAATAAAAATTAGAAAATCAAAACAAAGAGCAGAGAACAATATTATCGTCTTGTCTCAACGTTGACAATCTTCCTTGTACTTTGAGTGCGTTTCCCCGGCAATGGTGCCAAAATTTGATTACGCTCAAACTAATACGCGATTATTGTGTATAGTTGAGGTGTCGATCCCACGAGGAAAAGCGAATTATAAGAGCAGATGTAAACTTTAATACGAAACGATTAAATCCAAATGAGTAAATCTGAGTTTGATAAGGAAATAATGTGAGGGAGTTGTGTAATTATAATGAAGGATATAATAAGGAAACAACAAGGGTCCAAGAATCCTCCCTATGTTCGTTGCCTTATTCCACTCTCGATTCAATTGTTTTTATCTCGATTGCAAGTTTCGCATCCCAAACAAGCAATCGGTGTATATTCAATCAGAGCATATGAAAACCCTAATGTAATTGCTATGAAATACTCTTTACTTTCGATTCAAGCACACATGACCTATCCTATAGATTTATCAAGAAATGAAAATATATCTCAATGACAATATCGCAGTAATGGATAAACCTAAAAGATAAATCTACCAGACTCAATCATATCCAAACAACTTGACATAAGAAGAGCTTGACTAGACTTATATGGAGAAGAAACATGCAATCACCGGATTAAGAAAATCTTCTAATTAAATCAAAGAGTAAATCATAACAATTTTTTGACAATAAATTCAAACTACAATCGAATCAATAATGGAAAATAAGAAAAACTACACCTAGGGATTCATCCCTTTGCCTTGTTTGGAGATTAGTTGGCCATGGGGCTCATGCTTGAACACCGTAATGTCAAGCTCTCTCCTCCATTTCCAGCCTTTTTAAATGTTTTCTTCTCAAACCCTAAGTGATCTATTTATAATACAAAAGGTCCAAGGGTGTTTTATGGTTTAAACAATCATTAAAGTCTTAATTAGGTCATAACTCGGAAAAGTGGATCGTGTGCGCGCCGCGGCTCTCACTTCCTTGTGCCGCGGCTCTTCCTGGTCTTTTATTTCTTCACTTTTTGGAGGCCGTGGCTCCCACTGAAGCTTCTTTCTTGCTCTTTTGGCTTGGTTCTAGAGGCCGAGGGTTGGATATTTTCAGGCCACAGCGCACACACTCAAGACTTGATTTCGCTTCATTTGTCCTTCCACAACCATGCCTTCACTCCGGTATGCCTCGAGTCTTTGTGCTTCAAGCAATGATAACTTTCCTCCTCTTTTGAACTTAAAGTACTTGAAAATGCACCTAAATAGATCAATGATCCAAGAATGACACTTTAGAGTTGTTAACGTATAAAAGTGCAATTAAAACCTAGATCAACCATAAAATGCTAACAATTAAGTACTGTTAAGATGCATTTTATGACTCTCATCAAGATGCTACACAATGGAATCATTGAGGACAGGCAGAGTCCATTCTCTTATGCAGTTCTGTTAGTTAAGAAGAAAGATGGTTCTTGGAGGTTTTGTATTGACTACAAGGCTTTCAATGCTATCACTGTTAAAAACAAGCTTCCAATTCCTACAATTGATAAGTTAAATGGAGTAAAAGTGTTCTCTAAGCTAGAACTGAAGATTAGTTACCATCAGATTAGAGTCCAGGAAGAAGACATCCATAAAACTGCATTCAGAACCCATAAAAGGCATTATGAATTCTTGGTCATGCCATTTGGCCTTACCAATTTCCCTTATACTTTCTAAGCTACAATGAACATGATCATCAAGCCCTTCTTAAGGCACTTTATTACAGTTTTTTTTATAATATACCTCATTAGAATATCACAAACAACACTTAAAATAGGTCCTGGAATGTTTAACCACTAATTAACTCTTTGCCAACAAGAATAAATGTGAGTTCTATGTTGTGAGTTTTAAATTACTCGCAAGCACACGAGTCGTTTGCAGTATAGCGTTGTGCAAGTGTGAGGTCGAATCCACAGGGAATTGCGTTGTGAAAATATAATTTTAAATCTAAATTAACTCTATCTTAACCTAGTTCCGAATTTTGAATGATAATTTGCAAAACAAATTAAAACTAAATTTATTGATTTTAAAAATTAATAAAAAGCACTAAGGTTTCCGAATCCACCCCACCGAAGTTAAGCATACATGTTTTAAAAATATAGCCTATCAAAACGTTCAATGAATCCAACTATAAGACAAAAAAAAAAACAAAGAATATCTCAACTAAACCAAAAGCACCCGATGTATCCGCTCTTAACAAATCACAAAGGGAATCCAATTTAATCGAAAAGCATTCAATGTATCCATCAGATGAAACACAAAGAAAATCCAACAGACAATTTAAACTCAATCAATTATAAGATTAACTCAAATAATTGACAGAACATTTATACTAAAAATTGTTAGATTTGTACAAGCAAATCTGAACTACTACGCCAAACAACGGCGAGGCTTCATATTCAACCTTAGCTGAAGAGTCTAGCCACTCATAACAATAAAACTATAATAAAAAGTGCTAAACATTTAAACTAAAACAACTGAATATAAAGAAATAAATAAACAACTTTACATGGGAGAAATTTCACTTGCTGACGGGCGGCGCTTCCCCTCGTGGTAGCAATGCCTTCGGGATCCACCAGAATGCTGACGGACGTCCACCGGTAAACACCAAAGTGGCTTAGGAATTGTACCCTTAATGATAAAGCTAGATGGTGCTTACATAGGGGAAGACCCGGAGTAATGTGGCTTGCAGAAACGATGTGGGATACAGGCCCGTGTGCGCTCGATCGCAGTATGCTGCGATCGATCGCAGGTGCGCTCGATCGCGTGTCTGGTGCACACGATCTCATGTGCGCTCGATCGCATGTCTGCTGTGATCGATCGTAGATGCACTGAACTTCAAATATTTCGATGTGGGATTGATGACCTTGCGCTCGATCATAGGCAGGTGCGCTCGAGCGCATGTGCGCTCGATCACAAATCTCGTGCGATCGAGTGCAATGTCTCCAGAAGCTTCAAATCTCCTGAAATGCTTCATTTTCTCCACAAAGCTGTAAAAACACACAAAACACAAGAAAAACGTAAAATGAAGTAAAATACTACTAACTAAGAGCATAAAAAATGTAAGTTAAGGGTCTAAAATATACAATATTTAAGACTCATCAAATACCCCCAAACTTATATTTTGCTAGTCCATTAGCAAAACAAAATAAAAGACTCAATGAAAAACAAAGAACATAAAGATAAAGTCATCACTCATGGTATCCAAAAATTTAAGGAGCACACATCATCATGATATTCATTCATAAGCAAGCTTAAAAAGGTAAACCCATCTTCGCAATGAATAGAAATGTTAAAATCTAATTACTTACAAAAGGCAGGATAAGGCATCACAAGCTTGAATCAGTGTAAGGTGAATTAGCATATAAAAATGAAGCTTCCAAGTAACTCTAATGTATAAGGTCTCCATGTCTCAAGATTCACCGAATTTCCCATAAAAAATGAACGAAAAGGCATAGTTTTTATTTTATTCTTTTTTTTGTTCTTTTTTTTATTATTAAGGCACGGCTATGTTTAGTTCCCTTAAGCTTTCTAATTGACCCATGTAGCGAGTGTTGAGTCAATGACTCCCAAACCAGGTGGTTTTAGGGCATTAGGTGTAAAGATACCCCTAAGGACTTACTAACTCGAGTCAAAAAGGCTACGAAATTAAACCGACCTTAATATTACCAAGCAAAATTCCACCTTTTGATGTGAACACTCACTGCTTACTGAGGCAAGAGGTCCAGTTACTCAGCGAAAAGTTTATTGATAATTTTTTTTTTTTATTTTCCTATGCCCAAGAGTTCATCCAACAAGTCATCCAGTTTCAGTTAAGATAAGGAAAAATACACATTAAAATCACGTGTCCTACCTCACATAATTTGTGCTAATGTGCTCGTGTTAGATTAGATCAAACATGTGAATTTGCAAAATGCCTAAAGTAAGTAACTAAATTTTAAAAATTTATCACCAGATCATGTGTTCAAAATGTTAAGCTCACCAATGACATCACATCACAGAAAATGTTTAGATCAACCAAAATTTCACGATAACATGAGCATGCATTTATCTCTATGACGAAAAGACAATAAATTAGGACAAAGTGTGTGATGTGTCTCCCATACCCCCAAACTTAAATTACACATTGACCCCAATGTGTGACTAATATGGAAAGAGCTGACCTGAGATATGGAGAACTATCTGGACTGGTATGGCTCATAGCATACCCCCAAACTTGAACTGAAGTACGCTTTGTCCCTGAAAAATAAAAACTTGAAAACAAAAAATACTGGAAACAAACATTAATCATAAAAATGTGAAATAATAAATAAATAAAAGAAAAGATAAGCTGTGGGGTGCCTCCCATGAGCGCTAAGTTTTACGTCTTCAGCCAGACTCTCCCTAGAATACTACACTCAATTTGAGTAACTAGGATCCTCCAACAGTATCGTCTCAATGTCCGGACTCTTCAACTCTAAGAATGGTTTTAGCCTCTATCCATTTACCTTGAAAGTATTACCATTCTTAGGATCCTCAATCTCGATGGCCCCATGAGGAAAAACTGATCGAATAATGAATAGGCCTGACCATCGGGATTTGAGCTTGCCTGGAAAAAGATGCAGGCGCGAATTATAAAGAAGAACTCTCTGACCCGGCTCAAAAGCTCGTCTCAAAATATTTTGGTCATGAGTCTTCTTCATTTGTGTTTTGTATGATCGGGCACACTCATATGCATCATTCCGCAGCTCCTCCAATTCATTGAGTTGGAGCTTTCGTTGTGAGCCAGCCTTGGAAAGATTAAAATTTAGTTGCTTGACAGCCCAATACGCACGATGCTCTAATTCAACCGGAAGGTGACATGCCTTTCTGTATACAATGCGATAGGGAGACATGCCAATTTGGCGTCTTGAAGGCTGTCCGATATGCCCACAGTGCATCCGTCAATCGCAGAGACCAATCCTTTCTAGTAGGGTTCACAGTCTTTTCCAAAATATGTTTGATCTCGCGATTTGAAATTTCCACTTGACCACTCATCTGTGGGTGATATGGGGTGGCAACTTTGTGCGTGATACAATATTTCTTCATCAACTGCTCAAAGATCTTGTTGCGAAAGTGCTTACCTCCATCACTTATGATTGCTCGAGGCGTACCAAAACGAGCAAAAATAGTGTCTTTCAAGAACTGGACCACAACTCTGTAGTCATTGATCTTGCACGCAACAGCCTCCACCCACTTGGACAGATAGTCCACAACAACTAGAATGTATAGGTAGCCAAAGGAGTTTGGGAATGGTCCCATGAAATCAATGCCCCACACATCAAAAATCTCAACAATCAGAATAGGGTTGAGGGGCATCATATTTCTCCTAGAAAGACTCCCTAGCTTTTGGCAACGCTCACAAGATATACAGTAGGTGTGAGAGTCCCGGAACAGGGTAGGCCAATAAAATCCACACTGCAAAATCTTTGCAGCGGTCTTTTTAGCACTAAAATGGCCTCCACATGCATGATCATGACAAAAGGCGATGACATTAGATTGGTCATGCTCAGGAATACATCGTCTAATGATCTGATCAAGACAATACTTGAACAGGTAAGGATCTTCCCAGAAAAAGTGTTTTACCATGGCCAAAAATTTTGATTTATCTTGCCTCCCCCAATGCAAGGGCATTGTCCGGTGACAAGATAGTTCACTATGTCAGCAAACCATGGTACGGGACTGTGAGCAATGTGCATCAATTGCTCATCAGGAAAGGTCTCAGAAATGGGAGTGGCAGCCTCACTGAATTCCACAATCAATCTAGATAAATGGTCCGCCACCACATTTTCCGAACCTTTCTTATCCCGAATCTCAATGTCGAACTCTTGAAGTAGCAAGATCCATCGGATAAGACGAGATTTAGCATCTTTTTTAGAGAAAAGATACTTCAATGCAGCATGGTCCGAGTAGATAATGACTTTAGATCCTAACAAGTAGGATCTGAACTTGTCTAATGCAAAAACGACTGCAAGCAACTCCTTCTCAGTGGTAGAATAATTGAGTTGTGCGTCGTTTAGAGTTCGACTTGCATAATAGATAGCATGGGGAAGTTTATCAACACGCTGCCCCAAAACAGCTCCAACAGCATAGTCTGATGCGTCACACATGATCTCAAAAGGCACATCCCAGTTAGGTGGCTGAATAATGGGTGTGGACGTCAAAATTTTCTTCAGATCCCCAAATGCTTTCTTACAATCCTCATCAAATAGAAATGGGGCATCTTTTTGCAACAACTTGCACAAGGGCCTGGCAATCTTGCTGAAATTCTGGATAAATCGCCTATAGAAACCTGCATGGCCCAGAAAAGATCGAACCTCTTTCACCGTACGTGGGGGTGGAAGGCTGGAAATCAAATCCACCTTCGCTTTATCGACCTCAATCCCTCGATGAGATACGATATGCCCCAGTACAATTCCTTGCTTGACCATAAAATGGCACTTCTCCCAATTAAGCACCAGGTTCTTCTCCTTGCACCGTACCAAAACCAAAGAGAGACGGTGCAGGCACTCCTCAAATGTTGAACCGAAGATGGAGAAGTCGTCCATGAAAATCTCCAAGAACCGCTCTACCATGTCAGAGAATATACTGACCATGCACCGCTGAAAAGTGGCGGGCGCATTGCATAACCCAAAGGGCATGCGACTGCACAGGAGTTGGCACCAACTCGTCGTCCTTATTCTTTACTACCGTTAACCCAGCTCGCTTAGGCATGACATGAATGGGGCTCACCCACTTGCTATCAGAGATGGGATAAATGATCCCTGCATCTAACAGCTTAGTAACCTCTGCCCTCACAACCTCTTGCATAGCAGGGTTGAGCCTTCTTTGCGGCTCCCTCGATGGCTTAGTATCTTCCTCCAAATGTATCCTGTGCATCACCACCGAGGGGCTGATTCCCTTAATATCCTCAATGGTCCAGCCGATAGCTTCCTTGTGCTCTCTTAAAACCTCTAACAATTTCTCCTCTTGAGCCTCTCCCAAATCTGAAGCTATTATCACAGGCAAACAGTATGCTGGACCCAGGAACTTATACTTAAGATTATCCGGTAAAGGCTTAAGTTCCTTCTTTTGAGGTTCTGGTGACACCTTATCCTCCTCCTCCTTGCTTTCTTGAGGATCAGACTCCAAAATGGCATTTACTTCCTCGAGTAACCTATCTAAACCCAAGTCCTCTCCAAAGTGAGCAAAGCATGCCTCCATGGGATCCTCAATGCTTGATTCATCCACAGTATCCTCAAGAATCTCCTCTATCAAGCATACATCTCTCATTTCATCATATTCCAGTGGTTGCCTAGTGATATCAAAAATGTTCAACTCCACTGTCATATTTTCGAAGGAGATCTTCATCACCCCTGTCCTACAATTGATTAGGGCGTTAGCCGTGGCTAAGAATGGTCGCCCTAGAATCACCGGTATTTGAATCCCTACATTCTGAACCGGCTCTGTGTCAAGCACAATAAAATCCACGGGGAAATAGAACTTATCCACTTTTATCAAAACGTCCTCAACTATCCCCCGTGGTCTTTTCACTGACCTGTCAGCCAATTGAAGCGTCGCGGATGTGGGCTTCAATTCTCCTAACCCCAACTGCATATAGACTGAGTAGGGTAGAAGATTCACACTCGCCCCTAGATCCAAAAGGGCTCTCACAATATGGCTGACTCCTATCGTGCAAGAGATGGTAGGACACCTCGGGTCCTTATACTTGATGGGTAGCTTGCACTGAAGGATTGAACTGACCTGCTCGATCAAAAATGCCTTCTTTGAGACATTTGTCCTCCTCTTGATAGTGACCAAGTCCTTTAAAAACTTGGTATATGATGGCACTTGATGGATGGCATCCAAAAATGGGATATTGATATGGACTTGCTTGAATACCTCCAGAATTTCTTCATACTTCCCTCCTTTCTTGGGCGCCTGTAATCTCTCGGGGTAGGGCGCTCTAGGTACAAACGACCTAGGAGGGTCTTTCTCAATAGGTGTGGCTGTAGATGGCTCAGCATCTCTCTTCTCTATGTTGCCACTCCCTGGCCCTTGCTGCATAGCAGGGCTCTCTTCCACTTGATTGTCCACTTGTCTCCCAGACCTCAGTGTGACAATCGACTGTACTTGTTCCTCCCCGTGCGTAGGAGTTGATGAACTCTCAACCATAAATTGTCCTTTTGGGTTTTGCACGGGCTGACTGGGGAACTTTCCTTTCTCTCTCTCACCCAAGTGACTTGCAATTTGCCCTATTTGACTCTCCAGCTTGGCAATTGCTTGGGTGTTTACCATTGTTGCACTCCTCACATCGCTCATATTTTGGCTAGTCGCTTTCATGAATTCCTTAAGGGTGTCCTCAAGCGACTGTGAAACTGGCGCTGGTGTTTGGGTGGGTGTGTGGTAAGCAGGTGAAGGTGCTGGATGGGCAGAACGACCATGATTAGGAATTTGTGGGGCAAATCCAGGAGGATATTGATTTTGAGCATGATGAGAGGCTCCTCCCTGATTCATTGGTTGGTTCTGCCTCCATGAAAAATTTGGGTGGTTCCACCACCCTGGATTGTACGTCTCGGAGTACAATCCATTTGACTGCCTTCGAAAGTCATTGAAAGCATTTACTTGTTCCATAGGATACTCGGCACAAGCCGGCATTGATGGGCAATTCTGTGCTAGATGCATGGGACTAGCACAGATAGAACAGCTTTCAACATTGAATGTGTTGGCAGTATTGATGGATTAGCTCACAGTGAGAGCGTCAATCTTCTTAGTGAGGGCATCTAACTTTATCCTCAAATCAGCGTCCTCTCTGACCTCATAGATGCCTCCCCTCTTAGGAGCACAAATGGACTTATCTCGACAGCTTGAAAAATCCCACTGCTATGAGTTGTCGGACAACTTGTCCAACGCCATATATGCTTCGTCTCCTGTCAGACTCAAGAATGCCCCCCATTCATAGACTCTATCATGCTACGGTTGGGTTGATTCAACCCTTGGTAGAAGAATTGAACGAGTCTCCACTTCTCATATCCATTTGGAGGGCATCTGATCAGTAACTCTTTAAAGTGCTCCCAGCTTTCAGAGAACTTCTCATCCTCGTCCCGAGTGAAAGAGCTAATCTCCTTACGGCACTCATTCACTCTAGACATTGGGAAAAACTTATGGTAAAATTTGCTAAGCAGGTTTTCCCAAGATGTAATAGATCCGGACGTGTTGGAGTCCAACCACGCCCTAGCTCTATCGTGAAGGGAGAAAAGGAAGAGTCGAAGATGGACTAACTCCTCAGAGAAGTTCTGAAATTTGAATATAGCACAAATGTCTTTGAACTTCTTCACATGACTATAAGGATTTTCAAGATCTAAGCCATGGAATGAGGGTAGGAGTTGGATAACATGTGGCTTCAAATCAAAGTGTGTGGCATTGGTTGGTGGCAACACTATGCAGGAAGATGAGTTAGTCGCAACGGGTGCGAACAAATCCCTAAGGGATGTACTGGAGTCCACGTTCCAAGCTCTAGGTTGCTCTACATGTTCAGGATGATTAAAATTTTCTCCCATCTCAACAGTCTCTCTCTCAACTAGTGCTCTTTTCTGCCTCCTAAGAGTTCTTTCTAAGTCGGGATCTAATTGTGTCAAATCTAAGTTCAATGATCTCCGACCAAGCATACACTAACAGAAAAATAATGAGATACTAACCAGCAGAAGCAACAGAATAAAGCAAACAAATTTTTTTTTATATTTTTTTTTATTTTTTTATTAAATTAACTAGTAGAAAAACAAAATCAATTCAGACAAAAAGTTTTCACAAACAAAACAACTCCCCGGCAACGGCGCCAAAAACTTATTGTGAGTTTTAAATTACTCGCAAGCGCACGAGTCGTTTGCAGTATAGCGTTGTGCAAGTGCGAGGTCGAATCCACAGGGAATTGCGTTGTGAAAATATAATTTTTAATCTAAATTAACTCTATCTTAACCTAGTTCCGAATTTTGAATGATAATTTGCAAAACAAATTAAAACTAAATTAAATTGATTTTAAAAACTAATAAAAAGCACTAAGGTTTCCGAATCCACCCCACCGAAGTTAAGCATACATGTTCTAAAAATATAGCCTATCAAAACATTCAATGAATCCAACTATAAGACAAAAAAAAACAAAGAATATCCCAACTAAACCAAAAGCACCCGATGTATCCGCTCTTAACAAATCACAAAGGGAATCCAATTTAATCGAAAAGCATTCAATGTATCCATCAGATGAAACACAAAGAAAATCCAACAGACAATTTAAACTCAATCAATTATAAGATTAACTCAAATAATTGACAGAACATTTATACTAAAAATTGTCAGATTTGTACAAGCAAATCTGAACTACTACGCCAAACAACGGCGGGGCTTCATCTTCAACCTTAGCTGAAGAGTCTAGCCACTCATAACAATAAAACTATAATAAAAAGTGCTAAACATTTAAACTAAAACAACTGAATATAAAGAAATAAATAAACAACTTTACATGGGAGAAATTCCACTCGCTGACGGGCGGCGCTTCCCCTCGTGGTAGCAATGCCTTCGGGATCCACCAGAATGCTGACGGACGTCCACCGGTAAACACCAAAGTGGCTTAGGAATTGTACCCTGAATGATGAAGCCAGATGGTGCTTATATAGGGGAAGACCCGGAGTAATGTGGCTTGCAGAAACGATGTGGGATACAGGCCCGTGTGCGCTCGATCGCGTGTCTGGTGCGCACGATCTCATGTGCGCTCGATCGCATGTCTGCTACGATCGATCGCAGATGCACTGAACTTCAAATATTTCGATGTGGGATTGATGACCTTGCGCTCGATCATAGGAAGGTGCGCTCGAGATCATGTGCGCTCGATCGGAAATCTCGTGCGATCGAGCGCAATGTCTCCAGAAACTTCAAATCTCCTGAAATGCTTCATTTTCTCCACAAAGCTGTAAAAACACACAAAACACAAGAAAAACGTAAAACGAAGTAAAATACTACTAATTAAGAGCATAAAAAATGTAAGTTAAGGGTCTAAAATATGCAATATTTAAGACTCATCATTCTACAAGGAAACCATTAAATCCTTGGGACATTTGGTCTTTTTTCAAGGTGTTCAACCTGACCACAAGAAGATTCAAGCAATGCTTAACTGGCCTATCCCAACATCTATTAAGCAGTTGAGAGGCTTCTTGGGCCTCACTAGCTATTACAGAAAGTTTGTCAAGCACTATGCAACCAAAGCTACCCTACTCACTATCCTTTTGAAGAAAGATGCATTCCACTAGGGTGATGAAGCTCTGCACTCTTTTATAACTCTCAAGACTGTTGTGGCTTAAGTTCTTGTCCTAGCTTTACCCCTTTGTAGCAAAGCCCTTGGAGATCCAGTAGAATGCTAGTAGAAGTCTTCCAAATTGCACCAAAATGGCACCAGGATTGCTTACTAAAGATGAAGTGAAGAAGGGCTTATATAGGGAAACATCACAAGTGCAATATGTTTCCAATCCGATGTGGGATACTGCAGATTCCAGCTTTTGCTTTTTTATATTTGTCTACTAAAACTACCATAAGTTTCTCTAGAAAAATCATTTTATTGATCCGTAAAATTTCTCATAAAATAGACATCCGGATCTTTCCAAGGATATATGGCTCATCTCCTAGTTCTTCCTGAATCAATACAGTTTAATCCTCAAAAATGGCTGATCTGTCACGCTGAAATCATGCACAGCCTGACCTTTGTCTACTAAAACTGCCATAACTTTATCTAGAAAAATCATTTTATTGATCCGTAAAATTTCCCAGAAAATAGACATCTGGATCTTTCCAAGAATATATGGCTTATCTTCTGGTTCTTCCTGAATCAATACAGTTGAATCCTAAAAAATGGCTAATTTGTACGAGCAATTTTGGCAATTTAGTGAAACTCCTTTCCAAGCTTGTAAACCTGTAAAACAATGAAAAACAACTCAAAGTAACAAATTCCTAAGCTAACAAATGTAAATTAAGGGGCCAAAACATGCAATATTTGGCACTCATCAAATACCCCCAAACTTACATGTTGCTAGTCCCATAGCAATACGAAACTAGAAACTATATGAAAAACAAAGAACATAAAGATAAGTTCATCACTCATGGTATCCAAAAATTTAAGGAGCACACATCACCATGATATTCATTCATGAGCAAGCTTAAAAAGATAAATCCATCTTCGCAATGAATAGAGATGTTAAAATCTAATTATTTACAAAAGGTAGGTTAAGGCATCACAAGTCTGACACTGTGTAAAGTGAATTAGCATATAAAAATGAAGCTTCCAAATAACTCCAATGTGTAAGGTCTCCATGTCTCAAGATTCACCGAATTTCCCATCAGAATGAACGAAAATAGCATAGTTTTTATTTTCTTCTCCCTTTTTTTTTTATAAGGCTATGCTATGTTTAGTTCTCTTAAGCTTCCTAATTGACCCATGTAGCGAATGTTGAGTCAAATACTCCTAAACCAGATGGTTTTAGGGAATTAAGTGTAAAGATACCCCTAAGGACTTACTAACTCGAGTAAAAAAGGCTACGAAATTAAACTGGGCTTAATACTACCAAGCGAAATTCCAACCTTTTGACGTTAACACTCACTGCTTACTAAGGTAAGAGGTCCAGTTACTCAGTAGAAAGTTTCTTTATGATCATCAAATTTTTTTATTATTTTTTTGTACTTTTTTATGCCAAAGTGTTTATCCAACAAGTCATCCAGTTTCAGTTAAGATAAGGAAACGTACATATTAAAATCACATGTCATACCTCACATAATTTGTGCTAATGTGCTCGTGTTAGATTAGATCAAACATGTGATTTCTCAAATGCCTGAAGTAAGTAACTAAATTTTAAAACTTTATCACCAGATCATGTGTTCAAAATTTTAAGCTCACCAATGACATCACATCATAGAAATTGTTTAGATCAACCAAAATTTCAAAATAACATGAGATGCATTTATCTTTTCTTTAAAACGAAGAAAAAACAACAACAAATTAGGACAAAGTGTGTGTAATATGTCTCCCATACCCCCAAACTTAAATTACACATTGTCCCCAATGTGTGAATATTATGGAAAGAGCAGACCTAGGAGATGGAGAACTAGCTGGACTGGCATGGCTCATAGCATACCTCCAAACTTGAACTGAAGTGCGCGTTGTCCCTAAAAAAATAAAGACTGGAAAACAAAAGCAACACTAGAAATAAGTAGTAACAAGAAATATATAAAATAATAAACAAACAGAAAGGATATGCTGTGGGGTGCCTCCCATGAGCGCTAAGTTTAACATCTTCAACCAGACCCAGCATTAGTAATCATGCCCAGCTAAGCACTCCATCATCTGATCAATAAATGGGAGTGGAAAATGATCATTCCTTGTGGCAGCATTCAACTTACGGTAGTCTATACTCACTCTCCATCCTAACTGCACACGAGTTGGAACTAACTCGTCGTCTTTATTCATCACTACCATCAATCCAGCCTGCTTTGGCACTACATGAATCGGGCTCACCCACTCACTATCAAAGATTAGATAAATGATCCCTACATCCAACAGCTTAATCACTTCAGTCCTCACAACCTCTTGCATAGCTGGGTTGAGCCTTCTTTGTGGCTCCCTCGATGGCTTGGCATTCTTCTCCAAATGTATCTTGTGCATCACCAACGAGGGGCTGATTCCCTTGATATCCTCAATAGTCCAGCTGATAGCTTCCTTATGCTCTCTTAAAATGTCCAATAATTTCTCCTCTTGATCTTCAACCAAATCTGAAGCTATGATCACAGGCAAAAATTTGCTGGACCAAGGAACTCATACTTAAGATTGTCCGGTAAAGGCTTAAGTTCCTTTTTAAGGGACTCAAGTGCTACAGTCTCCTCCATTTCACTGCTCTCCCGAGGAGCAGACTCCAAAATGGCATTCACTTGCTCAAGTACTTTATCCAAATCCAAATCCTCTCCAAATTGAGCAAAGTATGCCTCTAGGGGGTCCTCAATGTGGGATTCATCCACAATCTCCTCCGTCTCGCTGCTCTCTCCGAGGAGCAAACTCCAAAATGGCATTCGCTTGCTCAAGTAACTTATCTAAATCCAAATCCTCTCCAAACTGAGCAAAGCATGCCTCCAAAATGTCCTCAGACTTCCCTTCTTTCTTGGGCTCTTGTAATCTCTCAGGGTAAGGCGCTTTAGGTACAAACTACCTAAGAAGATCTTTAATAGTATGTGTGGCTATAGATGGCTCATCATCTCTCTTCTTTTTGTTGCCACTTTCTTGCTCTTGATGCAGAGCGGGGTTCTGTTCCACTTGATTGTCCACTTGTCTTCAATACCTTAATGTGACAATCGATTGCACTTGTTCTTGCCTGTGCGTAGGAGTTGATGAATTTCTAATCGCAAACTGTTCCTTCGGGTTGGGCATGGGTTGAGTGGGGAACTTTCCCTTCTCTCCTTCACCCAAGTGACTTGCGATTTGACCCATTTGACTCTCTAGCTTGGTAATCACTTGGGTGTTTACAATTGTTGCACTCTTCACTTCACTTATGGATTGGCCGGTCATCTTCCTGAAATCATTAAGGGCGTCCTCCAATGACTGTGAAACCGACATTGGTGCTTTAGTGGGAGCTTGGTAAGCGGGTGATGGTGCTAGATGGGATGAGTGACCATAACTTGTTGATGGAGGAAATCCAAGAGGGTATTGATTGTGAGCATGATGAGGGGCTCCTCCCTGATTCATCAGTTGGTTCTGCTTCTATGAAAAATTAGGGTGGTTCCGCCACCCTGGAGTGTATGTCTCGGAGTAAGATCCATTTGATTGCCACCGATAGTCATTGAAAGCATTCATTTGTTCCATGGGATATTCGGCAAAAGCCGGCATAGATGGAAAATTCTGTGCTAAATGCATAGGGCTAGCACAGATGGAACAGCTATCAACATTGAATGTATTGGCTGCACTGATGGACTGGCCGGTCATCTTCATGAAATCCTTGAGGGTGTCCTCTAAAGACTGTGAAACCGGCGCTAGATTCATCCACATTTTTTTTAATTTTTTTTTTGGCCAATTGCAAATAGAAACAAATAAACAAAAATAAAACAAAAATGCTAACTAAACTAGTAGAAAAATAAAATCAATTCAGACAAAAATTTCACAAACAAAACAATTCCCCGGCAACGGCGCCAAAAACTTGTTGTGAGTTTTAAATTACTTGCAAGTGCATGAGTCGTTTGCAATATAGTGTTGTGCAAGTGCGAGGTCGAATCCACATGGAATTGCGTTGTGAAAATATAATTTTATCTAAACTAACCTTATCTTAACCTAGTTCCGAATTTTGAATTGTATTTTGCAAAACAAATATAAACTAAACTAAATTGATTTAAAAACAAATGATAAAAACACTAAGGTTTCTGAATCCACCCCACCAAAGTAAAGCATATATCTTCATGTTCTATATAAAAGAGATTTATCAAATGATTCCATGAATCCAACTTTAAACAAATCATAACAAATATCCTAATTAAACCAAAACCAGCCAATGTATACGTTTAATTTACAAATCACAAAGGATATCCAATTTAATCAAAATGATTCAATGTATCAATCAGATGAAACACGCGGAATATCCAACTTGAACAATTTAAAAACTATTAATCGTAAGAATTTACTCAAACAATTGAAATAGAACATTTAATACTAAAAAATCAGAATTGTACGAACATATATGAAAAAATAATGCCAAACAATGGAAAGGCTTCATCTTCAACCTTATCTGAAGATTTTAGCCACTCATGATTATGAAACTAAATTTCACAATTAAAGTGCTAAGAATTAAAAATAAAAAAGAAATAAATTAAAACTGACTATACATTGAGAGAAATTCCACTCGCAGTTGTTTAGCAGCGCTTCCCCCCTTTGTAGCAAAGCCCTTGGAGATCCACCAGAATGCTAGTAGAAGTCTTCCAAATTGTACCAAAATGGCACCAGGATTGCTTACTAAAGATGAAGTGAAGAGGGGCTTATATAGGGAAACATCACAAGTGCAATATGTTTCCAATCTGATGTGGGTACTGCAGATTCCATCTTTTACTCTTTGACCTTTGTCTACTAAAACTGCCATAAGTTTCTCTAGAAAAATCATTAATCTATAAATTTCCCCAGAAAATAGACATCTGGATCTTTCCAAGCATATATGGCTCATCTCCTGGTTCTTCTTGAATCAATACAGTTTAATCCTAAAAAATGGCTGATCTGTCATGCTGAAATCATGCATAGCCTGACCTTTATCTACTAAAACTGACATAACTTTCTCTAGAAAAATCATTTTATTGATCCGTGAAATTCTCCAGAAAATAGACATCCGGATCTTTCCAAAAATATATGGCTCATCTTCTAGTTCTTCCTGAATCAATATATTCTAATCCTCAAAAATGGCTGATCTGTACGAGCAATTCTGGCAATTTAGTGAAACTCATTTCCAAGCTTGTAAACTTGTAAAACAACAAAAAACAACTCAAAGTAACAAATTCCTAAGCTAAAAAATGTGAATTAAGGGGCCAAAACATGCAATATTTGGCACTCTCCAAAATTCCAGAAAACAACACATCTCCCTCTGCAGACATAGCTTCAAAGCATGAAGGTTGTTTGTTGGCCATATCTACTCTCTCATTTGATTTTCTTAATCAATTCAAAAAGTTAAATGACATTGACCCTGAGTTGGTAACAATACACACAAACTACAAAATCAATGAAGGGTTATTCTATCACAAAGTTAAACTCAGACTTTGCTTAACCTTAGAGTTAAGAAATACCCTTATTGTTGAGCGCCACTCTACCCCTTTTGTAGGACATTCTAGTATTCTCAATTTTTTTTAATATTGTTAGCTAATTTTTCATGGTCTCACATAAAAGAATGATGTCCAAGACTTTGTGAAGAGCTGCATTGTATGCTAATCTACCAAATATCCTATAACTAAAGTTGCAGGCCTATTGCAACCATTACCTATACTAGATCAGATTTGAGAGGAGGTGTCCACAGACTTCGCCGTTGGCTTTCCATTGTCAAAAGGGCGCACTGTGATACTAGTAGTCATTGACAGGGTCTCAAAGGTTTCACACTTTGGAGCACTACCTACATCACATACATGTAGCATAGTGGCTCAATTGTTCTTCAATATTGTTATCAAACACCAAGGCTTCCCTAAGTTAATAGTTTTTGATAAGAACTCCATTTTCTTTAGCATTTTCTGGAAGCACTTGTTCTTACTAAGTGGAACTACACTCAGTATGAGTTCCTCTAACCATCCAGAGACTGATAGCTAGACAGAGGTCTTAAATATATGCTTGGAACAATATCTTAGAGCATTTGTCCATGACCAACCCAAGCTATGGCACACTTTCCTACCCTAGATAGAATTCTGGTACAACATCAATCATCACTCAACTGTAGGAATGACTCTATTTCAAGCTGTTTATAGAAGATTGTTACTCATTGTCCCAAATTACATTAGATAGTCCACTAATGTTGAAGTAGTGGAACAACAGTTGACTATAAGAACTCAACTACTACATCAATTCAAGAGCAATTTACTACAAGCACATGCCAAGGTGAATGCTCAAACAGACAAACATAGAAGAGAATGGTCTTTCAAAGAAGATGATTGGGTTTTAGTCAAGCTCTAACCTTACAAGCAAACATCTGTAGCACACATAGCTAACAACAAATTGAGTAAAAGATATTTTTCCCCTTTCAAAGTCCTCTAGAAGATTGGTAAAGTAGCATATAAGTTGCAGCTTCCACATGACAGCAAGATTCATCATGTCTTTCACATTTCCAAGTTGAAACCTTACACAGGGCCATCTACAGTTCCAATGGTCAGTCACTTACCCACAGGTAGCATCAACAATCAACCCTTCATTGTGCCCAAAGCTATACTAGTAAAGAGATAAATATGTTTTAAGACAATTCATTTCCTAAGTATTAGTCTAGTGGGAAGGGCTGCGACCTAAAGAAATATCTTGGGAGATCTTCTTTGATTTCTTAAAGTCTTGTTATTCTTTTATCCTTGAGGACGATTTTAGTTTCCAAGGGGATAGAAATGATACAGACCAGCTAGTAGAGGTTATACAGTTGCAACATGGCAAGGAAAGAATAAGTGAACAAGACAAATTAGGAGAGAGCAAGGGACAACAAGGAATGAGATAATAGACACTTATCTAGTTCCTAACACTGACCTGGTTCCTACACTAAGGAGGAATGCATGGATCAGAAGTACTTCTACTAAACTCTAGCTTAGATTAAAGTAGTTAGGGTAGTTACAATTTTGTTACAATTTAATTAGAAGCTGTTAGCTAGCTATAACTATGTAACTAACTATCTAGTAAGAACCCTCTAGTATAAGTACCTTGTAAAAGATCTTGAGAAGTCAATGAATAAGAATTTCGTTAAGGTATTTCAACCGAAATCCTTAGGATCTTTCCACTTGCCGAAACAGTGGCCTTTATTTTCTTTCTTTCTAATTCTTTCCTTCTTCCCTCATGATCCATTCTATTAGACAACTATCCACTTCCAAGAATTAATCTACTAGTCGATGCAACTTCGGGCTATGAGATGTTGAGCTTCGTGGATGCCTATTTTAGGTATAATGAGATCAGAATGTAAGAGCCAAATCAACATACACTACATGAAAATGGATTTTTAACAACAAGAATTAGCAACGACAATATTTTCGTTGCGAAAGATTAAGCATTTCGTAGCTACTTCAAAAAGTTGTTGTGCCAATAAAACAATACCAATGTGTCAATTTTTTTTTATTATAAATTTATCAATTAGCAACGACAAAATGTTGTTATGATGCCTGTAAATTATATTGCAACTCATTGTAATATGTGAACAACATTTTATTTTGTTGTTTTATTACAAAGTTAATTTTTGCAACAACAAAATGTCGTTGCAATTTTTGAAAATTATATCGCAATGATAATTTGTCGTTGCGGAGCTTGAATAAATTTTTGTTTTATTATAAAGTTATTTTTTGCAACGATCATTGTAATGTCTGAAAATTATATCGCAACGACAAATTATTGTTGTGGAGTTTGAATAAATTTCGGCCAAATTTTTTTTTGTCATAATTTGATCTAAAAGAATTGCCTTGGTGATAATTTTTAAAACCCTTTTAAATATATAATATCAATATGACTATATATAATTTATTTGACTATATATTAACCAAAATATTATATAATATAATAAAAATAAAAATAGTAAATATGATTAATAATTAATAAAAATAAGAATATAATTAAATATTTATATAATACTAAATATTTAAAAATGATAAATTAATTAATTAGCTAATATAATATAGTTAATGTTTTTAAATATTATTATAATACATATATATTATATATAAATAATAATTCTAATATGATTAACTACTATAATATAATTATTTACAAATTAATATATATTAATAATTAATAAATAAATAATATATTCAAATTGAACATATTATATGGTTACAAATGGTTTAGGGCTTAGGGTGTAGGGTTTAGGATTGGGTAATTTAGTGTTGGTTAATGAAGACTAGGTTAATTAGAGTTTAGAGTTTAGGGTTAGAGTTAATTAAGTTTTTATGTTTAGGAATGATATAGTAAATTATTACGAGTAATAATTAATATCATATTACTATAGTACATATATAATATATAAATAATACTTATAATATCATTAATTAATATATAAGATAATTATATAATAAAATTACTAATTATTATAGTGTATTACATTACAATGCGTTCAAGGTTAATTAGCTAGGGTTAGGTTTTAGGGTAATTAGAGTTTATTGTTTATAGTTAACTAGCTAGGGTTTAGGGTTTATGGTTTATGGTTTATGGTGAATAATGTATGAATTAACTAATATATAGTTAAGTAATACAATATTATTAATATATAAATAATACTTATAAATACATGAAAATGACTTTTAAGTATAGAAAAATAATATTAAAGAATTCTTGTAACTTAATAGCAAATTAATATAGTTGAATAATGTAACAAAATATTAATAAAAATAATATCATAAATAAAATACAGTGAATTATATTGATAATTAATAAAATGAAAATTCAATTAAATATTTGATAATAGTAAATATTAAAAAAATAATATAATTAACTAATATATATAGTTAAGTAATACGATATTATTATAGTACATATATAATATATAAATAATACATATAAATACATGAAAACGCCATGAACATGTTAATTAACCAAACACTATAATTGATCATAGCTTCAATTTCATATTTTCCATTATAACAAAAAATGAAAGGGGATTCCAACCAAATACTGTAATCGATACCAACTTCAATTTAAAGTTTAGGGTTTTAAGGTTTAGGCATTTAAGGTTTAGGGTTTTAGGGTTTTAGGGTTTTAAACTTTAGGGTTTTGGTTAACTAAGGTTTATATTTTATAGTTTGGCGGATATAATTAATTTATTAGCTAATATAATATAGTTAAGTGTTTTAATATTATTGTAATACATATATAATATAGAAATAATAATTCTAATATAATCAACTACTATAATATAATAACAAATTAATATAATATAATTAAATAATGTAACTAAATATTAGTAAAAATAATATATAAAATATAAAATATAGTAAATTATAATAATTAATAAAAATGAAAATATAATTATATTTATTGAATATAAAAAAATTGTAATATTCTATAAATAATTATAATATATAATTATAAAATAGCCATTTCTCTTGCCGTCTCTCCTTTACATCACCTGTCTCTCTTTGTCTCTCTTTCCCCCTCTGTTTCTTTTTCCCTTTTTGTTTCTCTGTCCTTCGCCGTTTCTCTTTCCCTCTCCGTCTCTCTTTCCATTTCCGTCTCTCTTTCCCTTTTCTCTTGCCGTCTCTTTATACATAAGCTACAAGCATTCTTCGTAACTGACTAACCGGTAAGTTGTATTTTGTAATTTTTTTCCTTTTTCCCTTCATTCTCAGTATATCATTTGGCTAAATCCCTATTTTTTTTTTCTTTTTTTCCCTGTACAGTTGCGGGCCTGTAGCTGCTGCTATAGTTGTCATTTGTGTGTGTCTCTCTCAAAATCCATCGAAGACGCCGAAGAGTCTTCCTGGTACAGAACTCATAAGGTAAGCTTATACCTATAACTTCATACTTTATATGACATATCCCTTCTTTTTGGCCTTTCAATTTTTTGGCCAAAGAACCGAGAGGTGGGGATGAGGTCAGATTCAAATTTCTGATCTGAAAATAAAAGATGGGGGGTTTTTTTTAATCAGTAATATGTAAAAGAAGTTAAATTTTAGGGAGTTCAAACTTTTGGGTTTATACAGTCTGTATGCAGTTTACACGGTCTTTTTATCCTTGGAGAAATGGTTCATCTTATTGTCGATCTTAAACTTTTCAACTATTTTCTTAATTTTAAGTATTGTTTTGGAGTTGCTTAGTGTTTTGATGAACATATTTGAATTTATTTATGAATATTTCTGGGTTTATTATAATTTTGAGCATAAGTGTTATCGATATCGTGTTTTATGATGCTTTATGGTTCCAGTGCTTTAAGATTTTTCTAGTCGTTAATGAGTCAAATCTTGAATTGGCAATAAGATAAGATTAGCAGTAATTTTAAGACATTTGTGTTTATTTTTTCTAATTTGTTAAGGATAATTTTCTGATATTTTAACATGCTCATTGTCAAATGGATTAGGTGGGTTATTTATTGGGTTTGAATGATTCTAGGCAATAAATTTTGTTTCTTATGGATAATTTAGAGATGAAGCTTTCTTGTTTGAAGTGCTCTATGGATTTCATTGTGTTGGAGGTTATGTAGTGTTTCATGAACCAATTTGGATGTTCTTATGAGATCCTTCTTGGTTTAGTATTATGCTCTATCTAAAGTGCATGTAATATCATATATGGAATAATGATGCTTTAGATTGGCTGTAATTTGAAGACTTTTGTGTCAGTTTTTACTAATATGTTAAGATTGGCAATAATACTTTCAACTTACTATCGCTAAAATTTCATATTTGGACCAAAAACAAGCAAGGGGTGGAATATCACAAAGAGAAAGTGTACCTAATAAAAACATTTTTGTAATTGGCACATATTTTTCTAAATCACCCATAAGAACCATATTCTGGAATTTTTCTTAAATGAATAGTTGATATGGATCCTTAAAACAACAATGCTTTTGAATAAGCATGAGTAATCAAATGAAATAAGAAACTTAATTGAATGACATAGAAGTGTTTCAAGCTGTATGCATATTCTGTTGGCCTTAGATGAGAAACTCCGTCTAATTGGTCGATTTAACCGTTTTAATACTAAACTGAAGTTTCAGAATTTGAATGTGATGAAGTTCATGATGATGTTAAAGAAACAGAGAAATATGTTGCACTACGTCTAGCTCTGTCACACCTTGCTAGTGATTTTAGTAGAGAGTCTATGTTGTCTTTACAGTGGTTCTTTGGCTCACGACGTGCTCCTGTGATATCTACAAGCTCGTTAAAGCTTGATCTAGCACTTGGAATTGGAGGATTACCAAAGGTGATTAGCTGAGGAAGTAAAGTTGAGTTATTGAAACATGTTTGTCTTAACTCTTAAGCGCTTCTTGCACATGCATACATATGGAGTGGATAATCTATGCATGGCATGTAATTAGGCTTCTGATGCATGACGCCATTAAAGATGTGTGGCAGATATTTATGTCTCCCTTTTCTTGTTAGTAGTATATTGATTTGTTTTTACTCTTAGCTAGGTTTATAGGTCATTGTAACTGTTGGTTTCTAATCTCTTTTTGGTAAATGAGCTTCAAGATTTTGTTCTTTATTTAAGTTTGTGGATACAATGTTTGAAAAACTTGGTAGATCAGTGCACATTCTTGTTAACAATTCTTTGTTGTTAACATGTTTAGACTTCTTTTGACTGATTTTGAAGTGATGATTTTGATTGTTTAGTGGATTGAAAACCATGTTATTGTTATGATTTACTTACTAATTCTTCATAACTTTGTGCTTATATGAGTTTTTTCTTCGAAAAGCTTCTATGGTCATTCATCTTTGAGGGCTTTATGTGGGTTTCAATGTTTATATTAGTTTTAGTCTAGAATCAATGTGACAGCAAAAACAGCTTGTTTGTAACACAAAATCTTATAAGATACTTGTTTCAGACAATTGTTGGAACATAAGTTGTCCATGCAGCTCCTTGATTAATAGGTGTAAATTTCAAACTTCTAAAATTTGCTTGTTGGCATATGAACAATTCTTCATATGTTACTTTACTTTTAAGGTTGGTAGCACCTGTCGACCATTTCTTTGGTCCAAGATTCACTAGTTTCATTCTTGAAAAAAGTTCATGCATTTCATGTGTTGTTCTGTTTATTTCTTAAAGATTATTTAGACAAATAAAGAGCCGGTTACACAAACAACTTAAACCAGTTAGAGATGTGTGGGCCTTATTAACCTATGTTGGTCCTGGAATGTGGATAAATAATTGGTGAACTCTTCCTGTGTTTATAATACAGTAACAACCAGTTCTCTAATGCTTAAGTTGATAGAGAGTTGTGTAAGTATATGTAATGACCCATCCCGAGTTGGCCATCCCCGAAACGGTGTCATCACATTTTGAGAATTCCAGCATGACACATATGCAACCACAAAAATAAATAACACCAAAAGAAATTTACATCAATCCGATCTTTAAACATTCTATACAATGTAAAATGCATGAATATTTACAAATAAAATTTTCATTTTATTTTCTCATTAGTCTGAGGATGTTGACACGTACGTGGCTTACAGAAAATGATTTCTTCTGAACCTTAACTCACCAAACTATTTGTAAAGCCTGCTACCTGAAAATCATTGTACAATGAGGAGTGAGCTTCACAAGCTCAGTGAATTAAATTTACTAAAAGTACTCATTTGTATAAATAGTCTTTTAATATTTAAATCAATTTATATCTCCTACACTTGATACTAGCAATCTACTATCACTATCCATGTCATAATATTCATTCTCTATCATTCTCTTTCTCTTATTTATTGGTTCACCTCAAGACCATCAATTATCTCATAATTACCTCGCAATGAGGGTCACATCATAAATTCTATCATTTAGATAGTTCTTATCACCATAAAAATAACACACCACACCTCAGCATTTAAATCATCTTATCACCATAACTGTCTCTTTTTATGAGACTCATCCATCTATGATTAAATTCACAATAACACACCACACCTCAGCATTTCAATAATCTTATCACTATAATTGTCTCTCTCTGTGAGACTCATTCATCTATGATTAAATTCACAATAATACATCACATATCAGCATTTCAGTAATGCAAACAATAATTAAAATATATGCAATACATGAATGCATATGATGAGAACGTTTTCCCACTTGTCGACATGTTATTATCTTAGACCGGTCTCTTCCCGTTTCTTTTCTTTGCAACTGGTCCCGGTTGTCACGGAATTTTCTTAGCATATACTGGTCGATACGGTGTCCTTTTTATTTTCAGCACATACTAGCTGTCACTGTTTTTCAATTAGATCTATTGCCTTCCCGGTTCTTTTCTTTTTATTTAATGCATATACATATGAACAATGATGTGAAATATGCATATAAACAGTAATATAAAAATCACATGAAATCAAAACATTTAAATTGATTATCTTAATTTTTCTCAAATTATATAAAATTTTTACTAAAATCCATTCATCCCAAATCACATCAAATCATCCATTAAAGCTTGTCAAAATCTACTAAATTTCATCGCAAATCATATCAAATTATCCATCAAGGTTTGTCCAGATCCACTAAATTTCATACCTAATCACATTAAGTCATCCACCAAAGCTTGTCAATATCCACTAAAATTCATCTACTCATAATTCGTATTAAAACATCAACATAACTCATCAAGACTTTCACTTATCGCTTTTATTATTAAACCAACTTATTATTCTCAAAAATATTATTTATATCCTAATAATTTTCTACATGTCCAAAATTCATATCATAATTATCAACCAAATCTTTATTTATCACCATATTATAAGCTAATAATATATTTTGATATTATTTCCAGATATTTGATTTTTATTTGGACTACTTAAAAGTAAATCCAACTCACCACGTAGCTCTTAAAGCTACGCGTGGATCACCTCTTTGCCTTTCTCATTTCTCTCAGAAATTCCCTTGGTTGTAGATCGTCAACACCTGACATCATATTTATATAAATTTTTTAATTTATTCTTCAATTTGATATAAACCACACACTTTGAAAATTCTCACTTTGAATTTAGGAAAAATTCATAAATGTCAGAAATTAAAAAATAAACACTATGATATTACCTTCTGCTTTTCTGATAGTTATTTTTGATTCTTTATGAAATTCCGCAAAAAACCTCTTCAAAATTTTGCTCTTTCAATCCTTTTTTGAGCTCCCAAATGTTTTAAGAAAACAGATGAGTTATATGAAACTAAACGAAATCTCCTCGCGTAAACTGTCTGAACTTATTGTACATATATATAGGAAAATTTGGCAGCCAAAAGGTTGCCTTACTATCCCAAAGTCTTCCACGTTTTGGAGACGTGGATGACAAACACCAATTTCTTCTTAATTGGCAGCAGGAGTTGTTACACCTGCTACCACGATTTTTTTAACTTTTTGGTTTTTTTTTAAACTTTTTTTTAACATATTTTTTTTTCTTTTCCTTTTCCTTTCTTTGGATGTTCTGGATGTCCATTTTTTTTACTTTCTTTCTTTTAATGACATCTATGTCTTGAAATTTTTTGTTTCTTCCCAAAGAATTATTTTATTCGATACTAAATCCTTCGCATAACTATATTATTTAAACTTCATGTCGTATTTATTAAATTACTTCTTTGTCCTTACTTTACAAATACGAGTATTACAAATCTACCCACATTACAAAAATTTCGTTCCCGAAATTTCCTCACTCTACTCCAGAACAAATTGAACGGTATTTCTTATACTTGTCTCACACTTTTCACATAATCTCTTCAACATCCTTATTCCGCCACAGAACTTAAATAGTATTTTATTACATAAGATTTGTTCTTTTTGTCTAAAATCCTCGTACTGGCATAAAAACCCAAACTTTCTAAATTTCTATAGCTTAGCCCAAACTATTATATTATTCATCATGTAAACACTTTCTTAAAAGTGAAACATGAAATATGTTATGCCACTGCTTCAACTCTGGAGGCAAATCAAAGCTATTCACAACTAGTCTAACTTTCTCAACCACTTCACAGGGTCTCACATACCTCAGATTCAGCTTTCCTTTCCTATTTAAATCTCAATACACATTTTCATTGAGATATTTTTCAATACACCCAATCACCTACTTGAGACTCAAGAGGTCTACTCTAGGCTGTTTTACGGTTCTTTCTAGCAAATTTGATCATCTCAATTGTTAGCTCAATAATTGATAGACCATATATATTTTTCTCTTCCATTTCTTCCCAACATAAAAGAATTCTACTCCTCCGACCATACAATGCCTCAATCGGTGCCATCCCAATATTAGTTTGTTACTGATTATTATCAACAATTTCAATTGATGGCATGTAAGCATCCTAACTTACTGAGAAAATCATCACTTTTGTCCTTAATAAATCTTCTAGTACCATAATAATTCTTTCTATCAGCCGCATCCCTCTTCAATTCTGACCATCAGAAAATTCTATCTCAATCATGTATATATCTTATTGTTACTTGATTGCATTAAATCTACATCATTATGTGCCTCTCTCCTTATCTCTTTTCTCAACTCTGTGTTATTGGAAACACTATTTCTATCCAGGATTCCATCATTTTAAATTTTGAACTTATATTGTTCTCTAGTAAGCACTCAATACTTAATTTTTTCTATCTCTTCATCTATACCTTGCATCTCTAAAGCATTTTACTATGGATGACTGTACAACAATATTCTTTATTTATGATCCTTTACCATTGATATTCAACTTTATTCTCATTTCTCTAAATCCGTCATCAATTTCACATCAGGGCTCCCACTAGCAGTTAACTTTTTTGTAGACTTTCTACTCAATGTATCAACTATCACCTTCGCATTCTCTAGATGATAGTGAATTGTACAATCATTGTTACTAATCAACTTCATCTACCATCTCTGCCTTCAATTCAACTCCCTCTGGTTAGGTAAGTATGTCCAATTTTTATAACCCATGACTATCTCACAAGTGGCTCTATACAGATGATATCTCCAATATTTAAAGTGAACACTATAGCAGCCAACTCTAAGTTATGAGTAGGGAAATTTCTTATCATGAATCCTCAATTGCCTAGAAGTATAACCCATAACCTTCTTATGTTACACATATCTCAATCATTGATGTGATGTATCACTATACACCACAAATCCTTCATCACCAGAAGGAAACACCAATACTGGAGTTGTAGTTAATTTCTTCTTTAGTGATTGAAAATTTTTCTCACACTTCCTTCACCATACAATATCACATTTTCCCTAGTCAGTCTATTCAACTGCATTACAATAATAAAAATTTTTCTGAAAGAATTCTATAATAACCAACTAACCCCAAGAAGATTTTACTCTCAGTCATTTTAGTTGGTCTCTTCCATCTTAATATTGTCTCCGACTTTTGTAAATCAACTACTATTCATTTCTCGATATTACATTTCCAAGAAAGTTATTTCATTCAATCAACACCAACACTTAGAGAACTTTGTATATAATTTCTCTTTCCTCAGAATCTTCAACACGCTGTCTAATTGTTTCACATGTTCTTCCTCCTTAGAATATATCAAGAAATCAAATACAATCATAAACTTGTTAAGATATGGTTTAAACACTCTATTCATCAAGTCCATGAATGTTTCTGGAACATTAGTCAACTCAAATAGCATCACTAGAAACTTACATTCTGGAACATTAGTCAACTCAAATAGCATCACTAGAAACTTATGACCATAACGTGTCATAAAAGTAGTCTTAGAAACTTCTCATTCTTTTATTATCAAATAGGTGATAACCTTATATCAAATATATCTTAGAAAATACTTTCACTCCTTGCACTGCTCAAACAATTTATTTAACTTAAGTAAAATATATTTGTTCTTATTCAACTATTTGTAGTCTATACACACTCTTATCATTCCATCTTCATTTTTCACAAACAACACAGAGCTCTCCAAATACATTAGGTCTAATAAATTGTTCATCTAAAATTCTTGAACTTCCAACTCTCTTAACTCAATGGGTGTCGCTCTGTAGTGTTCTATTAGAGATATGTGATGAACTCAAAATCACATCTATAGGAAACTAAATCTCCTTACTGGGAGAAAATCTAGACAACTCTTCACGAATATATCATGAAAATCTTTCTCTACCAAGATTATTATTATTATTTAACTTCTTATTTTCCTTTCTAGAATCATCATGTATGCCAAATACTCATCACATCATTTCTTTAACCATCTATTGGCAGTCAGAGTAAAATAAGATAGTTCGAGAGTATTTTATGTTATCTTTGGAAGTTACATTCCTCATGTCCATATCGATAACACTATCTTTTTTCTAAAACAATCAACCATATTCAAAGATAATAATCAGCTTTAGATTTTCTATTACTGATGTGAATCACACCACCTTTGTAAACATTTATGATTATCACTCTATCTCTAATGAAAACTTCAACAAAAATATTTTTCATTCAAGGACTAATACATACTTCGATAGACTTCATATGAATACTGAATGTAAAATCAACCAACATTGACATGTCCCTCTTCTCCACACATAAAGCATTTCAAATTTTGACAATTCTGGAATGATGAGTCTTAAATATTACATATTTAAGCCCTTAAATTATATGTGTTAAGCTCTTAGTTTGTATTATTTCACTTTATTTTATGTATTTTCTGTGTTTTGTGTATTTTTATAGGTTTGTGGAGAAAATGAAGCATTTCGGGAGATCAAGCTTCAAGAGCAAAAGCTGAGGATGCCTAGTGCGATCGAGCGCATGAGACATGTGATCGAGCGCACCTGCGCTCGAGCGCACCTGCCTACGAACGAGCGCATGGTCAACATCCCACATCGAAATCTTTGCAGTGCAGTGCACCTGCGATCGAGCGCATCAGACATGCGATCGAGCGCACAAGACATGCGATCGATCTCACCAATCTGCGATCGAGCGCACTCGGGCAGTATCCCATATCGAATATGCAACCCATTGTGCTCCGGGACTCCCTCTATAAAAGAACCATCTCACTTCATCTTACGGTGTGCAATTCCTAGGCCATTTGGTATAATCCGGTGGACGTCTGCTAGCATTCTGGTGGATCACAAAGGCTTTGCTATCACGAGGGGAAGCGCCGCCCAACAGCGAGTGGAATTTCTCTCATGTATAGTAATTTATTTCTTTTTATTTAGTTTTAAAGTTTAATGTTTAGCACTTGTATTGTGAACTTTAGTTTCATAATTATGATAGGCTAAAATCTTCAGCTAAGGTTGAAGATGAAACCTTTCTTTTGTTCAGCATTATATTTTCAGATTTGCGCATAACAATTCTGATGTTTTTAGTATAAATATTCTGTTTAATTATTTGAGTAAATTTTATGATTGATTGCTTTTAATTGTTAAATTGGATATTCTTTTTGTTTCATCTGATGGATACATTGAATCGTTTTCGATTAAATTGGATTTTCTTTGTGATTTGTTAAAAGTGGATACATTGGATGCTTTTGGTTTGATTGAGATATTCGTTGTTTTTTTTTGTTTAAAGTTGGATTCATGGAATTTTTTGATTACTTTTATAGAACATGAAAATATATGCTTTACTTTGGTGGGGTGGATTTAGAAATCTTAGTTTATATATCATTTGCTTTAAAAACAATTTGGTTTAAGTTTGTATTTCTTTTGCAAAAATACAATTCAAAAATTCAGAACTAGGTTAAGATAATGTTAGTTTAGATAAAATTATATTTTCACAACACAATTCCCTGTGGATTCGACTTCGCACTTGCATAAGACTATATTGCAAACGACTTGTGCGCTTGCGAGTAATTTAAAACTCACAAAAAGTTTTTGGTACCGTTACCGGGGAATTGTTTGGTTTGTGAAATTTTTGTCTGAATTAATTTTATTTTTCTACTAGTTAGTCAACATTTTTTTGTTTGATTTTTTTATTGCAATTTTATTTTAGTTTATTTGTTTCTATTGGCAATTGCACATAAAAAACTAAAATAAAAATTAGAAAAAATTAAAAATTTAAAAAATGTGGATGAATCCAGCGCCGGTTTCACAAACTTTAGAGGACGCCCTCAAGAATTTCATGAAGATGATGGACCAGTCCATCAATACAACCAATACATTCAATGTTGATAGTTGTTCCATCTGTGCTAGTCCTATGCATTTAGCATAGAATTATCCATCTACGTCGGCTTTTGTCGAGTATCCCATGGAACAAATAAACGCTTTCAATGACTATTAGTGGCAATTAAATGGATCTTACTCCGAGAGTATAATCTAGGGTGGCGGAACCACTCTGATTTTTCATCGACGCAGAACCAATTGATGCATCAGGAAGGAGCCCTTTATCATGCTCACAATCAATACCCTCCCGAATTTCCTCCACCAGTTTCAAGTTATGGTCTCTCAGCCCATTTAGCACCATCAGCCGCTTACCAAGCTCCCATTAAAGCGCCAGCGTCGATTTCACAGTCATGGGAGGACGCCTTCAATGATTTCAGGAAGATAATCGGCTAACCCATAAGCGAAGTAAGGAGTGCGCAAATAGTAAGCACCCAAGCGATTGCTAAGATAGAGAGTCAAATGGGTCAAATCGCAAGTTACTTGGGTGAAGGAGAGAAGGAAAAGTTCCCTAGTCAACCTGTGCCCAACCCGAAGGAACAGTTTGCGGTTGGAAATTCATCAACTCCTATGCACAGGCAGGAACAAGTGTAAGCGATTGTCACATTGAGGTATGGAAGACAAGTGGATAATCAAGTGGAAGAGAACCCTGCTATACAACAAGGGCTAGAAAGTGGCAACAAGGAGAAGAGAGATGCTGAGCCATCTACAGCCACACCTATTATTAGGGATCTCCCTAGGCCGTTTGTACCTAAAGCGCCTTACCCTGAGAGATTACAAGCGCCCAAGAAAGGAGGGGAATCTGAGGACAGTCTGGAGGCATGCTTTGCTCAGTTTGGAGAGGATTTGGATTTGGATAAGCTACTTGAGCAAGCAACTGCTATCTTGGAGTTTGCTCCTCTGGAGAGCAGTAAGACAGAGGAGACTGTGGGTGAATCAAGCATTGAGGACCCCTTGGAGGCATGCTTTGCTCAGTTTGGAGAAGATTTGGATTTGAATATGTTACTTGAGCAAGCAAATGCTACTTTGGAGTCTGCTCTTCAGAAGAGCAGTGAGACGGAGGATACCACAACACCTGAACCCCCCAAGAAGGAACTTAAGCCTTTACCGAACAATCTTAAGTATAAGTTCCTAGGTCCAGCAGATTCTTTGCCTATAATTATAGCTTCAGATTTGGTTGATGCTCAAGAGGAGAAATTATTGGACGTTTTAAGAGAGCATAAGGAAGTTATCAGCTGGACTATTGAGGATATCAAGGGAATCAGCCCCTCGATGGTGATGCCCAAGTTACGTTTGGAAGAGAATGTCAAGCCATCGAGGGAGCCACAAAGAAGGCTCAACCCAGCTATACAAGAGGTTGTGAGGATTGAAGTGATAAAATTGTTTGATGCAGTGATCAATTATTCAATCTCTGTTAGCAAGTGGGTGAGCCCGATTCATGTCGTGCCCAAGCGGGCTGGAGTGACTGTAGTGAAGAATGAGGACGACGAGTTGGTTCCAACTCGTGTGCAATCAGGATGGAGAGTGTGTCTAGACTACCATAAGTGGAATGCTACCACAAGGAATGATCATTTTCCACTCTCATTTATTGATCAGATGGTGGAGTGTTTAGTTGGGCACGATTGCTAATGTTGGATCTGGCTGAAGACGTTAAACTTAGCGCTCATGGGAGACACTCCACAACTTATCCTTTCTGTTTATTTATTATTTTATATATTTATAATTAATGTTTTTTTTCAGTATTTTTGTTCTCCAGTCGTTATTTTTCAGGGACAATGCGTACTTCAATTCAAGTTTGGGGGTATGCTATGAGCCATACTAAGTCCAGATAGTTCTCCATATCCCAGGTTAACTCTTTCCATATTATTCACACATTGGGGTCAATGTGTAATTTAAGTTTGGGGGTATGGGAGACACATTACACACACTTTGTCCTAATTTGTTGTTGTTTTTCTTCATTTAAAAAAAAAATAATAAGAAGGTAAATGCACACTCATGTTATTTTGAAATTTTAGTTGATGTAAACAAATATTGTGATGTGATTTCATTGATGAGCTTAAAATTTTGAACACATGATTTGATGATTAAGTTTTAAAACTTTGTTACTTACTTTGGGCATTTGAGAATTCACATATTTGAGCCAATCTAACACGAGCACATTAGCACATATTTGTGTGAGGTATGACATGTGATGTTAATGTGTATGTTTCTTATCTTAACTGAAACGGGATGACTTGTGGGATTAACACTTGGGCATAGAAAAGCAAAAAAAAAAAAAATGATGATCATCATCAATAAACTTTCCATTGAGTAACTGGACCTCTTGCCTCAGTAAGCAGTGAGTGATCACATCAAAAGGTGTGAATTTTATTCATAATGATCATTGCAAAACTTTTCGCTGAGTAACTGGACCTCTTGCCTCAGTAAACAGGGAGTGTTCACGTCAAAAGGTGAAAGTTTTGCTTGGTAGCATTAAGGTCAGTTTACTTTCGTAGCCTTTTTGACTTGAGTTAGTAAGTCCTTAGGGGTGTCTTTACATCTAATGCCCTAAAACCATCTGGTTTAGGAGTTATTGACTCAACACTCGTTACATGGGTCAATTAGAAAGCTTAAGGGAACTAAACATAGCAGAGCCTTATTAAAAAAAAAAAAAAAAACTATGTCATCGTTGTTCATTCCGATGAGAAATTATGTGAATCTTGAGATGTGGAAACATTGTACATTGATCTTATTTGGAAACCTCATCAGTATATGCTAATTCACTTTACACTGATTCAAGCTTATGATGTCTTAGCATGCCTCTTGTAAGTAATTATGTTTTAAATTCTTATTAATTGTGAAAATGGGTTAGATTTTTTAAGCTTGCTCATGAACGAATTTCATGATTTTGAGTGCTTCTTAAATTTTTGGATACCATGAGTATTGAACTTATCTTTATGTTCTTTGTTTTTCATTTTGTTTTTTTATTTTGTTTTGCTAAGGGACTAGCAAAATATAAGTTTGAGGGTATTTGATGAGTCTTAAATATTGTTAAGCTCTTAGTTTGTATTATTTCACTTTATTTTATGTCTTTTCTGTGTTTTGTGTATTTTTATAGGTTTGTGGAGAAAATGAAGCATTTCGGGAGATCAAGACCTCCAGTTCTCATATCCTGTCTCTCAAATCTAAGGGTCCCACTAATAGTATATTGAGATACAAAAGCAACATATTCTGTTTGCCTCTGACTCCGTACTTCAGTTTCCCTGTGACAAGGAATGCCTCATCTAGGGTGGTCTCTCACCCTATACACTCATACTACTACTACCTTTATAACCTTCATGTCTAAGCATTTTTAACCACTCTTTCTCTTTCCCTTAAACTCCTTCACATCTTTTTCAATCTGAAGTGTTTTATCCACTAATCTGACATAATTCATATGCCTCATGTAAGATAGTTTTGATCAAACCTTACAACATAGATCATCTATGAACCTCTTACACTTATTCGTCTCTATATCTACCATTTTTCAGTTCAAACCTCGATAAAGCCACAAATCTACTATCATACAGAGCCATATTCAACATATTTCCCAAATTAAATAAAATCTCTATCTTGTTGGGCTATAGGGGTCTAAGGAAAGTAGTTATCAAGGAAAACCTCCTTAAACCCATTCCAGGTTAAGGGTCTATCAACATCCGCACTTACCTTGGGAAGAATATCCTCCCACCAATCCAAAACTTCTCATTCTAACTCAAACGAAGCAAAGGCAACCTTCTGCCTGTCAGTTATTGGTAAAATACCAAATAATATCTCTGCACATTTCTCCCGAAACTCAAGCATAAAAGGATTTATAGATCCTTTAAACAACAAAGCATTTAGCTTAATTATATCTCCCTGCATCTCATGCATAAACTCACTTTTCCCAATTTTTAAATGTCTATCATTACTAGATTAACAACATCAGACATTGCTCTAGCTTGTTCATCAAGTTTATGTTATAAGCTATCAACTCTATCATCTGTTACATTCATTTTCTCAAGAATATGAGTAAGAGCTTATCTTAGCTCATCTCCTTAAATTTTAGATTCTCTCACACCTTTACTAATATCAATTATATTTTTTTAATATCAATCATACTATCAGCACGTTCCCTTTTGGGAACTAAAGATTCAAACTCAACCTTGACTTGTCAAAATATTTTGGATCTACCACGCCCTCTCAAATCAACAACTCTAAGTTTAGTTCTAGTGTGTCCACGTGTCATCCTCAGATTATTCATTAAAATATAGTTTATTTTAATCTTCCACTTTCTTATTTTTTTTATGTAATCTACAGAATCATAAAACCTAATGCTATGATACCAAAATTGTAACGACCCATCCCGGGTTGGCCACCCTCGAAATGGTGTCATCACATTTTGAGAATCTCAGCACGACACATATATGCAACCATAAAAATAAATAACACCAAAAGAAATTTACATCAATCTGATATTTAAACATTCTATACAATGTAAAATGCATGAATATTTACAAATAAAATTTTCATTTTATTATCCCATTAGTCTTAGGATGTTGACACGTATGTGGCTTACAGAAAATAATTTCTTCTGAACCTCAACTCACCAAACTATTGGTCAAGCTTGCTACCTGAAAATCATTGTACAATGAGGAGTGAGCTTCACAAGCTCAGTGAATTAAATTTATTAAAAGTACTCATTTGTATAAATAGTTTTTTAATATTTAAATCAATTTATATCTCCTACACTTGATACTAGCAATCTACTATCACTACCCATGTCATAATATTCATTCTTTATCATTCTCTTTCTCTTATTTACTGGTTCACCTCAAGACCATCAATTATCTCATAATTACCTCGCAATGAGGGTCACATCATAAAGTCTATTATTTAGATAGTTCTTATCGTCATAAAAATAACACACCACACCTCAGCATTTAAACTATCTTATCGTCATAACTGTCTCTTTCTATGAGACTCATCCATCTATGATTAAATTCACAATAACACACCACACCTCAGCATTTCAATAATCTTATCACTATAATTGTCTCTCTATATGAGACTCATTCATCTATGATTAAATTCACAATAACACATCGCATATCATCATTTCAATAATGCAAACAATAATTAAAATAGATGCAATACATGAATGCATATGATGGGAACGTCTTCCCACCTGTCAACAGGTTGTTATTATCTTAGATCGACCCCTTCCCGATTCTTTTCTTTGTAACTTGTCCCGGTTGTCACAGAATTTTCTCAACATATACCAGCTGGCACGATGTCCCTTTTATTTTCAGCATATACTGGCTGTCACTATTTTTCAATTAGACCGACTGCCTTCCCGGTTCTTTTATTTTTATTTAATGCATATACATATGAACAATGATGTGAAATATGCATATAAACAGCAATATAAAAATCACATGAAATCAAAATATTTAAATTGACTATCCAGATTTTCATCAAATTATATAAAAATTCTACTAAAATCCGTTCATCCCAAATCAAATCAAATCACCCATTAAAGCTTCTCAAAATTCACTAAATTTCATCCCAAATCATATCAAATTATCCATCAAAGTTTATCAAGATCCATTAAATTTCATCCCTAATCACATCAAATCATTCAGCAAAGCTTGTCAATATCCACTAAAATTCATCTCCTCATAATTCGTATTAAAACATCAACATAACTCATCAAGACTTTTACTTATCGTTTTTATTATTGAACCAACTTATTATTCCCAAAAATATTATTTCTATCCTAATAATTTTCTACATGTCCAAAATTCATCTCATAATTATCAACCAAATCTTTATCTATAAGCTAATAATTTATTTTGATATTATTTCTCGATATTTGATTTTTATTTGGACTACTTAAAGTAAATCCAACTCACCACGTAACTCTTAAAGCTACCTGTGGATCACCTCATTGCCTTTCCCATTTCTCTTAGAAATTCCTCCGGTTGTAGATCTTGTAGATCGTCAACACCTGACATCATATTTATATAAATTTTTTAATTTATTCTTCAATTTGATATAAACCACACACTTTGAAAATTCTCACTTTGAACTTAGGAAAAATTCATAAATGTCAGAAATTCAAAAATAAACACTATGATATTACCTTCTGCTTTTCTGATAGTTATTCTTGATTCTTTATGAAATTTCACAAAAAATCTCTTCAAAATTTTGCTCTTTCAAACCTTCTTTGAGCTCCCAAATGTTTTAAGAAAACAGATGAGTTATAAGAAACTAACGAAATCTCCTCTCGTAAACTGTTTGAACCTATTGTACATATATATAGGAAAATTTGGGAGCCAAAAGGCTGCCTTACTATCCCAAAGTCTTCCACGTTTTGGAGACGTGGAGGACAAACACCAATTTCTTCTTAAATTGGCAGCAGGAGTTGTTACACCTGCTGCCACGATTTTTTTAACTTTTTGACTTTTTTGTTTTTTTTTAAATTTTTTTTGTTTGACTTTTTTTTAATAATTTTTTTTCTTTTCATTTTCCTTTCTGTTCTGGATGTCCATTTTTTTTAAACTTTTTTTTCTTTTAATGATGTCTACGTCCTGAATTTTTTTTTCTTCCAAAGGAATTATTTTATTCGATACTAAATCCTTCGCGTAACTATGTTATTTAAACTTCATGTCGTATTTATTAAATTACTTCTTTGTCCTTACTTTACAAATACGTGTTACAGTATATGTTTAACAATTGTGTTCTTTTTGTTTCTGTGACCTTATATATTCATATGTCACATTTGCTTCTCTGCAAGAACTGTAATGATGAAAGTCTAGGAAACTTAGCTTTTAAGAAAACTTAAACTACACTTGATCAAGTAAACCTTGCTTAAAAAAAAAAATTAAATTGGGCAAACCTAGCTTTTAAGAGTGTTATATATATATATCGTGTAATGAGTAAAATGTTAATTATAGTCTTATGATTGAGGTAATGTTGAAAATTTAAAAGAAACTGGATTTCATTCCCATCTTAATTGAGGGTTGAGCTAAACGCAAGTTATCTTAGGAAAACAATTCTTTGAGAGGGGCCTATTTCAAATTGTATGTCCTTTTATAATCTCATTGTGCCTCATTTTTTCGTTGTTTACCTACAATACATTGGAACGACTTCTGTTTTTGTTTTTGATAACTACCTTGGAATGCCTTTTTATCATTAGGGTTCTTTTTAGTTGCTAAAACTAAGTGGTTTAGAGACTGTCTTTGTAAGCCTATTCCTTGTACAAGTCTGAACAACATTCATATTTAAATAGACTAACATAACTAGAAAGAGACTTATAAAAAAAAAAATCTAGGAAGAGGGCTTTGATCAAAGTTATTCTCATTACTAGAACCTAGCTAGCTAGGAGGGCGGACATGCATTTTGTTTTTTTTTTTGTTTGGTGATTTTCGTATGTAGTAAGTTGAAAAGATGCAAAGTTGTAAAAAACTTTTAATCTAGCAATGGTGAAGTTACGTATGGATGCCAAAATTGAATTAGTTAATTAAGTCTCCTGACTTTTGTAAAAACTTGCTAAAAGCTTTTTATCTTTGTAAACTAATTTTAGGCAACCTCGGACAATGAAGAAAGTGTAGAAACTGACAAACCGAATCATTGCCCTAGGTCATTTCATATCTAAATCCACAGAAAATTGCTTACCATTCTTCAAGAGTTAGAAGAAGATCAAGGGGTTCTAGTGGACCGATGAGTGCCAGGCATCGTTCGAGGAATTTAAAAAAATACCCAAAATCACCTTTTCTCTTGACCAAACCCAATGAAGGAGAAGAATTGTTGTACTTAGCTGCTAATGAAATGGTTGTGGCTTTGGTACTGATCCAAGAAGAAAGAAAGATCTAAAGACCCATTTTGCTATGTTAGTAGAGTCCTGTAAGATGCTGAAGTCAGGTACCAGCCCATTGAGAAGCTGGCTTATATAGTTGTCATCTCGGCTAGGAAGCTGAGACCTTATTTTCAATCGCATCAAATCACTGTACTCACTGATCACCTCGTTCGCCAAGTTCTCCAAACGCCCGACAATCAAAGGTCGGGCCCTAACAGACTTCATAGTAAAGTGCACTTTTCCTGACCATCCAGTAGAAGAGTAACAGGTCGAGCCTCCCACAGAGTTACCAAGTTGGAAGTTGTTTATTGATGGTTTTTCCAACGCATTAGGCAATGGTGCCAGACTAATTCTAATCAGTCCTAAAGACTTCACAATTGGGTATGCTTTCAATTTGATTTCAAAGCCTCCAATAATGAAGTTGAGTACGAAGCCCTTCTAGCCAGAATGAGACTGGCTAAGTCTTTCATGGTAGAATCATTGGCAGTCTTCAACGACTCATAGTTGGTAGTGAACCTGGTCTCGGGAGTGTATGAAGGCAGAGGAGAAAGAATGATCAAATATCTGGCTAAGGCAAAAGAGTCAACAATCTTCTAAGACTTCTGACTTGTCGCGAGCTATGTACATCGAACTCTTGTCTAGCCTCAGCACTAAAGATGCAGTGGTAATGGACATAGATGACATACCTAACTTGATGACCCCAATCATCAAGTATTTGTAAGATGGTGAGCTCCTAGAACCCAAGCTTGAAGTAAGAAAGTTAGTTTTCAGGGAAGCTAGATATTGTATGATTGAGGGACGCCTCTATAGAAGGTCTTTTACTCTACCATATCTTTAAGTACCTTTCTCCAAGAAAATCTAACTATGCATTGAAAGAAGTCTATGAAGCTCAGTGGTCGAACTCTAGCACATAAGATCCCGAGATAAGAGTACTACTAGTCGAGGCTCAAAGATGAAGTGGTCGACTTGGTCAAGAATTGTATTTAGTTCCAAAAGTTCATTCCTATTCCACGTCGTCCTGCCAACCCGGTACCATTCGCAATGTGGGACATTGACATCTAGGTCCTTTCTCCAAGGCACCAGGTCAGGTCCGTCACCTAATCATGGCAACCAACTATTTCACCAAGTGGATCGAAGCCGAACCTCTAACCAAGATCATTGATGCAAAGGAGAAGGAATTCGTCTAGAAGTCTATAGTCTGCAGATTTGGAATTCCAAGAGTCTTGGATACGGGCAACGATAAGCAGTTTAACAGTGCTTGCTTTAGGAAGTTATGTGAAGAGCTCAACATTAATCACATGTTCTCCTCTGTAGGGTTCCTTCAAGCCAATGGCCAAGTCGAAGTCATAAACAAGACTATCCTACAGACACTAAAGAAGAGGCTAGAAAACACAAAAGGACTTTAGGTTCAAGAACTCTTTCATGCACTACGGGGTTACAGGACTACACCTCTAGCCCCAACAAGTGATACCCCTTTATTCTTGGCCTTTGAGTCTGAGGCTATAGTCCCAGTCTAGGTGGGAGAACCTTCCCTATGAGTCCAACTATTCGTGGAGAGATAGAACGAGGAAGGACTAAAGATGAACATAGACCTGATTAAAGGAGTATGAGATGAAGCTCCATTGAAGCTTGCCACTAATGAACATCGTACCACCAAGTAATTCAACTCTCGAGTTAAGCAAAGATCATTCAGACTTGGGGACTTGGTCCTACGCAAAAAGAAAGTCTTGGATCTTAAGAACACAAGCAAGCTGGCACTGAACTGGGAAGGTCTGTAGAAGATCAGAAGAGTCATCAAGCATGGAAAATTTGAACTAGAAAAGCTGGATGGAACCTATATACCGTGCAAATGGAATTCTGAAAATTTGCGCAAATTTTACCGGTTCATGTATTTATTTTTCATTTCATATAAATATTTCAAGTATCGAATACATATGATCATTGTGGTCACAGGTCAACTCTTCTTAATCACATTGGACACATCGAGTGGCAAAACTAGGACACTGCGAAGATGTCTTTGTCCGAAGTGAACGTTGTTTGCAAAACTTCCAAAGTTAAGGCTCCAAAGAGATACCATAGCTCGAATAATGTAATCACAACCCTTCGATACACACTTAAAAATCACCTAAGTAAGGTGATAAGGAACATGGAAGTCAGAACCTGTTCAGCTCAACCTTTCACCACACATTTAGGGACTTCCTAAGTAAGGTGTAAGGAATGAGTATACCGATTTTAATCCAAATTCAAGGCACCATCGAGATGCATTGACAGAAGAAAGATCATAACCTGAAGTGGAAGACCAAAGTCCTACAGGTAGGTCAATACGCGTAAAGACCCCTACTCGGTTCATTTATGATGAGGACCTTAAGCCTGAAGTGAGTGATCAAAGTCTCTGACGCCTAAAAAATTTAAAAGTTCCTAAAACGGAAGACAAACATTCAGTCACAATAAAAAGAAATTCATTCTATTAATGATGTACAAAGTGTGCTTTAGGTCCAATTAAGAAAAATGGAGGGGAAGAGATCCCAAGGGTCTTACTCTTTGGCCTCGTCAGCATTGGTCCCCTTAGTTCGAACCTCGATAATCTCCACCACCTCGGTTTGTTCCCTTGCTCCTTGTCCTGATGTAGGCTCCTCTTCTGGGATCTCTAGGCTATCCCAGTCAAAGTTAGGCAAGCATTTAGCTCTTACTACCTTCATCGACTTGAAGCCATTTATGAAGAATGTTGAAGCTTTATCCAACAACTCATTCTTGAAGTCTTCAAAATTATTGTAGGCCTCCACAGCAGAAGGCCCAATATTGGCCAACTCTTCCTTGAGCTGTCCCTCGATCATGACAAGCTTGGCTACTTTACACCTCAGTTTCTCATTATTCGCATTGGCAGACTTGAGTTACAAGCTACGTCCTCTTTGAGCTTACCATGCTCAATCCCGAGCTTCCCTCGCTCAGCCTTGAGGTTGGTATTCTCCTTCTGAAGAGTATAGATAATGTTATCCTTTCCCTCTAACGTCTTCTTCAAGAGCTCCTGCTCTTTTCTGAGCTGCTCGCAGGATTTTGACATGAGATTGAGGAAGTCATTGTCCACAGTGGCATACATGCTAGCCTGCAACAAAAGGACTTTGGTTTGAATACACCGAATGAAAAAAAATAAATAATTCATAAATGTAACCTATAGCAAGATTTAATCAGGTTGTTAGTGATCGCATCGTCATCAGTTAGCAAAACCCCACATCTAAGAACCTGAGCGCCACATTGCAGTTTTTAATGCAAAATCCGTGACTCTCATATTCCAATCAGAAGCATACTTCTTTGAGCTACCCTCATCGAACCCCTAAAACGCAGGAACAGCTTGAGGTGGAGGAGACAGTCATAGAACTTGGCCCAGAGAATGCAATAGTGGATGAGGAAATATGGTTTTTGACTTGGGAACTAAAGCCTTAAGAGCCTATTTCCCTTTTCCCTTAAGAGCCTCATTCTTTTTGTCCTTAGGAGTCTCTTTCTCCTTACTCTTCGAGACCTCGACCCCATTGGCCTTGGACTTTTTCTTGGTGGTCCATTTTTTGTTCAGAAGAGGAAGCAGAGAAAAGTTATCAGAAGCCTTGCGCTTCATCACAGCCTTCTAAGCCCTTTTTGCTACCTTAGCTGGGTTCAACATATTCTCAACTGCAAAAAGAAGCTGAAATTAGAATGAAAATCAAAGAACTAAGTTAGAAAGCACAAATATCACCTAAAAGCACTAAAAACTACCATCAGACAAGTAGACATCGTAGAGGCTGAGGCGATAACACTTTAGCAACTCTTCATTTGCTAGATCCTTTTTCTTGAATCTTCTTTTTTAGAAGATCGTTCGCGATCTTATCCTCCTCAAGAATCAATGTAGGAGGGTTCCTCTGGTCAGAAAAGTCTTTGTAGTCCCACTTAAGGAACGTCATACGGCTCTGACCCCTCCATGAGAGAGATTTTCTCTTTTCAGTGTTTAATAGAGGAAGGTTACTCAACGAACTTCCTCCTTAGCCTAGGTATGATGTTGTACCACCCGTAATTAGCATTCTTCTTCAAAACAAAGAACTATTGGAACATTCTGATTTTGGACTTCCCATCATCTCTAGCATACCTAGAATACATTCTAAAAGCCAAGATTAACCCTAATATACTCCTAACAAAATTGGGAGATAGTTAGGCTAGACAAACACCAAAGTGGTTCAATATTTCCTTCATGTCAAGGTCAAGAGGAAAGCTTAACCTTGCCTTTAGGTGGTCCATATAATAAACCAGAAAAGAATAGTTCTTTCCCTCCATAGACATGCAAACTCTAACATGATTAGCTACTCTACAATGTTTCGAAAGAGGATGAATGAAAAGTTTCTCAAGAAGGGAACAAACTTCTTTACGAATGAGGGAGATTTTCTCGGATTCAACCTTGAAACCCCAAGACTCACTAGTTTTAGCACCCAAATGGACTATCTCTCTATTCTCATTACCTACGACTCTAGAATCAGAAGACATAGTTGAAGAGAAAAAATTGAGGATGCTTACAAAATAAACTTAAAGGAAGAGATTAAAGGATTGCTAGACTGGAAGGAAAAAAGACAAAAGAAAATTCTACGCTCTATGCATTGAGGATTGCAGGTGAAGAAGAAAGGGAAATGAAGCCTAAGTACCCTATTTTATAGTCCCATCTTTTACAGCTATAAAGAGACATTGCAAGGATGCTTCAGTCACTATGCTAAAGCTAACAATGCATATAATGCTTCGAGCAGACCAAACGACCACATCATTGAATTTAACGGCTTGTAAAAGCATTCGAGAAACCTAAGCGACCAGGTCATGATTGCCAGTGTTAAAAGCCTTAAAATCCTAAACACTTTACCTTCGCAGCTTCTAGGTCCCGTTGAAGCCCAACCGAAGTCTAACTTGAAGAGGAATTCAAGTTACACAATTCCATTCAACACAAAATTCCAGCCACACAATTCCATTCAGCACACGAAGCCCGAGCTGAAGAGGAATTAAGGCTACACCATACGATTCCCGTCGAAGTGTAACTACGGCTTCCATATCCATATAGTTCTATTCAAGCAAAAGAGGAATTAAAACTACGCCATAAAATTTTCACAAAAGTGGAGTTAAAGCTTCTGCACCCACACAATTCCACTAGGCTCATGAAACCGAAGTTAAAGAGGAATTCAAGTTATGCCATGCAATTCCCACCTAAGTGGAACTAAGGCTTCCACAGTTATACAATTCCACTGAGAAATGGAATTAAGGCAATGCCATACAATTCCCATCAAAGTGGAGTTAAGGTATTCACAGCCACACAATTCCAATAGACTCATGAAGCCCGAGATGAAGAGGAATTTAGGCTACACCATACAATTCCCACCGAAGTGGAACTAAGGCTTCCATAGCCATACAGTTCCACTTGAGTAGAAGAGGAATTAAGATTGCTATACTTTTCTCACCTAAGTGGAATTAAAGCTCCCATAGGTGCACAATCCTACTAAGCCCACGAAGCCCAAACCGAAGAGAAATTAAGGTTTTATCCACACAATTCCCACCGAAGTGGAATTAAGGCTTTAGCCACACAATTCCCATCGAAGAGGAAGTAGGGCTTATGCTATACAATTTGAGTAAGCTCTCGAAGCCTGAGCCAAATAACGCCTCCGTGGCCATACAATTTTAAAGTAGAACTAAGACTTCCATAAGCCATACATTTCCATTCAATTCTACAAGGACCCACTAGAATTTGCATTGAGATGCACAACCATACCAAGAAAAATAAAGGAAGGATAAAAAAAGAACTCTACCATGTTAGAAAATTCTTCAAGTTTTCAAGGGGGTGGGAGGAATATGATATGGGTAGAAATAGTCAGTCCAATTAAACTCGAACATGTGGCTACAAAGCAATGATGGCTGACAGGTCTAAAGTGACGTAAAGGTAAGACTCTCCAATTGTAATGATGGACTTGTAGACCTAAAGGCATGTGATATCACTAATACATGCACTCAATGACGTGTAAATCATATCTAGAAAAACTAAGAACATAGGGTAGCATCACTAGTGGAGCCATATCGAGCCAGTTCTTAGTTTTCTATATAAAGAAGGATCTTTAAGATCATAAAGACAAATTTCACAACAAGAACAACTTCAACTCTTTCTTTAACTTCAATATTTCTATAACCATTCCTCTAGGTGGATTTTTTTGTAGGGATTCGTACACTAGTTTCCTAAAGCAACCAATTTTCATAAAGAAATTTCTTTTTGGTGAACACTTCTAGCTTCTTCAAACTTTCTTCCTTTTTCGCGAACACTTCAAGTTTCTCCTTGTCTTCTTCACTTTCTTTTGGTAAGAACTTTCTTTCTTTTCTTTTTTTTAGTTGTCTTTCTTTAGTTCTAATAGAAGATTAAGGATAAGCCTTTAAGGGGGGAAGAGAGTTTTAAGATGGAAAATCCCAACTCTGAGAGTATAGAGGGGGAGCCTAGTGGAGCGCAACCTTCTTCACAAGAGGTTGGTATTGATTACATTGGTTCTACTTTTCAGGCTGAGGGGGTGCCCTGTAGGATCTCCAAGTCTGAACTCGAGTCTATTAGCACTAGGTCTTTTATTCCTTCTACCACTTGAAAGTAGGGTTGAGGTTTCCACTTAACCTTGATGTTACCTAGATAATAAACCGTTACGAAATCTATATCTCCTAACTTTCTCTAAATGGTGTGAAGAGTGTAGTGGGTTTTGTGGTGGTGTTGAGAAAGATAAGGTGAGGATGTTTTGGTGGTTCTACACTCTAAAGGATGGTAAAACATTTACTTTAGAACTGGTAGGAAGATTCTAGATAACCCTTCTTCGAACAAGTACTAGAAGGAAAAGTGTTTCTTTATGCAAGGGCCAAAGTCTTTTCATTTTTTGCTTGAGTGGAATTCTAAAGATATTCCTGACCAAAAGCCTCCAGTTTTGAGTTTCGAGGAGCATGCGAGGTCCAATAAAGTTTTCGGTGCCACACCTAAAATGTTTGACAAAAACTTGGCTAATGAACAACTATGGAGGACTTCCTAGCTTAGCCTTTACAATCCTTCATCTCCCAATGATAGTAAATAGTGCAATTTTTAAGCTTTTAATACTTTTATTTTGACTGATTTTCTGATGTCTCTAACTTTGGTTTATTCTTTTTGTAGATGACACCATGTTGAACCCTACTAAAGTGGCCATAAAGGCTTGTGAGAATAGGAAAGTTGGCTTTTCTAGTATTGCTGTTGAGAGAAAAGCCAGAACAGAAAAGTCTTTTGTCAAAGTGATTGAAGTGTGACGGGTTGCGGTGTAGGAGACCGGGGTGAGGAGGCATGAGGTTCCTCAAAGAGGTGAAGTGGTGGTACTTAGGGGTATGGTACCTTCTTCTAGTATTGCAACTTAGGTTATGTCACCTGCTTATGATCTACCTGAGCCTTCTTCCTCTAGTGTTGTTGCTTCTGTTGAACAACTTGCTTATGCTCTATTGATATCTCTTGTTATTGTTGAGATTGAGGCTCTTACTATTGGGAGTTCTGACCTGGAGGAATTAGAAGAGTATAAGCTGAACAGGAAGGTCAAGACTACAAACTCTACTTACAAGGGTTGAAGCATGGTTCGTAAACTCCTAAGAGGTTAGTTCCACCTTCAGATTCAGGGATGCTAAAAGAGCTCTCACCTTACCAACTGAAGGTGAACACACTAAACTCTTCTATAAGGTGAGGTCTGAGGTCTTTACACTTGGTGAAGTTTTGCTTCTATTTTTTCTTGATGTGTTTCGACTAAGGTTTCTTTTCTAAGTGACTATCTCCAATCCATGACTAATTGGTTGTGGACTTCGACAGAGCGAGAAGAGTTACCAAAAGGGGTTGGAGGAAAACAAGGAAGGGCTGAAGATCCTCGTGAAGCAAAACAACTAGCTAAAGACTAAAAATGGGAAGTTGCAGGCCTCCTTCGCTGCGGCGAGCGATAATAACCACATTGCCCAAAAGGAGGTCGAACAGTTGAAGGTTGAGGTCTCTAGACTCCAAGAGGTGGAGAGTCAATTCGAGCCAAAGTGAACCATCTCCAGTAGATAGAGGAAAAAATGAGGGCCGAACTGGACCGTGTCTGCGAGGTAGAAAGAGAATTGAAAGATGAGCTGAACTAGGCTAGGTCTTCTGCCATGGAGAACTTTCGTAACTCTAAGGCCTTCAAGAATGAACTGATGAAGAAGGCTTAAGGATATTACATTAAAGGGTTAGACACAGCTAAAGCAGTGAGGTCCAAGTGTTGGCTTGATCTGGATTGGGCTTATCTAGAGATCTTGAGAGGCAGGCAGGAACTAGAGAGAAGGTGGCTCGAAGGTTAAGGACTTAGCTTTTTTTTTTTTTTTTTTTTTTTTTTTTTTTTTTTTCCTATAAGAGCTTGTGAGGTGAGAGCTTCTTCAACATCCCTGCATCTAAAGACAAGACTGCCCGAGAAGTTCATCAACTTATTGGATGAAGCTGTGTATAGTCTCTACTATCTTTTTTGGTTCACGGCTGTTGAAGTAGTGAGTTACGAATTGTTCACTTAAGCCTTTGAAGGATTTGATTAACCTTTATGGAACATATAAGAACCAAGTTCATGCTATTTCCCGAGTGTGATCAGGAACACTTGGCACATTACTGCTTCTATATACCCATGGATGATCATTAGGGACTTAAAGATCTCCATATGATCAACGGAGCTAGTCTTCTCTGTGTACGGTTCGATTTCTAACATCTTAAAGTTATCAAGGATCTCCATATCCATGATTTCTCGTGAGAATGGATTCCATTTAGGCCTGATTTCGTTCAAGATGTTTGGCTTGTTGGTTTTGAAAGCAAGGTAGATATGGTTGTTCATCTGCCTCAATTACTGAAAGATTTCGAGCAATTTTGGGTTCTTATGCTTTCTTTGAGGTAGGAAGTCAGAAAACTTCTATTTTTCCTGCTTTAGAGTTGACTAAGTGTTAGGCTTGGGAGCTTCGGTGTGCCGAGTTTAGCTTCAGACATTTTGCTTCCAGTCATACTAGTGCCGACTCGAGATTCTTAAGTTTTTTTACCATCTCTAGTTATAGCCATGCTAGTTTGCTTGTGGCAGACTGATATTGACTAAACCTGAACTAGTCTAGTATCATCCATGCAACCATAGAGGTCAAGTGGTCGCACCAGTTTTTGAGCTCCTCATGCTCTGTCCTATAGATTGAAGCCATAGAATCCTCAACGATGTCGATTTCTATGGGGTTACCTTGGGCCCGATCACTGCAGGCCTTGGGATTTTGGTGAATCCTTGAGGCCTAGTAAGGGTTATGCCCATCTGTATGCCTTGTAGCTGTTACGTTCTCTTTCTCTTCTTTGGTGGGAAGTTGAATGGAGCTCTTTGAGGCTAAGATTAAGGGCTTTCTTTAGTGGCGTCGAAAGTTAAATTTTTTATTCCTACAAACGATGCCAATTTGTTGATGCCAAAAAGAAGCCAAGGGTGATCTTGTCAATTGGTCTTGAGTTGCTAAAGGAAAACAAGTGATATTTGCCTCGTTCATGAGATTACATCAGTGTGGTACACAACCTCCTGTAAAGAAAGTTACTTGGAGTTTGGTTCTCTAGGAAGGACCCTGTGATGGTAAAATCAGTTGATGTACCAAGATGAGGTAGAATGAAGAACTTAGATAAATACCAAAGTGGTAGACAGAGAGTCGAAGTGATTTTGGTTGTGAAAATTGTGTTCATGGAAGAACCTCCTTGTTATGAGGGTTTAAATCCCTTTTATAAAGGTATTGGAGATCCTCTTCCCAAGGTCTTGATGTGGGTCCCAGTAAGAATGTGATATTTATGCCTTGAGCCTTGTGTGATACGACCTATTCTAACCGAGGACTTAATCTTCAGGTTTAGGATGGTGATTTCATCATTGCATATTTGGGGAGGTCTGACTCCTATGTAACCTAAGGTGGTTGATCATGATTGTGGGTCCACAATTCCAGATCTTATTGGACTGGTTAATTTTTCTATATCAGAAAGGATTTGCATCTAAGGAATATTTTTGTTTTGATTTCCCATCTCACTTTTTGGGTATGTTATTTGACCTTGATTATAAGAGAGTAGCGTTCTCTGGGAATGTTGTAAGAAACTTCTAGTCTTTGTTTAATAAAGCTCCAGTTAACAAAAAAATTATACACTCACACATCTCCATACATTTGTATCCCGTAACACGTGGACGAGAAATTTTGATGGTATCATATTCTCATGTACAACAAAATTGGAATTAGATTTGGATGAAAATGTAAATTAAAGTTTTGTGGTAGATAATCTAGGGATATGTGATTGAGTCTTACCTTCTTTGAGGCATAGAGAGACACTGCATACTGTATATGTTAGAGTTTTTGAAATTACAAAGAGTTTTTGAAATCACTTTACAAAAATTTTTAATTAGTTTTAAACCATATTTATTGAGATATAAATTCTAATATATTCCCTACAAGTATAAAATGAACATCATGGACCTTAGGGTTATGTAACTTTGAACCAAATCAGGTTGAATGAAAAAAACACAATATGACATATTCGTAAGGCTCTTTAACTTCTAGATTCACTGAAGACTAATTGTTGGGATATCTGAAGTTATCGAAATTCAATGATAACTTTTAATATTCCCCAAAAAATTAATAATTTCAATGAATGAATCCTGAAAAATGAATGGATGGTTTCATGAATCAACTTGTGTGGTTCATGAATGAACTAGAAATGTATGTGACTCTTAAATTATGTGCAAACCAATAATAATTTTTATTTGTTACATTAACCAACATATAGAATTATGTAAGGTTCATTAACCAAAGGTAGCTTTTGGGTTGCTCATAGACTCTATAAATAGAGCTTTAGTCTATCACTCCAAATACCAATAAGAAAAGTGAGAGCACAAACATTCCATTCAAGAGAAATCTAAAGTGTTTAAGAGATAATGGTCCTCAAACTAAGCCTAAAAAATATTATGCGATTGTGGTCCACAGTAAGTCATATTGTAGAGCTTGATTTGAGTTCTTAGAGAGTTTTGGAGTATTGCCATTTAGAGTGTTTAGTAAGTGCACACCATCACTCAATTGTTGTTCCTGGAGGCGATTCGGTCATCATATCCGTGCACCAGAATTGGGTCGAATAACATCTTAAGGGTGGCGTTCAAGGACGCACAACAGTTCTACATTTGAATTTGTTTAAAAGAAGGATTCTAACGTATTAGTTTAGATTTTCTATTAATTATTAATTGTAGTTCCATTCTTATATTTTTCCCCTTTTGTTCAAACAATCTTAACACGTTAATCTACTGCAAAATTGATATTGCAAAGGTAATGAGACTTGATTGTCTTAAACTTGAGAACTTTGATGGTTCTGATTTCAATGCCTAGCAACGGGAAGTTATTTTTGGGATGCAATTCTTAAAAATTTACTACATTGTTACAAAGGACAAGCCTGAGTTTGAGGAGAAAATTAGGATTGTGATGATCATTTTTATAGAAGTTACTTGCTCAATTGTCTCGCTGATCATCTTGATGATGTATATTCCCAAAAAAAGCTTTGCTATAGAAATTTGGGAAGCCTTGGTGTAGCAGTACAAGGATGAAGAAAAACTTTCAAAAACTCATCTTATTGACACGTTTCTTGACATGAGAAGAAAGTTTTTCCACAAGTCAAGGAACTTGAGAAGTTGGTGATAAAACTTAAAGATAAAAAGATAAACCTCACTGACACTTTTATTGCAGGTGCAATGATAAATAAGCTTCCTTCCTCTTAGATGTATTTCTCTATAGAGATGCGTAGGAGCAAAAAACAAGTCTCTCTTGTTGATTTGAAGCATTTCATTCCAGTAGAAGACGAAGTGTGTACTCGCTCTTGAAATGAGTTGCTTGCTATTCAAAATCCCTCTCCTAACATGGTAGAGCCAAAGCCAAAAATCAATAAAAGAAATTTACTTAATAAGAAGAAGCAGTTCAAAGCAATGCAAAAGAAAAATGACAAAAAGAATTTCATTATGTAGAGAAAAGAATTTAAGTAGAAAGGGCATTGTTACAACTATGGCATATGTGGCCACTATGCCACAAGTTGTAGAGCACCGCCAAAAGACAAAGCACCAGAGGAATCCATTAATTTTGTCTGGGGAATTAATCCACTTATAAATGTTGTGGCAATGATATCTCATGTGGTCGATACCTTGAACATCATTAATTGGTGGCTTGACACTGGTGCTACTTGCCATGTATTCGCTAATCAATCACTTTTCTCTACCTATGTTGATGTCAAGGAGAACATGGCAATGATGGATCGTTCTTTAGTTGTTGTGCTTAGAACTAGAACTGTGGTGCTAAGTCTAACCTCATATAAGACTCTTTACTTTGAAAAATATCAAGCATGTCCCAACTATAGGAAAGAACCTAGCCTTTAGGAGTCTTCTTTATGATGCTAGAATGAGACTTGATTTCCAAGGTGGTAAGACAATTTTATCCTACAAAAACCTTTACTTTTGAAATACCTACTGAGCTGATTGTGTGTATAAAATGAGTATTTTATTTGATGTTATAAATGGTGGGTGTTGAATCCAAAAAATAATAAAATTCTCACTCTCAAAAATACAAATTGTAACAGTGATGAGCAAGGTCGAATCCACAGGGATTGGGTAGATTTATTTTAATGAAAATTAAAGCTGAGAAAAGGGGGGTTTGAAATTTCGGAGTGAAATAAAAGAGAAAGCAATTATAATCAACTAAAAACTAAGGAGAAATCAATATCGGGCAAATATCCAACCGAAGGTATAATTTCAGAATTGGTTCAGAGAATTGATCCCAGATACAAGGATAAAATCTTCTATTCTTCACCAAATTGGTTATGGTTGCTAACAAGCTCTAACAACCTATCTCTCCTTACTTTCTCGATAACCAAAACAAGCTCTTTGATTACTTCCCTTGTTAATAAACAACCCTAAATAAGCTCTTAGGATTTAATCTATCGACAGCATTAATAATTAGAGAGACTACCAATTCTAGCCAACAAATACACAAGCTCGATTCATTTAGACTAGGTTATATATCTCCATAACATAAATCGAAAATCTGGTTATAATCAACTTTGTTATTTTACCACTAATATTAGAACGTTTAAACAATTACGGATTTAAAGTTCTAAATGGCAATTTATTGACCTGATAATTGAACAACAGGCCCTTTGTATCAATCAACCAAGACAATAATTGATAATAAACACAAAAGATATATAAATAGAGAAGAAATAAAAGAGCAATGAAAATTATTTAGATCTCACAATTCTTGAAGAACCAAGACTTCAATTATCCTTCAATCGGAAGAAGAGTATTTAGCTACTCATAATTAAAAGAAAACCTAAAGAAAAGAGAAGAGGGATTTTCTATTCAACGACCGCCTCTTTTGTCCGAGCCTTTTCTTTTCTTTCAGCTAGGGTTAGTATTTATAACTTTCAAAACCCGCGGGTTGGCGCTGCAGCCTCAGCTTTCTGGTGCTGCAGCGCCAAGTTGCTGCCCCTTCTTCATATCATCACCATGCTGCAGCTCCAGGTTGCTGCCTCTTCTTCATATCATCACCATGCTGGCGCTGCAGCTCCAGCTTTCTGGCACTGCAGCTCCAGGTTGCTGCCCCATCTTCACAAATCTCTTGATTTTGACTTCAATTTGATTTAACTCCTCAATCTACTCCACAAAATACGAAACATAATCAAAATCCAAGATTTAAGCATTTATAATCATTAAAACATGAGGAATTATAACAAACATATAGATATTATGAATCCTTATCAAATTCCCCCACACTTAAACAATGCTTGTCCTCAAGCATACAATAGCTCAAGTACGTGGCTTCTCATCATCGTTCTTTCTTCTACCTTTACTCATCCTCTATAATCCAAATTATCATGCCTTAAAGATTTAAATCGAAGGACAAATAAGAAATGAACAATTTCGTAGTGTAAATTCTTATAAACCACACCATGATCAATCACCGCAATGATCTTCTCGAAATCAAAATGCAATAGGATCTAAAACCCTCTCATTCGATTCACTCAATACGCTCAAAGTGTTTAGGGTATCGATGAACTCTCAAGTTAAAACATAGAAGATCTTAACCATAAGCTTGCTAATATATCACATCAATGGATTGAATTGAATGCAAAGAATCTAAGGGTCTTAAATGGGTTGTAACGGGGCTTAGGTAAAGTGTGGTGAGAAGGAATTTTTAGATACTTTTATCATAGGAATTATACCAACTTCTCCACACAAAGCACAACTCAATAATGTCAAATGTTTTCTTCAATCAATTCACTTCCAAACAATTAAAATTGCACAACTTTTCTCTCTTTTTGACCGGCTATATTTTTTTTTTCTTTCTTTCTTTGTTTTTTTCTTCTTTTTTTTTCTTTTTCTTTGGCTGCCTATTTTCTTTTTTTTCTTTTTGCAATTCAAGGCACTTGTAACTTGAATCACTTTATTCCCAGCATCTTTCAATCCTTTCAGAGATAATTTGAAGCTTCATGTGAACAAGCTAGTACAATCCTTCAATTAGAGGTTCAAAAGAGGGAAATCGATAAAAGAATGGGTTGACATTGCTTATACCATGGTTAACTTCCAACAAAAGGGCCAAGGTTCAAAATTGGCTTTCTAAGGTAAAAATCAAGGTAGGATTTTTAAGAAAGCTAAATGGTTCCACCTAAATGCCCTTAATAATTCAATGCATCCAATTCAACAATGTAGTTTCGTGACATGCATAATAAAGCAAGTTCTAGAAAAATCAACTATGTGTGACAATCACTCAATTAAGAAAATGGAGCATAATATAATATGAATGCTCATTGGCTCAAAAGAGCACAAAAATGGTCATGTGCATTAGATCCAACACATTTTTCATTCAATCAATCATCAGGAGCAGTTAATCACTGTGTAGTAAATAAGAATTCAACCGTTCATGCTAATCCCTTATTACGCTTCAATTTATCTCAATAATTCACAATAATCCAGATCATTTAAGACAAGCATCGACAGAATCTAGAATTCAGAAGAGAATGATCACAAACAAGTACTAAAGTATCACTTAGATTTTGAAAATTTTCTTGAAAAGTGAAGTTCAAAGTAAAATCAAATTCAAATTCATATGTCAGAGACCGTCCCCCATACTTAATCCATACATTGTCCTCAATGTATCAAAAATAGATGCACAAAATCTATAAAAGAACAAGAGTAAGTAGAAAACTCCCCTGAAAATGTTGAGCATCAACCAAGATATCAGTCACGTGCTTGGGGGCGAAGGTTGTGTGAATCCCATGTAAGCAAAGAAAGCTGTCATGTTTTGTCCATTCTGGTAACTTGGTCTTCGAGTCTTGCAAGTTGATCGCCAAAATAAAGAAAAAAATAAAACAAATAGAACAAGGAAAGTAAGACAAAAAGTTGGGTTGCCTCCCAAAAGCGCTAAGTTTTATGTCTTCAGCCAGACGTTGTCACCTCTTAATCGCCATAAGTCGGACATTCCAAGATAATTAGATCAACATTATACACTTGAAAACCTTCATAAAAAGGTTTCAGACGATGACCATTGACCTTAAAAGTTTTACCTGTATCCAAACTTTGTATTTCAACTGCACCATGAGGAAATACATTAGTAACAATAAAAGGACCTACCCATCTAGAACGTAATTTACCAGGAAATAACTTCAGTCTAGAGTGATAAAGTAAAACTTTCTGACCAATAGAAATTTTTTTTCTAGAAACTAGTTGATCATGAAAGGCTTTGGTCTTTTCTTTGTATACTCTCGAGCTTTCATAGGCATCATTGCGGATTTCCTCCAATTCTTGCAATTGTAATTTCCTTTGTCCTCCTGATTCATCCATTCCCATGTTGCAATGCTTGACAGCCCAATATACCTTGTGTTCTAGTTCGACTGGGAGATGACATGGTTTGCCAAATACCAAACGGTAAGGAGACATACCTATGGGGGTCTTATAGGCTGTTCGGTAGGCCTATAGTGCATCATCAAGCCGCATACTCCAATCCTTCCTATTTGGGTTGACAGTTTTCTCGAGTATGGACTTGATCTCTCTATTAGATACTTCATCTTGTCCATTTGTTTGTGGATGATAAGCAGTGGAGATGCGGTGTGTAACATTATATTTCTTAAATAAAGCCTCCCACTACTCTGTTGCAAAAATGAGTCCCACGATCACTGATTATAGCTCTTGGTGTCCCGAACCTGACAAAAATATGAGATTTGACAAAATCTACAACTACTTTAGCATTGTCAGTCCGAGTATCCTCAGCTTCTGCCCATTTTGAAACATAATCCACAGCAAGAATGATGTAAACATTACCATAAGAAGAAGGAAAAGGGCCCATGAAATCAATACCCCACACATCAAATATTTCACAAACAAGAATAGGGGTGAGTGGCATTTGGTCTCTATGCCCTAAATTTCCAGTTTTCTGACACTGTTCACATGCTTTACAAAACATATATGAATCACGAAATAAAGTAGGCCAAAACAATCCACATTCTAACACCTTACGAGCTGTTCTTTTGGGACCAAAATGTCCTCCGCATGAATATGAATGACAAAATTTCAAAATGGAAGGAGTTTCTTGTTGAGAGACGCACCTTCGAATAATTTGATCAGAACAATGTTTCCACAAATAAGGATCATCCCAAACATAATATTTAGCATCACTTTTGATTTTATCTCCTTGAGCTCTAGACAAATCATCTGGCAGTTTTCTAGTAACTAGATAATTAACCATATCAGCATACCAGGGGATTAACTTTTCAATAGAAAAGAGATACTCATCTAGAAAGTCATCTTGCAATGGTGATGGTTCTTCGTTTGTAGGCAATCTGCTGAGATGATCTGCGACCAAATTCTCTGCACCTTTTTTATCGCGTATCTCCAAATTGAACTCTTGTAGCAAAAGTATCCATCGAATGAGTCTGGGTTTTGCCTCCTTCTTTGACAGCAAATACTTGAGAGCTGCATGATCAGAATAAACAATTACCTTAGTGCCAAGTAAATATGGACGAAATTTTTCTAAAGCAAAAACAATAGCTAGAAGTTCTTTTTCCGTCGTTGAATAGTTCCTCTGTGCACTATCAAGTGTTCTTGAAGCATAATAGATGGCATGAGAAACTCGTCCAACTCTTTATCCAAGAACAGCACCAACTGCATGATTGCTTGCATCACACATGATTTCGAATGGAAGATCCCAGTTTGGTGGCCGGATAATTGGCGTCGAAGTCAGCATATCCTTCAACTTATCGAATGCATCTTTGCACTCCTCATCAAATTTGAACACCACATCTTTTTGCAATAATCTACATAAAGGTTGAGTGATTTTGGAAAAATCCTTGATAAAGCGTCGATAAAATCCTGTATGTCCAAGAAAAGAGCGAATTTCCCGCACATTTGCGGGATAAGGCAAAGATTTGATAATTTCTATCTTAGCTTTATCAACTTCAATTCCCTTAGAAGATACAATATGGCCTAGAATAATACCTTGATCAACCATAAAGTGACACTTTTCATAATTAAGAACAAGGTTTGTTTCTATGCATCTTTTAAGCACTTTTGTAAGGTTAGTTAAACAAGTATCAAAAGAATTACCATAGACTGTAAAATCATCCATAAATACCTCTATGATATTTTCTACGTACTCTGAAAATATACTAACCATACACCTTTGAAATGTAGCAGGAGCGTTGCAAAGTCCAAATGGCATTCGTCGGTATGCAAAAGTGCCAAACGGGCATGTGAAGGTAGTTTTTTCTTGATCCTCTGGTGCGACTGGGATTTGATGAAAACCTGAATAACCATCAAGACAACAATAATGAGTACGACCAGCCAAACGTTCAAGCATTTGATCAATAAATGGAAGAAGAAAGTGGTCTTTTCTAGTTGATGCATTTAACTTCCTGTAATCTATACAAACCCGCCACCCGTTTTGGATTCGAGTGGGCACCAACTCACCATCAGGATTTTTTATTACTGTTATACTTGTTTTCTTTGGCACAACCTGAACCGGACTTACCCATTTACTGTCTGAAATTGGATAGATCATACATGCATCGAGAAGTTTCAAAATCTCTTTCTTTACCACTTCCATCATTGGTGGATTCAGTCGGCGTTGGGCTTCTCTAGACGGCTTACAATTTTCCTCTAATAGTATCCTATGCATGCATGTGGAAGGGCTCAATCCCTTAATGTCAGCTATAGTCCATCCAATAGCCTCTTTATACTCTCTAAGCATCCGAATCAACTTTTCTTCCTCTAATCTGGAAAGTTTGTTTGAGATTATCACCGGAAGAGTTTCTCCTTCTCCCAAAAATGCGTATTTCAGATGATCTGGTAAGGGTTTCAATTCCAATTTCAGTGCCTGCACAATAGAAGGAAGAAGTTTTGTGTGAGAAAGAGGCAAATCAATGTAAGACACCTCATACCTTACAGGTTTAAGTGATTCCAATTCGTAGATTGCATCCTGTAGGTCGGACTCCAACATAAACTTCCTCATGATCTTTCGTAGCCCTTCAAGAGTGAGATTCTTGCTAAGTGTAACTTTTAGCTTATCATCATCAACTAGATCAAAGATTTCCTGCGCCAACGGGTCAATAACATCCATAACAAAAACAGAAGACACATCATTAGGGTACCTCATGGCGTCATAAATATTGAATTTAATAATTTCACCATCAAATTCCATTGTGAGTGTACCATCATGCACATCAATTTTTGTCCTAGATGTTTTTAGAAATGGCCTTCCTAATAACATTAATGCTGAATTAGAAGAGTCATCTTCTTCCATGTCAAGAACATAAAAATCAACAGGAAAGACCAACCCATTAATTTGTACTAAAACATCCTCCAAAATTCCTTCAGGATATACATTAGATCTATCAGCAAGTTGAATAATCACACCTGTTTCTTTTAATGGACCAATATTCAAAGATGAATAAATAGAGAGAGGCATGACATTTATTGAAGCTCCTAGATCTAGCATTGCTCTTTCAATCCTAACATCACCTAGTTTGCAAGGGATAGTAAACATACCTGGGTCCTTGCATTTTGGAGGTAATTTTTTCTGGAGGATGGTTGAAACATTTTCCCCCATACTTATCATTTCATTACCTTTCAACTTCCTCTTGTTGGTGCAAAACTCCTTAAGAAATTTAGCATATCGAGGCACTTGTTTAATTGCATCAAGTAAAGGAATATTTACCTCAATCTTGCGAAAAGTTTCAAGAATTTCCTTCTCTTTCTCCTCTTTTTTTGATTTATTCAGTCTAGTAGGAAAGGGAGGATTTGTCACCAATGCCTTTGGTTGTTCACTATCGATTCCTCTAGGCTGGTCAGTTTGAGGTTTAGAAGCAACTACTTCTTTTTCAGTTTCTTCTCCACGTGCTGCCTTACTGGGTTCCTTCAACTCCTTCCCGCTTATCAAGGTAACTGCACTAGCATTTTGTTTTGGGTTAACAATAGTTTGGGAGGGCAATTTACCTTGAGATTCCAATCGGTTCACAGAAGATGCCAGTTGACTCATTTGGTTCTCCAATTGTTGAATGCTTGTTCTTGTCTCCTGTTAAAATTGTTGCGTGTTAGTTGCAAGTGATTTAACAATTTCTTCTAGAGCCATACCTGAACTTGTGGAGTTTTGTTGTGGTGGTGGAACAGACGGTCTATGCTGAAAGTGTTGGAATGGTGGTCTTGCTCCATAGCTGAAATTGGGATGATCCCTCCATCCTGGGTTATAGGTATTTGAATAGGGGTCATATTTCCTTTGCAGTGGGCCTGGAAATCCTCCAGTTGCATTGGCATGCTCATAGGAATCATCTCGAAGTGTAGGGCACATGTCAGTTGGATGACCGATGGTGGCACAAATCCCACAAGCTTTCACTTGTTGCATATTTCCTACAGCTAACTGTTGGACAACAGAAGTTAGATTGGATATTTGATTTGCAATGGAAGATATACTTACCTCATTCACCCTTATTGGAGATGTGTCCTGCCTAAATCCAAATTGTTGTGAGTTAGCGGCCATGATGGAGATCAATTCTCTAGCGTCACGAGGAGTTTTGTTCACTATGGCACCTCCACTCACTGCATCCATCATCTTCCTTTCCATGGGTAGGAGCCCTTCGTAGAAATATTGAATGAGGAGCTGTTCAGAAATTTCATGTTGTGGGCAGCTTGCACAGAGTTGCTTAAATCTTTCCCAATACTCGTGAAGGGTCTCTGTATCTTTCTGTTTTATTCCACATATCTCCCTTCTAATGCCAGCAGCTCATGATGCAGGAAAAAATTTATCAAGAAATAATCTTACCATCTCCATCCATGTGGTTATAGAGCCAGGGGGCAAATAAAATAACCAATCCTTTGCTTTTTCAGTCAGCGAGAATGGAAAAGCACATAATTTGATTTGATCTTCGGTCACTCCTTGTGGTTTCATGCTTGAACATACCACGTGGAATTCCTTCAGATGCTTGTGAGGATCTTCATTCTCAAGACCACGAAAAGTTGGGAGCAAATGGATCAATCTAGATTTTAACTCAAAACCCACTTCCAAAGCTGGATATGTAATGCAGAGTGGCTGTTGATTTAAATTTGGTGCAGCCAATTCCCTTAAAGTTCTCTCTTGATTGGCCATTGCTTCTTCTGTTTCAGAATCACTAGATGAATCAACTAAGTCAGGTACTGAATTAAATCTGGGGGGTGAAGATGAAGATGCTTGATTGTCACGCAATTTAGCTTCCTTCCTCAACTCCCGAGCTGTCTTCTCAATCTCAGGATCGTATTGGAGTTCACCTGCACGAGAAGATCGAAGCATTAAAAATAAATCTAATTAACACCAATCCCCGGCAACGGCACCAAAAATTTGGTGGGTGTCGAATTCAACAAATAATAAAATTCTCACTCTCAAAAATACAAATTGTAACAGTGATGAGCAAGGTCGAATCCACAGGGATTGGGTAGATTTATTTTAATGAAAATTAAAGCGGAGAAAAGGGGGGTTTGAAATTTCGGAGTGAAATAAAAGAGAAAGCAATTATAATCAACTAAAAACTAAGGAGAAATCGATATCGGGCAAATATCCAACCGAAGGTATAATTTCAGAATTGGTTCAGAGAATTGATCCCAGATACAAGGATAAAATCTTCTATTCTTCACCAAATTGGTTATGGTTGCTAACAAGCTCTAACAACCTATCTCTCCTTACTTTCTCGATAACCAAAACAAGCTCTTTGATTACTTCCCTTGTTAATAAACAACCCTAAATAAGCTCTTAGGATTTAATCTATCGACAGCATTAATAATTAGAGAGACTACCAATTCTAGCCAACAAATACACAAGCTCGATTCATTTAGACTAGGTTATATATCTCCATAACATAAATCGAAAATCTGGTTATAATCAACTTTGTTATTTTACCACTAATATTAGAACGTTTAAACAATTACGGATTTAAAGTTCTAAATGGCAATTTATTGACCTGATAATTGAACAACGGGCCCTTTGCATCAATCAACCAAGACAATAATTGATAATAAACACAGAAGATATATAAATAGAGAAGAAATAAAAGAGCAATGAAAATTATTTAGATCTCACAATTCTTGAAGAACCAAGACTTCAATTATCCTTCAATTTGAAGAAGAGTATTTAGCTACTCATAATTAAAAGAAAACCTAAAGAAAAGAGAAGAGGGATTTTCTATTCAACGGCCGCCTCTTTTGTCCGAGCCTTTTCTTTTCTTTCAGCTAGGGTTAGTATTTATAACTTTCAAAACCCGCGGGCTGGCGCTGCAGCCTTAGCTTTCTGGCACTGCAGCACCAAGTTGCTGCCCCTTCTTCATATTATCACCATGTTGGCGCTGCAGCCTCAGCTTTCTGGCGCTGCAGCTCCAGGTTGCTGCCCCATCTTCACAAATCTCTTGATTTTGACTTCAATTTGATTCAACTCCTCAATCTACTCCACAAAATACGAAACATAATCAAAATCCAAGATTTAAGCATTTATAATCATTAAAACATGAGGAATTATAACAAACATATAGATATTATGAATCCTTATCAATAAACAAAGTATCTCATTTTATGTACTATTCTGAATTGGGCACCATAGGCAAGGTCATGTTAACTACCGGAAACTACGTGACATAAAAAAGTTGGGTTTGCTACTAAACTGTGGGGGTGATATGCCAAGAAAGTGTGAAGTGTGTGCATATACCAAAATCACAAGAAAACCTTTCCCTAAAGTGACAGGAGTACTGAGCCATTAGATCTAATTCACTCTAACACTTGTGATTTCAAAAGTTTTACAACAAGGGGAGGTATGAAATGCTTTATCACCTTCATCGACGACCGCACACATTTCTTCCAATCGTACTTATTAAAATCAAAGGATGAAGTCTTTGAGAAATTTATGGAATTTTGCACCATAGATGAAAAGCAACATAGAGTCAGTCGATCAAGAAACTCAGGAATGATAGAGGGGGTGAATATCGCTCTAATGAAGCAGAGTCATACTTCAAGGAGCATAGTATTATTGCAGAAACTACTGCTCACTACTATCCTTAGTCCAATGGGATTTTTGAAAGAAAAAATTGAACTCTGATAGAGATGGTAAATTCAATGTTGATTACTACTGGTCTTCCTTCCTGTTATTGGGGTAAAGCACTTCTAATGGAAAATTTCATATTGAATAAAGTTCCCTATTCAAAGACAAAAATATCACCATATGAGCTTTGGTTTAGGTATCCTCCTTCTTTGGATAGTCTTAAAGTGTGGGAGTGTCTGGAATATGTCTGGATATCATATATCAGAAGACCAAAGTTGGGACCAAGAGCTAATATGTGTGTACTTTTGGGATTTACCGAAGATAGTGATGCAAGTAGATTTCTGGATCTCGGCTCTAACTCCATCATTGAGGCATAAGATGTTCAGTTCTTTGAAGATAAATTCTCAAAGATAAAAATGTATCGCTAAGGATTTTCCCGAGAACATCCAAGAAAAGGAATCCACTGATGATGCACCTAAAGAATCAGTTCTTCCATTAGATTCGCAAGAGGTTAATGATGGTTCTTCTATGCCTCAAGAGGATGATATCAATAATGATTCTGCCCACATTCCTGTAGAACCCCTACCTAAGCATATTAGAAAATCTAAGTCATTTGGGGATGACTTTATAACCATCATTGTTAAAGTTGATCTACAGACGTTCGAGGAAGCAATGAAATCTAGATATGCTAATCTATAAAATGAAGCTTTGGATGATGAGATAGGTTCTCTAATCCATAATCACATTTGGGAGCTAGTGGATCTTCCAAAAGATGCTAAACCTATTAGGTGCAAGTAGATTTTCAAAAATAAACTGTGTGCGGATAGAACTATAGAGAAGTACAAAGCAAGGTTCATGGTTAAGGGCTTCACACAGAAAGAAGGAATAGGCTTCTTTGACATTTATGCACCAATATGTCGCATGGCAACCATATGTTTACTTATTATTCTAGCTGCAATTAAAGGAATGGTCATTCATCATATTGATGTGAAGACAGTCTTTTTGAATGGTTATCTAACTGAAGAAATATATATGGAACAACTAGAGGGATTTGTTATTGAAAGTCAATAACAAAGTGTGTAAATTTATTAGATCTCTCTATGATCTAAAGCGAGCTCTAAAATTATGGAATGAGAAGTTTGATAGGATTGTCCATGGTGATGGATTCCATGTCAGTAATCTGACAAGTTTTTGAAAAACAAAGTCGATGGAGATAATGTAGTAATCATATGCCTATGTGTCGATGACATGCTAATCATTGGGACCGATATACAGATTGCTATTTCTATAAAGAAGTTTCTTTCAACCCACTTTAACATGACATTGGAGCTGCAAATACAATCGTGGGAAGCAAAATACTGAGGACAAATTATGGCGTTGGCTTATCTCAGTCTCATTACATAGAGAATATGCTGAAAAATATGACTACTTAGACCTGCCAGAATTACATGTGCCATTCGACTATAACAAGAAGCTTTGCGCTAATACTGGGAGAATTATAAAGAAGTTGGAGTACTCAAGGATAACTGGCAGCCTGATGTACATGATGAGCTGCATAAGACCAGACATCGCATTCGCTGTGGGGATGCTTAGTAGGTTTACTAGCAATCCTTGGAAAGAACATTGGGAAGCAATTCAGAGGCTACTGAGATATTTGAAGGGTACTATGTATTATTGTTTATTTTACTCCGGCTATCCTTTTGTGATTGAAGGATTTTCATATGCTAATTGGTGCTTGGAGCCAAATGAGTGCAAATCGATATGCAAATATGTTTTTAGCTTGGGATGTGTCATTGTCTCGTGAAAGTTTAAGAAGCAGACTATGATAGTACAATCATTAATGGAGTTTGAGTTCTTCGCTCTAGCTAGTGCAGGAGATGAAGCTTAGTGGCTTAGAGATCTCCTATTAGATCTTTCGTTAAAAAATTTGTAGCTATCTACAATCACTATCTATTGTGATAACCAAGCTGCTAGTACCATTGTTGAAAATACATTATTCAATGTAAGAAAGAGGAATGTTTGTCTGAAGCATGGTTATCTCATTGAGTTTATTAGCCAAGAAATAATTGTAATGATTGATGTTCGATCGTCAGAGAACGTTGTTGATCTTATGACAAAAAGTTTGAAATAGGAACTAGTCTGATAGACATCCACATGAATAGGTCTTAAACCTATGTAATGAATAATCTATTGTATGCATGTCTACAATTGAACTGCATTAATTGGTTTAAAGACTTGTTTTCCTGTTAATGTAATTCTTAGTTTAAAGAATAAAATATAATTAGAGTTTTGAGTGTTGCATTTTATAAGACCATTCATTAAATAGTGCATCTACCTGTCATGAGTGAAGGATGGCTCTTAAGCATTAATGACTCCAAAGTGCTTCGGGTATGAGATGATTGACAATATCATACCTATAGGGCTCACCTATGTTAAGGTGGAGATTCGGTCATCTCTTATGGAATCTAGATAGGTGGATTCTTAAAGCCTTCATATAGCCAAGATAAGCACATGACCTTTAATGTGCTAATTTTTAGGCAATGGTTAGATGGTATGATAGTTCAAGACGTGGTTCATTATGCATACACATCTTTGTTTAGTCTTTATGTGGTCACTAAATAGTTTTGTGAAGTGATATTTCAAGATCTTATTCATTATGCACTTTCACTTCTATTCAATTGATCTAAGTAAAGATTCAAGTCTTTGGACATCTTATGATGCATAAAGGCTACAACTCTCTGACAAGATGGTTGGTTTGAAAGTTTGTAGGGGATTGTTAGAGTTTTTGAAATTACAAAGAGTTTCTAAAACCATTTTACGAAATTTTTTAATTAGTTTCAAACCATATCTATTGATATAAAAATTCTAACACATTTCCTACAAGTATAAACTAAAAATCTTGGACCTTATGGTTATGTACCTTTTGAACCAAATTAGGTTAAATGAACAAAACACAACAAGACATATTGATAAGGTTCTTTAACATCTAGATTCATTGAAGACTTATTGTTGAGATCTCTAAAGTTATCAAAATTCAATGATAACTTTTAATATTCCCCAAACAATTAGTAGCTTAAAAGAATGAATATTTAATAATGAATAGACGACTTTATGAATGAACTTGTGTGATTCATGAATGAACTCATAGAAATGTATGTGACTCTTGGATTATGTGCAAACCTTTACTAATTCTTATTTGGTACATTAACCAACATATAGAATTATGTAAGGTTCATTAACCAAATGTGGCTTTTGGGTTGCTCCTATACTCTATAAATAGAGCCTTAGTCCAACACTCTAAACATCAACCATAAAAGTGAGAGAGCACAAACATTCCATTCAAGTGAAGCCTAAAATGTTTGAGAGATAGTGGTCCTCAAACCAAGCCTAAAAAATATTGTGTGATTATGGTCCACAGTAAGTCATATTGTAGAGCTTGATTTACGTTCTTAAAGAGCTTTGGAGTATTATCGTTTAGAGTGTTTGGTAGGTGCACACCATCACTCAATTGCTATTCATGAAGGTGATTCGGTCGTCAAATCTTTGCACTGAGATTTGGCTGAATAACGTCTTGCAATGTTCATGGACGCACAACAGTTATACATTTTAATTTGTTTAAAAGGAGGCTTCCAACATATTAGTTTAGATTTTCTGTTGATTATTAATTGTAGTTCGATTCTTGTATTTTTTTCCTCTTTTGCTCAAACATATGCCAATATTTTTTTCTTTTACAGATTAAATGTAAGGTACGTTATTTAAAAAATAATAATAATATAAATTAATGAAGTAAATAAATTTGTAGTTCTCATTGAAATCAGTTTGCATTTAGTAAGTAGAAGGAGAACGTTTAAACTCTTAGGCTCATTTGCGGACAAATCAAGAGTTTTTTTTACGAAAGCCTTGTATTTGAAAAATTTATTTCCCAAACTCATTTATTATAAAACTTATTTCCCAAATACTTGTATATTTTGCCACCTCATATGCCACACCATTATTTTTTCGTATATGAATTATAAGAACAAAATCTATTTTGCCAGAGAGTTTGCACTAGAATTGCTCCTTCATCAATTCAAAGTAATTTGAAAGATGATTCTGTGGGTGTAGCTTTTCCCAGAGCAATAAAGCATCTCCTTCCTGAAAGAACGAAACCTTTGCTTAGCGAAATCTTCCCTCACTTAATTTCATCGTTGTAGGCATTGATACTAGAATGACTTGATACTAACCTAAGAATAAAAGTGTGTGATCAGCAATGAAACATGATCGTGCAGAGAAGAAAGAATGAAGGAAAACAAAGAGAAGATAAAAGGGACTAAAAAACAAATGAAAATGAGGCATAACCACATGAATCTTCTCTTATCTCTGTACAATACATGAAGCTTATATACTTGTAATAAAAAACTATTTTCCTAAGACAAAAATCTAGATAGTTATGACACGCATCGCAAAGCTAATTCTACACCACAAAACCTTCCTACTATTGATGTTGAAAATCTGTCAAGTAGTGAAAGAGCTAGAATGCGGTACCTACACACACAAAATGAGGAGAAATCCTAAAATTTGCTGGAAGACCGGAGGGGCGTGCCTCCGGGGGAATTCTCCGATAGCTAAGTTAATATATGACTTTTGAATTAGGAAAAAGCTGGAGAATTTAGAGTGAGTTATGATTGAATACCTTTATGGTGAGAGCCTCCTTATATAGTATTTTAGAGTATAATCCGATTAGGAGAGTGATTGATCATGTTAAGTGATATGATAGAATTCAAACTCCTATGGGCTGGGATGTTAATTCATCAGTAAGCAGGAAAATTATCCATAAGCTGGATTAAATAATGTATGGTTTATCCATAAGATGGATTTAATTGGTATAGAATTTATCTATAAGTTGGAGTGTTATGGCAATATTGAGACTTTGGTGCGAATTCACTGCTATACCCTTTGTCCAAGTGTAGCTTTTTGATTGGCTAGATTGTTTTGCTCCTGAGGTTCCCATTATACCCTTAGCGGGTGCCATGTGTTATCATATCACTAGATGGTGAACTTTACCCATGATATTACCATTTTACCCTTGGCGGGTACCACATATCATTGGATGGGGAATTTTCCCCTATATCAGATGCCTTCCACTTCCTTGAGCGCAGTTATGCAGTTGAGGAAGTAGGTTTGCTTGTGATGCTTTGTAGTTGAGATCAAGCCTGAGATTGTGTAGGTACCCGGGTACTAAGAGAGTAAAGAATGAAGGCTTGATTTGTTCGAGTGATGAGAGTCATAAAATGCATCTTAATAGTACTTATTTGTTAGTATTTTAGGGTTGATCTAGGGTTGAATTACACATTATGCCTTAACAATTCTAAGAGTCATTCTTGGATCATTAATTTATTTCGGTGAATTTTTAGGTATTTTGGGTTTAAAAGAGATGGAAAATCTAACATTGCTTAAAGCACCAAGAGTCTGTGCATATCAGAGTAAATGAGTGGTTTCGGAACTGTTCCATGCCGCAGCACAGAAGGTGTGTGCTACGGCCACCAGAAACTTTCAGAAGCTGAAACAAACCAGTGTGCGTCACAACCTCCAGAAACTTGAGAAAGCCAGGTCCAAAGGTGGCTCTGCGGCGAAGAAAGGCTGAGCTGCAGCGTGAGCGAGGTCCCCTGTTTTCGCTTCAGACCTAATTAGGGCTTTTAATGACATTTTTGAGCCGAAAATGCCCCTAAACTTTATGAGTTATTAATAGAACACTGAGGGAGGCTGAAAAGGAGGCTGCAATTAGGAGAGCTTCCATTATTCTTCTTCATCAAGCATGAGCTAAATGTCCAGTAATCTCCAAGCAAGGCAAAAGGATGAATTCCTAGGTGCAGTTGTTCTTATTTCCATTCTTGATTTAGTTGTAAAGATTTATTGTTAAACATTGTTTATGATTTACTCTTTGATTAAGTAAAGAATTAGAAGATTTTATCTTAATCCAGTGATTGCATCTTTTCTCCTCCATACAAGTCTAGTCAAGCTCTTCTTATGTCAAGTTGTTGGATGTGATTGATTTCGGTAGATTTATCTTATAGGTTTGTCCATTACTGCAGTATTGTTATTGAAATATATTGTCGTTTCTTGATAAATCTATAAGATAGGTCATGTGTTCTTGAATCAGAATCAAGGAGTGATTTGTAGCAATTACATTAGAGTGTTAATGTGCTGTGATTGAATATTTACCGATTTCTTGTTTGAGATGTGAAACTAGCAATTGAGATAAAAACAATTTGAATCGAGATGGGAATAAGGCAACGAACTTAGGAAGGATTCCCGAAACCTTGTTATTTCTCTGTTGAGCTCTTCGTTTTATATTTACACAACTCTCTCACATAATTTCATTATCGAAACTCAGATTCTCTCATTTGAATTTCATCGTTTTGTGTCAAGGTTTACATTTTCTCTTGTAGTTCGCTTTTCCTCGTAGGATCGACACCTCAACTGTACACAATAATCGCATGTTAGTTTGAGCGTAATCAAATTTTGGCGCCGTTTCCGGGGAAGCGCGCTTAAGTACAAGGAAGATTGTCAACTTGGAGACAAGACAGTAATATTGTTCTTTGCTCTCTGTTTTGATTTTCTATTTTTTTTTGTTTTATTCATTTGCCCTCTAATTCCTTTGGTGTATGGTTAGACTGAGAGATTCCCGACGTAAATTCATTAAAAGACCCGAAATAGAGTTACCTTCTCCTTCCACAACTGTTAGTGAAACCTCACATAGATCAAACCATAGTGCAAACCCAAATAAGAATTTAGAGGATTTTGTTAACATAGCCGACAATCACAATGAGAATGTTGCTAGGACACTTAAGGACTACTTGCATCCTAGCCGAACAATCACACCATCTTGTATCATGTTGCCCCCTAATGAACAACAACCTGAGTTTAAGCCGGGCATGATTCAATTGCTACCAACCTTCTATGGGTTTGAGAATGAGACCCCCTATGTTCATATTAGGGAGGAAGTAGTAGCAACCTTTCAAAGTAGGGCTGATATGGTAGACACCGTCAAACTTTGGTTTTTCCCCTTTTCACTTGAGGAAAAGGCCAAGGTTTAGCTGTACTCGTTAAGGCCTAGGTCTATAGGTAGTTGGGATGAGATGACTCAAGCCTTCTTCCAAAAGCATTTCCCAACCCATAAGACCAATAATCTCAAGAGACAAATCTCAAACTTTTCACAAAAGGAGAGTGAAACTTTATATCAAGTTTGGGAATGTTTCAAAGACATTTGAATTCTTGTCCACACCATGGGTATGAGAGTTGGCGGGTAGTTAACTATTTCTATAATGGACTTCTAAGTAGAGAAAAGCAATTCATCGAAATGATGTGTAATGGAGATTTTCTTCAAAAAGATCCCGACCAAGCCATAGATTTTCTAGATGACCTATCAGAAAAAACCCACATTTGGACAGGACCGAATGCCATGGAAAGTACTAAGAGAAATCAAACTGCTGGAATTTATCAACTTAAGGAAGAGGATTGCCTTAAAGCCCGTTTAGAGGTCCTAACTAAGGAAATTGAAGCCTTAAAAACCAAGGATGCTAGAACCCCCGAACCGGTTGCTAGAGTAAAGTCCCATGAACCATGTTTTATGTGTAATTGGGTAGATCATATACTTAAGGATTGTCCAGCCTATTTTGAGATGAAGGGAGAGTGTAATGCTTTAGGTATACCCTTTAGGAAACCATACTCACCCTACTCTAACACCTAAAATCCCGGTTGGAAGAACCACCGTAATTTTAGTTAGAGATTCGATATACAATCTCCTGCCCAATCTAGTACCCATTGGAGATCTAATATACAACCTCCTCCCCACTTTAGTACCCAATGGAAACCATAAGCAACTTCATCTAATGCACCACAAGAATCTTTACCTTTGGAAGATGTTTTTAAGTCATTTTTGCAGGTACATGCTAAGAGTGTGGAAGAGCAAGGCAAGATAAATCAACGGTTGCTTGAGGATCAACAAGGGATCAAAGAGGAACAAAAAGTGATAAAGAGCCAACTCACCAAGTTGACTAGTTTCTTGAAAATTCAAGACCAAAGCCGTTTTCCTTCGCAGCCACAACCTAATCCAAGGGGACAACATATGGTACAAACCTTCGATCTTGACAATCAAAATGTTAAAGATGTTAATGCCATGATTACTCACAGCGGTAAGAAAAATTGATGGGCTCACTCTACCATCGAACTTGATTCATAACACCGTGGGCAACAATGATGAAGCCCCCAAGGAACAAGATGCCCATAATGATTCTTTACCGGTGCCTTTTCCTCAAGTACTCCTTAAACCTAAGGAGACAAATTCAACATTGAAATGTGAGATTCTTGAACAACTTCAGCATGTTAAAATTAACCTCCCTCTTCTTCATGTCATAAAATAGGTTCCCAGCTATGCTAAAGCATTAAGTATCTATGCACACTCAAGAGGAGGCACAATGTGAAGAAGACGACATTCTTAACGGAGCAAGCAAGTGCGGTAATTGATTGCATAACACCGCCCAAATATAAAGATCCGGGCTATCCAACAGTGGCTTGCCAAATTGGAAACAAATCTTGTGGCCAAGCATTGCTAGATTTGGGGGCTAGTGTGAACCTCATGCCATACTCCATTTACTTGCAACTCGGTCTAGGTGAGATCCAACCGACCCCCGTGGTACTTCAACTAGCAGATCTATTCGGATTTGTCAAAGAATTAAACAGATGGAGTGTTCAGCATCAAGTCTGGTTGTGTGTCGCGGATAAGCCTTGGGTGCCGCGGCCTCTAACATGTCCGAGAAGTTCAACACCACCATGCGCGCCACAGCTTAAGGTGTGAGCGCCGCGGCATTGCCCTATGCGCTGCGGCCTCCAACATGGCAATATGTTTCCCCCATTCTGAGCCGCGGCATGAAGACACACCTGACACCAATTAAATTGGCACTTTGAGATAGTCTGTGGGACTTGATTAAAATGCACATGATTGCTTAGACTCTTAGAGAGCCATGAGCCTTTGGTTCTTGAGATCTAAGGGTTGAGATTGATCTCAAAGATTGGATGAGGTGGTCGTTGCTCTATATAAAGGGTCTTCTAACAACAAGTGAAGACATCATGTCAACACAAGGGTGAGACATCATATGAGAGATCAAGTGCAAGAGTACAAAGACACAAAACATAAGAGAGACTCATTGAAGAGAGGCTGGTTGTTTAGAGAGAGAGAGTAGTATAGATTGGGGATTTAAGGGCTTTGTAATTGGAATTTTCTTGGGGAAAATTCTAGGAAAACACTTAGTTCTTATCACTTTCTGTTTCTCTTCTTTTGTTCTTCAAGAACAAGAGGGTTCTTGAAGAGGTGTTGCTGTAATTGTAAGAACTCCATTGATTTAGTGCAGAGAGCTCGGAGGAGCTCACAGGGACGTAGGCATATTGCCGAACCTCGATAACAAATTTCTTGTGTTCTCTTTTATGTTTTGATTCTTGTTTCTATTCATTGTACAAGTCATTATAGACTTGAGTGTTTGGAAAGATCACAACCTGGGCATAGAGGGTGATTTTTCAACAGTGGTATCAGAGCTGTGGTTCTAGCAACAGTGGTATGAGAGCTAAATCGGAGCAAGGCTACAAGAATCAAAGGAAACTTCTTGGGTGAATTAAGAATGGAGTTGAGATCAAGATCTGATCGGGTTATTGAGGTTCAAGAACGGTGCTGAGATCCATATTTAATCGTGTTCTTAAGATTTAGAAGTTGGAAAGCAATTGTGGGTGCTGCATAAATTTGGGATTTTTTTCGCAATATGGGTTCAAATTTCATTGTTGAGAAGTTTGATGGAAAGGGAGACTTTGCTCTTTGGAAGCAGAAAATCAAGGCGGTTCTTATGCAACAAAAGGTGGACTTGGCGATTAGAGAAGATGACAATTTTCCAGCAAGTTTCACAGAGGTCCAGCGGAATGAGATGAAGAAGATGGCATACAGCACCATCTTTCTGAAGATATCAGATAGCGTGACAAGGGAGTACGGAGACCCGGAAGATCCAGTTGTCATTTGGAAGAAACTAGATGAGTTATTTCTTACCAAGACTCTCCCTAATAAGATATATCTTCTAAAACGAATCTTTGCTTTTAAAATGGATCCTAATAAAGAGTTACAAGATAATCTTGATGTGTTTAATAAACTAGTTCAAGATTTGGCTAGTTGTAGTATAACATTCCCGGATGAACAATTGGTTGTTATATTGTTGAATTCTCTTCTTGATTGTTTTGGAAGCATGATTAATACTATTGAATATGGAAGAGATACACTAACCAAGGAAATTGTGATCAATGCTATAAGGGCTCATGATTTCAAAGCCAAGATGAGGGAAGCATCAAGTGGAGAAGAGTTGATCATTAGAGGAAGGCCAGCAACTCAGTATGGCAGCAACATATATGGCTACTACCGGGACAAAGCACAAGGTAAAGGACAAAGCCATGGGAGAGCGCACTTTAAACCAAGATTTGGAGGAAAGAGATGCTTCTACTGCCATAAGGAGGGTCATTTCAATAAAGATTGCTAGAAGATGACGAGGGATGAGGGAAGAAGCCATACCAACAATGGAGAGGCTTCGGTTGGTAAGGGAGAACAACAAGATGATGTTCTTGTTGTGTGCTCAAATGTAAGTAGGAGGCAAGGTAGCGAGAAATGGGTCTTGGATTCTGGGTGCACTTATCACATGTGCCGTCACCAGGATTGGTTCAAGAATTTCAAGGAAACCAATGATGGAAAAGTTTTCTTGGGGAATGATACTTCTTATCAAGTGAGGGGTATAGGAGACATCCAATTGAGGATGTTTGATGGAGTTACAAGGCTACTGCGGAATGTGAGATATCTTTCGGATTTGAGAAGAAATTTGATCTCATTGGGATAGCTAGATTCCATGGGGTACACATGCAAAGCAGAGGGAGGAAAGATCAAGGTAACCAAGGGATCTTTGATAGTGATCAAAGCAGCATTGACGGATGGTCTCAATGAGATGATCAGAGAGACGGACATCAAGGATTAAGCAACAAGCTTGATGGCTAAGATGGATAAGGCAGCTCTTTGGCACAATCACTTGGAACATATGAGCGAAAAGGGCCTGCAAGTTCCCAGCAAGGATGGATTACTTGATGGTGACAAGGTAAAAAAACTCGATTTATGCAAGAGCTGTGTTCTTGGGAAGCAACATCGGGTTAGCTTCAACACCGGAGTGCACAAATCAAAGGGCATTCTTGAGTACATTCATGTCGATCTTTGGGGGCCAGCAAGAACACCAACACAGGGAGGTAATTTTTACTTTCTGTCTTTAATTGATGATTATTCTAGAAATATTTGGGTTTATTTGCTTAAAAATAAATCAGATGCTTTGAATAAATTTGTGGTGTGGGAAAAGCTGGAAGAAACTCAAACGGGCAGCATAGTTAAGGTTTTAAGAACCAATAATGGCTTAGAATTTTTTACCAAGGAACTTGATCAATTCTGTAAGCTAAATGAGATTCTAAGACATAGAACGGTTGTGAAAACCCCTTGCTGGAAATCATCTTGACAAGATGCCCAGGTGGTAATCTTCCAAACACCCAAGTCTAGAATGACTTGTAGAAAGAAATACAGCAACCAAAGACAAGAACAGAAAATCAAAGAAAGAAAGAAGACAAGCAATCGTTATCGAGGTTCGACAATGTGCCTACGTCCCCGTGAGTTTTTCCGAACTCTCTGCACTAAATTAAATGGTTCTTTACGATTCAGCAACCCTCCCCAAGAAACCTCAAGTTCTTGAAGGAACCAAAAAGAGAACAAGAAAGTGATAGACCTATTACAATGCTTTCTATCAATTCTATACTAATCTCTCTTCTTTACAACCAGCCTCTCTACAATGAGTCCCTCTTATGTTTTGTGTCTTTGCACTCTCACACAATTCTCTCATCTACACACATGTCTCACAAGTTACATTATATCTTGTGTCATAACCTTCACTCTTTGAAAATGAGGCTAGTGAACCCCTTTTAATAGCCACCCACTTCTTGGTCACTCTTGAGATTCAATCGTCACCCTTTGATCATGATTACCACTTAATCATGGCCCTCCATCACTCCTAAATGGTGCTGTGCATTTTAACCTTGCACCCATACACCTAAGAGAGGGTCAAAATAGGCTGTCCATGTGTGCTTTACTTTGCCTAGCGCCTAGGAGCTCAACAGGGCATGGTGCGGTGCTGGACAGAGTCCCTTTGCACACTCTCTGAGCGGTGCGGTGCTGGTGGGGAGCGGTGCGGTGCTGGTGCGCATCAAGCAGCACACCTTCTGGATGGTGCGGTGCTGACAGATGGGTGGTGTGGTGCTGGTGCATTTTTGTAACCTTCATTCTATGCTGTGCACCACTGGTGAAGGGGCGGTGTGGCGCACACTGATGCTGCCCCTTCACCCAGCTGTGCGCACACTCCTTAAGCTTGTGTGCAGAAGTGCGCACACTAGTGCGCTTACCCTTACCTTGCTCCAGAGTGATGCACACATATGTGTGCAGACCTTTAACTTGCTGAACTTTAATCATCCAACCTTGGTTTAGACTTTAACCATCTTTGAACCATGTTTGGACATGTTTAAACCTTAACCATGTTTAAACCTTAGACAAATACCAACAATCTCTACCTTTGTCTAACCATTTAAACCTGAACCACTGTGTAGAGAACTTCAGGATCCAAACTAATCTTGGGTCATCAATCAATCAACTCCATTCCTAAGAAGTCCAAAGCAATGATTGGACCTTTTTAAAGGTAGAACCTTGGTGCCTAAATCTGCAGAACTTTCCTCCGTGATCTTCTTGTCAACATGAATGCATCCTTTCGTACCATATTTCGGAATGTAATGATTCCGAACATTGATATGCTTCATCCCCTCATGGAACACTAGATTCCTCCATAAGTGCCACGCACTTTGGCTATCCAAAGATACCACCACCTGCTCTTTTAGGACCTCCCACTCATCCAACAACCCTTTGCACTCCATAGCCTCCTTTATGGCTTCCGTAGCTGCTATGCATTCTGCCCCGGTTGTTATGAGTGCTACCACCAGCTGCCACTGAGCCTTCAAATACCTCAGAAACCACTTCATCCCAAGCCAATGCTTCTTTTTGGGATTACTCACAAATCTGCTGAGAACACCCATTGCCCAAGAAACTCTTAACCAGTTTCTCTCTTTTTCTTGGATTCTACACATCCCAAGGATGTTTTGTGTAAAGATAAGATCCTTCCTCTTGAACTCCTCACTGAGTTGATTTGTAAACCTTCACATCCTCTTACTGTTGTTCCAAACCAATAGCACGTCAACAACATAGATGAGGATACTCACCATCTTCTCCACCTTGTGTCTAGGTGAGAAAGTTTCTCTGAAATCTATGTCTTCTCTTCTTGTGAACCCATTCACCACTAGCCTAGCCTTGTTTCAGACTTCATCTCCTGGAGGGTACCCTTCTTTGACCTTGTAAGTGCACTTACATTCTACAACTTTCTGCTTTCCTGGAATTTTTACCAATTCCCATAAGTTGTTCTTCTTCAAAGAATCCATTTCTTCCTCCATAGCCAGCTGCCACTTTGACGAATCCTTACACTCCATGGCATCCGTGTAAGTTTCTAGTTCAACCTCTCCTTCTATCCAAGGAGCTGCTACATTAGCATCCGCAAACCCATATCTCAAAGGTGGTCCAACCACCCTCCCTCCCTGGTCTCTTGTGAGCTGGTAGTCATTCTGACTTGCTACATCAACCTCTTCTTGTTCAGCCTCTTCTTGAGTTTCTTGAGCTTGGCCTTCATCCAAGGGCTCTACCTGGTCCGAACCCTCTTGCCTCCTTTGCTTTACCTAAACCAAGTTCTCCTTGATGCGATGCTCCACAACTTCTGGACTGGTTTGCTCACTAGCCCTTGCAGGGTTAGTTTTCTCTAAGTAGGGAAATAATAATTCATTAAAAATAACATCCCTACTTATAATCAGTTTCATGCCCTTATTTTCTAAGGACCACAACCTATATCCCTTAACCCCATCACCATATCCTAGAAATATACATTTTCTAGATCTAGGGCTAAGTTTATCCTCCTTTTGATGTGCATATGCAGCACATCCAAAAGTCCTAAGGTTGTTTAATTCAGGGGGTTTTCCACTCCACATCTCCATGGGAGTCTTGAGATCTAAAGCTCTAGAGGGTGATCTATTCACTAAGTATGCAGCTGTAGCCACAGCTTCTCCCCAAAAATATTTTGGTAAACCATATCCTATTAGAATGCACCTAACCTTTTCCATAAGGGTTCTATTCATTCTTTCAGCAACTCCATTTTGCTGAGGTGATTTTACAACCGTTCTATGCCTTAGAATGCCATTTAATTCACAAAATTTATCAAAATCCTTATTGCAAAATTCTAAGCCATTATCGGTTCTTAAAGCCTTAACTACCCTACCCGTATGAGTTTCTAGCAACTTCTTCCACACAACAAATTTATCCAAGGCATCTGATTTATTTCTAAGAAAATAAACCCACACTCTTCTTGAATAATCATCAATTAAAGACAGAAAGTAAACGTTACCTCCCTGTGTTAGTGTTCTTGCTGGTCCCCAAAGGTCCGAATGAATGTAGTCAAGAATCCCCTTAGACTTGTGCACTCCGGTGTTGAAGCTGACTCGGTGTTGTTTCCCAAGAATGCAACTCTCACAGAAATCTAGTTTCTCTACTTTGTCTCCTCCAAGTAGACCATCCTTGCTAAGAACTTGCAAGCCCTTTTCGCTCATGTGTCCCAAGTGAGTGTGCCAAAGGGTTGCCTTGTCCATCTCAGCCATCAAGCTTGCTGCTTGATCATTGATTTCTGTCTCTCTGATCATCTCATAGAGTCCATTGTTTCTTGCTGCCTTGATCACTACCAAAGATCCTTTAGCCACCTTGATCTTTCCTCCCTCTACTTTGCATGTATACTCCATAGAATCCAGCTGCCCCAATGAGATCAAATTTCTCTTCAAATCTGGAAGATACCTCACATTTCACAGTAGCCTTGTGACTCCATCAAACATCCTCAATTGGATGTCTCCAATCTCTCTCACTTGGCAATAATTGTCATTCCCCAAGAAGACCCTTCCATCATTGATCTCCTTGAAATTCTTGAACCATTCCTTGTGAGGGCACATGTGATAAGTGCACCCGGAATCAAGAATCCACTTTCCACTACCTTGTCTCTTGCTCACATTTGAGCACACAACAAGAACATCATCTTGCTGTTCTCCTTTGGCAACCGAAGCCTCTCCATTGTTGGTGTGGCTTCTCCTCTCATCCCACATCCTCTTCTTGCAATCTTTCTTGAAATGGCCCTCCTTGTTGCAGTAGAAGCATCTCTTTCCTCCTCCATGTCTTGTCTTAGAATGAGATCTCCTATGGTTCTGCCCTCTACCTCTTGATTTCTCCTGGTAGTTGCCATGGTTGCTACTGCCATTCCGAGTTGCTGGCCTTCCTCTTACGAACAACCCATCTCCACTTGATGTGTCCTTCATCTTGGCTTTGAAATCTTGTGCCCTTATGGCATTGATCACAATCTCCTTTGCTAAAGTATCCCTTCTATACTCAATAACATTAATCAAATTATCAAAGTAATCAGGAAGAGAATTTAGCAAGATAACAGCCAATTGTTCATCCGGAAAAATAATGCTACAGCTATTCAAATCTTGAACTAGCTTATTAAAGACATCAATATTATCTTGCAACTCTTTACTAGGATCCATTTTAAAAGCAAAGATTCTTTTAAGAAGATAAATCTTGTTAGGGAGAGTTTTGGTAAGAAACAACTCATCTAGTTTCTTCCATGTGACAGTCGGATCTTCCGAGTCTCCACACTCCCTTGTGACGCTATCCGACATGTGCAAGAAAATGGTGCTATAAGCCATCTTCTTCATCTCGGTCCGTTGGTCCTCCGTAACACTTGCTGGAAAAGCATCATCTTCTCCAATAGCCAAGTCCACTTTCGGTTGCATTAGAACAGCCTTGATCTTCCGCTTCCAAAGGGCAAAGTCTCTCTTTCCATCAAACTTCTTGATTACGCCCAAAGTATAACGCTATAGTTGTAGCATAGCTTTGGGGTGTCGATTCCATAGGGAAACAAGTTAACTACAAAAGAAAATAAACCTCAACACGAACAGTAAAGATTAAATGAAAGAGTTTGAGTTTTGATTGTAATTGTCTAAATAGTTGTGTGAAATATTATGGAGAAGCAACAAGGTTCCAGGAATCCTCCCTAGGTTCGTTGCCTTATCCCAATCATGATTCAGTTGTTTTTATCTCGATTACAAGTTTCACATCCCAAACAGGTAATCGACAAATATTCAATTAAGAACAAATATAAACCCTAATGTAATTACTTATGAAATACTCATTGATTTCGATTCAAGCACGCATGACCTGTCCTATAGAGTTATCAAGAAACGACAATATATCACCATGACAATATCGCAGTAATGGACAACCCTAAAAGAGAAATCTACCGGACTCAATCACACCCGAACAACTTGACATAAGAAGAGCAAGACTAGACTTATATGGAGAAGAAGCATGCAATCACCGGTTTAAGAAAATCTAAGATAAGAAGAATAAAAAGTGCAGCTGTCACATGAACCCTAATTCTTCTTGTTTGATCAAAGAATAAATCATAAACAATGTTCTAACATTAAATCCTTAAAACTGAATCAAGACTAGAAAGTAAGAACAACTACACCTAGGGATTCATCCCTTCGCCTTGCTTGAAGATTAGTTGGCTGTGGGGCTCATGCTTGATGATTTTGATGGAGCAGCCTTCGTGAGCTTCCGGCCTTCAATTGTATGTCAAAATATGTTTTTGAATAATCATAATATCAAACCCTAAGTGGTCTATTTATAATACACAAGGTCCAAGGGTGTTTTAGGGTTTAAAAAGTCATTAAAATGTTAATTAGGTCAAATCTCGGAGAAGAAAAATGTGTGCGTGCCGCGGTGCTGCAGTGCTGGCTGGTGGTTCAAAATGTGGAGGTTTCGGGCACTGCGGTGCTGGCTGGTGCTGTTCTGGACTAACTTTTTTCTACTAAAACTGCCATAAGTTTCTCTAGAAAAATCATTTTGATGAGCCATAAAATTCTCCAGAAAATAGACTTCCGGATCTTTCTAAGCATATATGGCTCATCTCCTAGTTCTTCTTGCATCAATACAGTTTAATTTGCAAAGATGATTGATCTGTACGGGCAATTTTGGCAATTTAGTGAAACTCTTTTCTAAGTGCTTGTGAACCTTCACTCCGGTGTTCATCGAGTCATTGTAATTCAAGCAATGATAGCTTTTCCATCTTTTTGGAACTTAAAGTACCTGAAAATGCATCGAAATAGATCAATGATCCAAGAATGACACTTTAGAGTTGTTAAGGTATAAAAGTGCAATTCAAACCTAGATCAACCCTAAAATGCTAACAATTAAGTATTGTAAAGATGCATTTTATGACTCTCATCATAACCCCCAACTAGCTTATTGCTAGTCCCTAGCAATTCAAGCGAAAACAAGAGATGAATTATATTGTGGGAATCAAAACAAAGTGAAGCAATGTTAGTGTTAAACTAAGAGTAATTCACTTTTGTCTCAAAAATCGCACATAACACATGGCATATAGAATCATTAAATTTCACACAAGTCCAAAAGTAATCTAAACATCAATCTTAAAATTGTTATCGACTCTTAACATCCATCTTACCAAAATCCATTAATCCGAACACCCAGATGATTTTATGCATAACAATCATGAATACAAGTTTTGGCCTCTAAAAACCTAAATTGCGTGACATTAATCACAAAAACAAGCTCCATAGGCTCACTTTTCGAATCACTCTCCACTATTGTAGAAAAATCACACTACATTGGATCAATAGGTCTTTACTAAGCTTGTAACGTTAGGCTAAGGTAAAGGTTAAGAAAGAACGGGAAGGATTCAATAAGTAAAAGAACTTAATCTCTTAGTTTTGAACACAACTCTTTAAGCACTGGATAACCTTACTTAAATACCCAACTCTTCCAACCATTTTTCGAGCATTTCTTTCGACAAATCACTATTTTTTTTATAAGAGCATATCTTCGATAAGTCACCTCTTTTCCTTTCTTTTCTTCTTTCTTTGCCATCCTTCACTTCTTTTTTTATTTTCTTTTCTATTTTGGAATAAGACCATTCACCTCCTCTTTCATTCTTTTCTTTTCCATAACCCCAAACTTATCTCTTTTAATGTACTTGGGTTATGGCAGTAATATTTTTTTTTTTCATATTTTCCATCTTTACTCCTCTTAAGTGCTTCTCAGCAAATGTGTACAACTAAGTTCTTTTAAAAGAAGGGTAAGGATAAAATATTTTTAGGCTCATAAGGGTAAGTAAATGGGTTATCGAAAGAAACAAGGCTCAAATTCTTTAAAAGTTCAAACAGGTGACTAGCGATAAATATAGCAATGGTAAGTTTGAAAGGCTCAAACGGTTCAAAAATGGCCTATATCATATCCTAAGTAGTGTACATTCTAGAAATTTTCCTCAAGTGATTATCAAGTAAGTTTTAGAGCTTGTCAAGACCGCAAAAGTATTCACAAAATAATCACACATAAAACTTTTCTAAATGTTTAAGACTAATCATACTATCTTACCACAAACTAGAGTCTCTAACCAAATGAAGATTGATACTTAAATTAATTTCAAACCAAAACAAGATTTAACTTCTTCTAAATGCTATATGCTATCTCAATTAAGTTTATATCATTGACATGTAAATTAACTCGAAGACTAACACAAGACATGCTGAAAACACACAAAAAGGGAAAAATGATACCAAGCAGTTCAATGAAGAACATGAAAAACAGGAATATGTTTCCTCCGCCCCCAACTTAAAATAAGCATTGTCCTCAATGTGAAAGCAAAAGTTAAGGAAACTCTCTTTGTAGCCAAAAGTGCATAGAAGTTGAAAATTGTGCACCACTATTTGAACTACTTTGTATATTTATCCCTGAAAAAGAAATACGAAAGTAAAACTGGAAAACACCAAAATAATAATAATAAACAAGAAAAAGAAATATGAAAAACAAAAAAATAAAAGGATATGTTGTGATTTACCTCCCATGAGCGCTAAGTTTTATGTTTTCGGCTAGACACTGCACCACTCTCACTGCTGGCCTTATTGTGGTGCTGAAGATGAGGCTCCAATTTAATGGCCTTAATGATAATCTTTTGGCAAAGAATACTTAAAGTCCACTGCATGTGGCTCAAGTGTTCTTGGTGTTGCTCTCTCACTATCAGCAGTAGGGTATTTGATTTTCGCATCCATGTGACTTCTCTCAAGTGACTTCTCAAAGCATGGTTGCCATGATTTCTTAATAAATTCCTGTGACTTATCAAAAATATCAACAACATTAACGGCATAGGAATAAATTAAAGAATCATTGAACTTAAAATTATTAGTAGGGAATTCCAAAAGGTTAGAATTATCTTTAGTGTGCTCATCCTCCAAATTGAGCTTATCAACCATGTAAGTATCGACACACTCATCCTTTTCATGTGGCTGTTCTGAGACTCGAAAAATGTTTACCTCTAAAGTTCTATTTCCAAATGATAATGTCATTAGGCCATTCCTACAATTAATGAGGGCATTGGCAGTGGCAAGGAATGGTCTTCCAAGTATCAAATGAATTTTGGACTCCGTGTTTATAGTAGAAACAGTATCTAAAACCAAAAAATCAACAGGATAGTGGAAATTATCAATTTGCAACAAAACATCTTCTACAATACCTCTTGGTTTTCTTACCGATCTATCCGCTAATTGAAGTACCACAGAGGTTGGTTTGATCTCATCTAGACCAAGCTGCAAGTACATAGAGTATGCCATGAGGTTCACACTAGCACCCAAATCTAGCAATGCTTGGCCACAAGATTTGTTTCCAATTTGACAAGCCACTATTGGACAGCCCAGATCTTTATATTTGGGCAGTGTCTTGCTGTCAATTACTGCACTTGCTTGCTCCATTAGGAATGACGTCTTCTTCACATGGTGCTTCTTCTTGAGTGTGCACAGATCCTTGATGACTTTAGCGTAGCTGGGAATCTGTTTTATAACATGAAGAAGAGGGAGGTTAATTTTAACATGCTGAAGTTGTTCAAGAATCTCACCTTTTGATGCTGAATTTATCTCTTTAAGTTTAAGGAGTGCTTGAGGGAAAGGCACCAGTGGAGAATAATCATCATGGGCCTCTTGTTCCTTGAGGGTTTCATCCTTATTGTTCAAGTTTGATGGTAGAGTGGGACCATCAATTTTCTTACCGCTACGGGTGATTATGGCATTAACCTCTTTAACATTTTGATTTCCAGGATTGGAGGTTTGTGCCATATGTTGTCCCCTTGGATTTTGTTGTGGCTGCGAAGGAAACCGTCCTTGCTCTTGAATCGCCAAGAAACTAGTCAATTTAGTGAGTTGGCTCTTTATCTCCTTTTGTTCCGCTTTGATCCCTTGTTGCTCCTCTAACAGTTGTTGATTTATTTTGCCTTGATCTTCCACATTCTTGGCATGTACCTGCATAAATGACTTAAACATATTTTCCAAAGGTAAAGATTGTTGAGGTGCATTATATGAAGTTGCTTCCGGTTGCCATTGGGTACTAGAGTGGGCAGGAGGTTGTGTATTGGGTTTCCAATTAAAATTTGGGTGATTTTTCCATCCGGGATTGTAGGTGTTAGAGTAGGGTGAGTGTGGTTTCCCAAAGGGTATACCTATAGCATTACACTCTTCATTCATCTCAAAATAAACTAGACAATCCTTAGGCAAATGATCTACCCCATTACACATGAAACAAGGCTCATAGGACTCTACCCTAGCAACCGATTAAGGAGCCCTAGCATTTCTGGTTTTTAAGGCTTCAATTTCCTTAGTTAGGGCCTCTAAACGGGCTTTAAGGTTATCCTCTTCCTTAAGTTGATAAATCCCAGTGGGTTGATTTCTCCTAGTGCTTTCCATGGCATTTGGTCCTGTCTAAGTGTAGGATTTTTCTGATAGGTCATCTAGGAAATCCATGGCTTGGTCGAGATCTTTTTGAAGAAAATCCCCATTGCACATCATTTCTATGAACTGCCTCTCCCTACTTAGAAGTCCATCATAGAAATAGCTAACTACCCGCCAACTCTCATACCTATGGTGTGGATAAGAATTCAAAAAGTCCTTGAAATGTTCCCAAACTTGATATAAGGTTTCATTCTCCTTTTGTGCAAAGTTTGAGATTTGTCTCTTGAGGTTGTTGGTCTTATGGGTTAGGAAGTGTTTTTGAAAGAAAACTCGGGTCATCTCATCCCAACTACCTATGGACCTAGGCCTTAACGAGTACAGCCAACCCTTGGCTTTTTCCTTAAGTGAAAAAGGAAAAAACCTAAGTTTAACGGTGTCTATCATATCAGCCCTACTGTGAAAAGTTGCTACTACTTCCTCAAATTCGCTAATATGGATATAGGGGTTTTCATTCTCAAACCCATGGAAAGTTGGTAGCAATTGGATCATGCTCGGTTTAAAATCAGGTTGTTGAACATTAGGGGGGAACATGATACACGATGGTGTGGCCGTACGGTTAGGGTGCAAGTAATCCTTAAGTGTCCTAGGGGGTTGATCTTCGTGTTCACTCATTTCTTCGGGACTTGATGGATTGTCAAATAAAGGATTTGAAAAAGAATTAAATTCTGACTCTAACACAGGCCTACAACCAAATCTACCCACAGTGTCTCTATGTCTGTGCATGTGAGGTAACAAAATAATAAAAATACTATATAAAAAAAGAGTCAAATAAAAAAATTTTACAACTCTTCTACCGTCATGTCAAAAGTATTTTTTAATAAAAATACTATATAAAAAAAAGAGTCGAGCTAAAAGAAGGAACAAAGTTACCACCTTTGCAGCTGTTGAAAAGAAAAGCTATTTACAACTCTTCTGCCGTCATGTCAAAAGTTGACAATCTTCTTTGTACTTAAGTGCGTTTCCCGACAACGGTGCCAAAATTTGATTACGCCCAAAGTATAACGCGGTAGTTGTAGCACAGCTTTGGGGTGTCGATTCCATAGGGAAACAAGTTAACTACAAAAGAAGATAAACCTCAACATGAACGGTAAAGATTAAATGAAAGAGTTTGAGTTTTGATAATAATTTTGTAAATAGTTGTGTGAATATATTATGGAGAAGCAACAAGGTTCCGGGAATCCTCCCTAGGTTCGTTGCCTTATCCCAATCATGATTCAGTTGTTTTTATCTCGATTGCAAGTTTCACATCCCAAATAGGCAATCGGCAAATATTCAATTAAGAACAAATATAAACCCTAATGTAATTGCTTATGAAATACTCATTGATTTCGATTCAAGCACGCAAGATCTATCCTATAGAGTTATCAAGAAACGACAATATATCACCATGACAATATCACAGTAATGGACAACCCTAAAAGAGAAATCTATCAGACTCAATCACACCTGAACAACTTGACATAAGAAGAACAAGACTAGACTTATATGGAGAAGAAGAATGCAATCACCGGTTTAAGAAAATATAAGATAAGAAGAATAAAAAGTGCAGCTGTCACATGAACCCTAATTCTTCTTGTTTGATCAAAGAATAAATCATAAACAATGTTCTAACATTAAATCCTTACAACCGAATCAAGACTAGAAAGTAAGAACAACTATACCTAGGGATTCATCCCTTCGCCTTGCTTGAAGATTAGTTAGCCATGGGGCTCATGCTTGATCACTTTGATGGAGCAGCCTTCGTTATCTTCCGGCCTTCAATTGTATGTCAAAAGATGTTTTTGAATAATCATAATATCAAACCCTAAGTGGTCTATTTATAATACACAAGGTTCAATGGTGTTTTAGGGTTTAAAAAGTCATTAAAATCCTAATTAGGTCAAATCTTGGAGAAGAAAAACGTGTGTGCGCCACGGTGCTGCTTTATAGGCACTGTGGTGCGGGCTGGTGGTTCAAGATGTGGAGGTTCTGGGTGCTGCGGTGCTGGCTGGTGCTGTTCTGGACTGACCTTTGTCTACTAAAACTACCATAACTTTCTCTAGAAAAATCATTTTGATGAGCCGTAAAATTCTTCAGAAAATAGACTTCCGGATTTTTCTAAGCATATATGGCTCATCTCTTGGTTCTTCTTGCATCAATACAGTTTAATTTGCAAAGATGATTGATCTGTACGAGAAATTTTGGCAATTTAGTGAAACTCCCTTCCAAGTGCTTGTGCACCTTCACTCCAGTGTTCATCAAGTCATTGTACTTCAAGCAATGATAGCTTTTCCATCTCTTTTGAACTTAAAGTACCTGAAAATGCATCAAAATAGATCAATGATCCAAGAATGACACTTTAGATTTGTTACGGTATAAAAGTGCAATTCAAACGTAGATCAACCCTAAAATACTAACAATTAAGTACTGTAAAGATGCATTTTATGACTCTCATCACTTCTCAACACAGAAATTTGAAGCCATCTTTTGCGGACAAGATCCTTGATTTATGCACTACCCACAAATGCTTTCTTCAACCTCAAGAACACAGATCGAAGATGGATCTTAACATCGTTCTTGAATCTACCTCAAGAACACGATCAGATCTTGATCTTTACACTGTTCTTGAATCACCCAAGAAGTTGATCTTTGATTCTTGGAGTCTTGGCTCCATCACCTTCTTATTCTTGCTCCGATACCCAGCTGTGCAGCTCTGATACCACTGTCCAAAGCTCTGATACCACTGTTGGAAATCACCTTGACAAGATGCCCAGGTGGTGATCTTCCAAACACCCAAGTCTAAAATGACTTGTAGAAAGAAATACAGCAATCAAAGACATAAATAGAAAATCAAAGAAAGAAAGAAGACAAGTAATTGTTATCGAGGTTCGGCAATATGCCTACGTCTTCGTGAGTTCCTCCGAACTCTCTGGACTAAATCAAATGGTTTTTTGCAATTCAGCAACCCTCTCTAAGAAACCTCAAGTTCTTGAAGGAACCAAGAAGAGAACAAGAAAGTGATAGACCTATTACAATGCTTTCTATCAATTCTATATTAACCTCTTTTCTTTATAACCAACCTCTCTACAATGAGTCCCTCTTGTGTTTTGTGTCTTTGCACTCTCACACAATTCTCTCATCCACACACATGTCTCACAAGTTACATTACATCTTGTGTCACAACCTTCACTCTTTGAAAATGAGGCTAGTGAACCCCTTTTTATAGCCACCCACTTCTTGGTCATTCTTGAGATTCAATCCTCACCCTTTGATCATGATTACCACTTAATCATGGCCCTCCATCACTCCTAAGTGGTGCTGTGCGTTTTAACCTTGCACCCATGCACCTAAGTGAGGGTCAAAACAGGTTGTCCATGTGTGCTTTACTTTGCCTAGCGCCTAGGTGCTTAACAGGGCGTGGTGCGGTGCTGGGCAGAGTCCCTTTGCACACTCTCTGGTCGGTGCTGTGCTGGTGGGGAGCGGTGCGGTGCTGGTGCGCATCAAGCAGCACACCTCCTGGACGGTGCGGTGCTGACAGATGGGCGGTGCAGTGCTGGTGCATTTCTGGAGCATTCATTCTGTGTGGTACGCCACTGGTGAAGGGGCGATGTGGTGCACACTGATGCTGCCCCTTCACCCAGCTGTGCGCACACTCCTTCAGCTTCTGTGCAGAAGTGCGCACACTAGTGCGCCTACCCTTACCTTGCTCCAAAGTGATGCACACATATATGTGCAGACCTATAACTTCCTGAACTTTAATCTTCCAACCTTGGTTTAGACTTTAACCATCTTTGAACCATGTTTGGACATGTTTAAACCTTAAACAAATTCCAATACCCCTCAGCAAAATGGAGTTGCTAAAAGGATGAATAAGACCCTTATGGAAAAGGTTAGGTGCACGTTTATAGGATCCAGATTACCCAAATGTTTTTAAGGGGAAGTGGTGTCTACTGTTGCGTATTTGGTTAATAGATCGCCGTCTAGGCTGTGGATCTTAAGACTCCCGATGAGATATGGAGTGGAAAATCCCCTGAGTTGATCAACCTTAGGACTTTTGGATGCGTTGCGTTTGTACATCAAAAGGATGATAAACTTAGCCCAAGGTCTAGAAAATGTGTGTTTCTAGGATATGGGGAAGGGGTTACGGGGTATAGGTTGTGGTCCTTAGAACCAAAAGGAACGAAACTCATAATAAGTAGGGATGTCAATTTTAATGAACATTTATTTTCCTATTTGGAGAAAACTAACCCTGCAGGGGATAATGAGCAAACCAGTTCGATATTTGTGGAGCATAGCATCAAGGAAAATTCAGTTCAGGTAGAGTAAGGAAGGCAAGAGGGTTCAGACCAGGTAGAGCCCATTGTTGAAGGTCAAGCTCATGACACTCATGAAGAGGCTGAACTAGAAGGGGATGATGCAGCAAATCAGAATGATTATTAGCTCACAAGGGACCGAGAAAGGAGGCTGGTCAGACCACCTTTGAGATATAGTTTTGTAGATGCTAATGTTGTAACTCCTTATTCAGAAGGAGGGATAAGTGAACCAGAAACTTACATTGATGCCATTGGATGTAATGATTCATCAAGATGGAAGCTAGCCATGGAGGAAGAAATGTATTCTTTGAGCAGGAACAACTCTTTGGAATTGGTGCACATTCCAGGAAAACAGAGAGTTGTGGATTGTAAGTGGATTTATAAGATCAAAGAAGGGAACCCTCTAGTGGATAAAGTCTAGTATAAGGCTAGGCTGGTGGTGAAGGGGTGCACACAAAGAGAAGGCATAGATTTCACAAAAATTTTCTCACCGGTTCATAGGGTGAAGGAAATGGTGAGTATCCTCATCTATACTGATTGTATGCTGTTGATTGACAACAACAGGAAGAGGATAGAAAGGTTGAAATCTCAACTCAGTCAGGAGTTTGAGATGAAGGATTTTGGTCATGCACAACAGATCCTTGGGATAAGAATAATCCGGGAAAGAAAGAGAAACAAGTTGAAGGTTTCTCAGTCTTCCTACATAGAAAAGATGGTGTCTATGGAAGATAGTAAACCAGTAAAGATTCCCCTTGCTGGTCATTGCAAGTTCTCCAGTGATCAATGTCTGAGATAGGATGAGGAGAAGAAAGAAATGGAAAAGGTCCCTTACTCTACTGCGGTTTGATCAGTCATGTCCATGATGGTAAGCACTAGACTTGACATTTCTCATGCAATGAGTGTTCTCAGCAGGTTTATGAGTAATACCGAAAAAGAGCATTAGCTTGGGATGAAGTGGTTGTTGAGGTACTTGAAGGGAAGCCCAAATGTGGGGCTTCTTTACGAGAATAGAGGTAAGTCCATCTGTCTTGAAAGTTATGCAGATTCATAATATAGAGCAGACCGAGATAAAAGAAGATCGATTACCTCTTACTTCTTCAACTTAAACGGATGTTGTATAAGTTGGAAGGCTCAGTTGCAGCCGGTGGTATCATTCTCAACAACCGAGGCTGAGTACATAACGACGACGGGAGCCATCAAGGAGGCTATGTGGTGCAAAGGGTTGTTGGAAGAGTTGAAGGTCCTAAAAGAGAAAGTGGTAGTGTATTCGGATAGCCAAAGTGCGTTGCACTTGTGTAAGAATCGGGTGTTCCATGAGAGGATTAAGCATATGGATATTCAGTATCATTTTATTCTGGAAAATGTTTCAGAAGGATACATTCATGTGGATAAAGTCACAACGGAAGAAAATCCTGCAGATTTAGGCACCAAAGTTCTACCTCTTAGCAAGTTCAATCATTGCTTTGGACTTCTTAGGATTGGAGTCGATTGATGTGGTGACTCAAGTTGAGTTTAGATCCTGAGTTCTCTGCACAATGGGTTCAGGTTTAATTGCTTAGATAAAGCTAGAGATTGTTGGGATTTGTCAAAGAATTAAACAGATGGAGTGTTCAGCATTAGGTCTGGTTGTGTGCCGTGGCCCATCCTTGGGCGCCGCAGCCTCCAGCATGTCCGAGAAGTTCAGCACCACCATGTGTGCCACAGCTCAAGGTGTGCACGTCGCGGCACAGCCAACCCAAGCTGCGGCCTCCAGCATAGCAGTATGTTTCCCCCATTATGAGCCCCGGCACGAAGGCATACTTGACACCAATTAAATTTGCACTTTGAGATAGTGCGTGGGACTTGGTTAAAACGCACAGGATTACTTAGACTCTTAGAGAGCCATGAGTCTTTGGTTCTTGAGATCTAAGGGTTGAGATTAATCTCAAAGATTGGATGAGGTGGTCATTGCTCTATATAAAGGGTCTTCTAACAACAAGTGAAGATATCATCTCAACACAAGGGTGAGACATCATATGAGAGATCAAGTGTAAGAGTGCAAAGATACAAAACACAAGAGAGACTCATTGAAGAGAGGCTGGTAGTTTAGAGAGAGAGAGAGTAGTATAGATTGGGGATTCAAGGGCTTTGTAATGGAATTTTCTTGTGGAAAATTCCAGGGAAACACGTAGTTCTTATCACTTTCTTTTTCTCTTCTTTTGTTCTTCAAGAACAAGAGGGTTGTTGAAGAGGTGTTGCTGTAAGAACTTCATTAATTTAGTGCAGAGAGCTCGGAGGAGCTCACAGGGACGTAGGCAGATTGCCGAACCTCGATAACAAATTGCTTGTGTTCTCTTTTATGCTTTGATTCTTGTTTCTATTCATTATACAAGTCATTCTAGACTTGGGTGTTTGAAAAGATCACAACCTAGGCATAGAGGTTGATTTTCCAACAGGATCGATCGGTAAGAAAACCAAAAGGTATTGTGGAAGATGTTTTATTGCAAATTGACAAATTCTATTATCCCGTTGACTTTTTGGTTTTAGATACCATTTCTATTGTGAATACAAAGTCAAAAATTCCTTTGATACTTGGAAGACCATTCCTTGCCACCGCCAATGCCCTAATTAATTGTAGGAATGGCCTAATGACATTATTATTTAGAAACATGACTTTAGAGGTGAATTTTTTTCGAGTCCCAAGGCAGCTACTTGAAGAGGATGAGTGTTTCGACACATACATGATTGATAAGCTTATTTTGGAGGATGAGTACATTAAAGATAATTCTAACTCTTTGGAATTCCTTTTTAATAATTTTGATTTTGATGATTCTTCCATTTATCCCCATGCAATTAATGTTGTTGATGTTTTTAATAAGTCACAGGGATTTCTGAATAAATCATGGCAACCATGCTTTAAGGAGTTGCCGAAAGAAAGGGAGGCACCCAAACCCTTTTCCGAGGAGACACCAACACTTAACTTAGCTCCACTACCCAAGGGACTCAAACAAGTCTTTTTATGCCCAAGTGATACCTTTCCGGTTATTATATCTTTCGAACTTAGTGATGTGCAATGTGATCAATTGTTGAAGTTGTTAAGAGAACATAAATCTGCACTAGGTTGGACCATGGCAAACATAAAAGGTGTTAGCCCCTTAATTTGTTCCCATAGGATTTTTCTAGAAGAAGGAGCTAACCCTCATAGAGACCCACAAAGAAGGCTAAATTCAACTATGAAAGAGGTAATTAAGAAAGAAGTCTTAAAACTATTGGATGCGGGAATTATATATCCAATATCGGATAGTAAGTGGGTTAGTCCAACCTAAGTAGTTCCTAAGAAAGCCGGGGTGACAGTGGTAGAAAATGAAAAGGGAGTGCTAGTACCAACTAAGGTAGTGACTGGGTGGCGCATGTGTATAGATTATAGGAAACTTAATTCGGCTACTCAGAAAGACCATTTTCCCCTTCCATTCATAAGATCAAATTCTAGAAAGGGTGGCTGGCCATCCTTTCTATTGTTTTTTGGATGGGTATTCAGGATACTACCAAATAGGAATTACCGTAGAAGATCAGGAGAAGACCACCTTTACTTGTCTTTTTGGTACTTTTTCTTTTCGACGAATGCCTTTCGGTTTGTGTAATGCACCGGTTACTTTTCAAAGATGCATGATGAGTATTTTCAGTTACATGGTTAAAAATGTGTGAAAGTTTGGAACTTCTTTTGATTTATGTTTATCTAATTTGAAAAATATTTTGTGCAGGTGTGAAGAGAAGAGGCTTGTGCTTAATTGGGAGAAGTGCCATTTTATGGTGTCTTCTGGGATAGTCTTAGGGCATATAGTGTCCGAAAAGGGGATAGAAGTGGATAAATCAAAAATTGAGTTGATCTCTAAACTACCCACTCCTAAGAATATCAAAGATATTAAGTATCTCTTAGGGCATATCGGGTTTTATAGACGATTCATTCAAAATTTTAGTGCTATCTCTAGACATTCAGTGGAGCCCCGAATGTGAGCAAGCCTTTAGAACACTTATCTCTAAGCTTACAACTGCCCCTATTATGCAATCACCGGATTTTGCCTTGCCTTTTGAGATTACGTGTGATGCCAGTGACTATGCTGTAGGGGCTGTTCTAGGACAAAGAAGGGAGAAAAAACCATTTGTTGTTTATTATGCTAGTAGAGCTTTGAATCATTCTCAAATGATGTACACCACAACCGAGAAAGAATTACTAGCAGTAGTATTCGCATTGGATAAATTTCGCTCTTACTTGATTGGTTCACCTATCATTATATTCACTGATCATTCCGCCCTTAAATTTTTTTTCTAAAAAACGGATGCTAAGGCCCATTTGATATGTTGGATTTTGCTTTTGCAGGAATTTGACTTGACCATCAAAGACGGTGGAAAATGTTGTAGTGGACCATCTATCTCGCTTGGAATTTAAGAATGATGATGACATTTTGCCCATTCAAGAAGCCTTTTCGGATGAGAACTTATTTTCTGTCCTCGGTCACACACCATGGTATACCGACATTGCAAACTATTTGGTTTCCCATCAAGTCCCATATACATGGAGTGCACAAGATTAGTGTAAGTTTTTGGTTGAGGTAAAGAATTTTTATTGGAATGATCCTTATCTTTTTAAATATTGCCCCGACCAAATAATAAGAAGATGCATTCCAGATATGGAAGTTGATAGTGTGTTAACTTTTTGTCATACCTATGCTTGTGGTGGCCATTTCTCTATTAAAAAGACATCTGCAAAAATTTTGCAATGCGGTTTTTATTGGCCTACTCTATTCAAGGATGCTAATGATTTTTGTCGATCATGTGAAAGATATCTAAGGTTAGGTTCATTGTCCCATTGTCATACGATACCTCTCAACCCGTTCTTAGTGGTAGAAATCTTTGATTGTTGGGGGATCAATTTTATAGGACCATTCCCACCTTTCTTTAGGTATCTTTACATTTTGCTTGCTATTGATTATGTTTCTAAATGGGTTGAAGCAATACCTAGCCACACTAATGATAATACAATTGTTGTTAAATTTCTTAAAGACCATTTCTTATCTAGGTACGATACTCAACGTGTTATCATTAGTGATCAAGGGTCACATTTTTGTAACCGTTCTTTTGAGGCTTTAATGCGCAGGTATGGAGTCACCCATAAGGTTTCTACAAGGAGAATGACATGGATCAAACTACTCAGAGTTTGGAGACCAGGTCCAAGGAAAATGACATCGGTCGAACTCCTCGGATTTTGATGAATAGGTCTGAGGAGAATGACATGGATCAAACTACTCGGAGTTTAGAGATCAGATCCAAGGAGAATGACATTAGTCGAACTCCTAAGAGTTTGACAAATAGGTCCGGGGAGAATGACATGGATCAAACTACTTGGAGTTTGTAGATTAGGTCCAAGGAGAATGACATGGGTCAAACTCCTCTCCTCGAAGTTTGGCGAACAGGTCCGAAGAGAATGACATGGATCGAACTACTCAGAGTTTGGAGATCAATTCCGAGGAGAATGAGATGGGTCGAACTCCTCAAAGTTTGGTGAATAGATCCGATGAGAATGATATGGAATGAACTCTTCAGAGTTTGGAGATCAGGTCACATGGGTCGACTTACTCGGAGTTTTTGAGATCAGGTTCAAGGAGAAGGACATAGGTTGAACTCCTCAAAGTTTGGCGAATAGATCCAAAGAGAGTAAACTTGTTCATTGAGATGCACATATTCTCGCAAAAATTGTGTAGTTGTGGGCATTTAGCCCATTTGGTGGTATTTGGGGATAATCTTTAGGGCCCATTGGTTGGGCCAAGGTTTCTAATTTTTAGGCCCAATGGCTTGGCAAAGGTTTCTAATTTTGGGGCCCATTGGCTGGGCCAAGGCTTCTAATTTTGGGGTCCATTAGTCGAGCAATGGTTTCTAGAATGCTTCCAAAATTAATGAGGGTGTGTTGAACCGTTGTCCATTCTGGATTATTGTGAGAAGCCGAGGTGACAGTTGTAGAAAATTAAAATGGAGTGCTAGTACCAACTAAGGTAGTGACTGGGTGGCGCATGTGCATAGATTATAGAAAACTTAATTCGGCTGCTCGGAAAGACCATTTTCCCCTTCCATTCATAAGATCAAATTCTAGAAAGGGTGGTTGGCCATCATTTCTATTGTTTTTTGGATGGGTATTCGGGATACTACCAAATAGGAATTACCTTAGAGGATTAGGAGAAGACCGCATTTACTTGTTCTTTTGGTACTTTTGCTTTTCGAAGAATGCCTTTCGGTTTGTGTAATGCACCGGCTACTTTTCAAAGATGCATGATGAGTATTTTCAGTGACATGGTTAAAAATGTGTGGAAGTTTGGAACTTCTTTTGATTTATGTTTATCTAATTTGAAAAATATTTTGTGCAGGTGTGAAGAGAAGAGGCTTGTGCTTAATTGGGAGAAGTGCCATTTTATGGTGTCTTCCGGGATAGTCTTAGGGCATATAGTGTCCGAAAAGGGGATAGAAGTGGATAAATCAAAAATTGAGTTGATCTCTAAACTACCAACTCCTAAGAATATCAAAGATATTAGGTATGTCTTAGGGTATGCCGGGTTTTATAGACGATTCATTCAAAATTTTAGTGCTATCTCTAGACATTCAGTGGAGCCCTGAATGTGAGCAAGCCTTTAGAACACTTATCTCTAAGCTTACAACTGCCCCTATTATGCAATCACCGGATTTTGCCTTGTCTTTTGAGATTATGTGTGATGCCAGTGACTATGCTGTAGGGGCTGTTCTAGGACAAAGAAGGGAGAAAAAACCATTTGTTGTTTATTATGCTAGTAGAACTTTGAATCATTCTCAAATGATGTACACCACAACCGAGAAAGAATTACTAGCAGTAGTATTCGCATTGGATAAATTCGCTTTTACTTGATTGGTTCGCCTATCATTATATTCACTGATCATTCCGCACTTAAATTTCTTTTCTAAAAAACGAATGCTAAGGCCCGTTTGATATGTTGGATTTTGCTTTTGTCGGAATTTGACTTGACCATCAAAGACAGTGGAAAATGTTGTAGTGGACCATCTATCTCGCTTGGAATTTAAGAATGATGATGACATTTTGCCAATTCAAGAAGCCTTTCCGGATGAGAACTTATTTTCTGTCCTTGGTCACACACCATGGTATACCAACATTGCAAACTATTTGGTTTCCCGTCAAGTCCCATATACATGGAGTGCACAAGATAAGCGTAAGTTTTTGGTTGAGGTAAAGAATTTTTATTGGAATGATCCTTATCTTTTTAATTATTGCCCCGACCAAATAATAAGAAGATGCATTCCAGATATGGAAGTTGATAGTGTGTTAACTTTTTGTCATACCTATGCTTGTGGTGGCCACTTCCCTATTAAAAAGACAGCTGCAAAAATTTTGCAATGCGGTTTTTATTGGCTTACTCTATTCAAGGATGCTAATGACTTTTGTCGATCATGTGAAAGATCTCTAAGGTTAGGTTCATTGTCCCATTGTCATATGATGCCTCTCAACCCGATCTTAGTGGTAGAAATCTTTGATTGTTGGGGGATCGATTTTATGGGACCATTCCCACCTTTCTTTGGGTATCTTTACATTTTGCTTGCTATTGATTATGTTTCTAAATGGGTTGAAGCAATACCTAGCCACACTAATGATAATACAATTGTTGTTAAATTTCTTAAAGACCATATCTTATCTAGGTACGGTACACAACATGTTATCATTAGTGATCAAGGGTCACATTTTTGTAACCGTTCTTTTGAGGCTTTAATGCGCAGGTATGGAGTCACCCATAAGGTTTCTATAAGGAAAATGACATGGATCAAATTACTCAGAGTTTGGAGATCAAGTCCAAGGAAAATGACATAGGTCGAACTCCTCGGATTTTGATGAATAGGTCTGAGGAGAATGATATGGATCAAACTACTCGGAGTTTAGAGATCAGACCCAAGGAGAATGACATTAGTCGAACTCCTAAGAGTTTGACAAATAGGTCCGAGGAGAATAACATGGATCAAACTACTCGGAGTTTGTAGATTTGGTCCAAGGAGAATGACATGGGTCGAACTCCTCTCCTCGGAGTTTGGCGAATAGGTCCGAGGAGAATGACATGGATCAAACTACTTAGAGTTTGGAGATCAAGTCCGAGGAGAATGAGATGGGTCGAACTCCTCAAAGTTTTGTGAATAGGTCCGATGAGAATGATATTGAATGAACTCTTCATAGTTTGGAGATCAGGTCACATGGGTCGACTTACTAGGAGTTTTTGAGATCAGGTTCAAGGAGAATGACATGGGTTGAACTCCTCAAAGTTTGGCGAATAGATCCGAAGAGAGTAAACTTATTCATTGAGATGCACATATTCTCGCAAAAATTGTGTAGTTGTGGGCATTTAGCCCATTTGGTGGTATTTGGGGTTGATCTTTAGGGCCCATTGGTTGGGCCAAGGTTTCTAATTTTTAGGCCCAATGGCTTGGCCAAGGTTTCTAATTTTGGGGCCCATTGGCTGGGCTAAGGCTTCTAATTTTGGGGTCCATTAGTCGAGCAATGGTTTCTAGAATGCTTCCAAAATTAACGAGGGTGTGTTGAACCGTTGTCCATTCTGGATTTTTGTGAGAAGCCGGGGTGACAGTGGTAGAAAATAAAAAGGGCGTGCTAGTAACAACTAAGGTAGTGACGGGGTGGCGCATGTGCATAGATTATAGGAAACTTAATTCGGCTGCTCGGAAAGACCATTTTCCCTTTCCTTTCATAAGATCAAATTCTAGAAAGGGTGGCTGGCCATCCTTTCTATTGTTTTTTGGATGGTTATTCGGGATACTACCAAATAGGAATTACCTTAGAGGATCAGGAGAAGACCACCTTTACTTGTTCTTTTGGTACTTTTGCTTTTCGAATAATGCCTTTCGGTTTGTGTAATGCACCGGCTACTTTTCAAAGATGTATGATGAGCATTTTTAGTGACATGGTTAAAAATGTGTTGAAGTTTGGAACTTCTTTTGATTTATGTTTATCTAATTTGAAAAATATTTTGTGCAGGTGTGAAGAGAAGAGGCTTGTGCTTAATTGGGAGAAGTGCCATTTTATGGTGTCTTCCGGGATAGTCTTAGGGCATATAGTGTCCGAAAAGGGGATAGAAGTGGATAAATCGAAAATTGAGTTGATCTCTAAACTACCCACTCCTAAGAATATCAAAGATATTAGGTATCTCTTAGGGCATGCCAAGTTTTATAGACGATTTATTCAAAATTTTAGTGCTATCTCTAGACATTTATGTAACCTTTTGATGAAGGATACTGTGTTGAAGTGGAGCCCCGAATGTGAGCAAGCCTTTAGAACACTTATCTCTAAGCTTACAACCGCCCCTATTATGCAATCACCGGATTTTGCCTTGCGTTTTGAGATTATGTGTGATGCCAGTAACTATGCTGTAGGGGCTGTTCTTGGACAAAGAAGGGAGAAAAAACCATTTGTTGTTTATTATGCTAGTAGAACTTTGAATCATTCTCAAATGATGTACACCACAACCGAGAAAGAATCGCTAGCAGTAGTATTCGCATTGGATAAATTTCGCTCTTACTTGATTGGTTCGCCTATCATTATATTCACTGATCATTCCGTCCTTAAATTTCTTTTCTAAAAAACGGATGCTAAGACCAGTTTGATATGTTGGATTTTTCTTTTGCAGGAATTTGACTTGACCATCAAAGACGGTGGAAAATGTTGTAGGGGACCATCTATCTCGCTTGGAATTTAAGAATGATGATGACATTTTGCCCATTCAAGAAGCCTTTCCGGATGAGAACTTATTTTCTATCCTTGGTTACACACCATGGTATGCCGACATTGCAAACTACTTGGTTTCCCGTCAAGTCCCATCTACATGGAGTGCACAAGATAAGCGTAAGTTTTTGGTTGAGGTAAAGAATTTTTATTGGAATGATCCTTATCTTTTTAAATATTGCCCTGACCAAATAATAAAAAGATGCATTCCGGATATGAAAGTTGATAGTGTGTTAACTTTTTGTGATACCTATGCTTGTGGTGGCCACTTCTCTATTAAAAAGACAGCTGTAAAAATATGGCAATGTGGTTTTTATTGGCCTACTCTATTCAAGGATGCTAATGACAATTGTCGATCATGTTAAAGATATCTAAGGTTAGGTTCATTGTCCCATTGTCATATGATGCCTCTCAACCCGATCTTAGTGGTAGAAATCTTTGATTGTTGGGGGATTGATTTTATAGGACCATTCCCACCTTTCTTTGGGTATCTTTACATTTTGCTTGCTATTGATTATGTTTCTAAATGGGTTGAAGCAATACCTAGCCACACTAATGATAATACAATTGTTGTTAAATTTCTTAAAGACCATATCTTATCTAGGTACGGTACTCAACATGTTACCATTAGTGATCAAGGGTCACATTTTTGTAACCGTTCTTTTGAGGCTTTAATGCGCAGGTATGGAGTCACCCATAAGGTTTCTACAAGGAGAATGACATGGATCAAACTACTCAGAGTTTGGAGATCAGGTCCAAGGAAAATGACATAGGTCGAACTCCTCGGATTTTGATGAATAGGTCTGAGGAGAATGACATGGATCAAACTACTCGGAGTTTATAGATCAGATCCAAGGAGAATGACATTAGTCGAACTCCTAAGAGTTTGACAAATAGGTCCGGGGAGAATGACATGGATCAAACTACTCAGAGTTTGTAGATTAGGTCCAAGAAGAATGACATGGGTCGAACTCCTCTCGTCTGAGTTTGGCGAATAAGTCCGAGGAGAATGACATGGATCAAACTACTCAGAGTTTGGAGATCAAGTCCGAGGAGAATGAGATGGGTCGAACTCCTCAGAGTTTGGTGAATAGGTCCGATGAGAATGATATGGAATGAACTCTTCAGAGTTTAGAGATCAGGTCACATGGGTCGACATACTCAGAGTTTTTGAGATCAGGTTCAAGGAGAATGACATGGCTTGGACTCCTTAAAGTTTGGCGAATAGATCCGAAGAGAGTAAACTTGTTCATTGAGATGCACATATTCTCGTAAAAATTGTGTAGTTGTGGGCATTTAGCCTATTTGGTGGTATTTGGGGTTGATCTTTAGGGCTCATTGGTTGGGCCAAGGTTTTTAATTTTTAGGTCCAATGGCTTGGCCAAGGTTTCTAATTTTGGGGCCCATTGGCTGGGCCAAGGCTTCTAATTTTGGTGTCCATTAGTCGAGCAGTGGTTTCTAGAATTCTTCCAAAATTAATGAGGGTGTGTTGAACCGTTGTCCATTCTGGATTATTGTGAGAAGCAACACGTTTCTCGGTTATGCGAAAATACAACACCCGTTATTAGTTTTGTGAAAATACGGCGCCTGTTCTCGGTTACTTGAAAAGACGGCGCATGTTCTCGGTTATGTGAAAAGACACCTCTTCGTTATGGATGATTACAACTATTTTGATTAACTACTCGTTGTGTGAATATCTCTACATAAAGGTGTGGCGGCTTTGTTTATTTCTCACTTAACTAATTTGCAAATAAGAGAATCCTTGAGAGCCTTCAGAGTTTGAGAGATAGAAGGAGCTTGAAGTTCATAAAGATACAAGGAGCTGAGAGTTTGTAGAGTGTTTGGAGTTAATGGGAGCAAAATCTTTGGAGTTTAAAGCTTTGAACTTTTGGCGAGTCTTTTCCTTTTCTTTCAATGTCTTCTAGTAGTGATAAGAGTAGTGATAGCACTAGTAGTCTTATGGAGGCCAAGGTGAGTAGCACATCGATTAGATCCTACGCACTGGTGCCTTATGAGGGAGAGGATGCTACTTCATCCTCGAAAGGTAATCATGCCTTTACGGAGCTCCAAGAAGAAATGGGTGAGGAAACTAGGGAGAATTTAGTTTTTTGTGCTAATTCGAAACCAAACGAGTTAGAGGAGGAGGACCTCCCTACACTTAGGCTCGAATATAGGATTCCTGAGGAGTATGGACTTAAGAATGTTGGGATAGGGGAACAAGCTTATAAAAATCTCAAAGAGGAAGCACCTTTTGAGCTTTGCATGTACACCCACTCCTTAAAAGTAGGCCTCAGGTTCCCTTTACATCACTTCTTCTGCTTCATCTTGAATCACTATAGTATAGCCTTATGCTCGCTAATATCGAACTCGGTGCGTCTATTGATGGCCTTAATATACGTCTACATGAAGGTGCAAGGGATGATGAACGTTAATGTTTTCAAGGCCTTCTTTCAAGTTAGTAAGCACTCAGAGTATGGTTGGGTAGTGATCAACTCGAGGGAAAAGAAGAGGTTGTTGGAAAATAAGCCCACTTCCATCAAACAATGGAAGAAAAAAATTTCTTTGTTCAAAGCGATAAGAGTTTCAATGTTCCATTGAAGTAGGATTTGGACCTTCTAAGGCCCAACAAGAAGCAAAACCTCTTCAGGTGTGAGGTAGATACAGTAACGGATATGGTAGCTGGAGTCATAGACATTACGATTTTGTATAATAATTCAGAGTTAGGTAAGCTCAGACTCTATCCAGAGGGTCTAGAGGGGGATGTAGGTTAGAACCTTTTTACTTCTCATTTTTTTTTCTTTCTATTGCTCAGACTTATGCTTTCCTTGACTTGTTTGCAGAAATTGATGTGATAAAGATTGCTTGGAGAGAGGTGAAGAGGTCAAGGAAGAGGAAACTCGAAGAAGAGGCTCGTGCTGCTGGTCAACCCTCAGAGAAGAGAGGGATTATTAAAGAGCAGCCTTAAGACCCTTTTCCTGCGCCTATCGAGGTTAAGGATTCAATTCCTCCTCCTCTAAGGCCCTTGGTGGTTGGACTTGCATCCGCTTTTCCATCTGCACCTTTAAAGGTTCTAAGGCTAGAGTGCTGTGTGAAGACCACAAACTCGATTTTCGAGAGTGCTAAGATTTCTTGGGAGCACCTGATCGGAGATATCCCTCCTAAAGATCTCGTCAGACTAAGCCATGAGCCCATAGAGGCTCTTACTGGGATAGTGGAGGATCTAGACTCTAAGGTAATTTCTAAACTATTTATTCTTTCATTTTAATTTAATCAAGACCGGGGAATACTGACTTGTATATTTTTTTAGTCGAGCATGGCTTCAGGTATACTGTCTCGCCACTACCTTGATCTCGATAAAAAGTTGGGGGAGATGCACTACTTCAACAAGTAGTTGCATGATCTACTTGCGAAAAATGCCACCGAGATCTTGGACTTGTAGGTTAGCTTGGTTGAGGAAAGAAATGCAAAAGCCCTTACGACGGCTGAGGTAGAGGAGCTTAAGGCCGAAAGGGACATGAACAAAGCTGAGGCGGCGAGTCTTACCATTGAGAAGGAGAAAATTGTAGATGAGGCTATGAAGTAAGCTATGGCGACCTTCAAGGAATCTGAGGATTTCAAGGAGGCCATGAAGAAATATTCAGGGGACTTCTAGCTCATTGGATACAAGGAGGTTATGAAGGCCTTTCCTAAGCAAGACTTCTCTATGCTCGAGTTCTCCGAGGACAAGACCACAGTTGTGAAGGTCAACCGCAATGAGGAGCTAAGGAGGAGGTGCAGACCAAAATATGAGATATCGATGAGTGGGATGCTAAGGAGTAGGGAGTTGTAGGTTTTTCCTTTTATTTCCTTTATGTATGCTAGGATATTAGTGCTTTTGTAAAAACCCCTTTTTTAAATCAATGAAGTATGTTTTTCTTTTCACTTGCTTCTTCTCTGTGTGATGCCTTTCTTAATTTTGTTCAATGAAGGGGAAAGTTCGAGGAGGAAGATATTAAGGCCTCCTCCAAGGGCTTTGCCGTAGTAAAGGAGCTCAGGGCCCTCATTTGTGAGGGGGAAGGACTCTGGGTCCTTAGTTTGATCTTTATGAAACAAGAGAGAAATCCAAGGAAGAGCTCGGGGCCCCTTACTTTAGTAGAAGCAAGAAAGGTTCGAGGAGAAGAGCTCGAGGCTTTTTCCTTGGTCTATCTAAGTAGAATGAGACATTACAATTGTAAAGAAAAAATTGAACTAAATTTTATTGATAATATCTGAGAACTACATAGGTGAATAGGAGAAAATAGGAGAATCTTTACTGATAAAACTTGCGAAGAGTTTCAGCATTCTAAGTTCGAGGTATCAGATTGTCGTTGAGGGCTTCTAACTCAAAGGTCCCAGCTCAGCGGACCCTTTTGATGCGATAGATCCTTCCTAGTTTGGGAGGAGTTTCCTTATTTCTCGAGAATGAGATACTTCATTCTTTCGAAGTACCAAGTTATGCAATCTAAATTTCCTACCTCAGACTCAGGAATTGTAATACCTTGACACCCTCCAGTGATAGGCAGCAAGCTTGATCTAGGCTCTATCTCTTGCCTCATCAATTAGATCAGCGTTCATCCTATGGGCTTTTTCGTTGTTGGCTTTGTTGAAGTTTTGTACCCGCAGCAATGGTGCCCCTATTTCAAGTGGGATAACGTCTTTTGAACCATAAGCCAAGAAAAAAGGAGTCTCTCCAGTGGGAGTTCGTGTAGTCGTCTGGTAGGCCCAGAGGACATTTGGTAAATGTTTGACCCACTATCTGTCAACATCCTCAAGTCTCTTCTTAATTCCTTGGAGGAGAGTTATGTTAGTCACTTGGGCTTGTCTGTTAGCCTAGGGTAGCCTATTGAGGAAAATCAATGCTCGATCTCGAGGTCTTGGCAAAAAGACTTAAACCGAGAGCTATCGAACTGCTTACCATTGTCGGTAATGAGTACTTGGAATACCGAATCGACATACAATTGACTTTCACATGAATTATCAGGTTTGATAATCGGTGATGCTGGCAAGAGGCTCAGCCTCTATCCACTTGGTGAAGTAGTCAGTATCTACTATTAGATGTTTCTTATGCCCTGCAGCTTCTTTGGAAAGAATCGATGATGTTCATTCCCTACATAGTGAAGGGAATTGGACTGGTGATTGATGTTAGTGGGTTATTAGGTCGTTGGGATACGGAGGCATATTGTTAACATGTCTTACATTTCTTGACCATCTTTGTGGCGTCATGGAGCATCTTTGGCCAATAATAAACGTGTCGAAGTATCTTATAGGCCAAAGCTCGACCTTACAGTTGATTACCACATATAGCCTCATGAACCTCTCGGAAGGCATAGTCTGTGTCGGTAAGCCCGAGGCACTTCAGATAGGGGGTCGTAGGCCCTTTTTATACAACTGTCCTTCGATGACAGTATATTGCGAAGCATGATAGATGAACTTTTTTGCTTCATTCCTCTAACTAGGGAGTGTTCCATGTCTTAAGTATAGGAGGATCGGGTCTATCCAAGTTTGTTCCTCAGCCACGGGTATGACCGAAACTTTATCGACGTTGGGTGCAACGAGGGTCTTGAGGTAGGTGGCCTGTGTGAGATTAGACTCTAGAAGATACAAGTCGTTCCAAGGCATCTGCCATTGAATTTTGTGCTCGAGGGCATTTTCGAGATACCTAATAATTTTCGCACCCTTGGCTTCATACTCGTTGGTCATCTAATTTACTACCAGCTGTGAGTCATTGTCTGCTTCCAAGGCTTCAACAGTCAATAACTTAGCCAGTTCATCCCTACGAGAAATGCCTCATACTCAGCCTGGTTATTTGAGACTTTGAATTCGAACCTGAGGGCATACTCTACCGTAAAACTTTCAGGACTGCTGAGGATAAGTTCAGCTCCACTGTCAGTCCTGTTAAAAGATCCATCAACACACAATTTCCAACTCGATGTCTGCTCACCTTTCTCGAACTCCTGCCTCTCAACGGGCATTTTGGGGAACCTGGTTTCCACTATAAAATCTGCTAAGGTCTATGCCTTAATAGCCATCCTGAGTTTGTATCGGATGTTGAACTTTCTCAATTTTATAGACCACTTTACTAGTCTTTCAGAGATGTTTGGTTTGTGGAGTACTTGCCTCACGGGTTGATCAGTTAACATAATGATGGTATGAGCTTCCGAGTTATGATCAGAAAGGCATATGCCATCTTCCCGACGGGGAGATACCTTACCTAGGCATCATGTAGAACCCGACTGTCATAGTAGATGCATTCTGATGCCCACTTTCTTCTCAGATCAAGACTGAGGCCACTACGTCCTTGTAATACTTGTGTAATAAAATAAGGGTAAAGAAATAATTTTACATATATTATATTGAATCAAATAATCCATTGATGAAAGATTTAGTATTGATTTGAAATAATATTTGAAAGATAATATTGAAAATTTTGTTGAAATGAGTTAGAAATTTTTTAAGAAGAAAGTACTGAAAAATTTTAAAGTTTGAAGTTGAAATGAAAGAATTTTGAAGAAAAATATTGACTAAAATTGAAAAAAAAATAATTAAATTTTTTTTGGAAGAAAATATAATTTTTTGGAAGGAAGAAAAGATGAAAAAATGATTTTTAAAGGGTAAATGATAAAACTGTAATTATGTAATGGAAAACGGTAAATTTTAAATGATGGTAGAATTGTAAATAACCAATGAAAAATATGTAAATTGTATTTAAAAAAATCAATCGAAGACTTGATGTGAAGCGGTGAAGTGGCAGAAAAAAAAATCTCTTAATGGTGAAAGAAAGAAAAAAGAAATCTCTGAACGGTGAAAGAAAGAAAAAAAATCTATATATGGCGAAGCAGTGGAGAAAGAAAAAAAGAAGCTTATAAATCTATAAGCTTTAGAGACTTTCTATTTTTTTACCAAATCATGTTTGGTTTCTTTCAATCTTTAATTCAAATTTCTTAGAAAAAAGTTATAAAGAAAATTTCTCCAATATCGGAGATAGTACAGTCATTCAATTACAATAGCAAGATTTCATTATATTTGAGGTTTAATCTCAAGAAATTGCTAAAAGGAGCAAGAAAGGCAAGGAAATGATATACGAGTAGTTTTATGTGCTACGTGGTAAGTTAGATTTACTTTTAGTAATCGATACCAATAAAAATTTGAATTTATGATATTTGAATAAATTGTTGAATTATATTGATTTAATGATGTATTTTCTGTTATATATGATAATTGATTTATTTATTGATTAGGGATTAAATATTATGTTGAATATTAATTATTTAAAAATTTATATTTTAAAAATGATGGATTAATGAAAAATATGGTGAGAAGTTATATGAAATTTTTGAAAATAGGATTGAAAAATTTATATGATATATGAGCAGACAATTTAATAAATATGATGAAATTAGCAATTTTGAAAAAGAGCTAGATAGTTGAATTGAATGCTTTGATGTATATTTGCTTGCATGCTATTGCTCATATACATAAAAGGGAAGACTAAGAAGGTAGCTGGTCTGGCTGAGAAGACTAGGAAGGTAGTTGGTCTGATTGAAACATATTGACATGTGGGAAAACGTTCTCAGATGATAATATGAAATAATGAGACGATGTGATGAAAAAAAAAAGAAGACTTAAACACATTCATTTATTTATTTGGTTATTTTATTATTATTGATTGAGATGCTAAAGTATCAGTCTTGATTGTAAATTATTGATAGACAAATGAGCCTCACAGAGAGACAAATATGATGATAAAGAAATATGAATCTATGATATGATAAAAATTATTTGATTGATTGATTATATGTTGTGAACCTCATAACGAAGTAAATAATGATTTTGAATTGATAATCTCGAGATGATTAAATATATAAGAAGAAAAAATGATTTGTTTGATGATTAATTTAAGAAGAGATTGATAAATGGTTGTAATTATGATGTGAGTAGTGATAATAGAATGTTATTATTGAATTATATGAGATAATAGATGAATGAATATTGAAATATTATTTGAAAGATTGAATTATTATATGTAAAGAAATAGATGATTAATATTGGTGAATTAGAAACGATTGAATTATAAGATGTGACTGGAAGTATATAATGGAGTACTTCTAGTAAATTTAATTCACTGAGTTTTTGAAGTTCACTCCTCATTGTTGAAAATTTTCATGCAGCGGGTAGGGTAGATAGAGTTTAGAGCTGATATTAGAGTAATCACCTTAAGTAAGTCCTGTGGTCAAGTCCTCAGACATTGTAAGAAAGAAAAAATAAAATTTTTAATGAAATCTTTTCATGCATTTTGTTATATTTATATATTGTTTCTGATAGGAGAATAATGATGTATCTTCTCTGAAAAGAGTTAGGGATTGGATATAATTTTTAATTTCAGTTGATGTATTTTTATATTGTTGCATATATGTGTCGTGCTGGAATTTCAAAACGTGACGACACCATTTTGAAGGTGGCCTGCCCGGGATGGGTCAGTATAATTTTGGTATTAGAGCATTAGGTTTTATGATTATGTAGACTGCATAAAAATTTAAAGAAGTGGAAGATTTAAAATAAATTATATCTTAATGCATTGTCTGAGGATGTCGTGTGGACGTGGTAGACCTAGAGTTAGAGTTGCTGACCTGAGAGGGTGTGGTAGGTCCCCAATATTTAGACAAGCTGGGGTTGAGATGGGAGTTGAGTCTGAATCTATGGTTCCTATAAGGGAATGTGTGGATAGTATAATTGGTACTAGTAGAGGTATAAGAGAATATAGGGTTAGGAGAGACAAGATAAGAGAAATTCTTGCTCGTGCTCTTGAGAGAATTAATGTAGCAGATGATATAGCTGATAGTCTATAGCATAGACTAGATGACCAGGCTAGAGTAGAGCTTGAGGTTGTTGCAAATCCATTGAGGGTGGATGTTCAAGAAGGGGAAGGTGAGTTTGTTCACGAGATGTAGAAAGATTGTTTTCTTAGATTCAATAAGTTGAATCCCTTGTTGTTTAGAGGATATATGAATCTTTCTGAGGTTGAGTTGTGGGTGAAGCATGTAGAGAGGTTGTTTGGGGTTTTACTAGTGACGGATAGATAGAGGGGTTGCTTTTACTATGTTCAAGTTATAGGGAAAGGCTTTAGCATGGTGGGAGAATACTCTTCCCAGGCTAAGTGTATATGTTGATAGACCCTTAACTTGGAGTAGGCTTAAGGAGGCCTTTTCTTTTATAAATATTTTTCATATACTTTCAGAGTCCAACAGAAGAGATAGATCATTTATTTGAGGTCAAATATGTTGACCATGGCTCAATATGATAGTAGATTTGTGACCTTGTTGAGGCTTGTACCTGAAATGGTAGATATAGAGTGTTGTGCAATTATCTACCTAAATTAATAAGCAAATATTCGTACTTGTTTTGCTTGCAAGTGCACAAGGTCAACAGTAGCATAGTGTGCAAATGTGAGATCATCTCCATAGGGATTGGTGAATTTCGATTTAGAATCAGTTTCATAATGTAAAATAATATAAATAAATATTGAGTTTAGATCGATAATGATAAGAACATAGGGCTTTGATATCCACCGCTAATCATATTTTTCCCAATAAGTAATGTACCAATGCTCTAGCCTTACCATGAATACCTAATAGTCGTCAACCTAAGGGCTTGGTCCGCTCTTTAAGCTATTGATCTCCCTAAGCACCAAGTTAGGCATGGTGTATACTCTAACTCTTTTCTCTCTTAAAGGATTCAGCATGATGTATACTGAGTTGTTCTCGAAGAGACCATTAGGTCTGTGGAAATCGACAACCACACGAGACCTAGGGCATGTTATATACTCCTGGTTTCCCATGTTGATTAACCCAAGAATCCGGTGTGGATTTCTTTTGTTACTATTGCCAGACCTAGTACTTGGTCATTTAAATTGGTCTAACTAACTAATCCATACCACATGCATACGTTGATCAGACAAACACATATGAGGAATTCAATATAACATGCATTAATCAATTAAAGCATCGTAACATAGCTATTTGCAAAGGCAACAATACTCATATATAGAAAAGCATAACTAGGGCTTCAATTAAGCCCTGTGAAGGAGTTAGTTACACATGCTGATTATGCTGAACATCATAAACTAAACTAAGTAGAAAAGATAAAACCCGAACAATACTGTGGAGACGAGTCGTCAATTCCTCTCCAAAGCTTACAACTCAAAGCCAAATCAAAAGATGAAGTTTCTGTGTTTTACAAGCCTATGTATAGGGTTCTAAGGACACCTTGAAACCCTAATTTCCAAAATAAGACTCGGAGATATCTTTCCAAAACTGGCTCTGTCGCCTCTTTGTACGTGTGCGCTTGATCTCATGATCTTGCGCTCGAGCGCATGGTTGCGCTCGAGCCTTCTAGTTGTGCGCACGAGTGCTTGTGCGTTCTATCACAGAAATTTTGTGCTCGATCGCACTTAGTTGGTTCTAGATCTTCAGTTTTCTTCCTTAGAGCTCCAAAATACTATATTTTCTTCAAAAACTTATAAAAATACAAAAATGAAGTAGAATATACTAAAATACTTAAACTAATTGAAAAGCAAAATCAAAGATAAATTCATCTTTCATGATTTTTGAAAATTTAGGTTGCACATAAAACCGTGATGTTTGTTCATGAGCAGACTTAAAATATAAACACATCTTTGTAATGTATAATGGTTTTGAATTCTAATTACTTGCACAAGGCTGGTTTAAGGCATCACAAGTTCGACTTAGTGTGTGGTGAATTAGCACATAAAAGATGAAGCTTCCAAATAATTCCAATGTATAGTGTTTCGGTGTCCATACATTCATCACATTCCCTATCAGAATGAACAATAATGGCATAGTTTTATTTCCTTCCTTTTTCTTTTATCATGAGAATTTTTCCACGTTATGTTTCATTAAGCTTTCTAATTGACCCATGTAGCGAGTGTTTAGCCAATGACTCCCAAACCATATGGTTTTGGGGCATTAGGTGTAAAGACACCCCTAGGGACTTACTAACTCGAGCAAAAAAGGCTACGAAACTAACTGGTCTTAATGTTGCCAAGCCAAATTCCCATCTTTTAACATGAACACCCACTGCTTACTTAGGCAAGAGGTCCAATTACTTAGTGGAAACTTGATTTAATGATCATTGTACGCATTATTCCCACCTTTTGACGTGAACACTCACTGCTTACTGAGGCAAGAGGTCTAGTTACTCAGTGGAAACTTGATTTAATGATCATTAGGAGCATTTTATTTTCTTTTTTTATGCAACAAACATTTTTTTTCTATTTTTCTATGCCAAAGTGTTCTTCTAACAAGTTATCCGATTACAGTTAGGTCATGGAAACATATACATAAAAATTATATGTCATACCCCACACAATTATGTTCTAATGTGCTCGTGTCAGATTTAGATCAAACTTTTGAATTCTTAAGTGCCTTGAGGTAGGTAATTAAACTTTTAAAACTTTTATTACTAGACTAGGTGTTCTAGATTTTAAGCTTACTGATGAAGTTTTATCATAATATTTGTTTTAAATCAACCAAAATTTTCAAAATACTATGAACACGCATTTATCTTAAGAATACGAAGAAAAAAAACTAGGATAGAGTGTGTGAATATGTCTCCCATACCCCCAAACTTAATGCACACATTGTCCCCAATGTGTGAGTGACATGGAAAGATCTGACGTGGGAGATGGAGAACTAGACAGCTGGCATGGCTTGTAGCACGCCCCCAAACTTGAACTGGATGCACTCACTATGTCCTTGAAAAAGAAAAACAAACATAATACTGAAAAACAAGAAATACCAATAAGAAACAGTTATATAAAATTAAATACTAACAAGAAATAAAAGACAATACTAGAAATAAAAGGATATGTGGTGCCTCCCATGAGCGCTAAGTTTTACATCTTCAGCTAGACGGGGTACCCTCTCACTGCTAGTCTCCAGGTGGTGCAGTCGATGAGGTACTGGGTGGGTGAAGTAGTCAGTCGTGGATGGCCTGGAGCATCACCTCGTGTCTCACAAAGCTTGCGTCCAAGCCATCGATGCGCTGATGTATCAATAATGTTGCCTACCTATCCTCCCGATGAATTTCAGAGAGCTCACATCGTAAAGAGGATAACTCCTCTAGAAGGTGCTAGTACTTGGTGAATCCTATATCTGGCTGGTCCTCCTCCCAAGTAGGGCTCTCTCTGGGGTGCTCGATGTCCATGGGATCATCCTCCACAGGCTTATTAGCAGGTACATGCCCACGGGGTCCTCGGGGCATATGGGACTGACTCAGGCTCCACTGGCTCCTCCCAAAGAATGGGTGGTCACTCACTGGTCCATCAATGGATGAGCCATTGATCCCCTTCTTCTTAAAGATATGGCTGAGGAGGAACGGGAAAGGGAGCCCCCATGCATTCGTCGTGGTGGTCTGACGGTCGTGCACGTGGTCTCAGAACTTATGGACATGGCTCCATATGACTTCGGGGATAGAATACCAATGACCATGGTGAAATGCATACAAGGCCTATAGGCACTGGTCCCTTCTCTGAGTCTTGTGCCCCAATAGGCACACATTCTGCTGGAGGATGGAGTCCACGAGCCAAAGTTGGGGAGGCAACTTCGATCGGCTCCCCGCATTATTGTGCCGATCAGCGTACTGACCCGCACACTTATCCTCAATGATGTGGGGCAGTGGAAAAGGCTCTGGCTGCTCCTCCGTCTAGGTGTCCTCAGGAGGGGACTCATCACAACAGTGAAGGGCAGCAACGATGCCAGCAGTGGTCACCTCGATGAACTTACTCTGGACCGAGGAAGAGAGGATCTCCGATCTGTTGCAGTCGTAGGATAAGTTATCGTAGAACTGGACCACAAACCGGGTGTATGCAATCAAACAAATAGGCTTGAATAACCTCTTTAGTCCCCAGTGTCTGAATTCTTGAACAGCCCATCGAGTGGCATCCAAGCTTTGAAAGTCGGCATCGATGTTAAAAGTAGTCTCGAACAAGATTTCTCGTTGTTCGAAACTGGGGAAGTGGAGGCAACTTGTTTAGGCATTTTGGGCTAGCTTCTGTCAAATTTGCGCTCGATCACAATTGGGGTGCGCTTGATCACACTTGATGACCTGCGCTCGATCACAGATGCCTTGCGCTCGAGCGCGCTGGGTCAGGCAATTTGTCAAACATTTTGTAAGCGACAGATGTGGGAAGCTGTGGGCAGCACCCTAATACGATCTCCACCTCCTGTAAAAAACAACCACACAACCAACACAACATACGGTGTATGCACTAATTAGTAAAATATAAATCCAAAACATGTGTGATTGTGTGTGGTAATAAACTAAGTAGAAAAGAAAAACGGGTACGTGCGTACCTGGTGTGCACGTGAATGGGAGCAGTTGTTAAGGGGGAAATGATAATGATGAGTGAAATGGAGTGAGAGTGAGAGTGCGAGTGAGAGTGCTAAATGATAAGTGAGATGGAGTGAGAGTGAAATTGCTAGGTGATATGGAGAGTGCGAGAGAGAGAGAGAGACAGAGTGTGTGAGGGGGAGTAAATGTAACAGTTTAACAAAATCAGGTGTTTTTAAACTTAACACGTGACTTTCTGCCCCGAGTGCGCTTGAGCGCATGGTGAGTCCGCTTGATCGCACTTGTGCGCATGTGTGTCAGTTAGTGTGGTACGCTCGTGCGCTATGGAGCGCAGGGCGAGAGTGCGCTAGAGCGCAAGGCAGCAAGTATGAAAACTAAACTCTAAAAGGACTAAGAGGATAAAATAATGTTAATGAGTTAGAAACAATACAACTATACCATACTTTAGTGGCCTCAGTACCACTGACCTCAATAGAGGTGCTTAAGCTACATGGTTATCAACGTTGGAACTGCTCAAGCGCTCTCTTGCTGCAGTGCTACTCTCTTTGAAGGGGGCACTTAGAGCCCACATCATGTGGCTCAAATGCTCTTGGTTCAGCTATATACTGGACAAATTGAAGAGCCAAGTCTTCATCTCTAGGAGGCAAGTTGATATCAAGGTATGGTTTGACACTGTGTCCATTTACTGTGAATGTCTGATTGCCATTTGAACCATGAATCTCCAAAGCACCATGAAGAATGACCTTGGTGAGCACATAAGGACCAGACCATCAGGATTTTAGTTTACCTGGGAACAGTCTTAATCATGAGTTGTAGAGCAACACCCTTTGTCCCATATGAAACTCTTTCCTTACCAGTTGTCTATCATGATAGGCTTTTGTCCTTTCTTTGTAGAGCTTGGCATTCTCATATGCATCATACCTTAATTCTTCCAGCTCATTTAAGTGTAGCTTCCTCTTCTCACCTGCTTGTTTCATATCAAAATTGAATTGTTTAATGGTCCAATATGCTCGATGTTCTAGCTCCACTGGAAAATGGCATGCTTTCCCAAAGACTAAGCGGTATGGAGACATTCCAATTGGTGTCTTATAAGCTATCCTATATGCCCATAGAGCATCATTTAACCAATCCTTCTGACTAGGATTCATGGTTGTCTCTAGGATTCTTTTGATTTCTCGGTTATTTATCTCCACTTGACCACTGGTCTGAAGGTGATATGGAGTGACAACTTTATGGGTGATCCCAAATTTTTTGATGAGTGCGGCAAAAGAATGATGATGAAAGTGGCTGCCACCATCACTGATGATTGCTTGTGGAGTCCCAAACGGGGTAAAGATGTTATCTTGTAGAAACTTCACAACCACTTTGTGATCATTAGTCTTTAAGGAGATAGCCTCGACCCATTTAGACATGTAATCCACACCCACAACAATATACAAATAACCAAAGGAGTTAGGGAATGGACCCATGAAATCAATGCCCCATACATAAAAAAGTTCTACTATATGAATATTTTGTAGGGGCATTTGATTTCAGGATGAGATGTTACCTGTCCGCTGGCATCTATCACATGAGCTACAAAATGAGAAGGCATTTTTAAACAGATTAAACTAATAAAAATCGCACTGTAATACCTCAAAATGTCTTCCACAAGCAAACTGATGGCAATATTGTAATAAGCTCAAGTACTCCTCTTCTGAGACACACCTTCTGATGATTTGATCGGGATAGAATTTGAATAGGTAGGGATCATCCCAATGGTAGTGTCTAGACATAGATATCAACCACTTCTTTCCTTGACTATTCATACCTGGAGGAAAAACCTTAGCAGTTAGATAATTGACAATATCAGCATACCATGGAAGTGTTACCTCTAGTGCGAATAATTGTTTATCGGGGAAGTTCTCATTCAAAGGCAGCTCATTTTTTGTCATCCTCATAAGGTAGCCTTGATAAATGATCTGCAACCACATTTTCACTGCCCTTCTTGTCATTGATCTCCAAGTCAAATTCTTGTACTAGGAGTACCCATCTGATTAACCTAGGCTTTGCATCTTTCTTAGAAAACAGATATCTCAAAGCAGCATGATCAGTAAATACAATAACCTTATAGCCAACCAAATATGATCTAAACTTCTCTAAAGCAAAAATAACAGCTAACAATTCCTTTTCAGTAGTAGAATAGTTAAGCTGAGCATCATGTAAAGTTCTAGTAACATAGTAAATAGTATGAGGTACCTTATTGACTGTCTGACTAAGACAGCTCCCAAGGCAAAGTCACTAGCATCGCACATCAACTCGAATGGAAGATTCCAATCTGGTGCCATCGTTATTGGTGCGGAGGTGAGCACATCTTTCAATGTGTTGAAAGCTTTCATACATTTATCAGTCCATTCGAACTTGGTATCTTTAGCTAACAATGCACATAGAGGTCTAGATATCTTGGAGAAATCCTTGATGAATCATCTGTAGAATCCAGCATGTCCAAGGAAACTTCTGACTCCCTTGACTGTTAGAGGAGGAGGTAGCTTTGAAATGATGTCTATTTTAGCTTTGTCTACCTCAATACTTTTGTTGGAGATGGAATGACCCAACACAATGCCTTGTTGAACCATAAAGTGACATTTCTCCCAATTCAGCACTAAGTTGCTTTCTTCAAATCTCTTTAGGACACTCTCTAAATGATTTAGGAATTCATCAAAGGTAAACCCAAAAATACTAAAATCATCCATGGATACCTCAATGAATTTCTCCACCATATCGAAAAATATACTCATCATACATCTTTGAAAGGTGGCTGGTGCATTGCATAAGCCGAATGGCATCCTTCTATACGCAAATGTACCAAAAGGACATGTGAAGGTAGCCTTTTCTTGATCTTCAGGTGCTATAGCAATCTAGTTGTAACCACTATACCCATCCAAGAAACAATAGCAGCTATAGCCAGCTAATCTTTCTGTAATCGATACACACCCTCCAACCAGTCGTTATTCTTGTAGGTATGAGCTCCTCATCTTCATTCTTCACCACTGTGATCCCACTCTTTTTCAGAACAACTTGAACAAGACTTACCCATTTACTGTCTGAGATGGGGTAGATAATGCCAACATCTAATAGTTTTAAAACTTTTACCTTTACTACCTCTTTTATGTGTGAGTTGAGTCTTCTTTGAGCATCTCGAGTGGGTTTTGCTTTATCCTCAAGGTATATTACTTAAGTAATACTCATTAGTGCTTAATTAAGATTTTTGTTACTATCAAAATCATTCAGGGTCAACAATCTCCCCCTTTTTGATGGTGACAAAAATCTTAAGAATAAGGTTTAACAAGATCTCTAATATTCTTATTTTTCTCCCCCTTTTTGTCATAATGAAAAAGGGTGGATTTCAAAGAAGAGCTCCCCCTCAAAATATGCTATTGAAAATATTTTGATGAAACATATTGAGAAAAGAATCGTTTTACAAGATATCAAGAAATATAAAACAATAGGTTTGGACTCATTGCTTGATTTACCAATAGGTTTTCTCTTTTACCAATAAATCAGATTTTCTCCCCCTTTCAAAAGGTCTAAAGTAATTATTTTTAACTTTTAAGAGAAATAAAATTGGATAAAACTTAACAGGCCTTATTGGTAGTTGATTGATTGAATAATCAAGATAAAAAAGCTCATCAACTACTCAAAAAGATGTTCAAATTGGAAATATCTATAAGTATTTGAAAAAAAATTACTTCCCCTGCATATATGCACCGAAATATAATTTTTAATTATCAATCAAATATCATTTTCAAGGTATGTTAGATTCAATAATTAGATGATTATCAATTCAATGCAAAGATAATCATTAATTTCAAACTCAAGCATATATATTAGAAAGTTTCATATTAAGCTCATGCTTGATAGATAAATAACTCAAAAGTAATTCTCAAATCTAAATTCAAGCTCATCACTTGATTTATCCAATGCCAAATCAAAGAGAATTTATCAAAGAACAATTAATATTTGAGTATTAAATTGCTCCAAACAAGGATTTGATCTAATAGACAACTGGAGAAGACTTACCAGTCATCTGGAGTTTTTGACAGAGAGTTACCAGTCGACTGGGTCAAAATTATCAGTCGACTGGAAGATCTGGCAGAGACTTACCAGTCGACTGGGTCACATGTACCAGTCGACTGGACCCTTAGTAAAATTTTTAGTCTTGAATTTTTAGCACGAATTTGTTTATCTATAACATTTTTGAGTGAGGGAAATAATTAAACAATGATTAATACTCTTTCACTCAATGTCAAACATGCAAATGATGAAATGAGATGCAATTAAACATTCAGTTTATCAAAATCAAACAATCCCATCAACATTCTAATCTTACAAAAACTAGCTTCACTTAGGGGTTTTGTAAGAATGTCAGCTATTTGATCTTCTGAAGGTATGAATTCTAGTCTTATATCACTTTTTTGAGCATGGTCTCTTAAGAAATGATGTCTAATTTCTATGTGCTATGTTCTAGAGCGCTGAATAGGGTTCTTGGTTAGGTTGATAGCACTAGTATTATCACAAAATATAGGAATATTTTTGAGACTCATGCCATAGTCTTCTAGTTGTTGTTTCATCCATAGTACTTGGGCACAACAACTGCCAGCTGCTACATATTCCGCCTCAGAGGTTGATAGTGCAACTGAATTCTGTTTCTTGGAGAACCAAGAAGTTAACATAACACCTAAGAATTGGCATGTTCCACTTGTGCTTTTTCTATCTAACCTACATCCAGCAAAATCAGCATCCGAATATCCTACTAGCTCAAAAGATGATTCTCTAGAGTACCATAATCCTATGGTCTAGGTTCCTTGTAGATATCTAAGGATTCTTTTTACTGCAACTACATGTGATTCCATAGGATTAGACTGAAATCTAGCACACATGTATACACTGAACATTATATCAAGTCTACTTGCAGTCAAATAAAGTAAAGCACCTATCATGCTTCTATAATATTTAGAATCTACAGTTTTACCTCCTTCATCAAGATCAAGTTTAGTAGTTGTGCTCATAGGCGTTCCAAGTGGCTTTGTAACGGGATTTAGGATCAAGGTGGGAAATATTTGGGAATGTAGCTCAAAAGCCATCGAAACTAGTGGAGCAAAAATGAATCAACTCAAGCTTGAATATATAAGACATGTAAAACCAATCACTCTATTCAGCAACTTCTTCGATTTGGCTTTAAAGCATTCAAACCATGTAAAACTCCTGCATTGAAAAAGAGATTATTCAAAGGAACACTTTCGTTTGCAGCAGGGAACAATCCTTCACAACAGCTTTCATCTTTGTATATATCACGTATAAACAGACCCCTTTCTTGGAATTTTAGGAGGAATTATGAACATGGATAGTTTGTAACATTAATAGCAATTTCCTCCATCACTTCCTTCCTTTTTTTTTAACAATATTACATTAACAATGGAACTCATGAATCCAAACACCCCCACATTTATTTCTTGAACACCCATACATATCATAATGATGAACAATGCTCCACTAGTTTTATGGCTTGGGTAAAGGCATTGTTTTTCGGGTTTAAAGCTTGTAACATATGTTCACAATAATAAAAAAAATAATAATAAAGCTCAAAGGGGTTCAACAAAGGGGAAAAATTAATTACAAAGTAGGCTATTTGACTTATGTAGCTTATAATAAAGAGGGTCTTAATCATGTTCATGTATGCATGTGTCAATATGACCTTGAAGAGAATCAAGGCAAGTTCTAGAGAAACAAATCCATTGAAGAATATCTCACATGAAAGAAAATAGTGAGACTGATATGGATGTGTCAGTCTAAAGGCTCAAAATCTCACCAGCTTTTGTCTACTAAATTTAGTCACTACCATTCTCAAGGTAAATAACTAGACTAAATTAATTCTAAGTTGAAAGATTACTTATTCAATCATGTTATGAATTTTTCAAGTTTAATTGAATCTTGGTCATGACATACACAATCAAAATTTGTTGGAAACCACAAAAACAAAAAGTAAATTTTTTTTTTTAGAAACTGATTACACCCAAAGAATAATGCGGTAGTTGTAGCACAACTTTAGGGTGTCGATTCCACAGGAAGGCAAATTAAAAGAATAGTAGAAGGTACAAAGAAACTAAAGAAAAATATCAAGTGATTAATAGAGAACATAGATTGCTTGTAAAGGCAAATTTAAAACAAAGTAAAGTGAAACAGTAAAGCGAAACAATAAAGTGTCGGGAATCCCTTGAACAAATCTGGTATTTTAATTATTCTTAATTCACTGGATAACTCAATTGGGAACTCAATTCCAAAATTCCCAATCGGAAGGTGTAGATTTATGAACAAGATTAAACCAAATATAACCCTTTGAAATATCATTCACCACTTTTAAAATACGTAAATTATTATCACTATTGAGAAAATCCAACGACGACAATATACTCAGGAAGCGATATTGCAACAAAGAACTAAATCAATATAGATAAATAATTGATCCCAGCATAATCAAAGACCTAATCCATTCAATAAAAAAAAGCATGACTGAATCTATAAACAGAATAAACTCTATGACTATTCGGAAAGGAAGACATCACTAATAAATTGCGAATAATAAAACAAAAGAGTTTTAATAATTAAAGATCAAATACATAAATTAAAAATAAAAAATACCATCAATTGTACAAATTCATCCCTAGCCCCACTTGAGAATTTAGTTACCCATAAATATAATGGACAACAAAAATCTCAAGGGAAAATTTGAACTCTGTGTGAGCATCCCCACTTGGTAGTGGAGATTCCCCAGATTGCTCCCAAAAGCCCTTCAGATTGCTCTGATTGGTAGCAAAGTCCTCCAGACTGCACACTGTTTTGTAGGAAAGCCTTGGAGATTGCCCACCTTGGTAGCAAGGTCTCTGAGATTGCACACCTTGGTAGCAAAGCCTCCGAGATTGCCTATCCATTTGATGAAGTGAAATAGGGCTTTTGTAGGGGAACTCCATGAGTGCAATGTGTTTCCAATCCTATGTGGGATATGGGATATAAAAATATGTTTCTAACCGATGTGGGATGTGGGATTTAAGGCTTCACATGCCCTTCAAAACTTCTGCCCACGTTGAAATCCTGCACAACCTGACCTTTGTCTACTAAAACTGCCATAACTTTCTCTAGAGAAATCATATTTGTGAGCCGTAAAATTCCCTAGAAAATAGACATTCGGATCTTTCCAAGCATATATGCTCATCTCATAGTTCTTTCTGAATCAATACAGTTTAATCCATAAAAATGACTGATCTGTATGGGAATTCTAGCAATTTAATGAAACTACTTTCCAAGTGCTTGTAAACCTGTAAAACAACCAAAAACCAACTCAAAATAACAAATTTCTTAGCTAACAAATGTAAATTAAGGGGCCTAAATATGCAATATTTGGCACTCATCAATTACGCCTAAACTTACATTTTGCTAATCCCTTAGCTAAGTAAAATAAAATAATAAAAAAAACTAAATGAAAACAAAGAACATAAAGATAAGTTCATCATTCATGGTATCCTAAAATTTAAGCATCATACAAAACCATGGTATTCATTCATGAGCAAGCTTAAAATGTAAACCTATCTTCGCAATGAATTGGAATTTTAAAATTTAATTACTTACAAAAGGCAGGCTAAGGTATCACAAGTCTGATTCAGTGTAAAGTGAATAGCATATAAAGATAAGGCTTTGAAATAACTTCAATGTGCAATGTTTCCATGTCTCAATATTCATAGAATTTCTCATCAGAATGAACAACGATGACATAGTTTTATTTGCTTCTCTTTTTTATTATAAGGTTCTGCTATGTTTAGTTCCCTTAAGCTTTCTAATTGACCCATGTAGCGAGTGTTGAGTTAATGACATTATTTTGTGCTAATGTGCTCGTGTAAGATCAGATCAAATATGTGAATTCTCAAATGTCTAAAAGAAGTAAAAAAATTTTAAAACTCTATCATCAAATCATGTATTCAAGATTTTAAGCTCACCAATGACATCACATCATAGTATTTGTTTAGATCAACCAAAATTTCAAAATAACACGAGCATGCATTTATTTGCCTATCTATTATGTCAACCATACTACATATTCTATTAAAAAAGGTAAATATTACATTTACTGGCAGCTAGGGTTTCTGGTAGCTAGGGTTGGTCTCCTTACGGCGCCCCCACCCTCTAATGGCCCTACCGCCGGCGCGGAACGTCGAAAATGGTGATAATCTGGTGAAATCTTTATGCACATGCGGTTGCTAATTCGGTGGAAAATTCATCTTATAAAATTCTATTGAGATTTTTGGTGGATGTTAATGGAGAATTAGGTTTCATCTTTATGGAAACAGAAACGGTTAAAGCAGCAGAAGATTACAAGTTTGCCATTGTTATGAAGTTTATGCATGCAAGACCATCGATTGATAACATTAGATTGAATGTGGTCAAGAAATGGGGTTTGGTGGAAATCCCAACGATCAGTTTTATGGATGATTATTATGTCCTTATTCAGATGAAAAATGAACGTGATTTTGTGCATGGATGGGCACATGAAGGAAAAACGATGGATAGATATTCTTTTCGGCTGTTTAAATGGACCAAGGATTATAATTTATATAAAGAATCTTCATTGGCTCCTCAATGGATTTTTCTACCTGGTCTACCAATGCACCTTTATCGACGTGATTGTCTTCAAATTTTTGCAACTTGCTTCGACAAATATCTTGGGACAGATAATGCCACATTGAATTGAACTAGAGCGACGAGTGCAAGAATATGTGTAGAAGTGGATCTGACTATGGAACCAGTGAAAGGTTTCCCCATTATGGTTTCTCCAACAAAGTGTATATGGCAGGAGGCAAGATATGAGAAGTAAGGTTTCTATTTTGAGAAGTGCCATCAACAAGGACATACAGTAGTTGTTTGTAGGGTCAGAGAGGGTCTTAAAGTTGAAAGGAAATTGAAAGAAAAGAAGAGAATTTGGCAGCCGATCCAAAAAAATATAATAGAGGAAGCTTCGGGGTCCAAGGATGGGCTGGATACAGAGGAAAATGTGGTATTGGCTAATGACAATGTATCAAACAGTTTAGAAAAAAATTGTGACAAGCAGAATAATGCTGTGCGGGTAGACAACAATGAGGCAGTCATTTGTCCGGATGGTGTCATGATCGAAAATGAGTTAAATAAAGGTGTTTATGTAGATAACCAATAGAAAGATAGTGATGAGGAATGTGAGGAAGTTTGGTGTGATGAATTGGAGGTGGTTCCTGAAACAGCGAAAACATATATGGTTCCGGAAACAGGGCAGACGCATGTGGTTCCAAAAACAGGGCAGCCGCAGGTGGGTATTGAAAAACTTCCAGTGTTAGCTGGGAATTTAAACGTGACAAAAAATTTTGCTGATGTTGTTGAAAAAATAACAGAGGAATTAGCTTTGAGTTTCTATTTAGATCGGGAGGAAGGAGAAATTACAGGCCTAAAGGGGAAAGAAAAAGCTTATGATTCAGACAGAGTTACTCAGTCACATCTTGGATTTAAGGGAGATGGAATAGTGAGGAAGTCTCAGCGAGTCCACACCCGTTCTCAGAAATTAAATTTATGATTGACACAATTTTATATTGGAATGTTAGAGGGCTGAGGAGTTCGAAGAAGAGATTGAAGTTGTTACTCATGAAGAATAATGTTTCCATTTGTGCGATTGCTGAACCTTTTGCTGGTGAAAATTGGATGACTGAAATGGGTAGTTTTTTGGTCTTTTAATTATTTTTGCTCTAACCAATGTGCTGGGGGAAAGCTTTGGATATTTTGGAAGGATTCAGATGGTTTTCAGGTGTTGTCTTGCACTGCCCAACTGATCACGGGTTGGTTGATGTTGGCAAATCAAAGAGTGTTTCTCACATTTGTTTATGCCAAATGTACATACACTGAGAGAAGGGCACTATGGGCTGATTTGGAACATAGACAGAGGAATGATTGCCCTTGGATGGTTTTGGGTGATTTTAATGCTATTTGTATTGATTCTGAAAGAATTAGTGGTCAACCGAGACCATTAATTTCTATGTTAAATTTTAATGACTGCCTGGACAAGTGTGGGCTATTTGATCTCCCGAGTAGTGGACAAACTATATCTTGGTGTAATGGGCACGAAGGAGTGGCTAGGAGCTGGGTGAAGTTGGATAGAGCGGTGATTAATAATGTTTTTTCGGCTCGTTACACGTTGGCTCATTTAAAGTATTTGAGTCGTAAATATTCTGATCATTGCCCCATGATTGTGAATTTGGAGAGGCCATCAGTATTTTATAGTCCAGCTCATTTTCATTTTCAGAATATGTGGTGTCTCCATGAGAATTTTTTGTCGTGTGTTCAGGAAGCATGGCATTGTCCAAACTCAGGTTTCGGATTAGTGAAGTTAGCTATTCGACTCAAGAGAACCAAGGTTGCTTTACGAGCTTAGAATAAGAATGTGTTCGGACATGTAGATTCCAACTTGAAAACTCTTGAGGGGAGGCTGGAATTTTTAGAAAACCAATTGCAAATTGGCTTTACAGAAGATGTGGAAGAGGACTATTTGGTGATGAAACTTGAAATTAATGTTTGGGAGAAAAGAGAGGCTATTCGGTTGGGTTAAATAGCTAAACAGAAATGGCTGGTTGAAAGGGATAATAATATGAAATTTTTCCATTCAGTAGTAAATCAGAGGCGAAGGAAGTGCCAGATCTCTAGGATGGTCCTCGGTGATGGAACGGTTTTGAACAGTCCTGAAGAAGTACACCAAGGTGCTGCACAGTATTTTCGAAATTTACTCACTACCTCCGTTGATGTGGAGCAGAGCAATTTAGCTAATATTCTTGATCATATTATTACGGAAAAGGAGAATGCGATGCTTTGTCTAGAGCCTACTAAGATTGAAGTTAAAGAGGCTTTGTCCTCTATTCCAAAGCAAAGTAGTTAGGGACCAGACGAATTTGGCTCAGATTTTTACTTGACTTGCTGGGAGTTCATTAAAGAAGATATTATTGAGGCTGCAAAAGACTTTTTTCGGGGGTCGTCGCTTCCCAAGTTTTACTCTTCTTCCTTTATTGTTTTAATTCTGAAAGTGCCGAATCCTTCTAGCTTTGACAAATTCAGGCCGATCAGTTTGTGCTCTATGGCTTACAAGATTTTTTCAAAAATTAATGTAACTCGTTTATCTCGGGTGATTCTTAAACTGGTCTCACGTGAACAAGGTGCCTTTGTTCCTGCAATGAGCATCTTTGATAATATTTCACTTGCATAAGAAATGGTCCATTCATTGCATTGTAAATCTATGGGTGGTAATGTGATGGTGAAAATAGCTATGGCCAAGGTGTATGATAGAGTTCATTGGGGTTTCCTTCTGAAGGTTTTACATACGGTTGGCTTTTCGAATCAGTTTTGTAATTTGATAAGTCAATGTGTGAAGTCGCCGTGGTTTTCAGTAATGATGAATGGGACCTTTAAAGATTTTTTCCAATCAACCTGGGGCCTGAGACAAGGGGATCCATTATCACCTTACTTATTCATTATTACAGAAGAAGTTTTGACAAGGCTACTTAGAACTAATTTTGATGTAGGACGGATTGGAAGATTCTCTCATCCGATGGGGGCACCTTTGATTTCGCACCTTCTTTATGCTGATGATCTTTTAATTTTTGCTAATGGTCGAAAAACGTCTATGAAGGGGCTCATGGACACTCTTGCGACGTATGAAAAATGGTCGGGGCAGGAAATTAGTAAGGAAAAATCAGCAATTTTTCTTTCTAAACTCATTAATCCAGCTCGAAAACATATGTTGTTAAGGAGTACAGGTTTCACAGAAGGAAAATTTCTGGTGACTTATTTGGGTGCACCTTTGGTTACTGGTAGATTGTTATCTCGTACTATTGAGCCACTAGTTGAAAAGATCAGGAAAAAAGTGGCGACCTGGAAGGGTAGGTTACTTTCCCAAGGTGCTCGTTTGATATTACTTAGGCATGTTTTATCTAGTATGCCTATTCATATTTTATCTGTGGTTAATGTACCAAAGTCCACTATAGAGCGGATACATTCTATTATGGCCAATTTTTTTTGGGGTGATAAGGAGGGTAAGAGGAAATTGCATTGGCGATCTTGGTCAAACATTTGCAAGCCTACTAAAGAAGGAGGTTTGGGACTAAGAGATCTACAGGAAGTCCAAAAATTGTTCCACATGAAATTTGCGTATAAGATTTTGACGTCTGAAGGTTTGTGGGCAGATTTTTTCAAAGCTAAGTACCTAAGAAATGGCCACCCTATGTCTAGTGCAAGGAGAGCTTCTAAATCACCTTTTTGGAGATCAATTATGGCATATGTTCCGGAAGTCATGGATAATTTCAAGGTTCTATTGAGGGGCAAAAACTCTTTCTTCTGGTATGATAGATGGTTGGCATCTGGACCTCAATCAGTTAGGATTGCTGATATTCCAAACAAATAACTTCAGATTAAAGAATGTTGGGTGGATTGAGATGTTGAGGGATCTTTGTGGGGGATGAGAACATGGAAGAAATTATTGAAACTATAATAAATGGGCGTGACAGGTTGGATATTTGTGCCTGGATACCATCCCCTGATGGTAAGTTCACAACAGCTTTAGCTTTGGAGGTTGTTCGGAAACAACAGGAGATTTTGCCGTGGCATGACTGGTTCTGGAACAAAATTCTGCCAAGAAAATTATCCATCTGTAATTGGAAAGCTTGGTTCAATAGCCTTGCAATGGATGAAAGAGTGCAAGCGAAGGGGATATCACTTGCGTCGGCTTGTGATTGCTACTGTCTACTAGGCAGGGAATCGATTGATCATGCCTTAGCTACCAAAAATATTGCTGCTCAGATATGGGATCATGCAAGTAAATTTTTGAATGTCCCATGTCTGCATTTTGATACTTGGAAGGCTACTTTATATGCATGGATGATAATGGCAAAGAAGGCTTCATTATCTGGTAATTTAATTGGCCTGCTTCTGTGCATCATTACGTGGTGTTTATGGAATAGTAGATGTAAAGCCAGAATGGAGGGACTAAAAGCTTGTGTAGAACAAGTATGGAGGTAGGTTAAAATGTGGATTAAAAGCCTGGCTATAGAATTAAAGGTGCTAAAAAATTTGTCTGATTAAGATGTTCGCTTGATGACTGATTTTAACTTGGTTTCGCCCAAAGCTGCTACTGTCCGAAAATATAGGCTAGTGTGGTGGTTGAAACCCCCTTGTGGTTGGGTTAAAATTAATTGTGACAGCAGTGTTAGAAATAACCCGGGTTCATCAGGGGGTGGTGGTATCTTGAGAGATGCTAATGGTGACTTTAAATGAGCTTTTTCTAGTCATTACGGATTTGGCTCTAATAACAGAGCAGAGTTGAGGGCTGTGTTTGATGGCATTAAGCTGTGCAAGAGCTTATCGTATTTTAATGTTATTATTGAGAGTGACTCCAAAACCATTGTTGACTAGTTCAGAGCTAGAAGGTGCACCCTATGGTATTTATGGGACTTTTGGAATGAGTGTGTTAAAGAGGTGCAAAGGATGAATGTTCGGATTGTTCATCAATTACATGAAGGTAATCAAGCGGTAGATTTCTTGGCTAAGATCGGTGAACGAGGCAATACTAGAACATATAAAAATTTATATGAGTTACCAAGGTTATTAAAGGGTATTCTTCGTATTGATAAGTCTGGTTTACCGGCTATTAGATGTTAGGTTGCTTTTGTTGGTTGTAAGTTTCTTTAGGCTTGTTTAGAGGTTTGGTTTTTCTACATAGGCCTGTTTAGACTTGGTTGATTCTTCTTGGTCTGGATTATTTTCTTTATGTTTTGTTTGGTTTGTGGTTGGGAGGGTTTGTTTTGGTCTTATTGTAATCTCCCAGATGCTTTACTTGTAACCACGGTATTCCTCCGCCATAAGTGAGGGCTTATCAATAAGCTTGGGATGGGGTTGCTATGAGGGTGGCTACCGGCTCTTGAAAAAAAAAAAAAAACTGGGATAGAGTGTGTGTGAATTTATCTCCCATACCCCCAAACTTAAACTATACATTGTCCCCAATATGTGAATAACATGGAAAGATCTGATATGGGAGATGGAGAACTAGTTGGCTGGCATGGCTCATAACACACCCCCAAACTTGAACTGATGCACACACATTGTCCCTGAAAAAGAAAAACGAAAGTAATACCGGAAAACAATAGATACTAAAAGTAAATAGTTATGAGAAAAACAAAAGATCAACATAAAAATAAATACTAACAAGAAATGTGAAAAATACTAAAAATAAAAGGATACGTTATGGGGTGCCTCCCATGAGCGCTAAGTTTTACATCTTCAGCCAGACTGTCTTAATCCCTTCTAGAAAAACATAAGTTAAATGCACCAGCAACTGTTTTACTACCAAATTTGGTGCTTGTATGGCCTCAAGGATGTGCACAGCTTTGATGATGTTATCAGTAACATCTGCAGATTCTGGCTCAATATCTGCTCTTATGAAACCATGGGTGAGGGTGGACTCAAATGGATTAAGGTGATGGAGCTTTTCCATGAGTGAGTTAATTATGTATGCCTGGTGGCTCTCATCATCATCTTCTAATTTGTTCATTGTTGGGATGTGTAATGACTTACCGCTTCGTGTCACAATGGCATTCACCTTCTTCAAATTCTTTCGCACAATGTGTTGACTATGGGGTGTGGACTGAGCTTGAGAAGGGAACTTACCTTTCTCATTCACACTCAAGAAGCTCATCAATTTGGAGACTTGGCTCTTTGTCTCCTTATTTTCTTCAACAACCTGCATAATAAACGATTCAAATCTTTGGTTAGTCTTACTCTGTGCCTCAATAAAAAACTACAAAGTGTCTTCTAAAGGACTCCTAGAAGATGCAGGTGTATGATATGGTGCAGGATATGATCTAGGGGGTTGTGCAGGCGGTTGGTTTTCAGACTTCCAACTAAAATTGGGGTGATCGCGCCACCCTGGATTATAGGTATCAGAGAAAAGTGAAAAAGGCTTATTGTACATACCTAAGGCATTACATTGTTCCTCATACATCCCTCTCATCTCAGCAAATGTGGGACACTCTTGGGCGAGATGATCCACCCCGCCACACACAAAACAGGGTCCAAAAGACTCTACATGATTAGCCACGTGTGTTGGCTTTAAGCCCTTAGTCTTTAACACATCTAGCTCCCTAGTGAGCATCTCGACCTTAGCCTTTAGGTTATCCTCTTCCCTAAGATGGTAAACTCCACCACCATTTGGGTTTCCTGCAGGTCGTGACCTATTTGTGCTTTCAGTAGCACTAGGTCCAGTCCAAGTGTGAGCTTTTTCAGCAAGCTCATTGAGGTATTCTATGGCCTCATCAGGATCTTTCTGTAAGAACTCACCATTACACATCATCTCCACAAATTGTCGTTCTCTATATGTAAGTCCCTCATAAAAGTAGCTCACTAAACGCTAATTCTCATACCCATGGTGAGGACACACACTCAACAACTCCTTAAATATCTCCTAAGACTGATGCAAAGTCTCACTGTCCTTTTGTGCAAAGGTGGAGATTCCTTTTTAAAGCGTTGGTCTTATGTTGGGGAAAGTATTTATTAAAGAAAGCCCGAGTCATCTCATTCCATGACCCAATAGATCGTGGTCTCAGTGAGTGTAGCCAACTTTTAGCTTTATCCTTCAAAGAGAAAGGAAAGAACTTAAGTCTCACAATGTCATCAGTTGCATTTTGACTATGAAAAGTCGTAACTACTTCCTCAAACTCCCTAATGTGCACATATGGGTTTTCATTTTCCAAGCCATGAAACATAGGGAGTAACTGTATCATCCCTGTTTTAAACTCTAGTTGGCGAGTATTAGCTGGAAACATAGCTTTGGGGTGTCGATTCCACAGGGAGACAAATTAAAAGAATAGTAGAAGGTACAAAGAAACTAAAGAAAAATATCAATTGATTAATGAAGAACAAAGATTGATTGTAAATGCAAATTTAAAACAAAGTAAAGTGAAACAGTAAAGTGTCGGGAATCCCTTGAACAAATCTGGTATTTTAATTATTCTTAATTCACTAGATAACTCAATTGGGAACTTAATTTCAAAATTGCCAATCGGAAGGTGTAGATTTATGAACCAAGATTAAACCAAATGTAACCCTTTGAAATATAATTCACCACTTTTAAAATATGTAAATTATTATCACTATTGAGAAAATCCAACGACGACAATATACTCAGGACGCGATATTGCAGCAAAGAACTAAATCAATATAGATAAATAATTGATCCCAGCATAATGAGAGAGCTAATCCATTCAATAAAAAAAGCATGATTGAATCTATAAACAGAATAAACTCTAAGACTATTCGGAAAAGAAAACATCACTAATAAATTGCGAATAATAAAACAAAAAAGCTTTAATAATTAAAGATCAAATACATAAATTAAAAATAAAAAATATCGTCAACTGTGAAAGTTCATCCTTAGCCCCACTTGAGAATTTAGTTACCCATAAATTTAATGGACAACAAAAATCTCAAGGGAAAATTTGAACTCTTCGTGAGCATCCCCACTTGGTAGTGGAGATTCCCCAGATTGCTCCCAAAAGCACTCCGGATTGCTCCGATTGGTAGCAAAGTCCTCCAGACTGCACACTGCTTGGTAGGAAAGCCTTGGAGATTGCCCACCTTGGTAGCAAAGTCTCCGAGATTGCACACCTTGGTAGTAAGGCCTCCAAGATTGCCCACCAATTTGATGAAGTGAAATGGGGCTTTTATAGGGGAACTCCATGAGTGCAATGTGTTTCCAATCCGATGTGGGATATAAAAATATGTTTCCAACCGATGTGGGATGTGGGATTTAAGCCTTCACATGCCCTTCAAAACTTCTGCCCACGCTGAAATCCCGCACAGCCTGACCTTTGTCTACTAAAACTGGCATAACTTTCCCTAGAAAAATCATATTTATGAGCCATAAAATTCCCCAGAAAATAGACATCCAGATTTTTCCAAGCCTATATGGCTCATCTCTTGGTTCTTTCTGAATCAATATAGTTTAATCCGTAAAAATGACTGATCTGTACGGGCAATTCTAGCAATTTAGAGAAACTCTTTTCCAAGTGCTTATAAACCTGTAAAACAACCAAAAAACAACTCAAAGTAACAAATTCCTAAGCTAACAAATGTAAATTAAGGGGCCAAAATATGCAATATTTGGCACTCATCAGATACCCCCAAACTTACATCTTGCTAGTCCCTTAACTAAACAAAATAAATAAAAAAACTAAATGAAAAACAAAGAACATAAAGATAAGTTCATCATTCATGGTGTCCTAAAATTTAAGCATCATACAAAACCATAATATTCATTCATGAGAAAACTTAAAATGTAAACCCATCTTTGCAATGAACAGGAATTTTAAAATTTAATTACTTACAAAAGGCAGGATAAGGCATTACAAGTTTGATTCAGTGTAAAGTGAATTAGCATATAAAGATAAGGCTTTCAAATAACTTCAATGTGCAATGTTTCCATGTCTCAATATTCACAAAATTTCTCATCAGAATGAACAACGATGGCATAGTTTTATTTATTTCTCTCTTTTATTATAAGGTTCTGCTATGTTTAGTTCCCTTAAGCTTTCTAATTGACCCATGTAGTGAGTTTTGAGTCAATGACTCCCAAACCAGATGGTTTTAGGGCATTAGATATAAAGACTCCCTTAAGGACTTACTAAATCGAGTAAAAAAGGCTACGAAACTAAACTAGCCTTAACGTTACCAAGCAAAATTCCCACCTTTTGACATGAACACTCACTGCTTACTGAGGCAAGAGGTCCAGTTACTCAGTGAAAATTTTCTCAATGATCATTATGAATAAAATTCCCACATTTTAACGTGAACACTCACTGCTTATTGAGGCAAGAGGTCCAGTTACTCAGCAAAGTTTTTATTCATGATCATCATGATTTTCTCTTTTTGTGCAATTTTTTTTCAAAGTGTTTATCCAACAAGTCATCCAGTTTCAGTTGAGTCATGGAAGCATACACACTAAACTCACATGTTGTACCTCACACTATTTAGTGCTAATGTGCTCGTGTCAAATTAGATCAAACATGTGAATTCTTAAATGCTTAAAGTAAGAAACAAAATTTAAAACTCTATCATCAAATCATGTGTTCAAGATTTTAAGCTCACCAATGACATCACACCACAGTATTTGTTTAAATCAACCAAAATTTCAAAATAACATGAGCATGCATTTATCTTCTCTTTAATAAATAACTGGGACTGAGTGTGTGTGAATGTGTCTCCCATACCCCCAAACTTAAACTATACATTGTCCCTGATTACGCCCAAAACATAACGCGGTTATTGTAGTATAGTTTTGGGGTGTCGATTCCATAGGGAAACAAGTTAAGTACAACAGAAGGTGTAAACCTCAACACAAACTATAAAAGATTAAAAGAATCTGAGTTATTTGTGAAAAGGGTAATTTTGTAAATAAGTTTAAAATACAAATGACAACAAGGTTCCGAGAATCCTCCCTAAGTTCGTTGCTCTAATCCTAACTTGATTCAGTTGTTTTTATCTCGATTGCAGGTTTCACATCCCAAACAGGCAATCGAAAAATATTCAATTAAAGCGCATTTATAAATCCTAATGTAATCGCTATGAATTATTCTTTACTTTATAACACACATGACCTAACTTATAAATTATCAAGAGACGACGATATATCTAAAATGACGATACCGCAGCAATGGACAAATCTATAAAAGAGATCTACCGAACTCAATCACACCCAAACAGGTACACATAAGAAAAGTCTGACTGAACTTATATGGAAAAGAAGCATGCAACCGCCGGAGTTATAATATATCTACTAATTAAATTAAGAATAAAACATAACAATATTTAATGAAAATAATTCCAACTACAACCGAATCAAATAAAGGAAAATAAGAACAACTACACCTAGGGATTCATCTCTTCGCCTTGCTTGGAGACTAGCTGGCCATGGGGCTCATGCGTCCTCGAGTTGCCTCCGGCCTCCCGATGATCATCTCTTCCGACCTTCAAACTTTAAACTTCGGGTTCCTCCTAAAGGCCCTCTGGATTGCTCTTAAAGGCCCTCTGGATTCATCCCCGATTGATTGATGATTTCAGCTGAGCAGAGTGGGTCTTTATATAGGCAAACTCCCAGAATGCTATGTGTTATCTAGTCAATGTGGGATACTGTCCAGGTGCGCTCGATCGCAGCCCGAGTGCGATCGATCGCACATGCGCTCGATTGCGGCTTGTGCGCTTGATCGCATATGCGCTGCAGAGTACCTTGCTCGATATGGGATGTGCACTCGATCACATTGCTTGTGCACTCGATCGCAATTCAGGCAGCAGTCCATATTGTCCTTCCAGAAGCATGGGATCTTGGTCTTTTAAGCAACAATCGCTTCTTTTTCTCTTTTAAACTTATAGTACCTGTAAATTACACTGAAATAAGTCAGTGGTCCAATAATATTACTTTAGAGTTATTAACATATAAAAGCACAATAAAGACCGAGATCAATGATGAGTCTTAAATATTGCATATTTTAGACCCTTAACTTACATTTGTTATGCTCTTAGTTAGTAGTATTTCACTTCATTTTACGTTTTTCTTGTGTTTTGTGTGTTTTTACAGCTTTGTGGAGAAAATGAAGCATTTCAGGAGATTTGAAGCTTCTGGAGACATTGCGATCGATCGCACGAGATATGCGATCGAGCGCACATGCGCTCGAGCGCACCTGCCTATGATCGAGCGCAAGGTCATCAATCCCACATCGAAATATTTGAAGTTCAGCGCATATGCGATCGATCGCAGAAGACATGCGATCGAGCGCACATGAGATCGTGCGCACAAGACATGCGATCGATCATACCTGCGATCGAGCGCACTCGGGCAGTATCCCACATCGATTTTGAAACCTATTGTGCTCCGGGACTCCCCCTATATAAACACCATCTGACCTCATCATTCAGGGTACAATTCCTAAGCCACTTTGGTGTTTACTGGTGGACGTCCGCCAGCATTCTGGTGGATCCCGAAGGCATTGCTACCACGAGGGGAAGCGCCGCCCATCAGCGAGTGGAATTTCTCCCATGTAAAGTTGTTTATTTATTTCTTTATATTCTGTTGTTTTAGTTTAAATATTTAGCACTTTTTATTATAGTTTTATAGTTATGAGCGGCTAGACTCTTCAGCTAAGGTTGAAGATGAAGCCCTGCCGTTGTTTGGCGTAGTAGTTCAGATTTGCTTGTACAAATCTGACAATTTTTAGTATAAATGTTCTGTCAATTATTTGAGTTAATCTTATAATTGATTGAGTTTAAATTGTCTGTTGGATTTTCTTTGTGTTTCATCTGATGGATACATTGAATGCTTTTCGATTAAATTGGATTCCCTTTGTGATTTGTTAAGAGCGGATACATCGGGTGCTTTTGGTTTAGTTGGGATATTCTTTGTTTTTTGTCTTATAGTTGGATTCATTGAATGTTTTGATAGGCTATATTTTTAGAACATGTATGCTTAACTTCGGTGGGGTGGGTTCGGAAACCTTAGTGTTTTTAATTATTAGTTTTTAAATCAATTTAATTTAGTTTTAATTTATTTTGCAATATCATCTGAAATTCGGAACTAGGTTAAGATAGAGTTAATTTAGATTAAAAATTATATTTTCACAACGCAATTCCCTATGGATTCGACCTCGCACTTGCACAACGCTATACTGCAAACGACTCGTGTGCTTGCGAGTAAATTAAAACTCACAACAAGTTTTTGGCGCCGTTGCCGGGGAATTGTTTGGTTTGTGAAAATTTTTGGTCTAAAATGATTTTATTTTTCTACTAGTTAGTTATCTTTTTTGTTAAAAAAAAAAAAATCATGTGGATGAATCCAGCACCGGTTTCACAGTCTTTAGAGGACGCCCTCAAGGATTTCATTAAAATGACCGGCCCATCCCTCAATGCTGCCAGCACATTCAATGTTGATAGCTGTTCCATCTGTGCTAGTCCCATGCATCTAGCACAGAATTGTCCATCAATGCCGGCTTGTGCGGAGTATCCAATGGAACAAATGAATGCTTTCAATGAGTGTTGTTGGTAATTAAATGGATTTTACTCTGAAACATACAATCCAGGGTGGTGGGACCACTCTAATGTTTCATGGACGCAGAACCAACTGAGGAATCAGGGAGGAGACCCTTATCGTGCTCACAATCAATACCCTCCTGAATTTCCTCCACCAATTCCAAGTTATGGTCACTCAGCTTATCCAGCACCATCACCCGCTTACCAAGCTCCCATTCAAGCGCCAGCATCGGTTTCGCAGTCATTGGAGGACGCTCTCAATGATTTCATGAAAATGACTAGCCAATCTATGAGTGAAGTGATGAGTGCAACAATAGAAAACACCCAAGCGATTGCCACACTAGAGAGTCAAATTTATCAAATCGCAAGTTACGTGGGTGAAGGAGAGGAAGGAACGTTCCCCAGTCAAACTGATCTTAACCCAAAGGAACAGTTTGCGGTGGGAAATTCTTCAACTCCAATGCATTGGCAGGAACAAGTGCAACCAACTGTCCCATACTTGTCTGGGAGACAAGTGGGCAATCAAGTGGAAGAGAACCCTGCTATGCACCAAGGTCAAGAGAGTGGCAACAATGAGAAGAGAGATGCTGAGCCATCTACAACCACTCGTATTATTAAGGATCTCTCTAGGTCGTTTTTACCTAAAGCGCCTTACCCTGCGAGACTACAAGTGCCCAAGAAAGAAGGGAAGTCTGAGGACATTATGGAGGCATGCTTTGCTCAGTTTGAAGAGGATTTGGATTTAGATAAGTTACTTGAGCAAGCAAATACTATCGTGGAGTCTGCTCCTCAGGAGAGTAGTAGGACAGAGGAGACTATGGATGAATCCCGTATTGAGGATCCCTTGGAGGCATGCTTTGCTCACTTTGGAGAGGACTTGGGCTTAGATAAGTTACTTGATGAAGTAAATGTCATTTTGGAGTCCGATCCTAGAGAAAGCATTAAGACGGAGGAGACCGCCGCACTTGACACCCCCAAGAAGGAACTTAAGCCTTTACTGGATAATCTTGAGTATAAGTTCCCAGGTCCAGCAGATTCTTTGCCTATAATTATAGCTTTAGATTTGGGTGATGCTCCAGAGGAGAAATTATTGGACATCTTAAGAGAGCATCAGGAAGCTATAGGCTGGACTATTGAGGATGTCAAAGGAATCAACCCCTCGTTGGTGATACACACGATACAGTTGGAGGAGAATGCCAAGCCATCGAGGGAGCCACAAAGAAGGCTTCACCATGCTTTGCAAGAGGTTGTGAGGGCGAAAGATATTAAGCTGTTAGAGGCAGGGATCATTTATCCCATCTCTGATAGAAAGTGGGTGAGCCAGATTCTAGTCGTGCCCAAACGTGCTGAATTTACGGTAGTAAATAAAGACAACAAGTTGGTTCCAACTCGAGTACAGTCAAGATGGAGAAAGTGTCTAGACTACCGTAAATTGAATGCTGCCACTAGGCCTGATCATTTTCCATTCCCATTTATTGATCAGATGGTGGAGCACTTAGTTGGGCCTGTTTACTAATGTTGGGTCTGGCTGAAGACGTTAAACTTAGCGCTCATGGGAGGCACCCCACAGCTTATCTTTTCTTTTGTTTATTTATTATTTCGCATTTTTATGTTTAATGTTTGTTTCCAGTATTTTTTGTTTTCCAGCTTTTATTTTTCAGGGACAAAGCGTACTTCAGTTCAAGTTTGGGGGTATGCTATGAGCCATACCAGTCCAGATAGTTCTCCATATCTCAGGTCAGCTCTTTCCATATTAGTCACACATTGGGGTCAATGTGTAATTTAAGTTTAGGGGTATGAGAGACACATCACACACTTTGTCCTAATTTGTTGTCTTTTCGTCATAGAGATAAATGCATGCTCATGTTATCGTGAAATTTTGGTTGATCTAAACATTTTCTGTGATGTGATGTCATTGGTGAGCTTAACATTTTGAACACATGATCTGGTGATAAATTTTTAAAATTTAGTTACTTACTTTAGGCATTTTGAGAATTCACATGTTTGATCTGATCTAGCATGAGCACATTAGCACAAATTATGTGAGGTATGACACGTGATTTTAATGTGTATTTTTCATTATCTTAATTGAAACTGGATGACTTGTTGGATGAACTCTTGGGCATAGGAAAAAAAAAATATTATTATCAATAAACTTTTCGTTGAGTAACTGGACCTCTTGCCTCAGTAAGCAGTGAGTGTTCACGTCAAAAGGTGGAATTTTGCTTGGTAATATTAAGGTCGGTTTAATTTCATAGCCTTTTTTGACTCGAGTTAGTAAGTCCTTAGGGGTGTCTTTACACCTAATGCCCTAAAACCACCTGGTTTGGGAGTCATTGACTTAATACTCGCTACATGGGTCAATTAGAAAGCTCAAGGGAACTAAACATAGCCGTGCCTTAATAATAAAAAAAAAAAAGAATAAAATAAAAACTATGCCTTTTCGTTCATTTTTGATGGGAAATTCGGTGAATCTTGAGACATGGAGACCTTACACATTAGAGTTACTTGGAAGCTTCATTTTTATGTACTAATTCACCTTACACTGATTCAAGCTTGTGATGCCTTATCCTGCCTTTTGTAAGTAATTAGATTTTAATATTTCTATTCATTGCGAAGATGGGTTTACCTTTTTAAGCTTGCTTATGAATGAATATCATGGTGATGTGTGCTCCTTAAATTTTTGGATACCATGAGTGATGACTTTATCTTTATGTTCTTTGTTTTTCATTGAGTCTTTTATTTTGTTTTGCTAAGGGACTAGCAAAATATAAGTTTGGGGGTATTTGATGAGTCTTAAATATTGCATATTTTAGACCCTTAACTTACATTTGTTATGCCCTTAGTTAGTAGTATTTTACTTCATTTTACATTTTTCTTGTGTTTTGTGTGTTTTTACAGCTTTGTGGAGAAAATGAAGCATTTCAGGAGATTTGAAGCTTCTGGAGACATTGCGATCGATCGCACGAGATATACGATCGAGCGCACATGCGCTCGAGCGCACCTGCCTATGATCGAGCGCAAGGTCATCAATCCCACATCAAAATATTTGAAGTTTAGTGCATATGCGATCGATCGCAACAGACATGCGATCGATCGTACCTGCGATCGATCGCCCCAAACTGCGATCGAGCGCACTCGGGCAGTATCCCACATCGATTTTGAAACCCATTGTGCTCCGGGACTCCCCCTATATAAACACCGTCTGACCTCATCATTCAGGGTACAATTCCTAAGCCACTTTGGTGTTGACCGGTGGACGTCCGCCAGCATTCTGGTGGATCCCGAAGGCATTGCTACCACGAGGGGAAGCGCCACCCGTCAGCGAGTGGAATTTCTCCCATGTAAAGTTGTTTATTTATTTCTTTATATTCTATTGTTTTAGTTTAAATGTTTAGCACTTTTTATTATAGTTTTATAGTTATGAGCGGCTAGACTCTTCAGCTAAGGTTGAAGATGAAGCCCCGCCGTTGTTTGGCGTAGTAGTTCAGATTTGCTTGTTCAAATCTGACAATTTTTAGTATAAATGTTCTGTCAATTATTTGAGTTAATCTTATAATTGATTGAGTTTAAATTGTCTGTTGGATTTTCTTTGTGTTTCATCTGATGGATACATTGAATGCTTTTCGATTAAATTGGATTCCCTTTGTGATTTGTTAAGAGCGGATACATCGGGTGCTTTTGGTTTAGTTGGGATATTCTTTGTTTTTTGTCTTATAGTTGGATTCATTGAATGTTTTGATAGGCTATAGTTTTAGAACATGTATGCTTAACTTCGGTGGGGTGGATTCGGAAACCTTAGTGTTTTTAATTATTAGTTTTTAAATCAATTTAATTTAGTTTTAATTTATTTTGCAATATCATCTGAAATTCGGAACTAGGTTAAGATAGAGTTAATTTAGATTAAAAATTATATTTTCACAACGCAATTCCCTGTGGATTCGACCTCGCACTTGCACAACGCTATACTGCAAACGACTCGTGCGCTTGCGAGTAAATTAAAACTCACAACACTCAATCCTAAAATGCTAACAATTAACCACTGCTGAGAGGCATTTTATGACTCTCATCACAACCCCCAACTAGCTTATTGCTAGTCCCTAGCAATTCAAACGAAATTAAGAGATGAATTCTATGGTAGGAATCAAAGTAAATGAAAAGCAATATTAGTGTTAACCAAGAGTAATTCACATTTTGTTTCAAAATTTGCACACAACACACGGCACAAAGAATCATTAAATTTCACCCAAATCCAAAAGTAACTCAAACATAAATCTTAAAATCGTTATTGACTCTTAAAATCCATCTTACCACAATCCATTTATCCAAACATTCGGATGATTTTATGCATAATATTCATGAATACAAATCTTGGTATCTAAAAACATAATAAATAGCGTGACGTCAATCAGAAAAACAAGCTCCATATGCTTACATTTCAAACCACTCTCCACTATTGTAGAAAAATCACACTACATTGGATCAAAAGGTCTTTAATAAGCTTGTAACGTTAGGCTAAGGTAAAGGCTAAGGAAGAATGGGAAAGATTCACAAGTAAAAGAACTCAGTCTCTTAGCTTTTAACACAATCACTTTAAGCACTTGATAACCTTTACTTCCACACCCAACTCTTTCGACCATTTTTTGAGCATTTCTTTCAACAAATCACCATTTTTTTCTTTTCTTTTTCTTTCTTTCTTCTTTCTTTGCCATAATTCATTTTTTTTATTCAGGCACATAACCATTCACCTTCTTTTTCATTTTTTTTTCTTTTCTTTTCCACAACCCCCAACTTATCTCCTTTAATGTACTTGGGTTGCGGTAGTGATATTTTTTTTTTTCATATTTTCACCCTTACTCCTTTTAAGTGCTTTTCACAACATGTGTATAACTAAGTTCTTTTAAAAGAAAGGTAAGGATAAAAATATTTTTAGGCTCATAAAGGTAAGTAAATGGTTTATCGAAAGAAACAAGGCTCAATTTTTTAACTAGTGATAAATATAGCAATGGTAGGTTTGAAAGGCTCAAACGGTTCAAAAATGGCCTATATCATATCCTAAGTAGTGTGCATTCTAGGAATTCGCCTCAAGTGGTTATCAAGTAAGTTCTAGAGCTTGTCAAGACCGCAAAAATAATCACAAAATAATCACACATAAAACTTTTCTAAATGTTTAAGACTAATCATACATTCTTACCACAAACTAGAGTCTCAAACCAGATCAAGATTGATACTTAAATTAATTTCAAACCGAAGCAAGATTTAACTACTTCTGAATGCTATATGCTATCTCAATTAAGTTTTATATCACTGACATGTAAATTGACTCTAAAGCAAACACCAAGCATGCTAAAAACAAACAAAAATGACACCAAGCAGTTCAATGATATGCAATAAGAAATGTATATCTTCCACCCCCAACTTAAGATAAGCATTGTCCTCAATGGAAAAAAACGAAAGTTAAGGAAACTCCATTTTTAACCAACGGTGCGTGGAGTTGAAAGTTGTGCACGATCATTTGAACTGCTTCGTTTATTTGTCCCTAAAAAATAAATACTAAAGTAAAACTGGAAAACAGCAAAAGAATAATAATAAACAAGAAAAAGAAATATGAAAAACAATAAAAGTAAAAGGATACGTTGTAGGCTGCCTCCCACGAGCACTAAGTTTTACGTCTTCAGCCAGACGCTCTTATTCCCTCCTCGAAAAGCATAGGTTGAATGCATCCGCCACTGCTTCATTGCCAAATTCGGTGCTTCTATGCTTGGGAGGGGCCTCAAGGATGTCATCAGTAACATCCGCAAATGCTGGCTCGATATATGCTTTGGTGAAGCCATGGGTGAAGGTGGACTCTAATAGATTAAGGTGCTGGACCTTTTCCATGAACGAGTCCATCATGTATGCTTGTACTTGATGGCTTTCACCCACATCCTCTGATTTTTTCGTTGTTGGGATGTGTACTGATTTACCACCAAGTGTCTCAATGGCATTCACCTCTTCCAAATTCTTTTGTGCTAGGTGTTGACCATGGGGTGTGGACTGAGCTTGAGAAAGGAACTTACCTTGCTCAGTCACACTCAAGCAGCTTATCAATTTGGACACTTGGCTCTTAATTTCTTTATGCTCTTCCATCACTTGCATAAATAATGCCTCAAACCTTTGGTTTGTCTTACCTTGTGCCTCTATAAAGGCCTGTAAGGTGTCTTCTAGCGAGTTCCTAGAGGATGAGGGTGCATGATAAGGTACAGGGGATGATCTAAGGGGTTGTGCATGCTGGTTTTCAGATTTCCAGCTGAAGTTGGGGTGATCTTGCCACCCCGGGTTATAAGTGTTAGAGAAAGGTGTAGGAGGCCTCTAGTTCATGCCTAAGGCATTACATTATTCCTCATACGCCCCTCTCATATCAAAAAATGTGGGGCACTCTTTGGCGAGATGATCTACCCCGCCACACACAAAGCACGACTCTAAAGACTCTGCATGATTAGCCACATGTGTTTGTTTTGAGCCTTTAGTTTTAAATGCATCAAACTCTCTAGTGAGCATCTCGACCTTGGATCTAAGGTTATCCTCTTCCCTAAGATGGTAAATTCCACCACCATTTGGGTGCCCTATAGGTCGTGACCTATTTGTGCTTTCAGTAGCACTAGGTCCAGTCCAAGTGTGAGCTTTTTCAGGAAGCTCATTGAGGTACTCTATGGCCTCATCAGGATTTTTCTCTAAAAACTCACCATTACACATCATCTCTACAAATTGGCGCTTTCTATATGTAAGTCCCTCATAGAAATAGCTCACTAAGCGCCAACTCTCATACCCATGGTGAGGGCACATACTCAATAACTCCTTAAATCTCTCCCAAGACTGATATAAAGTCTCACTATCCTTTTATGCAAAGGTGGAGATTTGCCTTTTTAAAGCATTGGTCTTATGTTGGGGAAAATATTTATTAAAAAAAAATCTGAGTCATCTCAGTCCACGACCCAATAGATCGTGGTATAAGTGAGTATAGCCAACTCTTAGCTCTATCCTTCAAAACGAAAGGAAATAACTTAAGCCTCACAATGTCATCGATTTCGTCTTGACTATGAAAAGTCGCGACTACTTCCTCAAACTCTCTAATGTGCACATATGGGTTTTCATTATCCAAGCCATGAAATGTAGGGAGTAAATGTATCATCCCTGTTTTAAACTCTAATGGGCGAGTATTGGCTGGAAATATGATGCATGATGGTGTGGTTGTGCATGTAGGGTTGAGGTAATCCTGAAGTGTCCTAGCAACATTCTATTTATGGTTATCGGCCATGTTAACAAAATCCTCTAGATTCTCACTTGGGTTTTCTCTATGGGTTTATCTAGGCGAGGTTTCACTATCAAACTTGGAAGGATAGGGTAATTCTAGCTCAGGTCCTCTAATGAATCTACCTCGCAGATCTCTTGTCTAAGCATACACCAAATGAATCAGAGAGGAAATAAAATAAATAAAACAAGAATTTTTTTTTTTTTTTTTACTGTCACACTCAAAGTTGACAAGCTTCCTTGTACTTAAGCGCGTTTCCCCGGCAACGGCACCAAAATTTGATTACGCCCAAAACATAACGCGGTTATTGTAGTATAGTTTTGGGGTGTCGATTCCACAGGGAAACAAGTTAAGTACAACAGAAGGTGTAAACCTCAACACAAACGATAAAAGATTAAAAGAATCTGAGTTGTTTGAGAAAAGGGTAATTTTGTAAATAAGTTTAAAATAAAAATGACAACAAGGTTCCGAGAATCCTCCCTAGGTTCGTTGCTCTAATCCTAACTTGATTCAGTTGTTTTTATCTCGATTGCAGGTTTCACATCCCAAACAGGCAATCGGAAAATATTCAATTAAAGCGCATTTGTAAATCCTAATGTAATCGCTTTGAATTATTCTTTACTTTCTAACACACATGACCTAACTTATAAATTATCAAGAGATGATGATATATCTAAAATGACGATACCACAGCAATGGACAAATCTATAAAAGAGATCTACCGGACTCAATCACACCCAAACAGGTACACATAAGAAAAGCCTGACTGAACTTATATGGAAAGAAGCATGCAACCACCAGAGTTATAATAAATCTACTAATTAAATTAAGAATAAAACATAACAATATTTAATGAAAATAATTCCAACTACAACTGAATCAAATAAAGGAAAATAAGAACAACTACACCTAGGGATTCATCCATTCGCCTTGCTTGGAGACTAGCTGGCTATGGGGCTCATGCGTCCTCGAGTTGCCTCCGGCCTCCCGATGATCATCTCTCCCGACCTTCAAACTTTAAACTTTGGGTTCCTCCTAAAGGCCCTCTGGATTCATCCCCGATTGATTGATGATTTCAGCTGAGCAGAGTGGGTCTTTATATAGGCAAACTCTCGGAATGCTATGTGTTATCTAGCCAATGTGGGATACTGTCCGGGTGCACTCGATTGCAGCCCGAGTGCGATCGATCGCACATGCGCTCGATTGCGGCTTGTGCGCTCGATCGCATATGCGCTGTAGAGTACCTTGCTCGATGTGGGATGTGCGTTCAATCGCATGGCTTGTGCGCTCGATCGTAATTCGGGCAGCAATCCATCTTGTCCTTCCAGAAGCATAGGATCTTGGTCTTTTAAGCAACGATCGCTTCTTTTTCTCTTTTAAACTTAAAGTACCTGTAAATTACACTGAAATAAGTCAGTGGTCCAATAATATTAATTTAGAGTTATTAACATATAAAAGCACAATAAAGACCGAGATCAATCCTAAAATGCTAACAATTAACCACAGCTGAGAGGCATTTTATGACTCTCATCAGTCCCCATTGTGTGAATAACATGGAAAGATCTGACCTAGGAGATGGAGAACTGGCTGGTTGGCATGGCTCATAGCACACCCCCAAACTTGAACTGATGCACACATATTGTCCCTGAAAAAGAAAAACGAAAGTAATACCGAAAAACAAAAGATACTAAAATTAAATAGTTATGAGAAAAACAAAAGATCAACATAAAAATAAAGACTAACAAGAAATGTTAAAAATTCTAAAAATGAAAGGATATGCTTTGGGGTGCCTCCCATGAGCGCTAAGTTTTACATCTTCAGCCAGACTGTCTTAATCCCTTCTAGAAAAACATAAGTTGAATGCACCAGCAACTGCTTCACTGCCAAATTTGGTGCTTGTATGCTTTGGAGAGGCCTCAAGGATGTGGACTGAACTTGAGAAGGGAACTTACCTTGCTCATTCACACTCAAGAAGCTCATTAATTTGGAGACTTGGCTCTTTATCTCCTTATTTTCTTCAATAACCTGCATAATCAATGATTCAAATATTTGGTTAGTCTTACCTTGTGCCTCAATAAAAATCTACAAAGTGTCTTCTAAAGGACTCCTAGAAGATGTAGGTGTATGATAATGGTGTAGGATATGATCTAGGGGGTTGTGCAGACGACTGGTTTTCAGACTTTCAGCTAAAATTGGGGTGATCGCACCACCCCGGATTATAGGTATCAGTGAAAGTGAAAAAGGCTTATTGTGCATACTTAAGGCATTACATTGTTCGTCATACATCCCTCTCATCTCAGCAAATGTGGGACACTCTTGGGTGAGATGATCCACCCCGCCACACACAAAACATGGTCCAAAAGACTATGTATGATTAGTGTTATGAGTTTTAAATTACTCGCAAGCGCACGAGTTGTTTGCAATATAGTGTTGTGCAAGTGTGAGGTTAAATCCACAGGGAATTGCGTTGTGAAAATATATTTTTTATCTAAACTAACCCTATTTTAACGTAGTTTCGAATTTTGGATTGTATTTTTCAAAGAAATATAAACTAAACTAAATTGATCTAAAAACAGTTGATAAAAACACTAAGGTTTTCTGAATCCACCCCACCAAAGTAAAGCATATATCTTCATGTTCTATATAAAAATAATCTATCAAATCATTCTATGAATCCACCATTATACAAATCACGGCGAATACCCAAACTAAACCAAAACTATCCAATGTATCCGTTTAAAAATCAGAATGGATATCTAATCTAATTTGAATGATCCGCTGTTTTCGGCAGATGAAACACAAGGAATATCCAATTGAATAATTTAAAAGCAATCAATCATAAGATTTTACTCAAATAATTGAACAGAACATTTATACTAAAAATATCATAATTGTATGAACAAATCTGAAAATATTATGCCAAACAATGGCGAGGCTTCATCTTCAACCTTAGATGAAGATTTTAGCCTCTCATAATTATGAAACTAAAGTTCACAATAAAATTACTAAACATTAAACTTTAAAACTAATAAATAAATAAATTAAAACTGACTATACATTGGGAGAAATTCCACTTGTTGTTGGGCGGCGCTTCCCCTCGTGGTAGCAAAGCCTTCGAGATCCACCAGAATGCTAGCAGAAGTCCTCCAGATTGCACATACATATTTTTACAGTGAGGTGGGGCTTTTATAAGGAAACTCAAGAGTGCAATGTGTTTTAAATTCAATGTGGGATACTACCCGAGTGTGCTCGATCACAGTCTTGTGCGCTCGAGCGCAGCATGGTGCACTGCCTGACCTTTGTCTACTAAAACTGCCATAACTTTCTCTAGAAAAATCATTTTTATGAGCCATAAAATTTCTCAGAAAATAGACATCTAGATCTTTCCAAGAATATATGGCCCATCTCATGGTTCTTCCTGAATCAATACAGTAAAATCCACAAAAATGACTGATCTGCCACGCTAAAATCACACACAGCCTGACCTTTGTCTACTAAAACTGCCATAACTTTCTCAAGAAAAATCATTTTTACGAACCATAAAATTCCTCAAAAAATAGACATCTGGATATTTCAAAGCATATATGTCTCATCCCCTAGTTCTTCTTGAATCAATTCAGTAAAATCCACAAAAATGACTGATTTGTACAGGCAATTCTGGAAATTTTAGTGAAACTCCTTTCTGAGTGTTTGTAAACCTGTAAAACAATAAAAACAACTCAAAGTGACAAATTCCTAAGCTAAAAAATGTAAATTAAGGGGCCAAAATATGCAATATTTATCTCTCATCAATTAGCCACGTGTGTTGGCTTTAAGCCCTTAGTCTTTAACACATCTAGCTCCCTAGTGAGCATCTCGACCTTAGCCTTTAGGTTATCCTCTTCCCTAAGATGGTAAATTCCACCCCCATTTGGGTTTTCTATAGGTCATGACCAATTTGTGCTTTCAGCAGCACTAGGTCCAGTCAAAGTGTGAGCTTTTTCAGCAAGCTTATTGAGGTATTCTATAGCCTCATCAGGATCTTTCTGTAAGAACTCACCATTACATATAATCTCCACAAATTGTCGCTCTCTATATGTAAGTCCCTCATAAAATTAGCTCACTAAACGCCAATTCTCATACCCATGGGGAGGACACATACTTAACAACTCCATAAATCTCTCCCAAGACTGATACCATGTCTCACTGTCCTTTTGTGCAAAGGTGGAGATTTGCCTTTTAAAAGCGTTGGTCTTATGTTGGGGAAAGTATTTATTAAAGAAAACCTGAGTCATCTCATTCCATGACCTAATAGATCTGGTCTCAGTGAGTATAGCCAACTCTTAGCTCTATCCTTCAAAGAGAAAGGAAAGAACTTAAGTCTCACAATGTCATCAGTTGCATTTTGACTATGAAAAGTCGCAACTACTTCCTCAAACTCCCTAATGTGCACATATAGGTTTTCATTTTCCAAGCCATGAAACGTAGGGAGTAACTGTATCATCCCTATTTTAAACTCTAGTTGGCAATTATTAGCTAGAAACATGATGCATGATGGTGTGCCTGTGCGTGTAGGGTGGAAGTAATCCTAAAGGGTCCTAGTGGGTTGATCTTCGTGTTCACTTATTTCTTCAGGACTACATGGATTGTCAAATAAAGGATTTAAAAATTTTTAATTCTGACTCTAACACAAGCATACAAGCAACTCTACCCAAAGTGTCTCTATATTTGTGCATGCAAGGTAACAAAATAATAAAAAAATACTATAAAAATAAAGAAGGAAAAAAATAATGCAGCAAGCTAAAAGGAGGAACGAAGTTGCCGCTTTTACAAACTGCTGAAAAGAAAAACTATCTAGCAATTCTTCTACCGTTTCCCCGGCAACGGCGCCAAAATTTAATTATGCCCAAAGAATAATGTGGTAGTTGTAGCATAGCTTTGGGGTGTCGATTCCACAGGGAGACAAATTAAAAGAATAGTAGAAGGTACAAAGAAACTAAAGAAAAATATCAAGTGATTAATGAAGAACAAAGATTGATTGTAAATGCAAATTTAAAACAAAGTAAAGTGAAACAGTAAAGTGTCGAGAATCCCTTGCACAAATCTAGTATTTTAATTATTCTTAATTCATTGGATAACTCAATTGGGAACTCAATTCCAAAATTCCCAATTGAAAGGTGTAGATTTCTGAACCAAGATTAAACCAAATATAACCCTTTGAAATATCATTCACCACTTTTAAAATACATAAATTATTATCACTATTGAGAAAATCCAACGACGACAATATACTCAGGAAGCGATATTGCAGTAAAGAACTAAATCAATATAGATAAATAATTGATCCCAGCATAATCAAAGAGCTAATCCATTCAATAAAAAAAGCATGACTGAATCTATAAACAGAATAAACTCTATGACTATTCGGAAAAGAAAACATCACTAATAAATTGCGAATAATAAAACAAAAGAGTTTTAATAATTAAAGATCAAATACATAAATTAAAAATAAAAAATACCGTCAACTGTGCAAGTTCATCCCTAGCCCCACTTGAGAATTTAGTTACCATAAATATAATGGACAAAAAAATCTCAAGGGAAAATTTGAACTCTTCGTGAGCATCCCTGCTTGGTAGTGGAGATTCCCCAGATTGCTCCCAAAAGCCCTTCGGATTGTTCTGATTAGTAGCAAAGTCCTACAGACTGCACACTGTTTGGTAGCAAAGCCTCCGAGATTGCCCACCTTGGTAGCAAAGCCTCCGAGATTGCACACCTTTATAGCAAAGCCTCCGAGATTGCCTACCCATTTGATGAAGTGAAATAGGGCTTTTATAGGGGAACTCCATGAGTTCAAATTGTTTCCATCTGATGTGGGATATAGAAATGTGTTTCCAACCGATGTGGGATGTAAGATTTAAGCCTTCACTCTGATGTGCATGGAATCTTCGTGCTTCAAGCAACGATAGCTTTTCCATCTCTTTTAACTTGAAATACCTAAAAATGCATCGAAATAAATCAATGAACCAAGAATGACGCTTTAGAATTATTAAGGCATAAATGTGTAATTCAGCCCTAAATCAACCCTAAAATACTAACGAATAATTACTATTAAGATGCATTTTATGACTCTCATCATAACCCCCAACCAGCTTATTGCTAGTCCCAAGCAATTCAAGAGAAAAGGATATGAAATGAATTCTAGATTAGAAATCAAAACAAAATAAAGCAACATTAGCGTTAATCTAAGAGTAATTCAACTTTTTGTCTCAAAAATCGTACATAACACACAACACATAGAATCATTAACTATCACCCAAGTCCAAGAACAATCCAAACATCAATCTCAAAATTGTTATCGACTCTTAACATCCATCTTACCACAAACCATTAATCCAAACACCCGGATGATTTTATGCCCAACATTCATGAATACAAGTCTTGGCCTCTAAAAACATATTAAATTGCGTGACATCAATCACAAATCAAACTCCATAGGCTCACTTTTCAAATCACTCTCCACTATTGTAGAAAAATCACACTACATCGGATAAATAGGTCTTTAATAAGCTTGTAACATCAGGCTAAGGTAAAGGTCAAGAAGGAACGAGAAGGTTTAAACAAGTAAAATAACTTAGTCTCTTAATTTTAAACACAACTCGTTAAGCACTAGATAGCATTACTTCAACACCCAACTATTTCAACCACTTTTCGAGCATTTCTCTCAATAATTCACCAATTTTTTTCTTTGCCAAAATTCACTTCTTTCTTTCATTTTTTTTAGCACTAACCATTTACCTCCGTTTTCATTTTTTACTCTTTTCCATATTTCCATCCTTACTCCTCTTAAGTGCATCTCAACAAATGTGAATAAACTAAGTTCTCTTAAAAGAAAAGTAAGGATAAAATATTTTTAGGCCCATAAAGGTAAGTAAATGAGCTATCGAAAGAAACAAGGCTTCATTTTTTTTTTTTTTAAGAAAGAGGCTCAAACAGGTAACTAGCGATAAATATAGAAAGGGTAAGGTTGAAGGGCTCAAACGGTCCAAAGATGGCCTACATCATAACCTAAGTAGTGTGCATTCTAGGATTTCGCCTCAAATGATTATTAAATAAGTTCTAGAGCTTGTTGAGACCGCTAAAGTATTCATAAAACATATGCACATAAAACTTCTCTAAATGTTTTTTAGACTAATCATGCAATCTTACCGCAAACCAGAGTCTCAAACCAAATGAAGATTGACACTCAAGATTATTCTCAAACCGAAGCAAGATTTAACTTCTTCTAAACACTATAAGCTATCTCAATTAAACTCATATCATTGATATGTAAATTAAATGCAAAGCTAACACGAGTCATATATATTATTAATTTTTTTTTTGTTTTTTTTATATATATCCTAACAAACGAATTAAAACTACAAAGGGAAAGTGACACCAAGCAATTATAAGAAATGTGTTTCCTCCACCCCCAACTTAAGATAAGTATTGTCCTCAATGTGAAAGCAAAAGTAAAGGAAACTCCATTTTTAACCAAAAATGCAAGGAAGCCGAAAATTGTGCACAACCATTTGAACTCTATACCATTCCTCTTCGTGAAATTTCGATCGCTAGCATAGAATCAAAACAAATAAAAAGAAGGAAACTATGGTGTAACATGAAGATTCCCACCGAATGTTTGGTTAGCACATCAAAAATAAAGAGCTAACTAAAAATCAAAGATGAAGTACGAAAAATAAAGATCACGAAAAGTTAATCCAATATAGAAGTTAATACAGTCATCTGATAATAAAATAAAATAACAAAAAACGAAACAAACAAAAGACAACCCAAAAACTAATCCTCCATGTCATCGTCCTCCTCTTTCTCCTCTTCATTCTCATCATCCTCCTCTGGAGCTGGACCAAAAGATGAATCCAGATAGGGTGGCAAGGTGGGAAAGTGATCAATATCACAACTGGTGGCGGAGGCAAGGTGTTGGCACATCTGACCAAAAGAAGAGTAAACCCCCGCTTAATAATCTGCTTGCCTGGCCAAGAATCGTTCTTGACGATCAAACCTATCATGCAAGAATTTTTGGTGCTCGTCAAATCGAATCTCTAAACGCTCAAGCTGCTCTGTAATAGTCAGAGTCCTAGGAGGTGGAGAGGGGGCAACAACCGCTGCTCCCTCTCCCGGAGCTTGCGACCTTGATGCCTTGATCACTTTGAGCATTCTATCATCGATAGGTTTCTTTGGGTGCTGTGCTTCCTCATCAGTACTGTCCCGACTCGCATACATAATTGGGTAATCAAAGAGGGGAAGTATAGACCGAGCTTTTGTCTCACAGTGTGGATGATAGAATTAAACATTATTTGACCCATACCAATCGTCATACCCATCAAAATGGCATATATAAAAACAACTCTCTCAACAGTAGCATCACTATAATGCGTAGCAGGCATCATCCTCTGACACACAAAATATTGATAAGCCCGAGCATTTACAGTCAGAGAAGTATCGGGCAAGGTCTTAGGATTACCACCTGACATCTTCCATGTCGTGCCAGGAATACAGAGTATATTACAGACCACATCATAGTCAACAATAGACAAATAAGCAGAATATTCACTGTTCTTTATGTCGGGCAGCCCATAAAATCTATTGATAGATGCACTGTCAAAAGAAACTATTTTTCCTCTAACCATCACTTTGCCTTTTCTATGCTCTTCCGCATTGGCATAAAACTCTTTAACCACGTTAATAAGGGAATTAAGTGGTTGTCTCCCAAATGCACCCCAATTCCTATCCATAATCATCCAAAACAAAGTTGGGCTTCCCCTCTCTGTGATAGTGAAACCTCTTTCAGGAATGGGTCTCCTAGCTTGCATCAACCTAACATACCTCTCATGGGCATTGTAACTAACAAATTTAGTCTCATCATACTCTTGAGGTTGTTTCCCCCTTTGTCTCCTAGTTTAAGGTGCCATTTGAACTAATTTTTCTATGACAAGAGAACTAAATCAAATGCAACCACTCAAATATCACAAGTCCACAACAAAGAGAAGGAAAGTGATCTTACTTTGTTAGAATTTGTCTAAGGTTTGCATAGGTCCAAAAATGGTTCAAAGATTGTTAAAATCTAAACCAAGGTTGGAGAATTAAAGTTCAGCAAGTTAGAAGACTACACACATGTGTGTGCATCAATTTGGAGCAAGGGAAGGCCATACACACTAGTGTGCGCACTTCTGCACACAAGCAGAAGGGTGTGCGCACAGTAGCAGAAGGGAGTAGCATTAGGTCAAGGCACAACACACCTACTCCAGGGTGCACCTCCCAGCATGCACACCATAAGGTCCACACCAGCACCGCAGTGCGCACGCCCAGTGCCGCACCGCCCAGGCACACTGCTGCACATATAGGCAGCATGCATAAGGACCTTCTTAGATGCGTGTGTGCAATGTTAAAACGCACAACATCACTTGGGAAGTGATGGAGGGCTATGATTAAGTGATGATCTTGATCAAAGGGTGAGGATTGAATCTCAAGAATGTCCAAGAAGTGGATTACTATAAAAGAGGTTTCCTAGCCTCATTTTTCAGATATACAACATTAGAAACACACAAGTTTGTGACATTGTGAGATCAATTGTAAACACATAGAGAGAATTGTGTGAGAGACATAAACACAAGAGAGACTCTTTGTAGTGAGGCTGGTTGTAAAAGAGAGAGAAGTCTAGATTAGATAGAGTGCATTGTTAGTTCTCATCTTTTTCCTTTCTTATCTTTTTGGCTTCTTCAAGAACATTGTGGTTTCTTGAAAGGGATTGCTGTAACTTGTAAGAACCATTTGATTTAGTGCAGAGAGTTCGAAGGAACTCACGGGGACATAGGCATATTGCTGAACCTCGATAATAAATTGCTTGTCTTCTTTCTTTCTTTGATTTTCTATTCTTGTGTTCGATTGCTGTATTTCTTTCTACAAGTCATTCTAGACTTGGGTGTTTGAAAGATCACCACCTGGGAATCTTGTGAAGGTGATTTCCAACATACTTGATGCCTAAAGTTAGAGATAAGACCCACAAACTTGAATCCTCTTAGAACCAAGCTTTTTGGAGAAATTTGTAGCAAAATCTGCAATATAAGTGAGCAATTCCTCAAGGAATTGTGTTAGAATCAAGAAATAGTGAGAAAAAAGAGATGGGTAAGGGTGGATTTGGAGAGAGGATGAGAGAGAGTAGAAGAGGGCTGTTTTTTTCCAAAGGAAAATGAAGAAGAAGAAAGCAAAATGGCCTTTAAAAGGTGCAGATGACAGGCTGGCGCCGCGGCTCAGCCTTACTCACGCCGCGGCTCCATGACCTAACCCACAAATCTCCCTTTGCTGTGTGCCAAGGCGCAAAATAGGTTGGGCTGCGGTGCACTGGGCTGCTGAAAATTGCTGGGCACTGTGAGGCGAGGTGTGCGGGCCTGGGCCTAGGCGAGACCTGGGCTGAAAATTTTTTTTTGGACTTGGCTGTGCAAATAAAAAGGGGTGTATATATATATATATATATATATATATATATAATGTAAATTAAAATTACTAACAATAAACCTAAGACTACAAATTAAATTAAATCAAAATGAAAATTAAACTTAAATCTAAAATAAACTCAACTAAAAAAAATTAGAAAATCAATAAAGACTTAACAAAATTAAAACTAATGTACAATGGAACGAAAGTACCCGATTAAAAAGCATAAATTGGGGCCACGAAAGAGATCTCTTCGGGGCTATCTTTAACACATTCGTGTTCCAAATAGAGCTTCAACCTTTGGCCATTAACTCGAAATGCATGATCGTTGGAAGGATCTTCAACCTCAACTACTCCATTGGGAAAAACACTCTTCACAACATAAGGTCCCTTTCATCGTGATCTCAATTTTCCCGGATGGAAGTGTAACCGCGAGTCATAAAGAAAAACTTTGTTACCTTGTTCAAAATTTTTTCGAAGTATTTTCTGATCATGCACCACTTTTATTCTTGATTTTAAGTCCTTAACATTATCATAGGCAGCATCCTGCAACTCTACAAGTTCACAAAGTTGCATTTTCCTCTCTTCACTAGACAACTTCAAGTCATAGTTAAAATTCCGAATAGCCTAATATGCTATGTGCTCAAGTTCTACGGGAAAGTTACATGCTTTGCCAAAAACTAAGCAATAAGGAGATGCCCCAAGAATTGTCTTGTATGCTGTCCGGTACACAAAAAGTGCATCTGATGAGAGTCATAAAATGCATCTTAACAGTACTTAATTGTTAGCATTTCAGGGTTGATCTAGGTTTTAATTGCACTTATATACGTTAACAACTCTAAAGTGTCATTCTTGGATCATTGATCTATTTCGGTGCATTTTCAGGTACTTTAAGTTCAAAAGAGGAGGAAAATTTATCGTTGCTTGAAGCACAAAGACTCGAGGCATATTGAAGTAAAGGCATGGTTGTGGAAGGACAAATGAAGAGAAATCAAGTCTTGAGTGTGTGCGCTGCGGCCTAAAACATCCAAGCCTCGGCCTCCAGAACCAAGCCAAAAGAGCAAGAAAGAAGCTTCAGTGGAAGCCGCGGCCTGGACTAGGCAGGGTCGCGACCTCCAAAAAGTGAAGAAACCAAAGACCAGGCAGAACCGCAGCACAAGGAGGAGAGAGCCATGGCACACACATGGTCCCCTTCTCCGAGTTATGACCTAATTAGGACTTTAATGATTGTTTAAACCCTAAAACAACCTTGGACCTTTTGTATTATAAATAGATCACTTAGGGTTTGAGAAAAAAGACAATCTTTAAGGCTGGAAAACACAAGAAGACTGCTAGATTCTCCTCCATCAAAGTGTTCAAGAATGAGCCCTATGGCCAACTAATCTCCAAGAAAGGCGAAGGGATGAATCCCTAGGTGTAGTTGTTCTTATTTTCCTTTATTGATTAAGTTGTCGTTGGGATTTATTATCTAGACATTGTTATGATTTACTTTTTAATTTAATTAGAAGATTTTCTCTTAATCCAGTGATTATATCCTTCTCCTCGATATAAGTCTAGTCATGCTCTTCTTATGTCAAGATTGTTTGGATGTGATTGAGTCCAGTAGATTTATCTTTTAGGTTTTTCCATTACTGCGATATTTTCATTAAAATTTATTGTCATTTCTTGATAAATCTATAGGATAGTTCATTGTGCTTGAATCAAAAGTAAAATTCATATCAATTACATTAGGGTTTACATAAGCTTTGATTGAATATTTGCCGATTACCTGTTTGGGATGTTAAACTTGCAATCGAGATAAAAAACAACTGAATCAAGATTGGAATAAGGCAACGAACCTAGGGTGGATTCCCAGAACCTTGTTGCTCCTTTATTATATTCTTTAATCTATTTACACAATTTTCTCACAATTACTTCATTATCAAAATTCATATTTTCTCACTTGATCTTTATCGTTTGTGTTAAGGTTTGCACTTTTCCTTTGTAGATTGCTTTTCCTCGTGGGATCGACACCTCAACTATACACAATAACTGCGTATTAGTTTGAGCGTAATCAAATTATGGCGCCATTGCTGGGGAAACACGCTTACATACAAGGAAGATTGTCAACTCTAAGACAAGACGGTACTATTGTTCCTTTATTTAAGTTTTTGATTTTCTGATTCCTTTTATTTGTTTTGTTTTTTTTTATTTTCCTTTTAACTCATTTGGTGCATGCTTAGACCGAGAGATTCATGAGGCAGATTCATTAAGGGACCCGAAGTAGACCTACCCTTTCCTTCCACATCCGTTAGTGAAACCTCGCCAAGATCAAACCTTAGTGTACACCCAAACGATAGTTTAGAAGACTTTGTTAACATGGCTGAAAACCCTAATGAGAATATTGCTAGGACACTTAAAGATTACTTGCATCCTAGTTGAACAGCCACACCATCATGCATTATGTTTCCAGCTAGCACCCGCCATAAAGATTTCGAAACAGGGATGATACAATTACTCCCTACATTTCATGGCTTGGAAAATGAAAACCCATATGTATAGATTAGGGAGTTTGAGGAAGTAGTTGCAACTTTTCATAGTCGAGATGCAACTGATGATATCATGAAACTCAAGTTTTTTCCTTTCTCTTTGAAGGATAAAGCTAAGAGTTGGCTATACTCGTTGAGACCACGATCTATTGGGATATGGAATGAGATGACTCAGGTCTTCTTCAATAAATACTTCCCTCAACATAAGACCAATGCTTTAAAAGGGCAAATCTCCACCTTTGCACAAAAGGATAATGAGACTTTGCGTAAGTTTTGGGAGAAATTTAAGGAGCTATTAAGTATGTGTCCTCACCATGGGTATGAGAGTTGGTGCTTAGTGAGCTACTTTTATGAGGGACTTACCTATAGAGAGCGCCAATTTGTAGAGATGATGTGTAATGGTGAATTTCTGCAAAAAGATCCCGATGAGGCTATAGAGTACCTTAATGAGCTTGCTAAAAAAGCTCATACTTGGATTGGACCTAGTGCTACTGAAAGCACAAATAGGTCACGACCTATAGGAAACCCAAGTGGAGGTGGAATATATCATCTTAGGAGAGGACAACCTAAAGGCTAAGGTTGAGATGCTGACCAGCGAGTTAGATGCATTAAAGACTAAAGGCTCAAAGCCAACACACGTGGTTAATCATGCCGAATCTTCGGAAACATGTTTTGTGTGTGGCGGGGTAGATCATCCTACTCAAGAGTACCCCACATTAGTAGATATGAGAGGAATGTATGAGGAACAATGTAATGCCTTAGGCATGTACAAGAAGCCATTTGCACCATTCTCTAACACCTATAATCTGGGATGGCGCAATCACCCCAACTTCAGCTAGAAGTCTGAAAACCAGCAGCTTGCACAACCCCCAAAATCATACCCTACACCATATAATGCACCCTCATCCTCTAGGACTTCTTTAGAAGACACCTTGCATGCTTTCATTGAAGCACAGGGTAAGACAAACCAAAGGTGTGAAGCATTAATCACACTGGTTGTGGAAGAGAATAAGGAAATAAGGAGCCAAGTGTCCAAATTGATGGGTTCCTTGAGTGTGAATGAGCAAGGTAAGTTCCCTTCCCAAGCTCAATCCATACCCCATGGTCAGCATATGGCACAAGCAAATCTGAAAGATGTAAATGCCATTATGACAAGAAGTGGTAAGTCATTACACATCTCAACAACGAACAAATCTGAAGATGTGGAAAAGGGTCAAGGTAGTAGTAATGCCGACCTACCCAAAGACCCTGAGGTTACCAAGAGTCCTGTTAAGGCACCATTCCCTCAAACCTTAAAATCAAACAAGAAAAATCTGGACCTAAACAATGAAATCCTAGAGAACCTAAGGCAAGTAAAACTTAATCTACCTCTTTTGCATGTGATTAAACAAGTTCCTACTTACGCAAAGGTTCTTAAGGATTTGTGTACAATTAAAAGGAAGCACCATGTAAAGAAAATAACATTCTTAATAGAGTAAGTTAGTGCTTTAATTGAGCAAAGGATTCCCCCCAAATATAAGGATCCTGGCTGTCCAACCATTGCATGTAGCATTGTGATAGGGGCTTAAATATGAATATTTAAGCCCCTTAATTTACATTTGTTAAGCTCTTAGTTCGCTTATTTTATTCCATTTTACTTCCTTTTTGTGTTTTCTGTGTTTTTATAGGTTTTTGGAAGAAAGGAAGCATTTTGGAACTCAAAGAGCAAAAAACTGGAACTGGGAGCTGCAGAAGAGTACGATCGAGCACAGTGCTTGGTGTGATCGAGTGCATAAGCACTCGTGCACACAAGGAGAAGGCTCGAGCGCAACCTCATGTGATCAAGCGCACACACATCAGTGAAACATCAAAACAGTAGTTTCTATTTTGGAAAGTAGGGTTAGAGTCCTGTTTTGGAAATTAGGGTTTTCAAGTGTCCTTAGAACCCTATAAATAGACTTGTAAAACACAAAAACAACATCTCTCTTTTGAGGAGCTTATCTTCCTTTTAGTTTAGCTTTTGTTCGAGAAGATCGGAGAAGGAAACTATGGAGGAGAATTGATGACTCTTCTCTTAGGTTTCTTCTTTCCTTTATTTTTATTATGTGTACTTAAACTTTTAGTAAGGGCTTAGTTGAAGCCCTAATTATGTTTAACCAATAATTCAATATTGGTGCCTTTGCAATACTTATGCTGTGATTCTTAATTTGATTAATACTTGTTTTTATTTATATTCCTTATATGTGTGTCTCTGATCAACTTATGCATGTGGTATGGATCAGTTAATTGAATCAATTTGGATGACCGAGTCCTGGGTTTAACAATAGTAACAAAAGATATGCACATCGGATTCTTGGGTTAATCAAAATGGGAAACCGAGAGTGGACCAAACCCTAGGCCTCGTGTGGTTGTCGATTTCCACAGACTTTATGCTCTCTTAAGGAACAACTTAGTATACACCATGTTGAATCCCTTAAGAGAGAAAAGAGTTAGAGTATACACCATGCCTAACTCATTGCTTAGGGAAATCCATAGCCTAAGGAGTGGACCAAGCCCTTAGGTTGACAACCAGTAGGTACTCATAGCATGAATAGAGCATTGGCATATTGTTTTGTTGGGGTAGCATGATTAGTGGTGGATACCAAGTCTCTACGTCTTTATTATTATTGTCTAAACTCAATATTTATTGTCATCTATTTTTACTTTGTGAAAGTAATTCTAAATCGAAATTCACCAATCCCTGTGGAAATGATCTCGCACTTGCACACTATGCTACTACTGACCTTGTGCACTTGCAAGTAAAACTGTACGATTATTTGCATATTTATTTAGGTAGATAATCGTCACAACAAGTTTTTGGCACCGTTGCCGAGGATATCGCTAAATTTCCTTTTAGAATTACTTTCGTTTAGTTTAAATATCGCTATTCTTATTTTATTTTACTTTAATTTTTCTAAAAATTTTAATTTTCAGTGTATCATCTTTATTCAGTTTATCATTTTTATTTTTGTCAGACCCTAATCTATTTCTTTTCTGTTTCAGGGCATCAGCAGAACTTTCTGTGACCCTTGCGATCGAGCGCACCCTCTTGTGCAATCGAGCGCAATTAGGGCAGAGAGTTACCCGAGCAGCAGAGTTGAACTGCCGTACTGAAGCTGGTTTACCTAATTTATGCATGGACTTCGATCCGGACATCCAACGTTCTTTCCCCTCGATCCCGAGCTTGAGCGGACCATCCAACAAAGGCTTAGAAACAACTTTAAGGAGAACGAAGTGCCAATGGCGGAACAGCTTGAAAACCGGTAACCACCTGCACGAGTACTGATGAAGCAATCCTACATCCCACAGAACCTCGACCAATCTTCGTGCATTGCGTGTCAACCTGAGGCAGAAGGAAACTACTACATATTTCCACAGATACTCAGTGCACTGACTCACTTTAGGGGTACACCTAGTGAGGATCCACATTTGCACCTTCGAGAGTTTTTCAACCTCTACAAATTCCAGCAGATCCGAGGCTTAGACCAAGAAAGAATAAGGTTAATTCTTTTCCCTTTTTCCTTGAAAGATAATACTAGATTATGGTATAATTCTTTGCCTACAGTTTCCATCCACACTTGGGAGGAGTTGGCTAGCAAATTCCTAAGGAAGTTCTTCCCAGCCCAAAAGACGAGGCAAATAGGAAGAAAATTCAATCTTTCTAACAAAAAGATGGAGATCTATTCTTCGAGGCCTGGGGACACTTCAACGAGCTACTACTCAAGTGCTCGCACCACAACCTACCCCAAGACGAATTGGTATAAGCTTTCTATGAAGGTTTGAGTGACTCTAACAAAAATATTGTTGATTCAAGTTGTGGAGGAGTGCCGATGGAGAAGAGTAGCGAAGAAGCGATGGAACTCTTCGAAACCCTAAGTGAACACACGCAACAGTCCTCCTCTCAAGGTAGACATATAACCAAAAGTAAGGGTATGCATGAGGTAAACCTGAATGGAGGATCATCTCCTCAAATAGCTAATGTGGAGAGGAAACTTGATCTATTAGTTAAAGCCATGGCCACTTAAAACACCTCAACTAACCCACCAGCTACACCACTCTAGGTATGTGCCATTTGCTCACAATTTGATCATAATACTGATATGTGTCCCTTATATTCATCTGCACATCATGAGCTAGCAAACTTTGTGGGACCAAATAATTATCCGCTGAAGAACAACCCCTATGCAAACACATACAACCCTGGCTGGCGGAATCACCCAAATTTCTCATGGAGCAACAATCAAAACAATCAAGGGCAGCAAAGCAACTTCCAACCAGCAGCCCAATCTGCACCTGAACCAAAGAAGAATGACCTCGAAAGTCTTCTGAGGAAACTAGCGTCTCAGTAGCAATAAATCCTGAATACACATGAACAATTCATGGAAGACTCAAGGCAGTTTGATGAGAGCCATAAAATGCATCTTAATCATACTTATTTTTTAGCACTTTAGGGTTGATTTAGGTTTTAAATGCATTTTTTATTCGTTAACAACTCTAAAGTGGTATTCTTGGAAAATTAACTTATTTCTTGCATTTTCAGGTATCTTGAGTTTAAAAAGATGGAAAAAGCATTCGGTGCTTGAAGCAAGATGATTCGATGCATACCAAAGTGGAGCCATAGCTGCGGAAAGATAAAACAAAGAAGATCTCTGCCAATCAGGTCAAGGTGCACCCTGGGAAGAGCTGGGGTGAACCCTTCAAAAAGAAGCCCAAAAGAAGCCTCAAAGATCCAACAAGTCAAGGTGCACTTTGGATCAGCTGAGGTGCACCTTGAAGGGCTGAGGCGCACCTTGGATCAAGCTGAGGTGCACCTTGAAGGGCTGAGGCTCACCTTGGATCAAGCTGAGGTGCACCTTGAAGGGCTAAGGCGCACCCTGCAGAAGCTAAGGTGCACCCCACCGCACACACAAGAAATTTGACAAAAGCCAAGGTGCAGCGTGACTAAGTCCAAGGTGCAGCGCACGCACCGACCCTATTCTCCGAGTTAGACCCTAATTAGATCTTTAATGATTTGCTCAAACCCTAAAACACCCTTAGGCCTTGTACACTCTAAATAGACCACTTAGGGATTGTAATTAGACATTCATAAAATAGATAGAAGATTGTAATTAGACATTCATAAAATAGATAGAAGGCCAAAAAACTCAAGGGAGGCTGCCACACTCTCCCCCATGGCCAACTAATCTCCAAGCAAGGCGAAGGGATGAATCCCTAGGTTTTGTTGTTCTTTAACTCCTTTATTAGTTTAGTTATAATATGGATTTATTGTTAAACATTATTATGATTTACATTTCAATTTAATTAGAAGATTTCCCCTTAATCCGGTGATTGCATCTTTCTCCCCCATATAAGTCTAGTCATGCTCTTCTTATGTGATGTTGTTGAGGTGTGATTGAGTCCGGTAGATTCCTCTTATAGATTTTTCCATTACAGTAGTATTGTCATCATGATATATTGTCCTTTCTTGATAATCTATAAGTTGGGTCATGTGTGCTTGAAAGTAAAAAGTATTTCATAACAATTACATTAGGGTTTATATAGGTGCTTAATTGAATATTTGCCGATTGCTTGTTTGGGATGTGAAACTTGCAATCAAGATAAAGGCAACTAAATTGAGACTGGAATAAGAAAAAAACCTAGGGAGGATTTCCGGACCCTTGTTACCTCCATTATATTATCTACACAATTTTCACATAACACTTTATTCTCTCACTCGATCTTTTTCGTCTATGTTAAGGTTCACACCTTCTATTGTAGTTACCTTGTTTCCCTATGGAATCGATACCCCAAAGCTGTACTACAACTACCGCGTTACTCTTTGGGCATAATCACAATTTTGGCGCTATTCCTGGGGAGACGCACTTACTTACAATGAAGTTGTCAACTCTAAGACATGACGGTAGAAGAGTTGTAAATAGTTTTTTTCTTTCAGCAATTTGTAAAGGCAGTAACTTCGTTCCCTCTTTTAGCTTGCTGCATTAATTTTTATTTTAGTCCCTTCTTTCTTTTTATAGTATTTTTTTTATTATTGTTCTTTTTTCTAAGTTTTGATTTTCTGATTTTTTTTATTATTCTGTTTTATTTATTTCCTCTCTAAACTCAATTGGTGTCTGCTTAAATGAGAGATTTGCGAGGTAGATTCATTAAAGGACCCGAATTAGAATTACTCTTTCCTTCCACGTCAATTAGTGAAACCTCACCTAGATCAAACCATATTGCACCCCCAAGGGAGAATTTAGAGAATTTTGTTAACATGACCGATAACCATAATGAAAATGTTGCTAGGACACTTCAGGATTACCTCCACCCTACACGCACAGCCACACCATCATGCATTATGTTTCCAGCCAATACTCGCCAATTAGAGTTTAAAATAGGGATGATACAATTACTCCCTACATTTCATGGGTTGGACAATGAAAATCCATATGTGCACATTAGAGAATTTGAGGAAGTAGTCGCGACTTTTCATAGTCAAGATGAAACCGATGACATTGTGAGGCTTAAGTTCTTTCCTTTCGCTTTGAAGGATAGAGCTAAGAGTTGGCTATACTCACCAAGACCATGATCTATTGGGTCATGGACTGAGATGACTCAAATTTTCTTTAATAAATACTTCCCCCAACGTAAGACCAATGCTTTAAAAAGACAAATCTCCACCTTTGCACAAAAGGACAGCGAGACTTTGTATTAGTCTTGGGAGAGATTTAAGGAGTTGTTGAGTATGTGTCCTCACGATGGGTATGAGAGTTGGCACTTAGTGAGCTATTTTTTTTAGGGACTTACATATAGAGAGCGCCAATTTGTAGAGATGATGTGTAATGGTGAATTTTTGTAGAAAGATCCTGATGACACTATAGAGTACCTCAATGAGCTTGCTGAAAAAGCTCACACTTGGACTGGACCTAGTGCTACTGAAAGCACAGATAGGTCACGACCTATAGGGAACCCAAATGGTGGTGAAATTTACCATCTTAGGGAAGAGGATAACCTTAAGGCCAAGGTCGAGATGCTCACTAGGGAACTAGAGTTATTAAAAACTAAGAGCTTAAAGCCAACACACATGGTTAATCACGCAAAATCTTTTAAGCCATGTTTTGTGTGTTGCGTGGTAGATCATCTCGCCCAAAAGTGTTCCACATTTGCTGAGATGAGAGGGATGTATAAGGAACAATGTAATGCCTTAGGCATGTACAAGAAGCCTTTGACACCCTTCTCTGATACTTATAATTCGGGATGGTGAAATCACCCCAATTTCAGCTGGAAGTCTGAAAACCAGCAGCTTGCACAACCCCCTGCACCATATCTTGAACCATATCATGCATCTGTGTCTTCTAGGAGTTCTTTAGAAGATACTTTACATGATTTTATTGAAGCACAGGGGAAGACTAATCAAAGACTTGAATCTTTAATTGTGCAGGTTGTTGAAGAACATAAAGAGATAAAGAACCAAGTGTCCGAGTTAATTAGCTAATTAAGTGTGACTGAACGAGGTAAGTTCCTGTTGGAAATCACCTTGACAAGATGCCTAGGTGGTGATCTTCCAAACACCCAAGTCTAGAATGACTTGTAGAAAGAATTTCAGCAGTCGAACACAAGAATAGAAAATCAAAGAAAGAAAGAAGACAAGCAATTTGTTATCAAGGTTCTACAATGTGCCTACGTCCCCGCAAGTTCCTCCGAACTCTCTGCACTATCTCAAATGGTTCTTACAAGTTACAGTAATCCCCTTCAAGAAGCTCAAGTTCTTGAAGAAACCAAGAAGAGAAGAAAGAAGATTACAATGCTATCTCTCTATACTACTCTTTCTTCTTTACAACCAGCCTCATTACAAAGAGTTCCTCTTGTGTTTATGTCTCTCACACAATTCTCTCTTGTATTACAATTGATCTCAAAGTGTGTCTTGTATGTGTTGTATTCTATATGTGAAAAATGAGGCTTGGGAACTCCTTTTATAGCCTTTCACTTCTTGGACATTCTTGTGAATCAATTTCCACCCTTTGATCATGATCTCCACTTAATCATAGCCCTTTATCACTTCAAAAATGGTGCTGTGCATTTTAAACTTGCACTCACGCACTTAAAAGGGTCTTAAAATAGGTTGTCTATGTGTGCAGCCCTTTGCCTAGCGCCTAGGCACTCAACAGGGGGCTCCATGGTGTTGGGCAGGGCACCTTTGCACACCTTTTGAATGCCATGGTGCTGGTGCTGGGCGCCATAGCACTGATGTGGTCCTTCAGCACATCATTCTGGAAGCCATGGTGCTGGTGCTGGTGCTGGGTGCCATGGCGCTGATGCAGTCCTACAGCACACCATTTTGGATGCCATGGTGCTGGTTGCTGGGCGCTATGGCGCATGTTGATGCTGCTGCTGTGCGCACACTTCCCTGATTGTGTGCAGATGTACGCACACTAGTGCGCATGGCCTTCCCTTGCTCCAAATTGATGCACACACATGTGTGCAGTCTTCTAACTTGCTAAACTTTAATAATTCACCTTTGGTTTTGACTTTAACCATTTTTAAACCATGGTTGGACCTGTTTGAACCTTAGACAAATAACAACAGTTCCCTTCTCAAGCTTAGGCCACATCTCACGGCTAGCACCTGGTGCAACAGAATGTGAAGGAGGTGAATGCCATTGAGACAATAAGTGGTAAGTTATTACACATCCCAACAACGAAAAAATCAGAGGATGTGGATGAAAGCCACCAACCATACATGATTGACTCATTCATGGAAAAGGTCCAGCACCTTAATCCATTGGAGTCCACCTTCACCTATGGCTTCACAAGAGCATATATCGAGCCAGAATTTGCGGATGTTACTGATGACATCCTTGAGGCCTCTCTAAAGCATACAAGCACTGAATTTGGCAATGAAGCAGTGGCTGGTACATTCAACCTATGTCTTTCTAGGAGCGAATAAAAGCGTCTGGCTGAAGATGTAAAACTTAGCGCTCATGGGAGGCAACCCACAACATATCCTTTTATTTTTACTATTTTTCATATTTCTTTTTCTTGTTTATTATTATTATTTTGCTGTTTTCCAGTTTTACTTTTGTATTTCTTTGTCATAGACAAACATGCGCATAAGTTCAATTGGTCGTGCACAATTTTCAACTCCACGCACCTTTGGTTAAAAAGGAAGTTTCCTTAATTTTTGCTTTTACATTGAGGACAATATTTATCTTAAGTTGGAGGTGGAGGAAATGCATTTCTTATTGCATACAATTGGACTGCTCCTTGCATTTTTGTTTGTTTTTAGGGTGTTTAGTGTTAGCCTTAGAGTTTATTCACATGTCAATTATATGAGCTCAATTGAGATAGTATATAGCATTTAGAAGAAATCAAATCTTGCTTCAGTTTGAAAATAATTTAAGTATCAATCTTCACTTGGTTTCAGACTCTAGTTTGCGGTAAGATTGTATAATTAGTCTAAAACATTTAGAAAAGTTTTATGTGTGATTATTTTATGAATATTTTTGCGGTCTCGACAAGCTCTAGAACTTACTTGATAACCATTTGAGGCGAATTCCTAGAATGCAGACTACTTAGGATATGATATAGGCCATTTTTGAACCGTTTGGGCCTTTCAAACCTACCATTGCTATATTTATCACTAGTCACCTATTTGAGCATTTTCTTGAAAAAGAAGTGAGCCTTATTTCTTTCAATAGCCCATTTACTTACCTTTATGAGCCTAAAGAAAATATTTTATACTTACATTTCTTTTAAAAGAATTTAGTTATACACATGTTGTGAGAAGCACTTAAAAGGAGTAAGGGTGGAAATATGAAAAAAAATATCACTACCACAAACCAAGTACATTAAAGGAGATAAGTTGGGGGTTGTGGAAAAGAAAAGAAAATAAAAGAATGAAAGATGAGGTGAATGGTCTAATGCCAAAATACAAAAGAAAAATGAATTATGGCAAAGAAAGAAGAAAAGAAAGGAAAAGTGGTGACTTATCAAAGATATACTCTTATAAAAAAATAGTGATTAGAAATGTTCGAAAAATGGTTGGAAAAGTTGAGTAATGAAGTAAGGTTATCCAGTACTTAAAAAGTTGTGTTCAAAACTAAGAGATTAAGTTTTTTTACTTGTTGAATCCTTCCTGTTCTTTCTTAACTTTTACCTTAGCTTAACGTTACAAGCTTAGTAAAGACCTATTGATCCAATGTAGTGTGATTTTTTCTACAATAGTGGAGAGTGATTTGAAAAGTGAGCCTATGGAGCTTGTTTTTGTGATTGACGTCACGAAATTTATCATGTTTTAGAGGCCAAGACTTGTATTCATGAATGTTATGCATAAAATCATCCGGGTGTTCGGATTAATGGTTTGTGGTAAGATAGATGTTAAGAGTCAATAACGATTTTAAGATTGATGTTTGGATTACTTTTGGATTTGGGTGAAATTTAATGATTCTTTGTGCCGTGTGTCATGTGCAATTTTTGAGACAAAATGTGAATTACTCTTGGTTAACACTAATATTGCTTTTCATTTACTTTGATTCCCACCGTAGAGTTCATCTCTTGTTTTCACTTGAATTGCTAGGGACTAGCAATAAGCTAGTTGGGGGTTGTGATGAGAGCTATAAAATGCATCTTAATCATACTTATTTGTTAGCACTTTATTTAGGTTTTAATTGCATTTTTTATTCGTTAACAACTCTAAAGTGGTATTCTTGGAACATTAACTTATTTCTTGCATTTTCAGGTATCTTGAGTTAAAAAAGATGGAAAAAGCATTCAGTTCTTGAAGCAAGATGATTCGATGCATACCAAAGTGGAGCTATGGCTGCGGAAAGATAAAACAAAGAAGATCTCTACCAATCAGGTCAAGGTGCACCCTGGGAAGAGCTGGGGTGCACCCTGGGAAGAGCTGGGGTGCACCCCTTAGAAAGAAGCCCAAAAGAAGCCTCAAAGATCCAACAGGTCAAGGTGCACCTTGGATCAGCTGAGGTGCACCTTGAAGGGCTGAGGAGCACCTTGGATCAAGCTGAGGTGCACCTTGAAAGGCTGAAGCGCACCTTGAAGGGCTGAGGCGCACCTTGGATCAAGCTGAGGTGCACCTTTAAGGCATGAGGTGCACCCTAGAGAAGCTAAGGTGCACCCCACCACACACACATGAAACTTGACAAAAGCCAAGGTGCAGCGCACGCACAGACCCTGTTCTCCAGGTTAGACCCTAATTAGGTCTTTAATGATTTGTTCAAACCCTAAAACACCCTTAGGCCTTGTACATTATAAATAGACCACTTAGGGATTGTAATTAGACATTCATAAAATAGATAGAAGGCTGAAAAACTCAAGGGAGGCTGCCACACTCTCCCCCATGGCCGACTAATCTCCAAGCAAGGCGAAAGGATGAATCCTTAGGTTTTGTTGTTCTTTAATTCCTTTATTAGTTCAGTTGTAATATGGATTTATCGTTAAACATTATTATGATTTACATTTCAATTTAATTAGAAGATTTCTCCTTAATCCAGTGATTGCATCTTTCTCCCCCATATAAGTCTAGTCATGCTCTTCTTATGTGATGTTGTTGAGATGTGATTGAGTCCGGTAGATTCTTCTTATAGATTTGTCCATTACTATAGTATTGTCATCATGATATATTGTCATTTCTTGATAGTCTATAAGTTAGGTCATGTGTGCTTGAAAGTAAAAAATATTTCATAACAATTACATTAGGGTTTATATAGATGCTTAATTGAATATTTGCTGATTGTTTGTTTGGGATGTGAAACTTGCAATCGAGATAAAGACAACTGAATTGAGACTGGAATAAGGCAACAGACCCAGGGAGGATTCCTGGACTCTTGTTACCTCCATTATGTTATCTACATAATTTTCACACAATACTTTATTCTCTCACTTGATCTTTATTGTCTGTGTTAAGGTTCACACCTTCTCTTGTAGTTATCTTGTTTTCCAATGGAATCGACAGCCCAAAGCTGTACTATAACTACCACGTTACTCTTATGGCGTAATCACAATTTCATACTGAAATGAGGCAAATCACTGCAAAACATGATCAAGCCATCCAATGACTAAAGGTACAAATGGGACAATTGGCCAAGGAATTAAGTACCAGAAAGCAAGGAGAGCTCCCAGCCCAGCCACTACCTAATCCAAGAGGACATCAGCAACTAAATGCTGTAACAACCTTAAGAAGTGGTAAGATCATCGCCACCAATGAATCTACACAAGCATCTCCAGACCAAGCCTCTACATCTAAGGTAAGAGAGATGGAAAAGGTAAATATACCTCCACTCTTCCCTCAAAGGTTAGTGAAGTCTAATAAGGAAACTAAAATGATTGACATTTTCGAAACCTTGAAAAAAGTGGAAATAAATATTCCTTTATTAGATGCAATAAAACAACTTCCTGCTTATGCTAAGTTTTTAAAAGAATGTTGCACTAACAAAAGGAAGTTTCAGGAGCATGAGACGGTAGCCTTGACCGAAGAGGTGAGTGTTGTATTATTAAGAAAATTACCACCTAAACTAAAATACCCCGGTAGTTTTACTATTCCTTGCAGGCTAAGTGATCAGCTTTTCGAGCATGCATTATTGGATCTAGGAGCGAGTGTCAACTTGTTACCATACAGTGTATTCGAGACACTAGGTTTGGGGGAGCTCCAACCAACCTCCATTACTTTGCATTTGGCTGACAGAGGCATCAAACGACTAAGAGGTATCATTGAGGATGTTTTGGTAAGAGTAGGTAAATTTATTTTACCTGCTGATTTTATTGTATTAGACATGGAGGAATGCCATATGCCTGTGCCACTCCCTATCATTTTAGGGAGACCATTTATGATCACTGCTAACACGAATATTAATGTAAAAAGGGGCTTTGTCACTATGAGAGTAAATGATGAAGAGGTAGAATTTAAAATATTTAATACATTGGACTCCACTAAAACTAATGATGAGTATAATAATGTGAGCTTCATGCAAGGTATCGGTGAGAAAATTTCTAAGGGCCATACACTGTTCCATTGGAGACCATCCCCAACCATGCTGACATGAGATTGGACATTGGGCCAGAGGATAATGTGATTAAAGATATCAATGGAGCTGTGCACACCATCAAGAGCACACTTAAGCCTTCAAGTAAGTATAATCCTCAAGTTAAAAATCTTGAACTTGCTAATACCACTTTTCCTTATTTTATTGTCTAGGCACCAAATTTGGAGTTGAAGCAATTGCCGAAGAATTTGACTTATGCTTATATAGGAGAGAATAAGACACTACCTGTGCTAGTTGCTGCCAATCTTAGTTTTGGGAAAAAATAAGGCTTGGTCCGGCTGAAGTCGTTAAACTTAGCGCTTATGGGAGGCACCCCATAGCTTATCCTTTTATTTTTATTGTTTTACGTATTTATTGTTATTTATTTTTAGTACTTCTTGTTTTCCCGTATTATGTTAGTTTTTCTTTTTTAAGGACAATGTGTGCATCCGTTCAAGTTTAGGGGTATGCTATGAGCCATGCCGACCCAGCTAATTCTCCATCTCCCAGGTCAAATCTTTCCATGTTATTCATACATTAGGGAAAATGTGTAATTTAAGTTTTGGGGTATAGGAGACACATTCACACACTTTGTCCTAGTTTTTTTTAGATAAATACACATTCATATTTAATGAAAAAAAAAATTGGTTGTTTACAACAAATATTATGATAAAACTTCATTAGTAATCTTAAAATCTAGAACACATAGTCTAGTAATAAAAATTTTAAAAGTTCGTTACCTACCTCAAGGCACTTAAGAATTCACGAGTTTGATCCAGATCTGACACGAGCACATTAGCACGCATTTTGTGTGGGGTATGACATGTAATTTTAATATAGATGTTTCCATGACTTAACCGTGATCAAATAAATTGTTAGATAAACACTTTGGCATAGACAAATAAAGAGAAAAATGTCCATCATGCAAAAAGAGAAAATAAAATGCTCATAATGATCATTAAATAAAATTTTCGCTGAGTAACTGGAACTTTTGTCTCAGTAAGCATCGAGTGTTCACGTCAAAAAGTGGGGATTAAGCATTTAATGATTATAAAATTTTTTTACTGAGTAACTGGACCTCTTGCCCCAGTAAGCAGTGAGTATTCACGTCAAAATGTGGGGATTTTTGCTTGGAAGCATCAAGACCTGTTAGTTTCATAGCCTTTTTTACTCGAGTTAATAAGTCCTTAGAGGTGTCTTCACACCTAATGTTCTAGAACCATCTGGTTTGGGAGTCATTGGCTAAACACTCACTACAAGGGTCAATTAGAAAGCTTAATGGAACTCAACATGGCAAAGATCTCATGATGAAAGAAAAAGGAAAGAAGTAAAAACTATACCATTTTTGTTTCGTCTAACAAGGAAGTCGATGAAGGTTTGGACACCGAAACACTATACATTAGAAATGTTTGGAAGTTTCATCTTTTATGTGCTAATCCACCACATACACTAAGTCAACTTGTGATGCCTTAAACTAGCCTTGTGTAAGTAACATGGACTTTTAAAATCCTTATTCATTGCAAAAATGTGTTTTTATTATAAGCTTACTCATGAACTATCATCATGGTTTTTTGTGCAACCTAAATTTTTAGATATCATGAATTATGAATTTATCTTTGCGTCTTTGTTTTTCATTTAGTTTTTAGTTTCGTATTGCTAAGGGATTAGCAATATGTAAGTTTGGGGGTGTGATAGGAGCTTAAATATTCATATTTAAGCCCTTTAATTTACATTTGTTAAACTCTTAGTTCACGTATTTTATTCAATTTTACTTCATTTTTGTGTTTTCTGTGTTTTTATAGGTTTTTGGAAGAAAGGAAGCATTTTGGAACTCAAAGAGCAAAAAACTGGAACTGGGAGCTGCAGAAGAGTGGGATCGAGCACACAAGCACTCATACGCATAAGGAGAAGGCTCGAGCGTAACCTTGCGCTGGAGTGCAAACTCATGCGATTGAGCACACACGCATCAGTGAAACATCAAAACGGCAGTTCCTATTTTGAAAAGTAGGGTTAGAGTCCTGTTTTGGAAATTAGGGTTTCCAAGTGTCCTTAGAACCCTATAAATAGACTTGTAAAACAAAAAAAATAGCATCTCCCTTTTGAGGATCTTATCTTCCTTTTAGTTTAGTTTTTGTTCGGGAAGATCGGAGAAGGAAACTGTGGAGGAGAATTAACGACTCATCTCTAGGGTTTCTTCTTTCCTTTATTTTTATTATGTGTACTTAAACTTTTAGTAAGGGCTTAGTTGAAGCCCTAATTATGTTTAACTAGGGAGTGGACCAAACCCTAGGCCTCGTATGGTTGTCGATTTCCACAGACCTTATGCTCTCTTAAGGAACAACTCAGTATACACCATGTTGAATCCTTTAAGAGAGAAAAGAGTTAGAGTATGCACCATGCCTAACTCGTTGCTTAGGGAAATCCATAGCCTAAGGAGTGGACCAAGTCTTTAGGTTGACAACAAATAGGTATTCATAGCATGAATAGAGCATTGGTATATTGCTTTGTTGGGGTAGCATGATTAGTGGTGGATACCAAGTCCTTACGTCTTTATTATTATTGTCTAAACTCAATATTTATTCCCATCTATTTTTACTTTGTGAAACTAACTCTAAATTGAAATTCACCAATCCCTGTGGAAATGATCTCGCACTTGCACACTATGCTACTACTGACCTTGTGCACTTGCAAGCAGAACTGTACGATTATTTGCGCATTTATTTAGGTAGATAATCATCACAACACATTGGAAATCATGAGGTTGGACAAGCCTTGCTAGATTTAGGAGCTAATGTAAATCTGATGCCATTTTCTATTTATATACAGTTGGGTTTGGGAGAAATCAAATTAACAATTGGTTGACCATTCGGTCAAAGTACCCCGGAGTGTGGTAGAGGATGTTTTAATTCAAATTGATAAATTTTATTATCTTGTTGATTTCCTAATCCTTGATACTACTTCTGTTGTTGACACTAATTCTAAATCCCTTTAATTTTGGGTAGACCTTTCCTTGCTACTGCAAATACTCTTATTAATTACAGGAATGGACTCATGAAGCTATCCATTGGAAACATGACCCTCGAGGTGAACATTTTCAACATTGCAAAACAGCCCGAAGATGAGGACGAGAACCACCACTTATACATGATCGAGTCACTCATCGATAAGGGAGTTTCCATAGCTCATGACTTTGATCCTCTTGAATATTTTCTTGTTAATTCTGAGATTGATTCTATTAATGATAAAACTGATCTAATTGATATGTGTGCTATTTTTGATAAATCTCAGGATTATAGCACTCGAGCATGGCAACCAAAGTTTGAGCAGTTGCCCGAAAGAAGCGAGAAACAAATCCCCTCAAGTGTGGAAGCACCTAAAGTCGAATTGAAGCCACTACCTAAGGGTTTAAAGCATGTTTTTCTCGGTCCAGGTGATACTTTTCCTGCTATTATCTCATCTGAATTGTCTGAGTCTCAAGGTGAGAAATTACTTCGGACCTTAAATGCGCATAAATCAGCCTTAGGTTGGAGCATGGCTGATTTAAAAGGAATTAGTCCCCTAATCTATTCTCATAAGATAAATTTGGATGAAGGAACTAGTCCTCGTAGAGACCCTCACCGTAGGCTTTAACCTAACTATGAAAGAAGCAGTGAAAAATGAAGTGTTGAAACTATTAGATACGGGAATTATATATCCAATAGCAGATAGTAAATGGGTAAGTCCTACACAAGTCGTTCCTAGAAAGTCTGGAGTCACTGTGGTAAAAAATGATCTAGGAGAGTTAGTCCCTACAAAACTTGTGACCGGGTGGCGAATGTGCATTGATTATAAAAAATTAAATTCTACCACCCGAAAAGACCATTTCCCACTTGGTTACGCCCAAAACATAACGCAGTTATTATAGTACAGTTTTGGGGTGTCGATTCCACAGGGAAACAAGTTAAGTACAATAGAAGGTGTAAACCTCAACACAAACGATAAAAGATTAAAAGGATAAAACTTGAGTTGTTTTGAGGAAAGGGTAATTTTGTAAATAAGTTTAAAATAAAAATGACAATAAGTCTCCGAGCTCTAATCCTAACTTGATTCAGTTGTTTTTATCTCGAGTGCAGGTTTCACATCCCAAACAGGCAATCGGAAAATATTCAATTAAAGCGCATTTATAAATCCTAATGTAATCGCTATGAATTATTCTTTACTTTCTAACACACACGACCTAACTTATAAATTATCAAGAGATGACGATATATCTAAAATGACGATACCGCAGCAATGGACAAATCTATAAAAGAGATCTACCGGACTCAATCACACCCAAACAGGTACACATAAGAAAAGCCTGACTGAACTTATATGGAAAAGAAGCATGCAACCACCGGAGTTATAATAAATCTACTAATTAAATTAAGAATAAAACATAACAATATTTAGTAAAAATAATTCCAACTACAACCGAATCAATTAAAGGAAAATAAGAACAACTACACCTAGGGATTCATCCCTTCGCCTTGCTTGGAGACTAGCTGGCCATGGATCTCATGCGTCCTCGAGTTGCCTCCGGCCTCCCGACGATCATCTCTCCCGACCTTCAAAATTTAAACTTCGGGTTCCTCCTAAAGGCCCTCTAGATTGCTCCTAAAGGCCTTCTGGATTCATCCCCGACTGATTTCCAAAGCTAAAGTGGAGTGGGTCTTATATAGGCAAATACCAAGAGTGCAATGTGTTTTCCATCCGATGTGGGATGTGAGATATAGAAATATGTTTTCCAACCGATGTGGGATTTAAGCCCAAAATCACGCTGAAATCCCGCACAGCCCGCACAGCCTGACCTTTGTCTACTAAAACTGCCATAACTTTCCCTAGAAAAATCCGTTTGATGAACCATAAAATTCTCCAGAAAATAGACTTCCGGACCTTTCTAAGCATATATGGCTCATCTCCTGGTTCTTCTTGTATCAATACAGTTTAATTTTCAAAGATGATTGATCTGTACGGGCAATTCTGGCAATTTAGTGAAACTCCTTTCCAGTGCGGGCAGCAGCTGTTGCTCTTTTAAGCCCTCCATCTTGTCCTTTCGGAAGCATTCCTTCACTCCAGTATGCCTCGAGTCTTTGTGCTTCAAGCAATGATAACTTTTCCTCCTCTTTTGAGCTTAAAGTACCTGAAAATGGACCAAAATAGATCAATGATCCAAGAATGATACTTTAGAGTTGTTAACATATAAAAGTGCAATTAAAACCTAGATCAACCCTAAAATGCTAACAATTAAGTACTGATAAGATGCATTTTATGACTCTCATCACAATCCCCAACTAGCTTATTGCTAGTCCCTAGCAATTCAAGCAAAAATAAGAGACTAAATCTATGGTGGGAGTTAAAAACAAAGTAAAGCAATGCTAGCATTGAACCAACAGTAATGCACTTTTTTGTCTCAAAAATTGCACATAACATACGACACATAGAATCATTAAATTTCACCTAAGTCCAAAAGTAATCCAAACATCAATCTTAAAATCGTTATTGACTCTTAACATCCATCTTACCATAAACCATTAATCCAAACACCCGGATGATTTTATGTATAACATTCATGAATACAAGTCTTGGCCTCTAAAAACATAATAAATTGTGTGACATCAATCACAAAAACAAGCTCCATAAGCTCACTTTTCAAATCACTCTCCACTATTGTAGAAAAATCACACTACATTGGATCAATAGGTCTTTAATAAGCTTGTAACGTTCGGCTAACGTAAAGGCTAAGAAAGAATGGGAAGAATTCACAAGTAAAAGAACTTAATCTCGTAGTTTTGAACACAGCTCTTTAAGCACTGGATAACCTTACTTCAACACCCAACTCTTTCAACCATTTTTTGAGTATTTCTTTCAACAAATCACCATTTTTTTCTTTTCTTTCTTTCTTATTTCTTTGCCATAATTCATTTTTTTTTTATTTTGGCACATAACCATTCACCTTCTTTTTCATTTTTTTCTTCTTTTCTTTTCCACAACCCCCAACTTATCTCCTTTAATGTACTTGGGTTGCGGTAGTGATATTTTTTTTCATATTTCCACCCTTACTCCTTTTAAGTGCTTCTCACAATATGTGTATAACTAAGTTCTTTTAAAAGAAAGGTAAGGATAAAAATATTTTTAGGCTCATAAAGGTAAGTAAATGGTTTATCGAAAGAAACAAGGCTCAATTTTTCTTTTCAAGAAAAAGGCTCAAATAGGTGACTAGTGATAAATATAGCAATGGTAGGTTTGAAAGGCTCAAACGGTTCAAAAATGGCCTATATCATATCCTAAGTAGTGTGCATTCTAGGAATTTGCCTCAAGTGATTATCAAGTAAGTTCTAGAGCTTGTTGAGACCATAAAAATATTCACAAAATAATCACACATAAAATTTCTCTAGATGTTATAGACTAATCATACAATCTTACCATAAACTAGAGTCTCTAACCAAATGAAGATTGATGCTTAAATTAATTTCAAACTGAAGCAAGATTTAACTTCTTCTAAATTCTATATATTATCTCAATTAAGTTTATTTCATTGACATGTAAATTAACTCTAAGGCAAACACCAAGCATGCTAAAAACAAACAAAAATGACACCAAGCAGTTCAATGATATGCAACAAGAAATGTATATCTTCCACCCCCAACTTAAGATAAGCATTGTCCTCAATGAAAAAAAACAAAGGTTAAGGAAACTCCCTTTTTAACCAACGGTGGGTGGAGTTGAAAGTTGTGCATGATCATTTGAACTGCTTCGTTTATTTGTCCCTGAAAGATAAATACTAAAGTAAAACTGGAAAACAACAAAAGAATAATAATAAACAAGAAAAAAGAAATATGGAAAACAATAAAAATAAAAGGATACGTTGTGGGTTGCCTCCCATGAGCGCTAAGTTTTATGTCTTCAGCAAGACGCTCTTATTCCCTCCTCGAAAAGCATAGGTTGAATGCATCCGCTGCTGCTGCACTGCCAAATTTGGTGCCTCTATGCTTTTGGGGGGCCTTAAGGATGTCATCAGTAACATCCGCAAATGCTGGCTCAATATATGCTTTGGTGAAGCCATGGGTGAAGGTGGACTCTAATGGATTAAGGTGCTGGACCTTTTCCATGAACGAATCCATCATGTATGCTTGTACTTGATGGCTTTCAGCCACATCCTCTGATTTTTTTGTTGTTGGGATGTGTACTGATTTACCACCAAGTGTCTCAATGGCATTCACCTCCTCCAAATTCTTTTGTGCTAGGTGTTGACCATGGGGTGTGGACTGAGCTTGAGAAGGGAACTTACCTTGCTCAGTCACACTCAAGTAGCTCATCAACTTGGACACTTGGCTCCTAGTTTCTTTACCCTCTTCCATCACCTGCGTAATTAGTGCCTCAAATATTTGGTTTGTTCTGCCTTGTGCCTCTATAAAAGCCTGTAAGGTGTCTTCTAGAGAGTTCCTAGAGGCTGAGGGTGCGTGATAAGGTGCAGGGGATGATCGAGGGGGCTGTGCATGCTGGTTTTCAGATTTCCAGCTGAAGTTGGGGTGATTTCGCCACCCCGGGTTATAAGTGTTAGAGAAAGGTGCAGAAGGCCTCTTGTACATGCCTAAGGCATTACATTGTTCCTCATACGCCCCTCTCATATCAAAAAATGTGGGGCACTCTTTGGCGAGATGATCTACCCCGCCACACACAAAGCACGGCTCTAAAGACTCGGAATGATTAGCCACATGTGTTTGCTTTAAGCCCTTAGTTTTAAATGCATCAAACTCTCTAGTGAGCATCTCGACCTTAGCTCTAAGGTTATCCTCTTCCCTAAGATGGTAAATTCCACCACCATTTGGGTGCCCTATAGGTCGTGACCTATTTGTGCTTTCAGTAGCACTAGGTCCAGTCCAAGTGTGAGCTTTTTCAGCAAGCTCATTGAGGTACTCTATGGCCTCATCAGGATCTTTCTCTAAAAACCCACCATTACACATCATCTCTACGAATTGGTGCTCTCTATAGGTAAGTCCCTCATAGAAATAGCTCACTAAGCGCCAACTCTCATACCCATGGTGAGGGCACATACTCAATAACTCCTTAAATCTCTCCCAAGACTGATATAAAGTCTCACTATCCTTTTGTGGAAAGGTGGAGATTTGCCTTTTCAAAGTGTTGGTCTTATGTTGGGGAAAGTATTTGTTAAAGAAAGCCCGAGTCATCTCAGTCCACGACCTAATAGATCGTGGTCTAAGTGAGTATAGCCAACTCTTGGCTCTATCCTTCAAAGCGAAAGGAAAGAGATTAAGTTTCATAATGTCATGAGTTTCGTTTTGACTATAAAAAGTCGCAACTGCTTCCTCAAACTCTCTAATGTGTACATATGGGTTTTCGTTATCCAAGCCATAGAATATAGGGAGTAATTGAATCATCCCTTGTTTAAGATCTTGATGGCGAGTATTGGTTGGAAACATGATGCATGATGGTATGGCTGTGCGTGTAGGGTGGAGGTAATCCTGAAGTGTCCTAGCAACATTCTCATTATGGTTATCGACCATGTTAACAAAATCCTCTAGATTCTCACTTGGGTTTTCTCTATGGGTTGATCTAGGCGAGGTTTCACTATCAGACTCGGAAGGAGAGGGTAATTCTAGCTTAGGTCCTCTAATGAATCTACCTCGCAGATCTCTTATCTAAGCATGCACCAAATGAATCAGAGAGGAAATAAAATAAATAAAACAAGAATTTTTATTTTTATTTTTATTTTTTTTACCGTCACACTCAAAGTTGACAAGCTTCCTTGTACTTAAGCACGTTTCCCCGGCAACGGCGCCAAAATTTGATTACGCCAAAAAATAATGCGGTTATTGTAGTATAGTTTTGGGGTGTCAATTCCACAGGAAAACAAGTAAAGTACAACAGAAGGTGTAAACCTCAACACAAACGATAAAAGATTAAAAGGATAAAATTTGAGTTGTTTTGAGGAAAGGGTAATTTTGTAAATAAGTTTAAAATAAAAATGACAACAAGGTTCCGAGAATCCTCCCTAGGTTCGTTGCTCTAATCCTAACTTGATTCAGTTGTTTTTATCTCGATTGCAGGTTTCACATCCCAAACAGGCAATCGAAAAATATTCAATTAAAGCGCATTTATAAATCCTAATGTAATCGCTATGAATTATTCTTTACTTTCTAACACACATGACGTAACTTATAAATTATCAAGAGACGACGATATATCTAAAATGACGATAACGCAACAATGGACAAATCTATAAAAGAGATCTACCAGATTCAATCACACCCAAACAGGTACACATAAGAAAAGCCTGACTGAACTTATATAGAAAAGAAGCATGCAACCACCGGAGTTATAATAAATCTACTAATTAAATTAAGAATAAAACATAACAATATTTAATGAAAATTATTCCAACTACAACCGAATCAAATAAAGGAAAATAAGAACAACTACACCTAAGGATTCATCCCTTCGCCTTGCTTGGAGACTAGCAGGCCATGGGGCTCATGCGTCCTCGAGTTGCCTCCGGCCTCCCGACGATCATCTCTCCCGACCTTCAAACTTTAAACTTCGGGTTCCTCCTAAAGGCACTATGGATTGCTCCTAAAGGCCCTCTGGATTCATCCCCGATTGATTTCCAAAGCTAAAGTGGAGTGGGTCTTATATAGGCAAATACCAAGAGTGCAATGTGTTTTCCATCCGATGTGGGATGTGAGATATAGAAATATGTTTTCCAACTGATGTGGGATGTGGGATTTAAGCCCAAAATCACGCTGAAATCCCGCACAGCCTGACATTTGTCTACTAAAACTGCCATAACTTTCTCTAAAAAAATCTGTTTAACGAACCGTAAAATTTGTCAAAAAATAGACTTCCGGACCTTTCTAAGCATATATGGCTCATCTCCTGGTTCTTTTTGTATCAATACAATTTAATTTTCAAAGATGATTAATCTGTACGGGCAATTCTGGCAATTTAGTGAAACTCCTTTCCAGTGCGGGCAGTAGCTGTTGCTCTTTTAAGCCCTCCATCTTGTCCTTTCGGAAGCATTCCTTCACTCCAGTATGCCTCGAGTCTTTGTGCTTCAAGCAATGATAACTTTTCCTCCTCTTTTGAGCTTAAAGTACCTGAAAATGTACCGAAATAGATCAATGATCCAAGAATGATACTTTAGAGTTGTTAACGTATAAAAGTGCAATTAAAACCTAGATCAACCCTAAAATGCTAACAATTAAGTATTGATAAGATGTATTTTATGACTCTCATCACCACTCCCTTTTATCGATCAAATTCTTGAGCGTGTAGCTGGTCATCCTTTTTATTGTTTATTAGATGGTTATTCTGGTTATTATCAAATTGAAATTGCATTAGAAGACCAGGATAACACCACTTTCACTTGTTCTTTTGGCACTTATGCTTTTCGTAGAATGCCATTTGGATTGTGTAATGCACCTGCCACTTTTCAACGTTGCATGATGAGCATTTTTAGTAACATGGTTGAAAATTGCATGGAGGTTTTTATGGATGACCTAACTGTTTTTGGATCTTCATTTGATGCATGCTTAATAAATTTAGAAAGAGTGTTGATTTGTTGTGAGGAAAAGGAATTAGTCTTAAAATGGGAAAAATGCCATTTCATGGTACCATCCAGTATTGTCTTAGGGCATATTGTTTCTTCTAAGGGGATAGAGGTTGATCAATCTAAGATTGAATTAATCTCTAAATTGCCCACACCTAAGATAGTAAAGGATGTAAGATCTTTTCTTGGTCATGCTAGTTTTTATAGGAGGTTTATATAAAGCTTTTCCAACATATCTAGAGCACTATGTGTCCTCCTAGTTAAAGATGTCCCATTTGAGTGGACTAAAGCTTGTCAAGAGGCCTTTAAAATGCTGATTGGCAAGCTTACTTTAACACCTATAATGCAGTCACCTGATTGGACTTTACCCTTTGAAATCATGTGGGATGCTAGTGACTATGTTGTAGGTGTTGTTCTTGGACAATCAAGGGAAGGAAAACCTTTTGTCATTTACTATGCTAGTAAAACCTTAAATAATGTTCAAATGAACTACTCTACCACTGAAAAAGAATTGCTAGATGTAGTATTTGCTTTGGATAAATTTCATACTTATTTAATTGGTTCTTCTATTCTTATTTTCACAGATCATACAGCCCTCAAGTGCCTTCTTACAAAGAAGGATGCTAAGGCACGACTAATTCGGTGGATCCTACTCTTGCAAGAATTTGACATCACCATCAAAGACAAGAAAAAAGTAGAGAACGTAGTGGCTGACCATCTATCAAGGCTCACATTTGAAGACACCTCTGATGACATGCCAATCAAGGATGATTTTCTCGATGAGCATTTACTCTCAGTTACTTCTTTACCATGGTTAGCTTATATCGTGAATTATTTGGTTGCCGGTGAGATACTAATGGATTAGAGCGCTCAAGACAAGAGGAAATTCATGACTAAGGTACATAATTTTTATTGGGATGACCCCTGTCTTTTCAAGTACTGCCCTCATCAATTTTAAGGAGTTGCATCCCTAATGAAGAGATTGCCAGCGTCTTGGAATTTTATCACTCCTAAGCTTGTGGGGGCCATTTTTCAATGGAAAAACCGCTGCAAAAATTTTGCAGTGTTGATTACGCCCAAGGACTAACGCGATAGTTGTAGCACAGCTTTGGGGTGTCGATTCTACAGGGAAACAATGTTAACTATAAGAGAAGATGTAAACCTAAACATGAACAATAAGATCGAGTGAGAATATATGATAATGAAGTAATTGAGAGCAGAATTTGTAATAAGTTGTGATTAATAATAATAGAGTAACAATAAGGTTCCGGGAGTCCTCCCTAGGCTCGTTGCCTTTATTCCATTCTTAATTCAGTTGTCTTTATCTCGATTGCAAGTTTCACATTCCAAACAAGCAATCGGTGGATATTCAATTAAAGCTCATATAAAAACCCTAATGTAATTGATATGACTTACTCTTCTTTATTTGTTAAACACATATGGCATAAACTATAGAGTTATCAAGAAATGACAATATTGCAGTAATGGACAACCCTAGAGAATAAACCTATCGGACTCAATCATATCCAAACAACCTTGACATGAGAAAAGCATGACTAAACTTATATCAAAGAGAAAGATACAATCACCAGATTGAAAGGAAATCTTCTAATTAGATTAAAGAATAAGTCATAACAATATTTGACAATAAATCCCCATTACAACTGAACTAATAAATGAATTAAAGAACAACAAAACCTAGGGATTCATCCCTTTGCCTTGCTTAGAGATTAGTTCGCTATGGAACTCATGGCTGGACACTTTGATGGAGGAGAATGAGGCTGCTTCTTGGAGTTTCCAGATCTTGATTGATTTTTTATAAATGCTCTTTCTTCAACCCTAAGTGATTTGTTTATAGTACAAGGGTTCAAGGGTATTTGTGGGCTTAAAATTGTCACTTAGAAGTCCTAATTAGGTCAGGAGACCGTGTGCGCGCTGCACCTCTCTCTTCTAGGCGCCTCGGCGCTCACTTTGGTCTGAGAGTATGCTTTACTGGAGGGTGCAGCGCTGCCCTATCCATGCCACGGCGCTAGGAGGGGTGCAAGGGATGCGGTTCTGGGTGGTGCGGCACTGGTCATTGGGCGGTGCACCTCTCACTCTTGGTTTTTCTTCTCAAGGCTGGAGGATGCGTCTCTCCTTAGTGGGCGGTGCACCTCTCACTCTTGGTTTTTCTTCTCAAGGCTAAAGGGTGCACCTCTCCTTAGTGGACGGTTCACCTCTCACTGAAGCTTCTTCTTCTCAAGGCTAGAGGGTGCACCTCTCCTTAGTGGGCGGTGGACCTCTCACTAAAGCTTCTTTCTTGCTCTTTTGGTTTGGTTTCTCTTCATTTTATCCTCCGAAACCACTCATTTACCTCGATATGCATGGAATCTTAGTGCTTCAAGCAACGATATCTTTTCCTCTTCTTTTGAACTTAAAGTACCTGAAAATGCACTGAAATAAGTTAATGATTCAAGAATATAACTTTAGAGTTATTAACATATAAAAATGCAATTAAGATTGAGATCAACCCTAAAATGCCAACAATTAAGCACTGTTGAGATGCATTTTATGGCTCTCATCACAACCCCCAACTAGCTTATTGCTAATCCCTAGCAATTCAAGCGAAAATGAGAAATGAATTCTATGGTAGGAATCAAAACAAGGTAAAGCAATGCTAGTGTTAAACAAGGAGTAATTCACATTTTTGTCTCAGAAATTGCACATAACATATGCAGCACATAGAATCGTTAAATATCACTTAAGTCCAAAAGTAATCCAAGCATTAATCTTAAAATCGTTATCGACTCTTATTATCCATCTTACCACAATCCATTAATCCGAATAAGCAGATAATTTTATGCATAACATTCATGAATACAAGTCTTGGCCACTAAAAATTAATTTGTGTGGCATCAATCAAAAAAACAAGCTCCATAGGCTCACTTTTCAAATCACTCTCTACTGTTGTAAAAAAATCACACTACATTGGATCAATAGGTCTTTAATAAGCTTGTAATGTTAGGCTACGGTAAAGGTTAAGGAAGAATGGGAAGGATTTGCAAGTAAAAGAACTCAATCTCTTAGCTTTAAGCATAACCACTTTTAAGCACTAGATAACTTTACTTCAATGCTCAACTCTTTCAACCATTTTTATAAGAGCATATCTCTTGATAATTCACCACTTTTGTTTTCTTTTTCTTCTTTCTTTGCCATACTTCATTTTTTTTTGTTTTCTTTTCTATTTTTTGCAAATATCTATTCACCTCCTTTTTCATTTTCTTTTTCTTTTATTTTCTACAATCCCCAACTTATCTTCTTTAATATACTTGGGTTATGGTTTTTCATATTTCCATCCTTACTCCTCTTAAGTGCTTCTCAACAAATGTGTACAACTAAGTTCTTTTTAAAAGAAGGGTAAGGATAAAATATTTTTAGGCTCATAAGGGTGAGTAAATGGGTTTTTGAAAGAAACAAGGCTCAAATTCTTTTTCAAGAAAAAGGCTCAAACAGGTGACTAGTGATGAATATAGCAAGGGTAAGTTCGAAAGGCTCAAACGGTCCAAAAATGGCCTATATCGTATCCTAAGTAATATGCATTCAAGGAATTCGCCTCAAGTGATTATCAAATAAGTTCTAGACCTTGTTGAGACCACAAAAGTATTCACAAAGCAATCACACATAAAACTTCTCTAGATGTTTTAGACTAATCATGCAATCTTACCACAAACTAGAGTTTCTAACCAAATTAAAATTGAAACTTAAATTATTCTCAAACCGAAACAAAATTTAACTTATTCTAAATGTTGTATGTTATCTTAATTAAGCTTATATCATTGACATGTGAATTACATCCAAAGCAAACACAAAGCATGCTAAAAACAAAAGGTAAGGGAAAGTAACACCAAGCAATTTAATGAAAAAGAAATACGTTTCCTCCACCCCCAACTTAAAAAGTGCATTGTCCTAAATGTTAAAGAGAAAGTAAAGGAAACTCCCTATGTAAGCACAAGTGCACAGGTGCTGAAGATTGTGCACCACCAGATGAATTGCATGCCATTCTTCTTATTGAAATTCTGATCACAATCTTGAAGTGTTCTTGAGGAATCCAAAGCTTCTTGGGAGTCGTTGACTCAACACTTGATACATAGGTCAATTAGAAAGCTTAAGGGAACTAAACATAGCAGAGCCTTATATATAAAAAAAAATAAATAAAACTATGTCATCGCTGTTCATTCTGATGAGAAATTCTGTGAATCTTGAGACATGGATATATTGTACATTGAAATTATTTAGAAAACTCATCTGTATATGCTAATTCACTTTACACTGATTCAAGCTTGTGATGTCTTAGTCTGCCTCTTGTAAGTAATTAGGTTTTAAAATTCTTATTCATTACGAAGATGGGTTATATTTTTTAAGCTTGCTCATGAATGAATATCATAGTTTTGAGTGCTTCTTAAATTTTTGGATACCATGAGTGATGAACTTATCTTTATGTTCTTTGTTTTCCATTTAGTTATTTATTTATTTATTTTGTTTTGCTAAGGGACTAGCAAAATGTAAGTTTGTGGGTATTTGATGAGTGCCAAATATTGCATATTTTGGCCCCTTAATTTACATTTGTTAGCTTAGGAATTTGTTACTTTGAGTTGTTTTTCGTTGTTTTACAGGTTTACAAACTTGGAAAGAAGTTTCACTAAATTGCCAGAATTGCTCGTATAGATCAGCCATTTTTGAGGATTAAACTGTATTGATTCAGGAATAACCAGGAGATAAGCCATATATGGTTGAAATGATCCGGATGTCTATTTTCTGGAGAATTTTATGGATCAATAAAATGATTTTTCTACAGAAAGTTATGGCAGTTTTAGTAGACAAAGGTCAAAGAGCAAAAACTGGAATCTGCAGTATCCCACATCGGATTGGAAACACATTGCACTCGTGGTGTTTCCCTATATAAGCCCCTATTCACTTCATCTTTAGTGTGCAATTCTTGGTGCCATTTGGTGTAATCCGGTGGATGTCTGCTAGCATTCTGGTGGATCCCGAAGGCTTTGCTACCACGAGGGGAAGTGCCGCCCAACAGCGAGAGGAATTTCTCCCATGTATAGTTAGTTTTAATTTACTGCTTTTTTTAGTTTAATGTTTAGCACTTTTATTATGAACTCTAGTTTCATGATTATGAGTGGCTAAAATATTCAACTAAGGTTGAAGATGAAGCCTCACCGTTGTGTGGCATAATAGTTTCAGATTTGTTTAAACAATTATGATATTTTTTTATTATAAATGTTCTGTCAATTATTTGAGTAAAATCTTATGATTGATTGCATTTAAATTGTTCTGTTGGATATTCCGTGTGTTTCATATGATGGATACATCAAATTATTTTTGATTAAATTGAATTTCCTTTGTGATTTGTTAAAAGCAGATACATTGGATGCTTTTGGTTTAATTGGGATATTTGTTGTTTTTTTTGTTTTAAGTTGGAATCATGGAATGTTTTGATAGGCTATTTTTAGAATATGAAGATATATGCTTAACTTTGGTGGGGTGGATTCAGAAACCTTATTGTCTTTATTATTAGTTTTAAATCAATTTAGTTTAGTTTTTATTTGTTTTGCAACATATTATTCAAAACTCAGAACTAGGTTAAGATAAGTTTAGTTTAGATAAAATTACATTTTTACAACGCAATTCCCTATTGATTCGACCTCGCCCTTGCACAACACTATATTGCAAACGACTCGTGCACTTGAGAGTAATTTAAAACTCACAACAAGTTTTTGGCACCGTTTCCGGAGAGTTGTTTGGTTTGTGAAAATTAAATTTTTAGTCTGAATTGATTTTGTTTTTCTACTAGTTAGTTAGCAATTTTTGTTTGATTTTTCTTTTTGCAATTTTATTTTATTTTATTTGTTTCCATTTGCATTGGCCTATAAAAAATAAAAAAAAATAGATATATAAAAAAAAAAAATTAAATGTGGATGAATCCAGCGCCGGTTTCACAGTCATTAGAGGACGCCCTCAAGGATTTCATGAAGATGACTGGCCAGTCCATCAATACAACCAATACATTCAATGTTGATAGTTGTTCCATCTGTGCTAGTCCTATGCATTTAGCACAGAATTGTCCATCTACACCGGCTTTTGTCGAGTATCCCATGGAACAAATAAACGCTTTCAATGACTATTGGTGGCAATCAAATGGATCTTACTCCGAGACGTACAATCTAGGGTGGCGGAACCACCCTGATTTTTTGTGGACGCAGAACCAACTGATGAATCAGGGAGGATCCCCTTATCATGATCACAATCAATACCCTCCCGAATTTCCTCCACCAGCTCCAAGTTATGGTCACTCAGCCTATCCAGCACCATTACCCACTTACCGTGCTCCCATTCAAGCGCCAGTGTCGGTTTCACAGTCATTGGAGGATGCCCTCAATGATTTCAGGAAGATGACCGACCAATCCATAAGTGAAGTGAGGAGTGCAACAATAGTAAACACCCAAGTGATTGCCAAGCTAGAGAGTCAAATGGGTCAAATCGCAAGTCACTTGGGTGAAGCAGAGAAGGGAAGGTTCCCCAGTCAACCTGAGCCTAACCCGAAGCAACAGTTTACGACGAAAAATTCATCAACTCCTATGCACAAGCAGGAACAATTGCAATTGATTGTCCCATTGAGGTATGGGAAACAAGTGGACAATCAAGTGGAAGAGAACTCAGCTATGCAACAAGGGCAAGAAAGTGGCAACAAGGAAAAGAGAGATGCTGAGCCATCTATAGCCACACCTATTATTAAGGATCTCCTTAGGTCGTTTGTATCTAAAGAGCCTTACCCTGAGAGATTATAAGCGCCCGAGAAAGGAGGGGAGTCTGAGGACATTCTGGAGGCATGCTTTGCTTAGTTTGAAGAAGATTTGGATTTGGATAAGTTGTTTGAGCAAGCAAATGCTACTTTAGAGTCTGCTCCTCAGAAGAGCAGTGAGACGGAGGAGACCACAGCACCTGAACCCCTCAAGAAGGAATTTAAGCCCTTATCAGACAATCTTAAGTATAAGTTCTTAGGTCCAGCAGATTCTTTGCCTCTGACTATAGCTTCAGATTTGGTTGATGCTCAAGTGGATAAATTATTGGACGTTTTAAGAGAGCACAATGAAGCTATCGGCTGGACTATTGAGGATTTGGATTTAGATAAGCTACTTGAGCAAGTAACTATTATCTTAGAGTCTGCTCCTCAGGAGAGCAATAAGACAGAGGAGACTGTGGGTGAATCAAGCATTGAGGACCCCCTGGAGGCATGCTTTGCTCAGTTTGGAGAAGATTTGGATTTGAATAAGTTACTTGAGCAAGCAAATGCTACTTTGGAGTCTACTCCTCAGAAGAGCAGTGAGATAGAGGAGACCATAACACCTGAATACCCCAAGAAGGAACTTAAGCCTTTACCGGACAATCTTAAGTATAAGTTCCTAGGTCTAGCAGATTCTTTGCCTATGATTATAACTTCAGATTTGGTTGATGCTCCAGAGGAGAAATTATTGGACATTTTAAGAGAGCATAAGGAAGCTATCGGTTGGACTATTGAGGATGTCAAGGGAATCAGCCCCTCGATGGTGATGCCCAAGTTACATTTGGAAGAGAATGTCAAGCCATCGAGGGAGCCACAAAGAAGGCTCAACCCAGCTATGCAAGAGGTTGTGAGGATTGAAGTGATAAAGCTGTTTGATGCAGTGATCAATTATCCAATCTCTATTAGCAAGTGGGTGAGCCTGATTCATGTGTGCCCAAGCAGGCTGGAGTGACAGTAGTGAAGAATAAGGATGATGAGTTGGTTCCAACTCATGTGCAATCAGGATGAAGAGTGTGTCTAGACTACCGTAAGTGGAATGCTACCACAAGGAAGGATCATTTTCCACTCCCATTTATTGACCAGATGGTGGAACGTTTAGCAGGGCAAAATTACTAATGTTGGGTCTGGCTGAAGACGTTAAACTTAGCGCTCATGGGACGCACCCCACAGCTTATCCTTTTTGTTTACTTATTATTTGACATATTTATGATTAATGTTTGTTTCCAGTATTTTTGTTTTCCAGTCTTTATTTTTCAGGGACAACGCGTACTTCAGTTCAAGTTTGGGGGTATGCTATGAGCCATACCAAGTCCAGATAGTTCTTCATATCCCAGGTCAGCTCTTTCTATATTATTCACACATTGGGGTCAATGTGTAATTTAAGTTTGGGGGTATGGGAGACACATTACACACACTTTGTCCTAATTTGTTGTTGTTTTTCTTCATTTAAAAAAAATAATAATAAGAAGGTAAATGCATGCTCATGTTATTTTGAAATTTTAGTTGATCTAAACAAATATTGTGATGTGATTTCATTGGTGAGCTTAAAATTTTGAACACATAATTTGATGATAGAGTTTTAAAACTTTGTTACTTACTTTGGGCATTTGAGAATTCACATGTTTGAGCCAATCTAACACGAGCACATTAGCACATATTTGTGTGAGGTATGACATGCGATTTCAATGTGTATGCTTCCTTGACTTAACTGAAACTGGATGACTTGTGGGATTAACACTTGGGCATAGAAAAACATGAAAAAAAGAAAAATAATGATCATCATCAATAAACTTTCCACTGAGTAACTAGACCTCTTGCCTCAGTAAGCAGTGAGTGTTCACGTCAAAAGGTGGAAGTTTTGCTTGGTAGCATTAAGGACAGTTTAGTTTCGTAGCCTTTTTAACGCGAGTTAATAAGTCCTTAGGGGTGTCTTTACACCTAATGCCCTAAAACCATCTGGTTTGGAAGTCGTTGACTCAACACTTGATACATGGGTCAATTAGAAAGCTTAAGGGAACTAAACATAGCAGAACCTTATATATGAAAAAAATAAAAAATAAAACTATGCCATCGCTGTTCATTCTGATGAGAAATTCTGTGAATCTTGAGACATGGATATATTGTACATCGAAATTATTTGAAAACCTCATCTGTATATGCTAATTCACTTTACACTGATTCAAGCTTGTGATGTCTTAGCCTGCCTCTTATAAGTAATTAGGTTTTAAAATTCCTATTCATTGCGAAGATGGGTTATATTTTTTAAGCTTGCTCATGAATGAATATTATGGTTTTGAGTGCTCCTTAAATTTTTGGATACCATGAGTGATGAACTTATCTTTATGTTCTTTGTTTTCCATTTAGTTTTTTTATTTATTTTGTTTTGCTAAGGGACTAGCAAAATGTAAGTTTGGGGGTATTTGATGAGTGTCAAATATTGCATATTTTGGCCCCTTAATTTACATTTGTTAGCTTAGGAATTTGTTACTTTGAGTTGTTTTTCGTTGTTTTACAGGTTTACAAACTTGGAAAGGAGTTTCACTAAATTGCCAGAATTGCTTGTACAGATCAGCCATTTTTGAGGATTAAACTATATTGATTCAGGAAGAACCAGGAGATGAACCATATATGCTTGGAAAGATCCGGATGTCTATTTTCTGGGGAATTCTACGGATCAATAAAATGATTTTTCTAGAGAAAGTTATGGCAATTTTAGTAGACAAAGGTCAGGCTGTGCATGATTTCAGTGTGGCAGATCAGCCATTTTTGAGGATTAAACTGTATTGATTCAGGAAAAACTAGGAGATGAACCATATATGGTTGAAAAGATCCGGATGTCTATTTTCTGAAGAATTTTTCGGATCAATAAAATGATTTTTCTAGAGAAAGTTATGGCAGTTTTAGTAGACAAATGTCAAAGAGCAAAAACTGGAATATGCAGTATCTCACATCGGATTGGAAACACATTGCACTCGTGGTGTTTCCCTATATAAGCCCCACTTCACTTCATCTTTAGTGTGCAATTCTTGGTGACATTTGGTGTAATCCGGTGGATGTCTGCTAGCATTCTGGTGGATCCCGAAGGCTTTGCTACCACAAGGGGAAGTGCCGCCCAACAGTGAGTGGAATTTCTCCCATGTATAGTCAGTTTTAATTTACTGCTTTTTTTAGTTTAATGTTTACCACTTTTATTATGAACTCTAGCTTCATGATTATGAGTGGCTAAAATCTTCAACTAAGGTTGAAGATGAAGCCTCGCCGTTGTTTGGCATAATAGTTTCAGATTTGTTTATACAATTTTTATGTTTTTTTTAGTATAAATGTTCTGTCAATTATTTGAGTAAAATCTTTTGATTGATTGCGTTTAAATTTCCGTGCGTTTCATCTGATGGATACATCAAATTGTTTTTGATTAAATTGAATTTCCTTTGTGATTTGTTAAAAGCGGATACATTGGATGCTTTTGGTTTAATAGGGATATTTGTTGTTTTTTTTTTGTTTTAAGTTGGATTCATGGAATGTTTTGATAGGCTATTTTTAGAACATGAAGATATATGCTTAACTTTGGGGGGTAGATTCAGAAACCTTAGTGTCTTTATTATTAGTTTTAAACCAATTTAGTTTAGTCTTTATTTGTTTGGCAACATATAATTCAAAACTCGGAACTAGGTTAAGATAAGTTTAGTTTAGATAAAATTACATTTTCACAACGCGATTCCCTCTGGATTCGACCTCTCACTTGCACAGCACTATATTGCAAAAGACTAGTGCGCTTGCGAGTAATTTAAAACTCACAACACCAAACTTGTGGGAGAGATTTCTTGCAAAATTTTGCCCTGGGCTGTTTCTCACCAGAAAAATGTTGGGTTTTTTTGCCAAATGAAAGAGAAAAATAAAGTCACCAAAAAAAATAATGACAAAAATAATCCTAAAAATTTAAATTAAACTAAAAACTAATAATTAAGATTGAATAAAAATTAATTAAAAACAAAACAAAAAAAAAACGTACTTTTGTTGTGTGGTCAAGGTGAATAGACTAGATCCATTAGCGGAATGTCTTTCCCTTTCGGATCTTGTCTATTGATTAAGATCTTAAGTCGTTGACCGTTTACTTTAAAGACCCGGCCATCTCTAGTATCCTCAATTTCTACCGCCTCATTTTCAAAAACATTTTTTACTATAAATGGGCCGGTCCATTTTGACCGAAGTGTTCCAGGATGCTTATGAAATCTAGAGTCGTATAAGAATACTCGATCATTGGGTTTAAATGTTTTCCTCAAAATTTTTTTGTCATGGAATACTTTCATCTTAGCCTTATAGATTCTAGAATTTTCATAAGCATCGTTTCTTAATTCTTCTAACTTGGTCAGCTGATATTTCCTAAGCTTACCCGCTTCACCCATGTCAAAATTAAAAGACTTGATGGCCCAATAAGCTCGATGCTCGAGCTCCACGGGTAAGTGGCAAGGCTTTCCAAAAACAAGCCGATAAGAAGACATACCTAAGGGAGTTTTAAAGGCTATTCGGTAAGCCCAAAGCGCATCAGTTAGTCTCAAAGACCAATCTTTGCGATCGGGGTTAACCGTTTTTTCTAAAACTTGTTTAATCTCCCTATTAGCAAGCTCTACTTGTCCACTAGTCTGAGGATGATAGGCAGTAGAGATTTTATGTAGTACCCCATATTTTTTCATTAAAGCTTCAAAAGAACGATTGCAAAAATGTGTACCTCGATCACTAATTATAGCACGTGGTGTACCAAATCGAGATAAAACATTTTCTTTAAGGAATTTAATCACCGCTCCATTATCATTGTTTCGACAAGCTGCTGCTTCTACCCACTTGGATACATAATCTATTGCCACAATGATATATTGGTATCCGAAGGAAGAAGGAAAGGGTCCCATGAAATCGATGCCCCAACAATCAAAGATTTCAATCACTAAAATAGGGTTTCGGGGCATTATATTTCGGGGGATACAACACCTTAGAATTTGGTCAGGGTAGTGCTTGAAAAGATAGAGGTCATCCCAATAAAAATTATATACCTCATATAAGAATTTCTTCTTGTCTTGAGCGCTCCAATCCATAGGTATTTCACCTGTAGCCAAATAATTTACGATGTGAGCAAACCATGGTAGAGAAGTAATGGAGAGTAATTGCTTATCGAGAAAATCATCTAAGAATTGGCATGTCATCACAAGTGTCCTCAAAAGTGAGCCTGGATAGATGGCTAGCTACTACATTCTCCACTCCTTTCTTATCCTTGATGGTGATATCAAATTCTTGCAAGAGGAGGATCCATCGGATTAGTCGTGCCTTAGCATCCTTCTTTGTAAGAAGATACTTGAGGGCTGCATGATCTATAAAAATAAGGATAGGATAACCAATTAAATAAGCACAAAATTTATCTAAAGCAAATATTACAGCTAGCGACTCTTTTTCAGTTGTAGAGTAATTCATTTGAGCACTATTTAAAGTCTTACTAGCATAGTAAATGACGAAAGGTTTACCTTCCCTTCGTTGTCCAAGAACAGAACCTATAGCGTAGTCACTAGCATTGCACATGATTTCAAAAGGTAAAGTCCAATCCAGTGACTGCATTATAGGTGCAGAAGTAAGCTTGCCAATCAGCATTTGAAAGGCCTCTTGACAAGCTTTAGTCCACTCAAAGGGGGTATCTTTAACTAGGAGGGCATATAATGGTCTAGATATGTTCGAAAAATTTTGTATGAACCTCCTATAAAAACCAGCATGACCAAGGAAAGATCTCACATCCTTTATTGTCTTAGGGATAGGTAATTTAGAAATTAATTCAATCTTAGATTGATCAACCTCTATTCCTTTAGAAAAGACGATATGCCATAGGACAATACCGGATGGTACCATGAAATGGCATTTTTCCCAATTTTAAACCAATTCTTTTTCCTCACAGTGAATTAATACTCTTTCTAAATTCATTAAGAATGCTTCAGATGAAGATCCAAAAACAGTTAGGTCATCCATAAAGACCTCCATGCAATTTTCAACTATATCACTAAAAATACTCATCATGCAGCGTTGAAAAGTAGCAGGGGCATTACATAATCCAAATGGCATTCTACGAAAAGCATAGGTGCCAAAGGGACAAGTGAAGGTGGTTTTTTCTTGGTCTTCTAATGCAATTTCAATTTAATAACAACCAGAATTACCATCTAGAAAACAGTAAAAAGGATGACCAGCTACATGCTCAAGAATTTGATCAATAAAATGGAGTGGGAAGTGGTCTTTCTGGGTGGTAGCATTTAATTTTCTGTAATCAATACACATATGCCACCCGGTCTCAATGACTAACTCTCCTAGGTCATTCTTTATCACAATGACTCCGAACTTTTTAGGGACGACTTGTGTAGGGCTTACCCACTTACTATCAGCTATGGGATATATAATACCCGCATTTAATAGTTTCAACACTTCATTTTTCACTACTTCTTTCATAGTGGGGTTAAGCCTACATTGAGGGTCTCTACGAGGACTAGTCCCTTCATCCAAATTTATTTTATGGGAGCAGATCAGGGGACTAATTCCATTTAAATCAGCCATGCTCTATCCTAAGGTTGATTTGTGTGCATTTAAAGTTTGAATTAATCTCTTACCTTGGGTCTCAGATAATTTAGAAGAAATAATAACATGAAAGGTATCACCTGGACCGAGAAAGGCATGTTTTAGACCCTTAGGTAGTGGCTTCAATTTGACTTTAGGTGCTTCCACACTTGAGGGGACTTGTGTCTTGCTTCTTTTGGGCAGCTGCTCAAACCTTGGTTACCATGCCCGATTGCCATGATCTTGAGATTTGTCAAAAACATCACAGATATCAATTATATCAGTTTTATCATCAAACAAATCTATCTTAGAATTAACAAGAAAATTTTTAATAGGATCATAATCATGAGTTAAGGAGACTCCCTCATTGATGAGTGACTCGATCATGTAAAGTTGGTGGTTTTCGTCCTCATCTTCGGGCTGTTTTGCAACATTGAAAATATTTACTTCAAGGGTCATGTTTCCAAAGGATGGCTTCATGAGTCCATTCCTACAATTTATTAGAGCATTTGCAGTAGCAAGAAAAGGTTTACCCAAAATCAAAGGGATTTTAGAGTTAGTGTCAACAACAGAAGTAGTATTAAGAATTAAGAAATCAACAGGATAATAAAATTTATCAATTTGAATCAAAACATCCTCTACCACACCTCGGAGTACTTTGACTAATCGGTCAGCCAATTACAATACCACATCGGTTGGTTTGATTTCTCCTAGCCCCAGCTGTAAGTAAATGAAAAATGGCATCAGGTTTACACTAGCTCCTAGATCTAGTAAGGCTTGTCCAATCTCATGATTTCCAATGCTGCAAGCAATGGTAGGACAGCCTGGATCCTTGTATTTTGGGGGAATTCTTTGCTTAATTAGTGCACTAACTTGCGCAGTTAGGAAAGTTGTTTTCTTGACGTGGTATTTCCTCTTAATTGTGCATAAATATTTGAGAACTTTTGCATAGGTAGGGACTTGTTTAATTACATGCAAAAGAGGAAGATTAAGTTTCACTTGTCTTAAGTCCTCAAGGATTTCATTATTTATTTCCAGATTTTTCTTGTTGGACTTTAAAGCTTGAAGGAATGGGGCCTTAACAGGACTTTTGGTCACTTCAGGGTCTTTTGGCAACTTGGCTTCATTACTAGTTTGACTCTTTCTCACATCCTCGGGTTTATTCATTGGTGGGATGTGTAGTGACTTACCACTTCGGGTCACAATGGCATTTACATCTTTCATATTTTCTTGTGCCATATGTTGACCGTGAGGTATAGACTAAGCTTGGGAAGGGAACTTACCTTGCTCAGTCACACTCAAGGAGCCCATTAATTTAGACATTTGGCTCTTTATTTCTTTGTTTTCCTCAACCACTTGTGTAATTAAAGCCTCACACCTTTGGCTTGTCTTACCTTGTGCTTCTATAAAAGCATGTAAGGTGTCTTCTAAAGAGTTCCTAGAGGAAGAGGGTGCATGATAAGGTGCTGGGTATGATCTAGGGGGTTGTGCATGCTGCTGATTTTCATATTTTCAGCTAAAGTTGGGATGATTTCCCACCCAGGATTGTAAGTGTTAGAGAAGGATGCTGGAGGCTTCTTGTACATGCCTAAAGCATTACATTGTTCCTTGTACAGCCCTCTCATGTCAACAAATGTGGGGCAATCTTGGGTGGGATGTTCAACCCCGCCACACACAAAACATGGTTCTAAAGGTTCGGCTTGATTAACTATGTTTGTTGGTTTTTTAGTTTTTAATGCCTCTAACTCCCTAGTAAGCATCTCGACCTTGGCCTTAAGGTTATCCTCTTCCCTAAGATGGTAGATTCCTCCACCACTAGGGTTTCTTATAGGTCATGACCTATTTTTGCTTTCAGTAGCACTAGGTCCGGTCCATGTGTGAGCTTTTTCAGCAAGCTCATTGAGGTACTCAATAGCCTCATCAGGGTCTTTTTCTAGAAACTCACCATTACACATCATCTCTACAAATTGGCATTCTCTATAGGTAAGACCCTCATAGAAATAGCTCACTAAACGCCAATTTTCATACCCATGATGTGGACACATACTTAACAACTCTTTAAATTTCTCCCAAGACTGATACAAAGTATCGTTTTCCTTTTGTGCTTAATGCATTAGTCTTATGTTGAGGGAAGTATTTATTAAAAAAGACTTGGGTCATCTCATTCCATGACCTAATTGATCGTGGTCTCAGCAAGTATAACCAACTCTTAGCTTTATCCTTCAAGGAGAAAGGAAAAAACTTGAGTCTCACGATATCATCAGTTGCATCTTGACTATGAAAAGTCGCAACTACTTCCTCAAATTCTCTAATGTGCACATAAGGGTTTTCGTTTTCCAAGCCATGAAAAGTAGGGAGTAATTGTATCATCCCTGTTTTAAAATCTTGATGGCGAGTGTTGGCTGGAAACAAAATGCATGGTGGTGTGGCTGTCCGGCTAGGATGTAGGTAATCTCTAAGTGTCCTAGCAACATTTTCATTAGAGTTTTCAGCCATGTTAACACAGTTTCCTAAATTTTCTGTTGGGTGTACACTAGGATTTGATCTAAGCGAGGTTTCACTAACAGACATGGAAGGGAAGGGTATTTCTAGTTCGGGTCCTTTAATGAATCTCCCTCGCGAATCTCTCGGTCTAAGCATACACCAACTGAATTTTACGAGTGATAAATAAAAACAAAATTTTAAAATTTAAAGAAGGGAATGATAGTATCGTTTGGTTTAGGGTTGACAATCTTCTTGTAAGTAAGCGTATTTCCCCGGTAACAGCGCCAAAATTTGATTACGCCCAAAGACTAATGCGGTAGTTATAGCACAAATTTGGGGTGTCGATTCCACATGGAAACAATGTTAACTATAAGAGAAGATGTAAACCTAAACACGAACAATAAGATCGAGTGAGAATATATGATAATGAAGTAATTGAGAGCAGAATATGTAATAAGTTGTGATTAATAATAATAGAGTAACAACAAGGTTCCGAGAGTCCTCCCTAGGCTCGTTGCCTTTATTCCAATCTTAATTCAGTTGTCTTTATCTCGATTGCAAGTTTCACATCCTAAACAAGCAATCGGTGGATATTCAATTAAAGCTCATATACAGACCCTAATGCAATTGATATGACTTACTCTTCTTTATTTGTTAAACACATATGGCCTAAACTATAGAGTTATCAAGAAACGACAATGTATCTTTAAAGACAATACTGCAATAATGGACAACCCTAGAGAATAAGCCTACCAGACTCAATCATATCCAAACAACCTTGACATGAGAAAAGCATGACTAAACTTATATCAAAGAGAAAGATACAATCATCGGATTGAAAGAAAATCTTCTAATTAGATTAAAGAATAAGTCATAACAATATTTGACAATAAATCCCCATTACAATTGAACTAATAAAGGAATTAAAGAACAATAAAACCTAGGGATTCATCCCTTCGCCTGGCTTGGAGATTAGTTCGCCATGGAACTCATGGCTGAATAATTTGATGGAGGAGAATGAGGCTGCTTCTTGGAGTTTCTATATCTTGATTGATTTTTTATTAATGCTCTTTCTTCAACCCTAAGTGATCTATTTATAGTACAAGGGTTCAAGGGTATTTGTGGGCTCAAAATTGTCACTTAGAAGTCCTAATTAGGTCAGGAGACCGTGTGCACGCCGCATCTCTCTCTTCTCGGTGCCTCGGTGCTCACTTTGGTCCAAGATCATGCTTTGCTGGAGGGTGCGGTGCTGCCCTATCCAAGCCGCGGCGCTAGGAGGGCTGCAAGGGATGCGGTTCTGGGCGGTGCGGCACTAGTCATTGGGCGGTGCACCTCTCACTCTTGGTTTTTCTTCTCAAGGCTAGAGGGTGCGCCTCTCCTTAGTGGGCGGTGCACCTCTCACTCTTGGTTTTTCTTCTCAAGGCTGGAGGGTGCGCCTCTCCTTAGTGGGTGGTGCACCTCTCACTCTTGGTTTTTCTTCTCAAGGCTAGAGGGTGTGCCTTTCCTTAGTCGGCGGTGCACCTCTCACTGAAGCTTCTTCTTCTCAAGGCTGGAGGGTGCGCCTCTCCTTAGTTAGCGGTGCACCTCTCACTAAAGCTTCTTCTTCTCAAAGCTGGAGGGTGCATCTCTCTTTAGTGGGCGTTGCACCTCTCACTGAAGCTTCTTTCGTGCTCTTTTGGTTTGGTTTCTCTTCATTTTATCCTCCAAAACCACTCTTTCACCTCGACATGCATGGAGTCTTAGTGCTTTAAGCAACGATATCTTTTCCTCTTCTTTTGAACTTAAAGTACCTGAAAATGCACCAAAATAAGTTAATGATTCAATAATATCACTTTAGAGTTATTAACATAAAAAAATGCAATTAAGACCGAGATCAACTCTAAAATGCCAACAATTAAGCACTGTTGAGATGCATTTTATGGCTCTCAACAAGTGTGGATTTTATTGGCCCACCTTGTTTAAAGACACAAATATCTATTGTCGCTCATGTGAAAAATGTCAAAAGTTAGGAGCTGTGTTTCGTCGTAATATGATGCCCTGAAACCCAATTTTAGTAATTGCAATCTTTGATTGTTGGGGCATTGATTTTATAAGACCGTTTCCTCCTTCCTTTGGATATCAATATATCATTGTGGCAATAGATTATGTGTCAAAATGGGTAGAGGCAGCAGCTTTTCGAAGCAATGATAATAGAACAGTAATTAAATTTCTCAAAGAAAATGTGTTATCTCGATTTGGTATACCACGTGCTATAATTAGTGATCGAGGTACACATTTTTGCAACCGTTCCTTTGAAGCTTTGATGAGAAAATATGGGGTGTTACATAAGATTTCCACTACTTACCACCCTCAGACAAGTTGACAAGTAGAACTAGCAAATAGGGAAATTAAACAAATTTTAGAAAAAACGGTTAACCCGGATCGCAAGGATTGGTCTTTGAGACTAGTTGATGCGCTTTGGGCTTACCGAACAGCTTTCAAAACTCCCTTAGGTATGTCACCTTATAGGCTTGTTTTTGGAAAGCCTTGCCACTTACCTGTGGAGCTCGAGCATCGACCTTATTGGGCCATCAAATCTTTCAATTTTGACATGGGAGAAGCGGGTAAGCTTAGGAAATATCAGTTGACCGAGTTAGAGTTAATAAATGATTCTTATGAGAACTCTAGAATCTATAAGGCCAAAATGAAAGTGTTTCACGATAAAAATGTTATGAGGAAAACATTTAAGTCTAATGATCGGGTGTTCTTATACGATTCGAGACTCCATAAGCATCCGGGAAAACTTCAGTAGAGGTGGACCGATCCTTTTATAATAAAAAATGTTTTTACAAATGGAGCGGTAGAAATTAAGGACACTAGAGATGGTCGGATTTTTAAAGTAAATGGTCAACACCTTAAACTCTTAATCGATAGGCAAGATCCAGAAGTGGAAGACATTCCGCTTATGGATCCGGTCTATTCACCTTGACCACACCACAAAGGTATGTATTTCTTTATTTTTAATTTTCTTTTGTTTTGTTTGGTTTGTTTAAGTTTATTTCAATCTCAAATTTTTAGTTTTTTTAGTTTAATTTCATCTAATTTCTAACTTAAAGGTTAATTTTATTTTTGGCTAATTTTATTATTTGGCAACAAACAAGTTTTTTTCCAAAATTCAAGTCCAGGTATAGTGCGCGTCGTGCCCTAGCCGACATGCACCGCACCGCCCAGCAACCTAGTCACGCACGCCCACACCTTCAAGCCACGGCGCGCCCCTAGCCAAGCCGCGGCGCCACCTGTGATCTATATAAACTGCCAACCCATGATCTGCACACTTTTAACCCCATTTCTGTACTTTCCTCTACATTTCAACTTTGAGAAACACAGCACACTTCTCTCTCTCTCATCCTCTCTCTAAACTCTCACTTACCCACTCCTTTTTGCTCAAAATTTCTTGATTATAACATCATTTCTTGAAGGATTGAGCACTAATATTATAGATTTTGTTGGATATTTCTCCAAAAAGCTTGGTGCTAAGAGGATTTTGGGTTCATCAAGAAAACTTCAAATTGATGGGTACTCATTCTTCTCTCCAACTTTTAGCATCAAGTAAGACTAATTTCTTCTCTTTATTGTTCATTTGTGCTATTTGGGTGGTTGATTTTGAATTAGTTCTATTGTTATCTACATTTGATTCAAATGGCCCCTAAAACCAAGAGACCAAGGGGGAAACAACCTCAAGAGTATGATGAGAGCAAATTTGTTAGTTTTGAGGCTAGTGAGAGATATGTTAGGATGATGCACACTAGAAAACCCATTCTTGAAAGAGGATTCAATATCACAGAGAGGGGAACCCAATCTTGTTTAGAATGATTATTTATAGGCATTGGGGTACATTTGCAGACAACCATCTCATTCCCTCACAAATGTGGTTAGAGAATTCTACGCTAATGCAGACGAACATAGGAATGGTTTGGTGAGGGTGAGAGGCAAAACAGTTTCTTTTAACAACATATCTATAAATAGATTCTATGGGCTACCTGACATAGAAAACAGTGAGTATATTACATATGTGTCTAATATTAATTATGATGAGATTTGCAATACTCTTTGTATTTCGGGTACTACATGGAAAATGACGGGTGATACCCCTATAACCTTGCTCGGTACTTCTCTTAATGTCAATGCTCGAGCTTGGCAATATTTTGTATATCAGAGATTGATGCCTGCGACGCACTATAGTGACCTTACTGTTGAGAGAGCTATTTTGATTTATGCCATTTTGATGGGCATGACTATTGATGTGGGCCAGATCATATTTAATTCTATCATACACACTGTGCAACAAAAGCTTGGATTGTACTTCCCTTCCTTAATTACCCAATTATGCATTTGAGCCGGAGTCCGTACAGTCCTAATGAGGATGCCTAGCAACCAAAGAAGTCCATCGATGATGGCATGCTCAATCTAATTAAAGCCTCAAGACCACTAGCTCCAGGAGAGAGAGCATCGATTGCAACCCCTCTTCCCCCTAGGAATTTCACTGTTGCAGAGTGCCTTGAGCTTTTGGAGATTTATTTTGACGAATATCAGAAACTCTTGCACGATAGGTTTGATCGTCAAGAACGATTCTTGGCTAGGCAAGCTAAATATCAAGTGGGGTTATACTCTTCTTTTGGTCAGATGTACCAACACCTTGCCTCCGCTATTGGTTGTGACATGGATCACTTTCCCACTTTGCCATCCTATCCGGGTTCATCTTTTGATCCAACTCTAGAGAAAGGTGAAGAGAATGATGAAGAGGATGAAGACTTAGAGGATTAGTTTTGGGTTCTATCTTGTTTGTCTCCTTTTATTTTATTTTATTTATTATCGGATGACTATATTAACCTTTATTTTGTCTTCCTTTTCGTTATTTTATTTTTCATACTTTCTTTTTATTTTTAGTTACACCGCAGTTGCATTCTTTTTGTTGTTTTGTTCTATGTTATAGATCGAAATTTCAGCAAAAGGAATGGCATGAAGTTCACATAATGGTACACAAATTTTAGCTTGTCTGCACTTTTGCTTACAAAGGGAGTTTCCTTTACCTTTTCTTTCACATTGAGGACAATGCAATTTTTAAGTTGGGGGTGGAGGAAACGTATTTTTTTTTAACTGCTTGGTGTTACTTTCCCCTTTTTGTTTGTTTTTAGCATGCTTTGTGTTAGCCTTGGAGATAATTCACATGTCAATGATATGAACTTAATTGAGATAGCATATAGCATCTAGAAGAAGTTAAATCTTGCTTCGGTTTGAAAATAATTTAAGTGTTAATCTTCATTTGGTTTTAGACTCTAGTTTACGATAAGATTGTATGATTAGTCTAAAACATTTAGAGAAGTTTTATGTGTGATTGCTTTGTGAATAATTTTGCGGTCTCGACAAGCTCTAGAACTTATTTGATAATCACTTGAGGCGAATTCCTAGAATGCACACTACTTAGGATATGATGTAGGCCATTTTTGGACCGTTTGAGTCTTTCAAACTTACCCTTGCTAGTCACCCGTTTAAGCCTTTTTCTTGAAAAAGAATTTGAGCCTTGTTTCTTTCAATTGCCCATTTACTCACCTTTATAAGCCTAAAAATATTTTATCCTTACCTTTCTTTTAAAAAGAACTTAGTTATATACATTTGTTGAGAAGCACTTAAAAGGAGAAAGGATGGAAGTATGAAAAAAATATATTACTACCATAACCCAAGTACATTAAAGGAGATAAGTTGGGGGTTGTGGAAAGAGTAAAAAAAATGAAAAAAAGGAAGTGAATGGTCTTATGTCAAAATAGAAAAGAAAAGAAAAAAAAAAGGGAGAGAAGAAAAGAGAAGTGAAGTATGGCAAAGAAAGAAGAAAATAAAAGAAAAATGGTGACTTATCGAGAGATATGCTCCTATAAAAAAAAAATGGTTGAAAGAGTTGGGTGTTGAAGTAAGGTTATCCAGTGCTTAAAAGAAGGTTGTGTTTAAAACTAGGAGATTAAGTTCTTTTATTGGTTGAATCCTTCTCATTCTTTCTTAACCTTTACCTTAGTCTAACATTACAAGCTTATTAAAGACCTATTGATCCAATGTAGTGAGACTTTTCTACAATAGTGGAGAGTTATTTGAAAAATAAGCCTATGGAGCTTGATTTGTGATTGATGTCACGCAATTTATTATGATTTTAGAGGTCAAGACTTGTATTCATGAATGTTATGCATAAAATCATCCGGATGCTCGGATTAATGGATTATGGTAAGATGGATGTTAAGAGTCGATGACAATTTTAAGATTGATGTTTGTATTACTTTTGGACTTGGGTGATATTTAATGATTCTATGTGCTGTGTGTTATGTGCAATTTCTGAGACAAGAAGTGAATTGCTGCTAGCTTTACACTAACATTACTTTACCTTGTTTTGATTCCCACCGTAGAATTCATCGCTTGTTTTCACTTGAATTGCTAGAGACTATCAATAAGCTAGTTGGGGGTTGTGATGAGAGTCATAAAATGCATCTTAACAATACTTAATTGTTAGCACTTTAGGGTTGATCTAGGTTTTAATTGCACTTTTATACGTTAACAACTCTAAAGTGTCATTCTTGGATCATTGATCTATTTCGATGCATTTTAAGGTACTTTAATTCAAAAGAAAATGAAAAGTTATCGTTGCTTGAAGCACAAAGTCTTTAGGCATACCGAAGTGAAGGCATGCTTGTGGAAGGACAAATTAAGAGAAATCAAGTCTTGAGTGTGTGCACTGTGGCCTGAAAACATCAAAGCCTCGGCCTCGAGAACCAAGCCAAAAGAGCAAGAAAGAAACTTCAGTGGAAGCCGTGGCCTGGACTAGGAAGGGCCGCAGCCTCCAGAAAGTGAAGAAACCAAAGACTAGGTAGAACCGCGACACAAGGAGGAGAGAGCCGCGGCGCACACACGGTCCCCTTCTCCGAGTTATGACCTAATTAGGACTTTAATGATTGTTTAAATCCTAAAACAACCTTGGACCTTTTGTATTATAAATAGATCACTTAGGGTTTGAGAAAAAAACATAATCATTAAGGCTGGAAAATACAAGAAGACTGCTAGATTCTCCTCCATCAAAGTGTTCAAGAATGAGCCCCATGGCCAACTAATCTCCAAGCAAGGCGAAGGGATGAATCCTTAGGTGTAGTTGTTCTTATTTTCCTTTATTAATTCAGTTGTAGTTGGGATTTATTATCAAGACATTGTTATGATTTACTCTTTAATTTAATCAGAAGATTTTCTCTTAATCCGGTGATTATATCCTTCTCCTCGATATAAGTCTAGTCATGCTCTTCTTATATCAAGATTGTTTGGATGTGATTAAGTCTAGTAGATTTATCTTTTAGGTTTGTCCATTACTGTGATATTGTCATTAAGATATATTGTCGTTTCTTGATAAATCTATAGGATAGGTTATGTGTGCTTGAATCAAAAGTAAAATTCATATCAATTACATTAGGGTTTACATATACTTTGATTGAATATTTGCCGATAGCCTGTTTGGGATGTGAAACTTGCAATCGAGATAAAAAAAAAACTAAATCAAGATTGGAATAAGTGGACGAACCTAGGGTGGATTCCCAGAACCTTGTTGCACCTTTATTTTATTCTTCAATCTATTTACAAAATTTTCTCACAATTACTTCATTATCAAAATTCATATTTTCTCACTTGATCTTTATCGTTTGTGTTAAGGTTTGCACTTTTCATTTGTAGAATGCTTTTCCTTATGGGATCGACACCTCAACTATACACAATAACCGTGTACTAGTTTGAGCGTAATCAGCATCTGATAGGCACAATGACTAATCTTTTCGGTTCGGATTCACCGTTTTTTCAAGTATTCGCTTAATCTCCCTATTTGCTAATTCCGCTTGGCCGTTGGTTTGTGCATGATAAGCTGTATAAACATTATGAGTGACTCCATACCTATGCATTAAGCCCTCAAAAGAATGGTTACAAAAATGTGACCCTTGATCACTAATGATAACACGTGGAGTATCGTACCTACATAAAATATGATCTTTAAGAAATTTAACAACAACTGTGTTATCATTAGTGCGGCTAGGTATTGCTTTAACCCACTTAGAAACATAATTAACAACAAGCAAAATGTAAAGATACCTAAAGGAAGGTGGGAATGGTCCCATAAAATCGATCCCCCAAAATCAAAGATTTCTACCACTAAGATCGGGTTGAGAGGCATCATATAATGGCGGGACAATGAACCTAACCTTTAACACCTTTCACATGATCGACAAAACTCATTAGCATCCTTGAATAGAGTAGGCCAATAAAAACCGCATTGCAAAATTTTTGCAGCTGTTTTTTTAATAGAGAAATGGCCTCCACAAGCATAGGTATGACAAAAAGTTAACACACTATCATCTTCTATATCTAGAATGCATCTTCTTGTTATTTGGTTGGGGCAGTATTTAAAAAGATAAGGATCATTCCAATAAAAATTATTTACCTTAGCCAAAAACTTATGCTTATCTTATGCACTCCATGTAGATGGAACTTGACGGGAAACCAAGTAGTTTGCAATGTCGGCATACCATGGTGTGTGACCAAGGACATAAAATAAGTTCTCATCTGGAAAGGCTTCCTGAATGGGCAAAATGTCATCATCATTCTTAAATTCTAAGTGAGATAGATGATCCGCTACAACATTTTCCACCCCCTTCTTGTCTTTCATGGTCAAGTCAAATTCCTGCAAAAGCAAAATCCAACATACCAAATGGGCCTTAGCATCCTTTTTTGAAAAAGAAATTTAAGGGTGGAATGATATGTGAATATAATGATAGGTGAACCAATCAAGTAAGAGCGAAATTTATCTAATGCGAATACTACTGTTAGTAATTCTTTTTCGGTTGTGGTGTACATCATTTGAGAATGATTCAAAGTTCTTCTAGCATAATAAATAACAAATGGTTTTCCCTCCCTTCTTTGTCCTAGAACAGCCCCTACAGCATAGTCACTGGCATCACATATAATCTCAAAAGGCAAGGCAAAATCCGGTGATTGCATAATAGGGGTGGTTGTAAGCTTAGAGATAAGTGTTCTAAAGGCTTGCTCACATTCGATGCTCCACTTAAACTTAGTACCCTTCATCAAAAGGTTACATAAGGGCCTAGAGATAGCACTAAAATTTTGAATTAACTTTCTATAACTCGGCATGCCCTAAAAGAGACCTAACATCTTTGATATTCTTAGGAGTGGGTAGTTTAGAGATCAATTCGATTTTCGATTTATCCACTTCTATCCCCTTTTCGGACACAATATGCCCCAAGACTATTCTGGAAGACACCATGAAATAGCACTTCTCCTAATTAAGCACAAGCCCCATCTCTTCACACCTGCACAAAACATTTTTCAAATTAGATAAACATGAATGAAAAGAAGTTCCAAACACGGTTAAATCATCCATATACACTTCCACACATTTTTCAACTATGTCACTGAAAATACTCATCATGCATCTTTGAAAAGTGGCCAGTGCATTACACAAACTGAAGGGCGTTCTTCGAAAAGCAAAAGTACCAAAAGGACAAGTAAAGGTGGTATTCTCTTGATCCTCTAAGGCAATTCCTATTTGGTAATATCCCAATACTCATCCAGAAAATAATAGAAAGGATGGCCAGCCACCCGTTCTAGAATTTGATCTATGAATGGAAGGGGAAAATGGTATTTCCGGTCTTTCCAAGTAACCGAATTAAGTTTCCTATAATCTATGCACATTCGCCACCGGGTCACTACCTTAGCCAGTACTAAGATTCCCTTTTCATTCTCTACCACGGTCACTCTGGCTTTTTTAGGAATTACTTGGGTTGGACTAACCCACTTACTATCCGATATTGGATATATAATTTTCGCATCTAACAGTTTTAAGGCTTCTTTCTTAACTACCTCTTTCATAGTTGGATTCAGCCTTCTTTGTGGGTCTCTTGGAGGGTTAGCTCATTCTTCTAGAAAAACTCTATGGGAACAAATTAAGGGGCTAACACCTTTTATATCGGCCATGGTCCAACCTAGTACAGATTTATGTTCTCTTAACAAATTCAACAATTGATCACATTGCACATCACTAAGTTCGAAAGAAATAATAACCGGAAAGGTATCACCTGGGCCTAAAAAAACACGTTTGAGTCCTTTGGGTAGTGGAGCTAAATTAAGCGTTGGTGTCTTCTCGAAAGAGGGTTTGGGTGCCTCTCTTTCTTTAGGCAACTCCTCAAAGCATGGTTGCCATGATTTCTTCATAAATCCCTATGACTTATCAAAAACATCAACAACATTAATGGCATGGGGATAAATGGAAGTATCATCAAAACCAAAATTATTAAGAAGGAAATCCAAAGAGTTAGAATTATCTTTAATGTACTCATCCTCCAAAATAAGCTCATCAATCATGTAAGTGTCAAAACACTCATCCTCTTCATGTGGCTGCCTTGAGACTCGAAAAATATTCACCTCTAGAGTCATATTTCCAAATGATAATGTCATTATGCCATTCCTGCAATTAATGAGGGCACTGGCGATGGCAAGGAATGGTCTTCTAAGTATCAAAGGAATTTTCGACTCCGTATTCACAATAGAAATGGTATCTAAAACCAAAAAGTCAACAAGATAATAAAATTTGTCAATTTGCAATAAAACATCTTCCACAATACCTCTTGGTTTTCTTACCGATCGATCCACTAGTTGAAGTACCATGGAAGTGGGTTTGATCTCACCTAGACCGAGTTGCAAGTAAATGGAGTATGACATGAGGTTCACACTAGCCCCCAAATCTAGCAATGCTTGGCCACAAGATTTGTTTCCAATTTGGCAAGCCACCGTTGGACAGCCCGGATCTTTATATGCGATGTCTTGCTGTCAATTACCACACTTGCTTGCTCCATTAAGAATGCCATCTTCTTCACATTGTGCCTCCTCTTGAGTGTGCATAGATCCTTAATGACTTTAGCATAGTTGTGCATGAAGAAGAGGGATGTTAATTTTAACATGTTGAAGTTGTTCAAGAATCTCACCTTTTAATGCTGAATTTCTCTCCTTAGGTTTAAGGAGTGCTTGAGGGAAAGGCACTGGTGAAGAATCACTATGGGCATCTTGTTCCTTGGGAGCTTCATCCTTGTTGCTCACGGTGTCAGGAATCAAGTTTGATGGTAGAGCGGGTCCATCAATTTTCTTACCACTGCGAGTAATCATGCCATTAACCTCTTTAACATTTTGATTTTCAGGATTGGAGGTTTGCACCATATGTTGTCCCCTTGGATTAGGTTATGGCTGCAAAGGAAAATGACCTTGCTCTTGAATTGTCAAGAAGCTAGTCAACTTGGTGAGTTGGCTCTTTATCACCTTTTGTTCCTCTTTGATCCCTTGTTGATCCTCCAGCAACTGTTGATTTATCTTGCCTTGCTCTTCCACACTCTTAGCATTTACCTGCAAAAATGACTTAAAAACATCTTCCAAAGGCTGTGGTGCATTAGATGACGTTGCTTCCGGTTTCCATTGGGTACAAGAGTGGACAAGAAGTTGTAGATCGGATCTCCAACTAAAATTAGGGCTTCCAACCGGGATTTTAGGTGTTAGAGTAGGTTGAGTATGGTTTCCTAAAGGGTATACCTAAAGTATTACATTCTCCCTTCATCTCAAAATAGGTTGGACACTCCTTAGGTACATGATCTACCCCATTACATATAAAACAAGGTTCATGGGACTCTATCCTAGCAATTGGTTCGGGGGCCCTAGCATCCTTGGTTTTTAAAACTTCAATTTCCTTAGTTGGGACCTCTAAACGGGCTTTAAGGCTATTCTCTTCCTTAAGTTGATAAATTCTAGTGGTTTGATTTCTTCTAGTACTTTCCATGGCATTCGATCCTGTCCAAGTGTGGGCTTTTTCCGCTAGGTCATCTAGAAAATCTATAGCTTGGTCGGGATCTTTCTGAAGAAAATCTCCATTAGACATCATTTTTATGAATTGCCTTTCTCTACTTAGAAGTCCATCATAGATTTAGCTAACTACCCGCCAATTCTCATACCCATGGTGTGGACAAGAATTCAAAAGGTCTTTAAAATGTTCCCAAACTTGATATAAGGTTTCACTCTCCTTTTGTGCAAAGTTTGAGGTTATTGGTCCTATGGGTTGGGAAATGCTTTTGGAAGAAGGCTTGAGTCATCTCATCCCAACTACCTATAGACCTAGGCCTTAACGAGTATAACCAAACCTTGGCCTTTTCTTTAAGTGAAAAGGGGAAAACCAAAGTTTGATGGTGTCTACCATATCAGCCCTACTTTGAAAAGTTGCTACTACTTCCTCAAATTCCCTAATATGGACATAGGGGTTCTCATTCTCAAACCCATGGAAGGTTGGTAGCTATTCAATCATGCCTAGCTTAAACTCAGGTTGTTGATCATTAGGGGGGAACATGATACAAGATGGTGTGGCCGTTCGGCTAGGATGCAAGTAGTCCTTAAGTGTCCTAGCAACATTCTCATTGTGATTGTCGGTCATGTTAACAAGATCCTCTAAATTCTCACTTGGGTGTGCACTATGGTTTGATCTAGGTGAGATTTCATTAACAGACGTGGAAGGAGAGGGTAAATCTATTTCGGGTCTTTTAATGAACCTACCTCGCGAATCTCTCAGTCTAAGCATGCACCAAAGGAATTAGAGCGCAAATGAATAAAATAGAAAAAAAATTAGAAAATCAAAATAGAGAGCAAAGAACAATATTATCGTCTTGTCTCAAATTTGACAATATTCCTTGAACTTAAGCGTGTTTCCCTAGCATTGGCGCCAAAATTTGGTTATGCTCAAACTAACACGCGATTATTGTGTATAGATGAGGTGTCGATCCCATGAGGAAAAGCAAACTACAAGAGAAAGTGTAAACCTTAACACGAAACGATGAAATTCAAATGAGTGAATCTTTGTTTACGAATAAAGCTATATGAGAGAGTTGTGAAATTATGACGAAGGATTCAATAAAGCAATAACAAGGTTCTAGGAATCCTTTCTAAGTTCGTTGCCTTATCCCTATCTTGACTCAATGGTTTTATCTCGATTGCTGGTTTCACATCCCAAACAAGAAATTGGTAAATATTCAATCAAAGCATATAAACATCATAATGTAATTGCTACAAGTTACTCTTGAATTTTGATTCAAGCACACATGACCTATCTTATAGATTGTCAAGAAACGACAATATATTTCAATAACAATACCGCAGTAATGGACAAATCTATAAGATGAATCTACCGAAATCAATCACATCCAACTACTTGACATAAGAAGAGCTTGACTAGACTTATATGGAGGAGAAATATGCAATCACTAGATTAAGAGTAAATCATCCCATTCTTACATAATCAAAGAGTAAATCATAAACAATGTTTAACAATGAATCCTTACAACTGAATCAAGAATAGATATAAGAACAACCACACCTAGGAATTCATCCTTTTGCCTTGCTTGGAGATTAGTTGGACATTAGGCTTATGCTTGATCACCTAAAATGGAGAATAATGTGTTTGCTCTTGATTCCAACCTCCTTTTCAATCAGAACTCAGTGTTCTACTAATACCCTATAAGGTTCAAGGGCATTTTTTGGTAAAGAAATATCATTAAAGCCCTATTTAGGTCGTGAAACAGAAACAGGGGATCATGCTTGCGTAGTGGCTCAGCCTTTCCTTGCCGTGGCACCACCCTAGTCTTGGCTTTGTGGAAGTTCTGGGGGCCGCGGCTCACCCTAGTCCAGGCCACGGTGTACACTGGTTAGTTCTAGCTTCTGAAAGTTTCTAGTGGCCGTGGCGCACACTTTTCTATGCCGCAGCATGGAACAGTTCTGAATCCACTCCTTCACTCCGATGTGCATGGAATCTTCGTGCTTCAAGCAATAATAGCTTTTCCATCTCTTTTAAACCCAAAATACCTAAAAATGCATCGAAATAAATCAATGAACTAAGAATGACACTTTAGAATTATTAAGGTATAAATGTGTAATTCAGCCCTAAATTAACCCTAAAATGCTAACGAATAATTACTATTAAGATGCATTTTATGACTCTCGCCAAGAGCATCACCTAAGTAGGTCTTTATATTGCTCCCAAACCTTATAAAGTGATTCGCCTTAAATTTGAGCAAAATTTGAAATTTTATTGCTCATCTTCACTGTCTTGGCCGGTGGAAAAAATTTAGCAAGAAATTTTTGAGCTAACTCCTACCAACTAGTGATTGAATCTATGGGAAGTGAATTTAGCCAATTCTTCGCTCTGTCTCGAAGAGAGAATGGAAATAACCGGAGGCGAATGGCATCATCAGTAATGCCATTGTGCTTGAAAGTGTCACAAATTTCCAAAAAAACTTGCTATATGAGCATTAGAGTCATCAATTGGCAGCTCATGGAACTAAATTGATGTCTGGATGATATATAGGATAGCCAGCTTAATCTCACAGTTGTTGGCTTCAATAGTAGGCTTCCTGATAACTGAATGGATTCTTGTGACCTGTGGTAGAGCAAAATCCCTTAGTGCCCGTGTGTCACGTCTTGGATTCTCGTTGCCTGCCATACTATTGGAACATTTCTGAGCTTCTCGCTTCTTTTTTCTTAGGCCCTTTGTAGTTTGCTCGATTTTGGGATCGTAAGGTAATAGCTCCAAACTCTTACATCATCTTATACACTAAACAAACACCTGAAAATAAAAGATAAAATAAATCAAATTAGACCAAGTGGAACTAGTATTGATATTATCAATAATTTTATCTAAGTCCCTGGCAATGGCACCAAAAACTTGTTGATTGAAATCGCAAGTGCATGAATCGTAACAAGTAATAAAGTGAATGAATAAAAGTATCATCCCACGAGGATTGAAAAATTACTAAGAAGTACCAAATTTATTAAACTATAATCTATTTGATAATTCGAATCAGAGTGAATTGTTGAACTAGAGAGTTTAAAATAACATTAAATAAGCAAGTTGAGATCAAGGAAACAAGATTCTAGGGCTTTCGATTCATCATAACTGATCCTATGCAAATTTTCTACTTGAACTAATTGCAATTATTTCCTATTTTTGATAATCAGGTCTCTAATTTATTTATTAGTCTTTCTCAAGTATTAACAAAATATCCCAACAAGCAAATCTTCTACATCTCTGTGAAAACTCTAAACCTGTCAAAATTCAGTAAGAACAAGAAACTCCACAAAGATTACAGTGATGTGTGCCAAATATTTCATATTTTGGCCCCTTAATTTACATATGCTAGCTTAAGAATTTGTTACTTTGAGTTATTTTTCATTGTTTTACAGGTTTACAAGCACTTGGAAAGGAGTTTCACTAAATTGCCAGAATTATCCATACAGATCAGTCATCTTTGTGGATTAAACTATATTGATTCTGGAAGAACTAGGAGATGAGCCTAATATGCTTGGAAAGATCCGGATATCTATTTTCTGGAGAATTTTACAGCTCGTAAATAAGATTTTTCTAGAGAAAGTTATGGCAGTTTTAGTAGAAAAGGGTCAGGCTGTGCGTGATTTTAGCGTGGTAGAAGTGATTTTTGTGGATTAAACTGTAATGATTCAGGAAGAACCAGGAGATGAGCCATATTTGCTTGGAAAGATCCAGATATCTATTTTTTAGGGAATTTTACAGCTCATAAATGTGATTTTTCTAGAGAAATTTATGGCAGTTTTAGTAGACAAAGGTCAGGCTGTGCGGGATTTCAGCGTGGGCAGAAGTTTTGAAGGGCATGAGAAGGCTTAAATCCCACATCCCACATCGGTTGGAAAAACCTTCTATATTCCACATCCCACATCAGATTGGAAACACATTGCACTCATAGAGTTCCCCTATGAAAGCCCCATTTCACTTCATCAAATGGGTATGCAATCTAGAGGACTTCTACTAGCATTCTAGTGGATCTCGAAGGCTTTGCTACCAAGAGGAGAAGCGCCGCATGACATCTGTGAGTGGAATCTCTCTTTCCATGTATTGTTAGTTTAAATTTATTTTAAGTTTTAAAGTTTAAATGTTTAGCATTGTAATTGTGAAAATTATGTTCATAATTATGCGAGGCTAAAATCTTCATCTAAGGTTGAAGATGAAGCCTCGCCATTGTTTAGCATTACATTTTCAGATATGTTCGTACAATTCTGATATTTTTAGTATAAATTTTCTATTTCAATTGTTTGAGTAAACTCTTACGATTAATTGTTTTTAAATTATTAAATTAGATATTCCTTGTGTTTCATCTGCCGAATACGGTGGATCTTTCAAATTAGATTGGATATCCATTGTGATTTGTGAATTAAAAACAGATACATTGGATGGTTTTGGTTTAGTTTGGGTATTCATCGTGATTTTTATAATGGTGGATTCACGGAATGATTTGATAGATTATTTTTATATAGAACAGGAAGATATATGCATTACTTTGGTGTGGTGGATTCAGAAAACCTTAGTGTTTTTATCAGTTGTTTTTAAATCATGATGAGAATTATAAAATGCATCTTGACAGTACTTAATTGTTAGCATTTTAGGGTTGATCTAGGTTTTAATTGCATTTTTATACATTAACAACTCTAAAGTGTCATTCTTAGATCATTGATCTATTTCGGTGCATTTTCAAGTACTTTAAGCTAAAAGAGGATGAAAAGTCGTCATTGCTTGAAGCACAAAGACTTGAGGCATATCGAAGTGAAGGCATGGTTGTGGAAGGACAAATAAAGAAAAATCAAGTCTTGAATGTGTGCACTGTAGCCTGGAAATATCCAAGCCTCGGCCTCCAGAACCGAGCCAAAAGAGCAAGAAAGAAGCTTCAGTGGAAGCTGCAGCCTCCAGAAAGGGGAGAAACCAAAGCCAAGGCAAAGGCCGCGGTGCCCATAAGTGAGAGCCGTGGCATGCACACAGTCCTCCTCTCCGAGTTATGACTTAATTAGGACTTTTTAAACCCTAAAACATCCTTAGACTTTGTGTATTATAAATAGAACACTTAGGATTTTAGAAAAGATACCTTGGAAAGTCTGAAAAACTCAAGAAGGCTACCACACTCTCCTCCATCAAAGAGTTCAACCATGAACTTCATGGCGAACTAATCTCCAAGCAAGGCAAATCGATGAATCTCTAGGTGTAGTTGTTCCTATTTTCCTTTCTTTTTTTTTGATCTGTAAATAAACATGTATTAATTGATCAAAATGTACAAAAATTCACTGGGCATACCCAGGAGATATACAAAAAAAGGCATATACAAAATAAACATGACGCTTATACCAAGCCTATAATGCTAATCAAGCCTACCCAACCATAGGAGCAAATAGGATCCTGCAGACCTAAACAGGCAGCCCACATAACAACAACCAACCATAAAAGCTTACAAGAGAGCTGGGCATACCTAGGAGATCACAAGAAAGCAATTCAGCAAAGGGGGGGAGCCAAAACAGAGCAAAACACTTCAGAGCATTCCTGAAAAATACAAGGGAAATAATCTAACTACCAACCCCCATACATAAGATTTGAATACAACATGGCTGGAACTTATAGTAGCAGCCTATACTCAGGGCAAGCAGCATAGACACTTCTATATATACCAATCTGAATCTTCTTCACTAAACTGGCAGGCAGGGCAAGAGCTTTGTCAAAGATCTTGGCATTTTTGGGCAGCCATATATAGTAGACTGTGCTTGCAAGGGCTGTCTTCCTGGCCACTGCAGGAGGGCCAGTGCCTTGACTTTTAAAGTCCATCTAATGGCACTCTCAATTGTTCTCATTTGCCTCCTACAACCAAGTCACTTGTTGATGGAAGCCTAGATTTCCTTGCTGACTCTACAAGAGAAAAAAAGGTGGTCCTTGGTCTCTTCCTAGTCAGAGCAAAGAGGGCATAGTTTGTCATTCCCTTCAAGGTGTAGCTTATCTTTTGTGAGGAGTCTGTCCCAAATAGCCAGCCAAAGAATGAATGATTGTTTAGGGGGGCAGTGTTCATTCTAGACTAGGGAGGCCCATCTGACCTCACTAACTTTCTGTCTCATAGCATTATACACTTTCTTGATGCTCAGCTCATCATGCAGCCTTCATTCCATAAGCTTGTTAGTAGCTTACTGTGGACAAGGGGGCTGGCCAACCATCTCATCTCTGATTTCCAGGATCCTCTTCCAGAGAGGGGAGTCATCCTTGTTTGCCTTGATCTCCCATAAGGTTTTGTTTAAGAGATAGTAGTGCTGGACCCATTGGATCCATAGGGAGTCTTTTTTCATATGGATGTTCCATAAGACCCTTGTTAGGAGAGCCTTGTTCCAAGTTTAGAGTTCCACCAACCCAAGACCCCCCTCAGTTTTAGGCTTACAAATGTCAGCCCATGCAACAAGAGCTTTTCTCATGCCCCCATTCTTACCATTCCAGAGAAAGGATCTACAAAGTCTGACTATCGTTTCAAGGATGTTGCCAGGGATGGGAAAGATTGCAAGCCAGAAGCACTCCACTCCTTGGAGCACTGATTTGATAAGCTCAGTTCTCCCAGCATATGATAAGGAGGAGCCAGCCCATACATTGATATAGCCAAAGATTTTCTCAATAAGGGGGGCATAATGTGTGGCATTCAACCTTGCAGAGGCAAGAAGGACCCCTAAGTACTTGAATGGGAGGCTACCATCCTCTATTCCAGTTCATATTTTGATTTCCATAAGCTCCTCAGGTTTCACACCCGTATGGAAGATGTTAGATTTTGCAAGGCTAGCCTTAAGACCTGAGCATTCACTGAAGGTATTGACACATTTCATGAGCATTCCCACTGATTTAGCCTCCCCTTTAGCAAACAAAATCAGATTATCAGCAAAGGCCAGGTGAGTTGTCTTGAGCTTGTCACACTTAGGCTGGAATCTGAACCTCTCTTCCTCATTCAATCTCCTGAGCAGCCTTGATAAGTATTCCATTATCAACACAAAGAGGTAGGGAGATAGTGGATCACCTTGTCTCTTTCCTCTTTTGCCTTTGAAGAATCCATGCAGGCTACCATTTATGGATAAAGAATATGTAGTTGTAGTGACACACTCCATAATCCATTCTTTGAACTTTTCAGGGAACTCCAGGCCCTCTAAAAGGCTGCTTTAGAACTCCCACTCCACAGTATCATAGGCTTTCCTGAGGTCAATTTTGATCATGCATCTAGGAGGGATTCTCTTCCTACAATACCTCCTGAGTAATTCCTGGACCAGGTAGATGTTCTCAGCCATACTCCTGGCCTTAATGAAAGCAGCCTGTGCAGGGTTGACAATTTGATTCAAGCAAGGAGCCAGTCTTGATGCAAGGATTTTGGAGATTACCTTGTAGATCACATTGCAACATGCTATAGGCTTAAAATCCTCAACTATTGAGGCTTGCTTACCTTTGGGGATCAAAACAAGGGAGGAGTGGTTGAACTACTTTAGTAGTTTCCCATTCAAGAAGAATTCTTGGACAGCCTCTATAATCTCTTTGTGGACAACCTCCCATGCTTTCTTGTAGAACTTAAAGGTGAAACCATCTGGACCAGGGGATTTTTCATCCCCTATGCTCCACAAAGCAGCCTTGATCTCTTCCTCTATGACATTCCTGACCAACTCAACAGCCTGGCTTTCTTGGGGAACTGGCCCCCCTCTAATAACTTCCATCTCAATGGGGATACATCTGCTAGAAGAGCCTAAAAGCTCCTTGTAGAACCTTGTGAATTCCTGGACCACTTCAGTTTCAGAAGTTGTTTGATTACCATTGGCAGCTCTTATGGATGCAATATGGTTCTTGGAAGACTTCCTCTTGACCAGGGCATGGAATAGTTTAGTCCCCCTATCACTATTGAGTAGGTACTTGCATTTAGCCTGTTGGGAAAAGAAGCTTCTCTCAGCCTCAGCAAGTTGAAATGCTTTCAGCTTTGCATTAGCCATGCTCATTTGTAGCTCAGTATCAAATGGGTTGTCATGAAGATCTTGCTGCAAGCTAGATAGTATGTTTGCAGCCTCCAAGGCTCTCTCAGATATATGACTGTAGTGATTCTTATTGAGGTTCTTGAAGTGGGGTTTGAGGCCTTTCAAAAGCTTACATAGAATGAACTGTTTGGTGCCCCTACCAGGGCAAACCCAATGTGCACTTATTATGTCCAAGAACATATCATTATCAGCCCACATATTAAAAAATTTGAAAGATCTCCTACCCCCATAAACCTTATCCATCAGGATAACAATACTTGGGGAGTGGTCTGAGAGGCACCCAGCAGGGAGAAAGGTTGCTTGAGCTCTCATCCCCTTTTGGAACCACACATTGTTAACCATAGCTCTATCTAGCTTGCACTAAACCATATTGTTTGTCCATGTGAAGAAGCACCCTGCAGTATTTACATCACTTAGCCCAGTCTCCCTACATCAAAAGGAGGGGTCCCTAATCTCATAATCTGTTATAGGCAGCCCATTAGATTTTTCATCAATAGCAAAAACATTATTGAAATCACCCAAGACAAGCCAAGGGGAAGACAATTCAAAACTGAAATTACAAAGATTGTCCCATAAGGGTCTCCTTGATACAATGGAGTTTAAACCATACACAAAGCTGATTACAAAATTATAAGAAGAGATTAAGCAAGTAACATTACAATGAATAACTTGAGGGGAAATATCAATAGAAGATAGACTAACCTTTGAAGGGTCCCATAATATCAAAATTCTGCCTGATGAGTGAGTGGAAAAATTGTTCACCTGCCTCCACACAAGGAATTTGTTATCCACGATCTTAAGCAACTTTGATTAATCAAGCTTGCATTCCAAGATGCCTATTATGTCAACCTTATTTTTCTTCATGAGGTGGAGCACCCCATTGTGCTTCAGGGGCTTATTAAAGCCCCTGATGTTCCAACATGCCACTATCATTGAGGAAGTTAGGAGGCAGCCCCTCCCTTCCTAGTTGATTGTAGGCCTTGTTGAGCTATTCTTCCTTTCTTTCTCAGGACTATTTGAAAACCATCACCCCCTTGAATCACAGGTCCCCTGTCTCTTTCACTACTACCTTGGACATGGCTTGATTTTCTCTTTGGATCCATGTTAGAAGGATCCGGATGGTTAGAAGATTTGAGGCCAACCACCACATGGACTGGATGATTAGAGTTCCCCAGGATCCCCCCCCCTTGAAACATTGGGGCTTTGATCTTCTAAGTTTTCCCTATTCTCTTCTTGGGCAACTTCTCTAGGCTCAAGGTTGGGACCATCCTTTTCAAGCCCATCCAAACTGACCCTTTCTCCACTAGGCTCCACAGCCTGGTTACTCACTTCTTTGGCTAAATCACTCTTAGCCTTAGTTACTTCCTTTCTAGTAGGTTCTTTCCCTTTCTCATTAGGTTTCCTTCCCCTTTCATGGTTGGCATTCTGGCTGCAAGAGTGGAGGTCATGACCTACAACCTTACACTTTGAACAAAATCTAGGGAGGTTTTCATAAGAGATCTTTTGTTCAAATGTATCTCCATTGAGGAGGGACAATGGAACAGTGAATTGTATATCCTTAGCTACATCTATTTCAACCAGTAATCTAGCATAGGATATTCTCTCTTTAGTCCTTATGAATTGGTCAGCATATAAGGGCTTCCCAATTAAGGCAGCTAGTAGACCATAACTCAAGGGGCAAGCCCTTTAGTTGAATCCAAACAGGAATGGTAGTGATTTCCTCATTGCCAAACTTGAAGAGTTTAGGCATTGATTTCAAGAGTAAAGGCCTACCATAGACTTGGTAAGGGCCTTCTTGCAACACATTCAAACTAGATTCTTCATTATCAAATTTAAACACTATCCATCCATTTTCATGGAACTGAGTAGAGACTCTTACCTTCCAGGAATTAATAAGCATCTTAAGGGCTGTCCTCCCTGGAAATCTCCCTGAAAAGTATCCCACCAAGCAGAAAGGTTGTTCATCAAACACTTCGAGCATATCTTCCTGAGTGACTCTGACTATACCTCCCTCACTGGCTATGGAGGAGAGCTGGAGGCCCTTACTTTGCATTCTATTCTCTACAAAGAGACTGACCCAAGGAGCTTTCTTGGCCTCCTCGTTAGAAGCAGGCCTCTTGCCAGTGGACTTAGAGGTTTGCTGAGCATCCTTAGGACCTGGGGCAGGGGGAGCTACATTGTCCCTTGAGTCATGATGGAGGATCCCATTCATCAAAGGGGAGTAACGTCTGGACTCATTGCTCTCCTCTTCCCTTCTTTGCCTTGTTGCAGCCTTTCTGCCATGAACAGTTCCATGAACAGTAGCTTGACAACTAGTGTCATCTTCCTCACTGGAAGAGTATGACTCCAAATGGTCTGAGCCCTCAACACACTCCTTAGAGGAGCTTGAATTCTCATCTTCTAATGCCTGTGACTCTTCTTGCGTAGCCTGGCTAGCAGCATTACCCTGCAATGGAACTTTGGTACTGTTCACCTTTGATGCTCTCGCAGAGCTTCCATTCTTGCCCAAGCTTGAAGCTTCCTTTTGAGCCCCTAAAGGATGGATATCTTTCTCTCCCAAGGAGTAGGAAGAGGATGCTGACCCTCTGAATAGACCCTTGGCCCCATCCAAGCTTGCACTGCCTACAACTTCTTCTCGCAACAAAGTTACTGTAGCAGCTTTGTTCTTGAAATGATTCTGGACATATTCTAGATCATTTTGTTCCTGGACTATTAGAGGAGGCTTCCTAATAGATTTCTTCTTCCCCATGCTGTAGATGGCAGGTAGAATGACACAAAAAGAGGTGTAGAAAGAGGAGAGATGATCTGGAGACCATGGGCAGCACTGTTCACAGTTGAGAGCTTCTCTCTATAACTTCCCGTGACTGAGAGCTCCTATTTTCCTTTCTTTTTTTTTTATCTGTAAATAAACATGTATTAAAATGATCAAAAATGTACAAAAGTATCACTGGGCATACCCAGGAGATTTACATATAAGGCATGAACAAAAGGACTAGAGGCCTAAGCCCAGCCAAAGAGCTATACAAGCCAACCAGTCACAAGGAACAAACTTACATAAAGCAAGCTGGCCTAAACATGCAGCCAGCAAAATCCACTAAACTTAGAGCTTTCAAGGGAACAGACAAAACAGCAAGATACAGGGACACAAACATATAAAGCATCAAGGCATACCCAGGGCTAACACCCAAACCAGAAAGGGGGCAGCCTAAATCATCAGCCTATACTCAGGGCAGGCTGCATAGACACTTCTGTAGATACTAATCTGGATCTTCTTCACTAAGCTAGCAGGTAAGGCAGGAGCTTTTTCAAAGATTTTGGCATTTCTAGCCAGCAATAAATGGTAGACAATAGATGCCAGGGCTGTCTTTCTGGCAACAGCAGGAGGGCCAGTGCCTTTGACTTTAAAAGTCCATTTGACTGCACTCTCAATGGTACTCATTTGTCTTCTGTTACCCAGCCAGAGGTTTATGTTGTTCCAGACTTCTTTACTGATCCTACAGGAGAAGAAGACGTGGTCCTTAGTCTCATTCTGTTCAGTACATAGGGGGCATAGCTTGTCATTCTCTTCAAGGTGAAGCTTGTCTTTAGTGAGCAATCTAATCCTAACTGCCAGCCAAAGGATGAAGGATTGTTTTAGAGGGCAGTGACTGTTCCAGACCAGGGAAGCCCACCTGACCTTTCTGATTTTCTGCCTCAAATCATTGTACACTTTCTTGATGCTTAGATCATCATGCAGCCTCCATTCAATCAGCTTGTTTATAGCTTGTTGGATGCATGGTGGTTGGCCAACCATCTCATCTCTAATTTCCAGGATCCTCTTCCAGAGAGGGGAGTCATCTTTGTTTGCCTTGATCTCCCATATAGATTTGTTTAGGAGATAGTAGTGTTGGACCCATTGCATCCAAAGGGAGTCTTTCTTCATGTGGATATTCCATAGGACTCTTGTTAGGAGGGCCTTATTCCAAGATTTAAGCTCTACCAACCCCAGACCTCCTTCTGATTTAGGCTTACAAATGTCAACCCAAGCAACTAGAGCTTTTCTCATTCCCCTATTCTTTCCATTCCAGAGAAAGGTTCTACATAACTTGATGATTTTGTCAAGGATGTTTCCAGGGATGGGAAAGATGGCCAGCTAGAAGCACTCCACCCCTTGAAGCACAGATTTGATAAGTTCAGTCCTCCCAGCATATGATAAAGAGGAGCCAGCCCATACATTAATGTAGCCAGAAATTTTCTCAATAAGGGGAGCATAATGGGAGGCATTCAGCCTTGCAGAAGCAAGAGGGACCCCTAAGTACTTGAATGGGAGGCTGCCCTCCTCGATTCCTGTGCATCTACTAATCTCTGTAACCTCCTCATTCTTTACCCCAGCATGGTAAAAACTAGATTTTGTCAAGCTAGTCTTAAGCCCTGAGCATTCACTGAATTTGTGGATACATTTCATGAGCATTCCCACTGACTTAGCCTCTCCTCTAGCAAATAAGATCAAGTCATCAGCAAAGGCCAAGTGAGTAGTCTTGAGTTTGTCACACTTGGGGTGGAATCTGAACCCCTCTTCCACATTCAATCTCCTGAGTAGCCTTGATAAGTATTCCATAATCAACACAAAAAAGATAGGGAGAAAGAGGATCCCCCTGCCTTAAGCCTCTTTTACCTTTGAAGAACCCTTGCAGGCTGCCATTTATGGATAAAGAGAAGGTAGTAGTGGTGACACACTCCATAATCCAGTCTTTGAACTTTCCAGGGAACTCCAGACCCTCTAAAAGGCTGCTTAAGAACTCCCACTCCACAGAATCATAGGCTTTCCTGAGGTCAATTTTGATCATGCATCTAGGAGGGATTCTCTTCCTGTTGTATCTCCTAAGCAGTTCTTGGACCATGTAGATGTTCTCAGCCATGCTCCTGGCATTTATGAAGGCAGCCTGAGCAGGGTTGACCAGGTGGATCAAACTGGGGGCTAGCCTAGAAGCCAGGATCTTAGAGATGACTTTATAAATGACATTGCAGCAAGCAATGGGCCTGAATTCATCAACTTTAGAGGCAGTCTTCCCTTTGGGTATCAAAACAAGAGAGGAGTGGTTTAGTTGTTTTAGGATTCTTCCATTTAGAAAGAATTCTTGAATAGCCTCTATGATTTCTTTATGGACCACCCCCCATGCTCTCTTGAAAAACTTAGAGGAAAAACCATCTGGACCAGGAGATTTATCCTCCCCTATGCTCCACAATGCAGCCTTGATCTCCTCTTCTGTAACCTGCTTGACTAATTTAGTAGCTTGGCTTTCCTCCAGGACTGGCCCATCTCTGATAACATCCAATTCAATAGGAGTACAACTGCTAGAAGAGCCTAAAAGCTCCTTGTAGAATCTGATAAATTCCTGGGCCACTTCAGCTTCATAATTTGTTTGAGATCCATTGGCAGCTTTAATGGAGGCAATGTGATTCTTAGAGCCTAAAAGCTCCTATTTTCCTTTCTTGATTCAGTTGTAGTTGGGCATTATTGCCAAAACATTGTTATGTGTTACTTTTTTTTTTATCTAATTAAAGGATTTTCTCTTAATCCGTTGATTGTATCTTTCTTCTCCATATAAGTCTAGTCATGCTTTTCTTATGTGACGTTGTTTGGGTATGATTGAGTCCGGTAGATTTATCTTTTAGGTTTGTCCATTACTGCAATATTGTCATTAAAGATATATTGTCGTTTCTTGATAAATCTATAAGATAGGTCATGTGTGCTTAACTCGAAAGTAAAGAGTAATTCATATCAATTACATTAGGTTTTATATATGTGCTTGATTGAATATTTGCCGATTCCCTGTTTGGGATGAGAAACTTACAATCAAGATAAAAACAACTGAATTAAGATTGGAATAAGGCAACAAACCTAGGGAGGATTCTCGGAACCTTGTTGTTTCTTTATAATATATTTCAATCTATTTACACAATTACTTCATCATTGATATCTTCTCACTTGATTATTATCATTCGTGTTAAGATTTGCATTTTCCTTTATAGATTGTTGTTCCCTGTGGAATCGACACCCCAAAGTTGTGCTACAACTATCGCATTATACTATGGGCGTAATCAAATTTTGGCGCCGTTGCCGGGGAAACGCGCTTACATATAAGGAAATTTGTCAAACTCTAAGACAAGACGGTACTATCATTCCTTTCTTTAAGTTTTGATTTTCTGATTTTCTTTTATTTGTTTTGTTTTATTTTATTACCTTTTAACTCAGTTGGTGTATGCTTAGGCCGAGAGATTCGTGAGGTAGATTCACTAAGGGACCCGAAATAGAGTTACCCTTTCCTTTTACGTCTGTTAGTGAAACCTCGCCTAGATCAAACCCTAGTGTACTCCCAACTGAGAATTTAGAAAATTTTTCTAACATGACTGAAAACCCTAATGAGAATGTTGCTAGGACACTTAAAGATTTTTTACACCCTAGCCGGACAGCCACACCATCATGCATTATGTTTCCAGCCAACACTCGCCATCAAGATTTTAAAACAAAGATAATTCAATTACTCCCTACATTTCATGGCTTGGAAAACGAAAACCCATATGTACACATTAGGGAGTTTGAGGAAGTAGTTGCGACTTTTCATAGTCAAGATGCAACTGATGATATTGTAAGACTCAAGTTTTTTCCTTTCTCCTTGAAGGATAAAGCAAAGAGTTGGTTATACTCACTGAGACCACGATCTATTAGGTCATGGAATGAGATGACCTAGGTCTTCTTTAATAAATACTTCCCACAACATAAGACCAATGCCTTAAAAAGACAAATCTCCACCTTTGCACAAAAGAAGAACGAGACTTTGTATCAGTCTTGGGAGAAATTTAAGGAGCTATTAAGTATGTGTCCACACCATGGGTATGAGAGTTGGCGCTTAGTGAGCTACTTTTATAAGAGACTTACCTATAGAGAGCACCAATTCATAGAGATGATGTGTAATGGTGAATTTCTGCAAAAAGACCCTGATGAGGCTATTGAGTACCTCAATGAGCTTGCTGAAAAAACTCACACTTAGACTAGGCCTAGTGCTACTGAAAGAACCAATAGGTCACGACCTGTAGGAAACCCAAGTAGTGGCGGAATATACCATCTTAGGGAAGAAGACAGCCTGAAAGCTAAGGTCGAAATGCTTACTAGGGAGTTAGATGCATTAAAAATTAAAAGCTCAAAGCCAACACACATGGTTAATCATGCTGAATCCTCAGAACCATGTGTTGTGATTGGCAAGGTAGATCATCTCGCTCAAGAGTGCCCCACATTCATAGATATGAGAGGGATGTATAAGGAACAATGTAGTGCCTTAGGCATGTACAAGAAGCCTCTTGCACCCTTCTCTAACACCTATAATACGGGATGGCAAAATCACCCAAACTTCAGTTGGAAGTCTAAAAACCAGCAACTTGCACAACCCCCTAGACCATACCCTACACCATATCATGCACCCTCATCCTCTAGGAGTTCTTTAGAAGACACTTTACATGCTTTTATAGAGGCACAGGGTAAGACAAATCAAAGGTGCAAAGCATTAATTACGCAGGTTGTTGAGGAGAATAAAGATATAAAGAGCCAAGTAACCAAACTGATGGGCTCCTTGAGTGTGAATGAGCGAGAGAAGTTCCCTTCCCAAACTTAGTCCACACCACATGGTCAGTACATGGCACAAACAAATCTGGAAAATGTAAATTCCATTGTGACAAGAAGTGGTAAGACATTACACATCCCAACAACAAACAAATTTGAGGATGTGAAAAAGGGTCAAGGTAGTAGTGATGCTGAACTACCCAAGGACGCTGAGGATATTAAGAGCCCTGTTAAGGCACCATTCACTCAAGCCTTAAAATCAAACAAGAAAAATCTGGAGCTGAATAATGAAATCCTAGAGAACCTAAGGCAAGTAAAATTAAATCTCCCACTTTTGCATGTGATTAAACAAGATCCTACTTATGCAAAGGTTCTCAAGGATTTATGTACAATTAAGAGGAAGCACCATGTAAAGAAAACAACATTCCTGACTGAGCAAGTTAGTGCTTTAATTGAGCAAAGAATTCCCCTAAAATACAAGGATCCTGGCTGTCCAACCATTGCATGTAGCATTGCAAATTATGAAGTTGGACAAGCCTTGCTAGATTTAGGAGCTAGTGTAAACCTGATGCCGTTCTCTATTTACTTATAGTTGCGTCTAGAAGAAATCAAACCAACCGCTATGGTATTGTAATTGGCTGATTGTTCAATCAAAGTACCTCGGGGTGTGGGAGAGGATGTTTTAATTCAAATTGATAAATTTTACTATCCTGTTAATTTCCTAATCCTTGATATTACTTCTGCTGTTGACACAAACTCTAAAATTCCTTTGATTTTAGGTAGACCTTTTCTTGCTATTGCAAATGCTCTAATTAATTGTAGGAATGGACTCATGAAGTTGTCCTTTAGAAACATGACCCTTGAAGTGAACATCTTCAATGTTGCAAAATAGCCTGAAGATGAGGACGAGAACCACCTCTTATACATGATCGAGTCATTCATCGATGAGGGAGTTTCTATAGCTCATGATTTTGATCCTCTTGAATATTTTCTTGATAATTCTGAGATTGATTCTATTAATGATAAAACTAATATAATTGATATTTGTGCTGTTTTTGATAAATCTCAAGATTATGGCACTCGAGCATGGGAACCAAAGTTTGAAGAGTTGCCCGAAAGAAGTGAGAAACAAATCTCCTCAAGTATGGAAGCACTTAAAGTCGAATTGAAGCCACTACCTAAGGGTTTGAAGCATGCCTTCCTCGGTCCAAGTGATACCTTTCCTATTATTATCTCATCTGAATTATCTGAGACCCAAGGTAAGAAATTAATTCAAACCTTAAATGCACATAAATCAGCCTTGGGTTAGTGCATGGCTGATTTAAAAGGAATTAGTCCCCTGATCTATTCCCAAAAGATAAATCTCGATGAAGGGACTAATCCTCGTAGAGACCCTCAACATAGGCTTAACCCCACTATGAAAGAAGTAGTGAAGAACGAAGTGTTAAAACTATTAGATGTGGGAATTATATATCCCGTAGCTGATAGTAAATGGGTAAGTCCTACGCAAGTTGTTCCCAAAAAGTTCGGAGTCACTGTGGTAAAGAATGACCTAGGAGAGTTAGTCCCTACCAAACTTGTGACCGGGTGGCATATGTGCATTGATTATAGAAAATTAAATGCTGCCACCCGGAAAGACCACTTCCCACTCCATTTTATCGATCAAATTCTTGAGTGTATAGCTGGTCATCCTTTTTACTGTTTCTTAGATGGTTATTCTGGTTATTATAAAATTGAAATTGCATTAGAAGACCAAGAGAAAACCACTTTCACATATCCTTTCGGCACTTGTGCTTTTCATAGAATGTCATTTGGATTGTGTAATGCCTCTACCACTTTTCAATGCTGCATGATGAGCATCTTTAGTGATATGGTTGAAAATTGCATAGAGGTTTTTATGGATGACCTAACTGTTTTTTGGATCTTCATTTGATGCGTGCTTAATAAATTTAGAAAGAGTGCTGATTCGTTGTAAGGAAAAGGAGTTAGTCTTAAATTGGGAAAAATGCCATTTTATGGTACCATCCTATAATGTCTTAGGGCATATTGTTTCTTCTAAGGGGATAGAGGTTGATCAATCTAAGATTGAATTAATCTCTAAATTGCCCATACCTAAGACCGTAAAAGATGTAACATCTTTCCTTGGTCATGCTGGTTTTTATAGGAGGTTCATACAAAACTTTTCCAACATATCTAGACCACCATATGCCCTCCTAATTGAAGATGTTCCTTTTGAGTAGACTCAAGCTTGTCAAGAGGCCTTTAAAATGCTGATTGGAAAGCTTACTTCAGCACCTATAATGCAATCACCTGATTGGAATTTACCTTTCGAAATCATGTGTGATGCTAGTGACTATGTCGTAGGTGCTGTTCTTGGATAGCGAAGAGAGGGAAAAACTTATGTCATTTACTATGCTAGTAAAACTCTTAATAGTGCTCAAATGAATTACTCCACACTAAAAAAGAATTGCTAGCTGTAGTATTTGCTTTGGATAAATTTTGTGCTTATTTAATTGGGTCTCCTATCCTTATTTTTACAGATTATGCAGCCCTCAAGTATCTTCTTACAAAGAAGGATGCTAAGGCACAAATAATACGGTGGATCCTACTCCTACAAGAATTTGACATCACCATCAAAGATAAGAAAGGAGTAGAGAATGTAGTGGTAGACCATCTCTCAAGGCTCACATTTGAGGACACCTCTGATGACATGCCAATCAAGGATGATTTTTCGGATGAGCAATTACTCTATGTTACTTCTCTACCATGGTTTCCTCAGATTGTGAATTATTTGGCTACCGGTGAGATACCGATGGATTGGAGAGCTCAAGACAAGAGGAAATTCTTGAATGAGGTATGTAATTTTTATTGGGATTACCACTATCTATTCAAGTACTGCCCTGACCAAATTTTAAGGCGTTGCATCCCTAATGAAGAGATTGCCAGCGTTTTAGAATTTTGTCACTCCCAAGCTTGCGAAGGCCACTTTTCAATGGAAAAAACCGCTGCAAAAATTTCGCAGTGTGGATTTTATTACCCTACCTTGTTTAAAGATGCAAACATCTATTGTTGCTCATGTGAAAAGTGTCAGAAGTTAGGAGCTGTGTCTCGTCATAATATGATGCCTTTAAACCCAATTTTAGTGATTGAAATCTTTGATTGTTGGGGCATTGATTTTATGGGACCTTTCCCTCCTTCCTTCGGATACCAATATATCATTGTGGCAATAAATTATGTATCAAAGTGGGTAGAGGCAGTAGCTTGCCAAAGCAATAATAATAGAACAGTAATTAAATTTCTCAAAGAAAATGTGTTATCTCGATTTGGTATACCACGTGCTATAATTAGTGATCAAGGTACACATTTTTGCAACCGTTCTTTTGAAGCTTTGATGAAAAAATATGGGGTGTTGCATAAAATCTCTACTACCTACCACCCTTAGACTAGTGGACAAGTAGAACTTGCAAATAGGGAAATCAAACAAATTTTAGAAAAAATGGTCAACCTGGATCGCAAGGATTGGTCTTTGAGACTAGTTGATGCACTTTGGGCTTACTGTACAGCTTTCAAAACCCACTTAGGTATGTCACCTTATAGGCTTGTTTTTGGAAAGCCTTGCCATTTACCTGTAGAGCTTGAGCATCGAGCTTATTGAGCCATCAAGTCTTTTAATTTTGATGTAGGAGAGGTGGGTAAGCTTAGGAAATATCAGCTGACTGAGTTAGAGGAGTTAAGAAATGATGCTTATGAGAACTCTAGAATCCATAAGGCGAAGATGAAAGTGTTTTATGATAAAAATATTATGAGGAAAACATTCAAGCCTAATGATTAGGTATTCTTATACGATTCTAGACTCCATAAGCATCTGGAAAACTGCGGTTGAGGTGGACCGGTCCTTTCGTAGTAAAAAATGCTTTTGAGAATGGGGCAGTAGAAATTGAGGATACAAGAGATGGTCGGAGTTTTAAAGTCAATGGTCAACGACTTAAGATCTTAATCGATAGACAAGATTCATAAGTGGAAGGCATTCCACTTATGGATCCATTCTATTCACATTGACCACCCAACAAAGGTATGTTTTTACTTTTATTTTTCTTTTGATTTGTTTGTTTTAATTAAGTTTTATTCAATTTTAATTGATAGTTTTTCTTTTAGTTTAATCTGATTTTTAAGGATTGTTTTTTTATAGTATTATTTATTTGGCTTATTTATTTTATTTTTCTCTTTCTTTTGGCAACAAATAAGTTTTTTTTTTTAGAAAACAGGCCCAGTGCGCTTAGGCCCAGCACTATGCGCGCTGTAGTGCACAGTGTGCATGCATAGCACCAGCCCAGCAAGACAGCTCACGTGCCTAGGCCTAGCACTGTGCGTGCTGTAGCGCACAGTGTGGACGCATGCACAACCTAGCAGGACAACCCGTGCATCGCGCCCCAGCACTATGCACACTGCAGCGCACAGAATGGGCACACAGGCACACAACAGCTCAAGCTGCGGTGCCCCAAAAAGCAAGCCGCGGCACCTACTCGTGCCCTGGTCCTTTTAAACCCAAATTTCTTTCTTCTTCTTCATTTCTAATTTGAGATTACAGCAGCACATTTCCCTCTCTCTCATCCTCTCTCCAAAACCCTCACTTACACACTCACTTTTACTCAAAATTTATTGATTCTATCATTTCTTGTAGGATTTTGCACTAATATTATAGATTTTGTTGGAAATTTCTCCAAAATACTTGGTACTAAGAAGATTTTGGGTTCATTAAGCAAACTTCAAGTTGGTGGGTAATCTTTCTTCTCTCCAACTTTGGGCATCAAGTAAGCTAAATTTCTTCTCTTTGTTGTTCATTTGTGCTATTTGGGTGGTTGATTTTGAATTAGTACTATTGTTCTACATATTTGATTCAAATGGCCCCTAAGACTAAGAGACCAAGGGGGAAACAAGCACAATAGTATGATGAGGGAAAATTTGTTAGTTTTGAGGCTAGTGAGAGATATGTTAGGATGATGCACACTAGAAAACCCATTCCTGAGAGAGGATTCAATATAACAGAGAGAGCAAACCCCACCTTGTTTAGAATGATTATTGATAGGCATTGGGGTACATTTGCTAGCCAACCATCTCATTCCCTCACCAATGTAGTTAGAGAATTCTATGCTAATGCAGAAGAACATAGGAATGGTAAGGTGAGAGTGAGAGGGTAAATAGTTTCTTTTAGAAGCACATCTATCAACAGATTCTATGGGCTCCTTGACATAATAAACAGTGAGTACAGTGCATATGCATCTAATATTAATTATAAAGAGATTTGAATACTCTCTGTATTCTGAGCACTACATGGAAAATGACGGGAGATACCCGGTACTTCTCTGATTGTCAATGCTAGAGCTTGGCAATATTTTGTATGTCAAAGTTTGATGCCTGCTACCCACTATAGTGATCTTACTATTGAGAGAGCTATGCTAATTTATGCCATTTTGATGGGCATGACTATTGATGTGGGCCAGATCATATTTAACTCTATCATACACATTGTATAACAGAAGCTTGGATTGTATTTCCCTTCCTTAATTACCCAATTATGCATCCAAGCTGGACTTTCGTACAGTCCTAATAAGGACACCCAGAAACCAAAGAAGCCCATTGATAATGGCATGCTCACTCAAATTAAAGCCTCAAGGCTGCCAGTTCCGGGAGAGAGAACGGCAATTGCTGCTCCTCCTCCCCCTAGGCATTTCATTATTACAGAGCGCCTTGAGCGTTTAGAGATTCGTTTTGACGAGCAACAGAAATTTTTGCATGATAGATTTGATCATCAGGAACGTTTCTTGGCTAGGCAAGCTGATTATCAAGTGGGGGTGTACTCTTCTTTTGGTCAGATGTACCAACACCTTGCCTCCACTACTGGTTGTGACATGGATCACTTTCCCACTTTGCCACCCTATCTAGGTTCGTTTTTTGATCCAACTCCTAAGGATGGTGAAGAGAATAAAGAGGATGATGACATAGAGGATTAGTTTTGGGTTCTATCTTGTTTGTTTCCTTTTATATAACTTTACTTATTATTGGATGATTGTACTAACATTTTTTTTCTTCTTTTCCTTTTCATTATTTTATTTTTTGTACTTTATTTTCATTTTTAATTATTTCTTTGCATTTCATGTGTTCACCTAACATACGGTGGGAATCTTAATAGTACACCGCAGTTACTTTTCTTTTGTTGTTTTGTTCTATATTATAGATCGTAATTTCAACATAAGGAATGGCATGCAGTTCACATGATGGTGCATAATTTTCAGCATGTGTTCATTTTTGCTCACAAAGGGAGTTTCCTTTACCTTTTCTTTCACATTGAGGACAATGCAATTTTTCAGTTGGGGGTGGAGGAAATGTATTTTTTTTTTTGAACTACTAGGTGCTACTTTCCCTTTTGTTTGTTTTTAGCATGCTTTGTGTTAGCCTTAGAGTTAATTCACATGTTAATGATATGAACTTAATTGAGATAACATATAGCATTTAGAAGAAGTTAAATCTTGCTTCGGTTTGAGAATAATTTAAGTGTCAATCTTCATTTGGTTTGAGATTCTAGCTTGCGGTAAGATTGTATAATTAGTCTAAAACATTTAGAGAAGTTTTATGTGTGATTAGTTGTGAATACTTTTGCAGTCTCAACAAGCTCTAGAACTTATTTGATAATCACTCGAGGTGAATTCCTAGAATGCACATTACTTAGGATATGATATAGGCCATTTTTGAATCGTTTGAGCCTTTCAAACCTACCATTGCTATATTTATCGCTAGTCACCTATTTGAGCCTTTTCTTGAAAAAGAATTTGAGCCTTGTTTCTTTCAAATGGCCCATTCACTTACCTTTATGAGCCTAAAAATATTTTATCCTTACCTTTCTTTTAAAAGAACTTAGTTATACACATTTTTTGAGAAGCACTTAAAAGGAGTAACGATGGAAATATGAAAAATATCAATACCACAACCCAAGTACATTAAAGGAGATAAGTTGGGAGGTTGTGGAAAATAAAAAAAATGAAAAAAAAAGAGATGAATGGTCTTATGCCAAAATACAAAATAAAAAAAAGAAAAAGAAAAAGAGAAGTGAATTATGGCAAAGAAAGAAGAAAAGAAAAGAAATGTGGTGACTTGTTAAGAGATATATTGTTATAAAAACAGTTGAAAGGGTTGGGTGTTGAAGTAAAAGTTATCAAGTGCTTAAAGTGGTTGTGTTTAAATCTAAGAGATTAAGTTCTTTTACTTGTTGAATCCTTCCCGTTCTTTCTTAACCTTCACCTTAGCCTAATGTTACAAGCTTATTAAAGACTTATTGATCCAATGTAGTGTGTTTTTTCTACAATAGTGGAGAGTGAATTGAAAAGTGAGCCTATGGAACTTGATTTGTGATTGATGTCACACAATTTATTATGTCTTTAGAGGCCAAGACTTGTATTCATGAATGTTATGCATAAAATCATCCGGGTGTTCGGACTAATGGATTATGGTAAGATGGATGTTAAGAGTCGATAACGATTTTGAGATTGATATTTGGATTACTTTGGGACTTAAGTGATATTTAATAATTCTATGTGCTGTATATTATGTGCAATTTCTGAGACAAAAAGTGAATTGCTCTTGGTTTAACGCTAGCATTGCTCTACCTTGTTTTGATTCCTACCATAGAATTCATCTCTTGTTTTTGCTTGAATTGCTATGGACTAGCAATAAGCTAGTTGGCGGTTGTGATGAGAATCATAAAATGCATCTTGGCAGTACTTAATTGTTAGCATTTTAGGGTTGATCTAGGTTTTAATTGCACTTTTATACGTTAACAACTCTAAAGTGTCATTCTTGGATCATTGATCTATTTCGGTGCATTTTCAGATACTTTAAGCTAAAAGAGGAGGAAAAGTAATCATTTCTTGAAGCATAAAGACTCGAGGCATATCGAAGTGAAGGCATGGTTGTGGAAAGACAAATAAAGAAAAATCAAGTCTTGAATGTGTGCGCTGCGGCCTGGAAATATCCAAGCCTCGGCCTGGAAATATCCAACCCTCGACCTCCAGAACTGAGCCAAAAGAGCAAGAAAGAAGCTTCAGTGGAAGCCGCGGCCTGGATTAGGCAAGGCCGCAGCCTCCAGAAAGGGGAGAAACCAAAGCCAAGGCAAGGGCCACGGCACCCATAAGTGAGAGCCGCGGCGCGCATACGGTCCTCATCTCCGAGTTATGACTTAATTAGGACCCTTTAAACCCTAAAACATCCTTAGACTTTGTGTATTATAAATAGACCACTTAGAGTTTTAGAAAAGATACCTTGGAAAGTCTGAAAAACTCAAGAAGGTTACCACACTCTCCTCCATCAAAGAGTTCAACCATGAACTTCATGGCGAACTAATCTCCAAGCAAGGCGAATGGATGAATCTCTAGGAGTAGTTGTTCCTATTTTCCTTTCTTGATTCAGTTGTAGTTGGGTGTTATTACCAAAACATTGTTATGTGTTACTCTTTTAGCTAATTAAAAGATTTCCTCTTAATCTGGTGATTATATCTTTCTTCTCCATATAAGTCTAGTCATACTTTTCTTATGTGACGTTGTTTGGGTATGATTGAGTATGGTAGATTTATCTTTTAGGTTTTTCCATTACTGCAATGTTATCATTAAAGATATATTGTTGTTTCTTGATAAATCTATAGGATAGGTCATGTGTGCTTAACTCGAAAGTAAAGAGTAATTCATATCAATTACATTAAGGTTTATATATGTGCTTCATTGAATATATGCTGATTGCCTGTTTGGGATGAGAATCTTGCATTCGAGATAAAAACAATTGAATTAAGATTGGAATAAGGCAACGAACCTAGGGAGGATTCCCAGAACCTTGTTGTTTTTTTTATCATATATTTCAATCTATTTACACAATTACTTCATCATTGATATCTTCTCACTTGATTATTATCGTTCGTGTTAAGATTTGCACTTTTCCTTTATAGATCGCTTTTCCCTATGGAATCGACACCCCAAAGCTGTGCTACAACTACCGCGTTATACTTTAGGCGTAATCAAGTCAATTTAGTTTAGTTTATATTTCTTTGCAAGATACAATCTAAAATTCGGAACTAGGTTAAAATAGGGTTAGTTTAGAAAAAAATATTTTTTCACAACGCAATTCCCTGTGAATTTGACCTCGCACTTGCATAACATTATATTGTAAACGACTCGTGCGCTTGCGAGTAATTTAAAACTAACAACAAGTTTTTGGCGCTGTTGCCGGGGATCTGTTTTGTTTGTGAAAATTAAATTTTTATCTGAATTGATTTTATTTTTCTACTAGTTTAGTTAGCATTTTTGTGTTATTTTTCTTTTTGCAATTTTATTTTTGTATATTTTTTTTTATTTGCAATTGCCTATAAAAAATAAAAATAAAAATAAATGTATATAAAAAAATTTTGCAAATTTTTGTTGGCCCATTTTACAAGTATTGTCTTTTTTGTTTTTGCATTTATTTTATATTATCTTATTGTTATTTGTATTTTATTTTATTCTTTTGTTTCTGCTGGTTAGTTTATATTAGAGCTGTTTGTTTGGTGTATGCTTGGTTGGAGATCCCTGAATTTAGAGTCAATACCTTTAGATCCTGAATTAGAAAGAACTATTAGGAGACAGAAGAGAGCACTTGTTGAAAGAGAGTAAATTGAAATGGAGAAAATTTTTGGAATATAAATCAACCTGAGAATGTAGAGCAACCTAGAGCTTGGAATGTGGACTTCACTACATCCCTTAGGGATTTGTTTGCACCTGTTGCAACTAACTCCCCTTCTTGTATAGTGTTGCCACCAACCAATGCTACCCATTTTGATCTAAAGCCACAGACATTGGAGGACAGCCTCAAGGATTTCATGAAGATGACCGGCCAATCCATCAATGCAGCCAATACATTCAATGTTGATAGCTATTCCATTTGTGCTAGTCCTATGCATTTAGCACAGAATTGTCCATCAATGTCGGCTTTTGCCGAGTATCCCATGGAACAAATGAACGCTTTCAATGACTATCAGAGGTAATCAAATCGATCTTACTCTGAGACTTACAATCCAGAGTGGCGGAACCACCTTAATTTTCCATGGGAGTATAACCAACCAATGAATCAGGGAGGAGCCCTTTATCATGCCCACAATCAATACCCTCTAGGATTTCCTCCACCATTTCCAAGTCATGGTCGTTCAACCCATCCAGCACCATCATCCGCTTACCATGCTCCCATTCAAGTGCCAGCGCAGGTTTCACAGTCTCTAGAGGACACCCTAATGGATTTCATGAAGATGATAGGCCAATCCATCGATGAAGTGGGGAGTGCAACAATGGTAAACACCCAAGTGATTGCCAAGCTAGAGAGGAAAATAGATCAAATCGCAAGTCATGTGGGTGAAAGAGAGAAGGGAAAGTTCCCTAGTCAACCCGTGTCCAACCCGAAGGAATAGTTTGTGGTAGGAAATTCATCAATTCCTACGCACGGGCAGGAACAAGTGCAATCGATTGTCACATTGAGGAATGGGAGACAAGCGGACAATCAAGTGGAAGAGAACCCTACTATGCAGCAAGGGTAAGAAAGTGGCAACAAGGAAAAGAGAGATGCTGAGTCATCTACAGCCATACCTACTATTAAGGATCTCCTTAGGTCGTTTGTACCTAAAGCGCCTTACCCTGAGAGATTACAAGTGCCCAAGAAAGGAGGGGAGTCTGAGGACATTTTGGAGGTATGCTTTGCTCAGTTTGGAGAGGTGTTTGATTTGAATAAGTTACTTGAGTAAGCGAATGCTATTTTGGAGTCTGCTCTTCGAAAGAGCAGTGAGATGGAGGAGACTGCAGCACCTGAGCCCCCTATAAGGAACTTAAGCCTTTACCAGACAATCTTAAGTATAAGTTCCTAGGTCCAGTAGATTCTTTGCATGTGATTATAGCTTCAGATTTGGTTGATGCTCAAGAGGAGAAATTATTGGACATTTTAGGAGAGCACAAGGAAGCTATCGGCTGGACTATTGAGGATATCAAAGAGATCAGCCCCTCGGTGGTGATGCATAAGATACATTTGGAGGAGAATGCCAAGTCATCGAGGGAGCCACAAAGAAGGCTCCACCCAGCTATGCTAGAGATTATGAGGACTGAAGTGATAAAGCTATTGGATGCAGGGATCATTTATCCAATCTCTGATAGCAAGTGGGTGAGCCCGATTCGTGTCATGCTCAAGCGGGCTGGATTGATGGTAGTGAAGCATAAGGACGACGAGTTGGTGCCAACTCGTGTTCAGTCAGGATGGAGAGTGTGTTTAGACTACCGTAAGTTGAATGCTACCATAAGGAAGGATCATTTTCCACTCCTATTTATTGATCAGATGGTGGAGCGCTTAGCTGGGCACAATTGCTAATGCTGGGTCTGGCTGAAGACGTTAAACTTAGCGCTCATGGGAGGCACCCCACAGCATATCCTTTCTGTTAGTTTATTATTTTACATATTTCTTGTTACTGTTTATTTCTAGTATTTCTTTTGTCTTTCAGTCTTTATTTTTTCAAGGATAACGTGTACTTCTGTTCAAGTTTGGGGATATGCTATGAGCGATGCCAGTCCAGCTAGTTCTCCATCTCCCAAGTTAGCTTTTTCCATATTATTCACACATTGGGGACAATGTGTAATTTAAGTTTGGAGGTATGGGAGACACATTACACGCACTTTGTCCTAATTTGTTGTTGTTTTTTTTTCTTCGTTAAAAAAAGAAAAAAAAGAAGATAAATGCATGCTCATGTTATTTTGAAAGTTTGGTTGATCTAAAAAAATACTGTGATTTGATGTCATTGGTGAGTTTAAAATTGTGAACACATGATTTGATGATAGAGTTTTAAAACTTTGTTACTTACTTTAGGCATTTAAGAATTCACTTGTTTGATCTAATCTATCACGAGCACATTAGCACATAATTGTGTGAGGTATGACATGTGATTTTAATGTGCATGCTTCCATGACTTAACTGAAACTGGATGACTTGTAGGATAAATACTTTGGCATTGAAACATAAAAAAAATATTATTTATAATAATCATCAATAAACTTTCCACTGAGTAACTGGACCTCTTGCCTCAGTAAGTAGTGAGTGTTCACTTCAAAAGGTGGGAATTTTATTTGTAATGATCATTGAGAAACTTTTTGCTGAGTAACTGGACCTCTTGCCTCAGTAAGCAGTGAGTGTTCACATCAAAAGGTGGAAATTTTGCTTGGTAACATTAAGGCCAATTTAGTTTCGTAGCTTTTTTTACTTGAGTTAGTAAGTCCTTAGGGGTGTCTTTACGCCTAATGCCCTAAAATCATCTGGTTTAGGAGTCATTGACTTAACACCCGCTACATGGGTCAATTAGAAAGCTTAAGGGAACTAAACATAGTAGAGCCTTATAATAAAAGAGAGAACGAAATAAAACTATGCCATCGTTGTTCATTCTGATGAGAAATTCTGCGAATCTTGAGATATGGAGACATTGCACATTGAAGTTATTTGGAAGCCTCATCTTTATATGCTAATTCACTTTACACTGAGTCATACTTGTGATGCTTTAGCCTGCCTTTTGTAAGTAATTAGATTTTAAAATTCCTATTCATTGCGAATACGGGTTTATATTTTAAGCTTGCTCATGAATGAATATCATCATTTTGTGTGCTACTTAAATTTTTGGACACCATGAATGATGGATTTATCTTTGTGTTCTTTGTTTTTCATTTAGTTTTTTTATTTTGTTTTGCTAAGGGACTAGCAAAATGTAGGTTTGGGGTTATTTGATGAGTGCCAAATATTGCATGTTTTGGCCCCTTGATTTATATTTGTTAGCTTAGAAATTTGTTACTTTGAGTTGTTTTTCATTGTTTTACAGGTTTAAGCACTTGGAAAGGAGTTTCACTAAATTGCCAGAATTATCCGTAGAGATCAGTCATCTTTGCGGATTAAAGTGTATTGATTCAGGAAGAACAAGAAGATTAGTCATATATGCTTGGAAAGATCCGGATGTATATTTTCTGGGGAATTTTACGGCTCGTAAATATGATTTTTCTAGAGAAAGTTATGGCAGTTTTAGTAGACAAAGGTCAGGTTGTGCGGGATTTCAGCATGGGCAGAAGTTTTGAAGAGCATGTGAAGGCTTAAATCCCACATCCCACATCGGTTGGAAACACCTTCTATATCCCACATCCCATATCGGATTAGAAACACATTGCACTCATGGAGTTCCCCTATAAAAGCCCCATTTCACTTCATCAAATGGGTGTGCAATCTGGAGGACTTCTGCTAGCATTCTGGTGGATCTTGAAGGCTTTGCTACCAAGAGGGGAAGCGCTGCATGACAGCTGTGAGTGGAATCTCTCTATCCATGTATTGTTAGTTTTAATTTGTTTTAAGTTTTAAAGTTTTAAAGTTTAAATGTTTAGCACTGTAATTGTGAAAATTATATCCATAATTATGCGAGGCTAAAATCTTCATCTCAGGTTGAAGATGAAGCCTCGCCATTGTTTAGCATTATATTTTCATATATGTTCACACAATTTTGATATTTTTAGTATAAATGTTCTATTTCAATTTTTTGAGTAAACTCTTATGATTGATTGTTTTTAAATTGTTAAATTGGATATTCCTTGTGTTTCATCTGCTGGATACGGCGGATCATTCAAATTAGATTGGATATCCATTGTGATTTGTGAATTAAATAGATACATTGGACGGTTTTGGTTTAGTTTGGGTATTCGCCGTGATTTGTATAATGGTGGATTCATGGAATGATTTGATAGATTATTTTTATATAGAACAAGAAGATATATGCTTTACTTTGGTGGGGTAAATTCAAAAAACCTTAGTGTTTTTATCAGATATTTTATTATCAATTTAATTTAGTTTAGTTTATATTTCTTTGCAACATACAATCCAAAATTCAGAACTAGGTTAAAATAGGGTTAGTTTAGATAAAAATATATTTTCACAACGCAATTCCCTGTGGATTCGACCTCGCACTTGCACAACACTATATTACAAATGACTTGTGCGCTTGTGAGTAATTTAAAACTCACAATAGCAAGTCCAAATATCTCTATCCTACAGATTCCATGTGGTATCTTAAACATAATCTGAAACAATTATCACTTCTCAGTCTCAAATTGAATCCCAAATCATGCAAATGTTGATCAATCATTCACAAGCATTAAGTCTAGAATGAAATACTCAACAATATGAAGCAACTACTAAATTAGTTCAATTAAAGGAAGATTCACATAATCATAGTTAGGCTACATCTTAACCCTATAAAATGGAGATTAGTTCATGATAAATTTGAATAAAAACATAACCAAAGGGTTTAACGTCAAGAAATTGAAAGAAATCGGAATAAAGAAAAAAATTCAAAAACTAGTCTCCTCTTTGATGTTCTGGTTCCTTTGATTGCTCCAGAAAATGAATCCTAAAAAAAAAAACCATGAAAGAACCCAGCAAGCACCTGGTTCTCCCCCAAGTGATAGACTCCTCTCCCCCTTGTTCTGGAACCAACCTCCCAAGGAAAGAAAATAATTATCCCTTTCTGAATCGTAGATTCTGCAGATTTTTGGCCTCAGATTGCGGGGTTGTTTCTGCCTCCAAAACGTTAGAATCACAAAACTTCTATTTGAGGAAAAATTATAGCACATTGACCTAGATTTCCAATGCTTCTAGAATCAACTCAATATGATGTTATGAGAGTAAGATATGGTGAGATTACTTGAGATCGTCTAGAGACATTTCCAATTCAGGATTACATTAAACCCATCATGCCTTCCATTTGTTTGATCCCTTCCATTCAGCTTTCATTGCTTTTGATTGGGTTGGGTCAAGCCCACTTGAATCAATCTCTATCTTTTAGGCCTTAGACTTTATTAGTTTTAGCTTTATCTTACTAAGATAGCAAACTTGACTCGATTTAAATTGCAGGCTAAAGGACGTTCCAGAACATCAATAGTGCAGGTGCAGTAATTTCAAGCCCAGTTTTGATCTTGATGCAGCCAGTATTTATAAAACCTCAAAACATAAAAGTTGTAGATCTTCTTCTTGTAGTTCTATAGCATCTGAATAATCTCAATTGGAGCTCGGATGAGATAGTTATTCCCAGATTATGAAACGATGTCGAAATTGTCCAAAAACGCCCAATTAGCTTCGTTTTGCACTTAATGCGTCCATTTGCATCCTAAATCAAAATATAAGAATAATGAGTACATTTAGGCACCAAATGAGTATAAAATACTAAAAATGAAGGGAGAAAAATATGACATTTTGCATTCTCATCAACCGTAGAAGAAAATATAGTAAAAAAAACCTCCTCTTTTTGGTCTCTTAAACATGTATTTATAGAACCCTAAACAAAACCCTAGTATTTGAATGTTTGATTATTTTTTTTTAATTGATTTTTCCCTAGAATTATTTAGGCACTCAACTTCCTTTTCCAACCGTGCAAATCCGAAGAAAAAAAATTGAAATTTAATAGCTGTTGGGATTTGTCCAAGAATTAAACAAGTTGAAAGTCAGCATCAGGTCCAGTCAGTGCATCGCGGCCCAACCTTGTATGCCATGGCCTCCAGCATGCTCAGAACCTCCCCCCTCTAGGCTGTGTAGTGGCTCAGCCTTGGGCGCCGCAGCACCTAGAACCTGGAGGAAGTTTGGCCTAGTGTGCGCCGCGGCCAGCCCTGTTTTGGGCCGCGGCACCAAGCACACTTAGAGCATGTTGATTGGCACTTTGAGATAGTGCATGGGACTTACTCAAAATGCACAGGTTCACTTAGACTCTTAGAGAGCCATGGGTCTTTGGTTCTTGAGATCTAAGGGTTGAGATTGATCTCAAAGATTGGATGAGGAAGTCATTACCCTATATAAAGGGTCTTCTATTCCCAAGTAAAAACATAATCAAACAACACAATCATCATACAAGAGAATTCAAGTGAAACTGTGAGAGTGCAAAGACACAAAACACAAGAGAGGCACTAGAATAGATCTCATTCAAGAGAGGCTGGTTATTTAGAGAGAGAGTAGTATAGATTGGGGATTCAAGGGATTTGTAAGTGGAATTTTCCCAAACACTAGTCCTTATCACTTTATTTTTCTCTTCTTTGGTTCTTCAAGAACAAGAGGATTCTTGAAGAGGTGTTGCTGTAAATTGTAAGAACTCATTGATTTAGTGCAGAGAGCTCGGAGGAGCTCACGGGGACGTAGGCACATTGCCGAACCTCGATAACAATTGCTTGTGTTCTTTCTTTGATTTGTTTGTTTCTATTCATTACAAGTCATTCTAGACTTGAGTTTTTGGAAGATCACCACCTGGGCATCTTGAGGTGATTTTCAAAAGTGGTATCAGAGCTTTGGTGAGTGGGTATCAGATCTAGAACAAAAAGTATCAGAGCAAGACTCCAAGAATCAAAGGTCAACTTCTTGGGTGATTCCAGAATGGAGTAGAGATCAAGATTTGATCGTATTCTTGAGGGGGATTCAAGAACGGTATTAAGATCAATCTTTGATCGTGTTCTTGAGATTTCGAAGAAGTTGGAAAGCAATTATTGGTGCTGTATAAATCTGGGATTTTCTCCGCAAGATGGGTTCAAACTTCATTGTTGAGAAGTTTGATGGAAAGGGAGACTTTACCCTTTGGAAGCGGAAAATCAAGGTTGTTCTTATGCAACAAAAGGTGGACTTGGCGATTAAAAAAGATGATGCTTTTCCAGCAAGTATCACGGAGGTCCAGTGGATTGAGATGAAGAAGATGGCGTATAGTACCATCTTTCTGCACATGTCGGATAGTATCATAAGGGAGTGCGGAGACCCGGAAGATCCAGCTGTCATATGGAAGAAACTACATGAGTTGTTTCTTACCAAAACACTCCTTAATAAGATTTATCTTCTTAAACGAATCTTTGCTTTTAAAATGGATCCTAATAAAGAGTTGCAAGATAATCTTGATGTGTTTAATAAACTAGTTCAAGATTTGGCTAGTTATAGTATAACATTCCCGGATGAACAATTGGCTGTTATGTTATTGAATTCTCTTCCTGATTATTTTGAAAGTTTGATTAATGCTATTGAATATGGAAAAGATACAATAACCAAGGAAATTGTGATCAATGCTATAAGGGCTCATGATTTCAAAGCCAAGATGAGAGAAACATCAAGTGGAGAAGGGTTATTCCTAAGAGGAAGGCGAGCAACTGGAAATGGCAGTAGTATCCATGGAAACTACCGGGAGAAATCAAAGGGTGGAGGGCAGAGCCATGGGAGATCGCATTCCAAACCGAAGTTTGGAGGGAAGCGATGCTACTACTGTAATAAGGAGGATGATTACACTCAAACTAATACACGGTTATTGTGTAAAGTTGAGGTGTTGATCCCACGAGGAAAAGCGAACTACAAGGAAAGATGTAAACTTTAATACGAAATGATAAAATCCAAATAAGTAAATTTGAGTTTTAATAATAAAATTGTATGAGAGAATTGTGTAAATATAATGAAGAATATAGATGGGAAACAACAAGGTTCCGAGAATCCTCCCTAGGTTCGTTGCCTTATTCCACTCTTGATTCAGTTGTTTTTATCTCAATTGCAAGTTTCACATCCCAAACAAGCAATCGGTGTATATTCAATCAAAGCATATGAAAACCCTAATGTAATTGATATGAATTACTCTTTACTTTTGATTCAAGCATACATGACCTATCCTATAGATTTATCTAGAAACGACAATATATCTCAATGACAATATCGCAGTAATGGACAAACCTAAAAGATAAATCTACCGGACTCAATCACATCTTAACAACTTGATATAAGAAGAGCTTGACTAGACTTATATGGAGAAGAAGTATGTAATCACTGGATTAAGAAAATCTTCTAATTAAATTAAAGAGTAAATCATAACAATGTTTTGACAATAAATCCAAACTACAACTGAATCAAGAATGGAAAATAAGAACAACTACACCTAGGGATTCATCCTTTTGCCTTGCTTAGAGATTAGTTGGCCATAGGGCTTATGCTTGAACATCGTAATGTCGAGCTCTCTCCTCCATTTCTAGCCTTTATGAATGTTCTTCTATCAAACCCTAAGTGATCTATTTATAATATAAATGGTCCAAGGGTGTTTTCGGGTTTAAACCATCATTAAAGTTCTAATTAGGTCATGACACGGAGCAAGAGATCGCGTGGGCGCCACACCTCTCATTAGTCCAGGTCGCGGCTCAGACCTTTGGGCTTTCTTCTTGCTTTTGGAGGCCGTACCTCTCATCAGTCCAGGCTGCACCTCTCATTGCCAAGCCACACCTCTCATTTATCCAGGCCCCGGCACCCACTGATGGCTTCCTTACTCTTTTGGGCTTGGTTCTGGAGGCCAAGGCTTAGACTTCTTCAGGCCGCAGTGCACACACCTAAGACTTGGTTTCTCTTTATTTTATTCTATCGAAACCACTCCTTCACTTCGATATGCATGGAATCTTAGTCCTTCAAGCAATGATAGCTTTTCCATCTCTTTTAAACACAAAGTACCTGAAAATGCACCGAAATAAGTCAGTGATCTAAGAATATCACTTTAGAGTTGTTAAGGTATAAAAGTGTAATTCAAACCTCGATCAACCCTAAAATGCTAACAAATAAGTACTGTAAAGATGCATTTTATGACTTTCATCATAACCCCCAACCAGCTTATTGCTAGTCCCTAGCAATTCAAGCGAAAACAAGACAATATGAAATGAATTCTATGGTAGGAATCAAAACAAAGTAGAGCAATGTTAGCGTTAAACCAAGAGTAATTCACCTTTTGTCTAAAAAATCGTACATAAAACACATCTCATAGAATCATTAAATATCACCTAAGTCCAAAAGTAATCCAAACATCAATCTTAAAATTGTTATCGACTCTTAACATCCATCTTACCACAATCCATTAATCCGAACACCCGGATGATTTTATGCATAACATTCATGAATACAAGTCTTGACCTCTAAAATATTTAATTTGCATGGCATTAATCCCAAAAACAAGCTCCATAGGCTTACTTTTCAAATCACACTCCACTATTGTAGAAAAATCACACCACCTTGGATCAATAGGTCTTTAATAAGCTTATAACGTTAGGCTAAGGTAAAGGTTAAGAAAGAACGGGAAGATTTCAACAAATAAAAGAACTTAATCTCTTAGTTTTAAACACAATCATTTTAAGCACTGGATAACCTTACTTCAATACCCAACTCTTTCAACCATTTTTCGAGCATTTTTCTCATTAAATCACCACTTTTTTTTCTTTGCTTCTTTCTTTGCCATAATTCACTTCTTTTTTTATTTTGGCATAAGAACATTTACCTCCTTTTTCATTCTTTTCTTTTCTTTTCTTTTCTTTTTCACAACCCCCAACTTATCTCTTTTAATGTACTTGGGTTATAGCAGTAATATTTTTTTTTCATATTACTATCCTTACTCCTTTCAGTGCTTACAAAAAAGAAAAGGGAGGTGACACCCAACAATTCAATGTACGCAATAAGAAATGTGTTTCCTCCACCCCCAACTTAAAATAAGAATTGTCTTCAATGTAAAAGCAAAAGTTAAGGAAACTCCCTTTTTAACTAAAGGTGCGTGGAGCCGAAAGTTGTGCACGACCAATTGAACTGCTGCGCATATTTGTCCCTGAAAAAGAAATACGAAGGTAATACTGGAAAACAACAAAATACTAACAATAAACAAGAAAAAGAAATAAATAAAAATTTTAATAAAATTAAAGGATATAATGTATGGTGCCTCCCATGAGCGCTAAGTTTTACGTCTTCAGCCAGACACTGCACCACTCTCTCTGCTGGCCTCATTGTGTTGCTGAAGATGAGGCTCCATTCTCAGTGGCCTCAGTGCTAGTCTTTTGGCAAGGAATACTTAAAGTTTACCACATGTGGCTCAAGTGTTCTTGGTGTTGTCCATTTACTATAAGCAGTAGGGTATGTGATTCCCGTATCCATGTGACTTCTCTCAAGCAACTCCTCAAAGCACGATTGCCATGATTTCTTAATAAATCCATGTGATTTATCAAAAACATCAACAACATTAACGGTATGGGGATAAATTGAAGAATCATCGAACTCAAAATTATTAGGAGGGAATTCCAAAGAGTTAAAATTATCTTTAATGTGCTCATCGTCCAAATTAAGCTTATCAATAATGTAAGTGTCGAAACACTCATCCTCTTCATGTGGCTGCCTTGAGACTCGAAAAACATTTATCTCTAGAGTCCTATGTCCAAATGATAATGTCATTAGGCCATTCTTACAATTAATGAGGGCATTGACGGTGGCAAGGAATGGTCTTCCAAGTATCAAAGGAATTTTGGACTCTGTATTCACCATAGAAACAGTATCTAAAACCAAAAAGTCAACATGATAATAGAAATTATCAATTTGCAACAAAACATCTTCCATAATACCTCTTGGTTTTCTTACCGATCTGTCCGCTAATTGAAGTACCACAGAGGTTGGTTTGATCTCACCTAAACCGAGTTGCAAGTACATGAAGTATGGAATGAGGTTCACATTAGCACCCAAATCTAGCAATGCTTGGCCACAAGATTTGTTTTCAATTTGACAAACCACTGTTGGGCAGCCCGAATCTTTATATTTAGGCGGTATCTTGCTGTTAATTACTGAACTTGCTTGCTCCATTAAGAATGTCATCTTCTTCACATTGTGCCTCCTCTTGAGTGTGCATAGATCCTTGATGACTTTAGCATAGTTGGGAACCTGTTTTGTGACATGAAGAAGAGGGAATTTAATTTTAACATGCTGAAGTTGTTCAAGAATCTCACCTTTTAATACTAAATTTCTCTTCTTAGGTTTAAGGAAAGGTTGAGGGAAAGGAACCAGTGGAGAATAATCATTATGGGCCTCTTATTCTTTGGGGGCTTCATCCTTGTTACTCACGGTACTAGGAATCAAGTGTGATGGTAGAGTGGGTCCATCAATTTTCTTACCGCTGCAGGTGATTATGGCATTAACTTCTTTAACATTTTGATTTTTAGGTTCGGAGGTTTGTGCCATATATTGTCCCCTTAGATTAGGTTGTGACTGTGAAGGAAAACAACCTTGTTCTTAAACCATCAAGAAACTAGTTAACTTGGTGAGTTGGCTCTTTATCACCTTTTATTCCTCTTTGATCGCTTGTTGCTCCTCTAGCAACCGTTGATTTATCTTGCCTTGCTCTTCCACACTCTTGGCATGTACCTGCATAAATGATTTAAACATATCTTCCAAAGGTAAAGATTGTTAAGGTTCATTAAATGAGGTTGTTTACGATTGCCATTGGGTACTAGATTAGGCAGGAGGTTGCATATCGGATCTCCAACTAAAATTAGGGTGATTCTTCCAACCGGGATTGTAGATGTTAGAGTAGGGTGAGTCTGGTTTCCTAAAGGGTATACCTAAAGCATCACACTCTCCCTTTATCTCAAAATAAGCTGGACAATCCTTTGGTAAATGATCTACCCCATTACATATAAAACAAGGTTCATGGGACTCTACCCTAGCAACTGGTTCGAGGGTTCTAGCATCCTTGGTTTTTAAGGCTTCAATTTCCTTAGTTAGGGCCTCTAAACTAGCTTTAAGGTTGTCCTCTTCCTTAAGTTGATAAATCCCAACAGGTTGATTTCTCCTAGTACTTTCCATGGCATTTGGTCCAGTCCAAGTGTGGGCTTTTTCCGATAGGTCATCTAGGAAATCTATGGCTTGGTCGGGATCTTTTTGAAGAAAATCCCCATTGCACATCATTTCTATGAACTGCCTCTCTCTACTTAAAAGTCCATCATAGAAATAGCTAACTACTAGCCAACTTTCATACCCATGGTGTGGACAAGAATTCAACAGGTCCTTGAAACGTTCCCAAACTTGATATAAGGTTTTGCTCTCCTTTTGTGCAAAGTTTGAGATTTGTCTCTTGATGTTATTGGTCTTATGGGTTGGGAAGTGCTTTTGGAAGAAAACTTGAGTCATCTCATCCCAACTACCTATAGACTTAGGCCTTAATAAATACAACCAAGCCTTGGCTTTTTCCTTAAGTGAAAAAGGGAAAAATCGAAGTTTGATGGTGTCTACCATATCAGCCCTACCTTGAAAAGTTGCTACTACTTCCTCAAATTTCCTAATATGGATATAGGGGTTTTCATTCTCAAACCCATGGAAGGTTGGTTGGATCATGCCCGGCTTAAACTAAGGTTGTTGAACATTAGGGGGGAACATGATACAAGATAGAGTGGCCGTTCGGCTAGGATGAAAGTAGTCTTTAAGTGTCCTACCAACATTTTCATTGTGATTTCGGCTATGTTAACAAAATCCTCTAAATTCTCACTTGGGTGTGCACTATGGTTTGATCTAGGCGAGGTTTCACTAACGGATGTGGAAAGAGAAGGTAACTCTATTTCAGGTCTTTTAATGAATCTACCTCGCGAATCTCTCGGTATAAGCATGCACCAAAGGGATTAGAGAGAAACAAATAAAACAGAAAAATGAAAATTAGAAAATCAAAACAAAGAGCAAAGAATGATATTACCGTCTTGTTTCAACGTTGACAATCTTCCTTGTACTTAAGCGCGTTTTCCCAGCAACGGTGCCAAAATTTGATTATACTCAAACTAATACGCAGTTATTGTGTATAGTTGAGGTGTTGATCCCACGAGGAAAAGCGAACTACAAGGAAAAATGTAAACTTTAATACGAAACGATAAAATCCAAATAAGTAAATCTGAGTTTTAATAATAAAATTGTATGAGAGAATTGTGTAAATATAATGAAGAATATAGATGGGAAACAACAAGGTTCCAGGAATCATCCCTAGGTTTGTTGCCTTATTCCACTCTTCATTCAGTTGTTTTTATCTCAATTGCAAGTTTCACATCCCAAACAAACAATCGGTGTATATTCAATCAAAGCATATGAAAACCCCAATGTAATTGATATGAATTACTCTTTACTTTTGATTCAAGCACACATGATCTATCCTATAGATTTATGAAGAAACGACAATATATCTCAATGACAATATCGCAGTAATGGACAAACCTAAAAGATAAATCTACCAAACTCAATCACATCTAAACAACTTGACATAAGAAGAGCTTGACTAGACTTATATGGAGAAGAAATATGCAATCATCGGATTAAGAAAATCTTCCAATTAAATTAAAGAGAAAATCATAACAATGTTTTGAAAATAAATCCAAACTACAACTGAATCAATAATGGAAAATAAGAACAACTGCACTTAGGGATTCATCCCTTTGCCTTACTTGGAGATTAGTTGGCCATGGGGCTCATGATTGAACACCATAATGTCGAGCTCTCTCCTCCGTTTCTAGCCTTTATGAATGTTCTTCTATCAAATCTTAAGTGACCTATTTATAATATAAAAGGTCCAAGGGTGTTTTCGGGTTTAAACCATCATTAAAGTCCTAATTAGGTCATGATACGGAGCAGGATATCGCGTGGGCGCCGCACCTCTCGTTAGTCCAGGCCACGGCTCAGACCTTTGGGCTTTCTTCTTGCTTCTAGAGGTCGCACCTCTCATTAGTCTAGGCCACACCTCTCATTGGCAGGCCACACCTCTCATTGATCCAGGTCGCGACGCCCACTGATGGCTTCTTTTCTCTTTTAGGCTTGGTTCTGGAGGCCAAGGTTTAGACTTCTTCAGGCCGCAGCGCACACAACTAAGACTTGGTTTCTCTTTATTTTATCCTACCGAAACCCCTCCTTCACTTTGATATACATGGAATCTTAGTGCTTCAAGCAACAATAGCTTTTCCATCTCTTTTAAACACAAAGTACCTGAAAATGCACCGAAATAAGTCAATGATCAATGAATATCACTTTTGAGTTATTAAGGTATTAAAGTGTAATTCAAACCTCGCTCAACCCTAAAATGCTAACAAATAAGTATTGTTAAGATGCATTTTGTGACTCCTATCAGAGGGTCATTTCAAGAAAGATTGCAAGAAGAAGTTGTGGGATGAAAGAGGAAGAAGCCATACCAACAATGGAGAGGCTTCGGTTGCCAAGGGAGAACAACAAGATGATGTTCTTGTTGTGTGCTCAAATGTGAGCAGGAGGTAAGGCAGTGAGAAATGGATCCTGGATTCCGGGTGCACTTATCACATATGCCCTCACAGGGATTGGTTCAAGAATTTCAAGGAAACCAATGATGGAAAGGTTTTCTTGGGGAATGATACTTCTTGCCAAGTGAGGGGGATAGGAGACATCTAACTGAGGATGTTTGATGGAGTCACAAAACTGCTGCGGAATGTGAGGTATCTTTCGGATTTGAGATGAAGTTTGATCTCATTAGGGCAGCTAGATTCCATAGGGTACATATACTAAGCAGAGGGAGGAAAGATCAAGGTAACCAAGGGATCTTTGCTAGTGATCAAAGCAGCAATAAAGGATGGTCTCTATGAGATGATCGGAGAGACAGAAATCAAGGATCAAGCAGCAAGCTTGATGGCTGAGATGGATAAGGCAGTACTTTGACACAATCGCTTGGGACATATAAGCGAAAAGGGGCTGCAAGTTCTCAGCAAGAATGGTCTACTTGATGGTGACAAGGTAGAGAAATGATAAGTGCTTAAATATTCATATTTAAGCCCCTTAATTTACATGTGTTAAGCTCTTTGTCTATACGTTTTAGTTTGTTTTACTTCATTTTGTGTGTTTCACATGTTTTTATAGGTCTTGGAGAAAAAGGAAGCAGTTTTGGCACTTAAGGGAAGAAGCTTGGAAATCCTGGAGCAGCTTCTAGTCAAAGTGCGATCGATCGCACTACTGCATGCGATCGAGCGCACATGCGATCGTTTGCTCATATGAAGGATCGAGTGCAACAATGCGATCAAGCGCAAGATGCATGCGATTGAGCACACATGTACGGGCGTGAACAGTTAACTGCATAACCCTATTTTGGAAATAACCCTATTTTGGAAATAAACCTATTTTGGAAATAACCCTATTTTGGAAATAAAGGAGTTTTGTGTTTTAGGAAACTTTAGGAACTTATGAGCCTTCTAGGACTACTCAAGCCCTATAAATACACCTGTAAAGCACACACAAAGAATCACTTCTTAGAGAGAATCACTTCTTTTATCTTTTGCTTTAGCTTGGAGAAGGAAACTGTGGAGGAGAATTGACGACTCTTCTCTTGGGTTTCTTCTTTCCTTTATTTTTATTATGTGTACTTAACTTTTAGTAAGGGCTTGGCTGAAACCCTAATTATGTTTATTCAATAATTAGTATTGGTGCATTTGCGATATTTATGTTGTGTTGCTTAACTTGATTAATACCTGTTTTTATTTAAAATCCTCATATGTATATGTCTGATCAATATGTGCATGTGGTATGGACTTGTTAGTTAGATCAATTTGGATGACCGAGTCCTGGGTCTGACATTAGTAACAAAAGATATCCACACCGGATTCTTGGGTTAATCAACATGGGAAACCGGGAGTAGATACCATGCCCTAGGTCCCGTGTGGTTGTCGATTTCCACATATCATATGCTCTCTTAAGGAACAACTCAACATACACCAGGTTGAATCCCTTGAGAGAGAAAAGAGTTAGAGTAGATACCATGCCTAACTCATTGCTTAGGGAAATCAATAGCTTAAGGAGTAGATACCATGCCCTTAAGTTGACAAACATTAGGTATTCATGGCATGAGTAAAGCATTGGCATACTGTTTTGTTGTGGTAGCATGATTAGTGGTGGATATCAAGTCCCTACGCCTTTATCCTTATTATTTTATCTTTATCAAAATCAACCCTTTTATTGTTTCTATATTTTTATATTGCGAATATAATTCTAAAACGAAATTCACCAATCCCTGTGGAGGTGTTCTTGCTTTTGCACACTATACTACTAAGTTGACCTTGTGCACTTGCAAGTAAAACGAGTGTGATTATTCACCTATTTATTTAGGTAGATAAACGCGCAACAAGAAACTTGATTTCTGTGAATGTTGCATTCTTTGGAAGCAACATCGAGTCAGCTTCAACACCAGAGTGCACAAGTCTAAGGGTATTTTTGACTACATTCATACGGATCTTTAGGGGCCAGCAAGAACAACAACACAAGGAGGTAATCATTACTTTCTATCTTTAATTGATGATTATTCTAGAAAAGTTTGGGTTTATTTGCTTAAAAATAAGTCAGATGCTTTGAATAAATTTGTGGTGTGGAAAAAGTTGATGGAGACTCAAACGCACAGGGTAGTTAAGGTGTTAATAGCCGATAATGGCTTAGAATTTTTTAATAAGGATTTTGATAAATTTTGTGAGTTAAATGGGATTCTAAGACATAGAACGGTTGTGAAAACCCCTCAGAAAAATGGAGTTACTGAAGGATAAACAGAACCCTTATGAAAAAGGTTAAGTGCATGTTAATTGGGTCCGGTTTACCAAAATGTTTTTGGGGGAAAGCTGTGTCTTCTGCTGCATATTTGGTTAATAGATCACCCTCTAGGGCTTTAGATCTTAAGACTCCCAAGGAGATGTGGAGTGGGAAACCCCCTGAGTTAGGCAACCTCAGGACTTTTGGATGTGCTGCGTTTGCACACCAAAAGGATGATAAACTTAGCCCAAGGTCTAGAAAATGTGTGTTTCTAGGGTATAGTGATGGGGTTAAGGGGTATAGGTTGTGGTCTTTAGAGCCAAAAGGGACTAAACTCATAATAAGTAAGGATGTCATTTTTAATGAATTGTTATTTCCCTATTAGGAGAAAACTAACCTTGCAGGGGATAGTGGGCAAACCAGCCTAGTATTTGTGGAGTATAGCATCAAGGAAAATTTAGTTCAGGTAGAGCAAGGAAGTCAAGAGGGTTTGGACTAGGTAGAGCCCATTGATGAAGGCCAAGCTCAAGACACTCATGAGGAGGCTGAACTAAAAGGGGATGATGCAGCAAGTCAGAATGACTATCAGCTCACAAGGGACCGAGAAATGAGGGTGGTCAGACCAACGTTGAGATATGGTTTTATGGATGCTAATGTAGCAGCTCCTTTTTCAAAAGGATGGGTTGAACCAGAAACTTATATGGATTCCTTGGAATGTAAGGATTCCTCAAAGTGGCAGCTAGCTATGGAGGAAGAAATGGATTCTTTGAGGAAGAACAACTCTTGGGAATTGGTGCCCAAACTAGAAAAACAAAGAGTTGTGAATTGTAAATGGATTTACATGATCAAAGAAGGAAACACTCCAGGGGATGAAGTCTAGTATAAGGCTAGGCTGGTGGCGAAGGGGTTAACTCAAAGACAAGGCATAGATTTCACCGAAATATTCTCACCGGTTGTGAAATACAAGACGATAAAGATAGTGTTAGCAATGGTGGTCCAATTTAATTGGGAAATCGAGCAAATGAATGTGAAGACAGAGTTCTTACATGGAGAGCTTGATGAGACCATCTACATGAGGCAACCCGAAGGCTATAAGGAAGGAAGTGATGAGAGTCATAAAATGCATCTTAACAGTACTTAATTGTTAGCATTTTAGGGTTGATCTAGGTTTTAATTGCACTTTTATACATTAACAACTCTAAAGTGTAATTTTGGATCATTGATCTATTTCAGTGCATTTTTAGGTACTTTAAGTTCAAAAGAGGAGGAAAAGTTATCGCTGATTGAGGCACAAAGACTCGATGCATGCTGGAGTAAAGGCATAGTTGTGGAAGGACAAATGAAGAGAAATTAAGTCCTAAGTGTGTGCACTGCGGCCTGAAAATATCCAAGCCTCGGCCTCCAGAACCAAGCCAAAAGAGCAAGAAAGGAGTTTCAGCGAGAGCTGTGGCCTGGACTAGGCAGGGCCACAGCCTCCAGAAAGTGAAGAAATCAAAGACCATGCAGAGCCGCGGCACAAGGAAGTGAGAGCCGCGGCGTGCACACGGTCCTCTTCTCCGAGTTATGACCTAATTAGGTCTTTAATGATTGTTTAAACCCTAAAACACCCTTAGACCTTTTGTATTATAAATAGATCACTTAGGGTTTGAGAAAAGGATAATCATTAAGGCTGGAAAACACAAGAAGACTACTATATTCTCCTCCATCAAAGTGTTCAAGAATGAGCCCCATGGCCAACTAATCTCTAAGCAAGGCGAAGGGATGAATCCCTAGGTGTAGTTGTTCTTATTTTCCTTTATTGACTCAATTATAATTAGGATTTATTGTCGAAACATTGTTATGATTTACTCTTTAATTTAATTAGAAGATTTTCTCTTAATCCGATGATTATATCCTTCTCCTCGATATAAGTCTAGTCATGCTCTTCTTTTGTCAAGATTGTTTGGATGTGATTGAGTCCAGTAGATTTATCTTTTAGGTTTATCCATTACTACGATATTGTTATTAAGATATATTGTTGTTTCTTGATAAATCTATAGGATAGGTCATGTGTGCTTAAAAGTAAAGAGTAATTCATATCAATTACATTAGGGTTTACATATGCTTTAATTGAATATTTGTCGATTGTCTGTTTAGGATGTGAAACTTGCAATCGAGATAAAACAATTGAATCAAGATTGGAATAAGGCAACAAACCTAGAGAGGATTCTCAGAACCTTGTTGTTTCTCTATTATATTCTTCAATCTATTTACACAATTTTCTTATGTTACTTCACTATCAATACACAAATTTTCTCACTTGATCTTTATCGTTCGTGTTAAGGTTTACACTTTTCTTTGTAGTTCTCTTTTCCTCGTGGGATTGACACCTCAACTATACACAATAACTGCGTATTAGTTTGAGCGTAATCAAATTTTGGCGCCGTTGCCGAGGAAACGCGCTTAAGTACAATGAAGATTGTCAACTTTGAGACAAGATGGTAGTATTGTTCCTTTCTTTAAGTTTTGATTTTTTGATTTTTTTATTATTATTCTGTTTCCCCTTTAACTAATTTGGTGTATGCTTAGACTGAGAGATTCGCGAGGTAGATTCATTAGAGGACCCGAATTAGAGTTACCCTCTCTTTCCACGTCCGTTAGTGAAACCTCGCCTAGATCAAACCATAGTGCATCCCTAAACGAGAACTTAGAGGATTTTGTTAACATGGCTGATAACCCCAACGAGAATGTTGCTAGGACACTTAAAGATTACTTGCATCCTAGCTGAACACCCACACCATCATGCATCATATTTCCAGCCAATACTCACCATCAAGATTTTGAAACAGGGATGATACAATTACTCCCTACATTTCTTGGCTTAGAAAATGAAAACCCATATGTGCACATTAGGGAGTTTGAGGAAGTAGTTGCAACTTTTCATAGTCAAGATGCAACTGATGATATCCTGAGACTAAAGTTTTTTCCTTTCGCTTTGAAGGATAAAGCTAAGAGTTGGCTATACTCACTGAGACCACGATCTATTGGGTCATGGAATGAGTGACCCAGGTCTTCTTTAATAAATAATTCCCTCAACATAAGACTAATACTTTAAAAAGGAAAATCTCCACCTTTGCACAAAAGGACAGTGAGACTTTGTATTAGTCTTGGGAGAGATTTAAGGATCTGTTAAGTATGTATCCTCACCATGGGTATGAGAATTGGCATTTAGTGAGCTATTTTTTTGAGGGACTTACCTATAGAGAGCGCCAATTTGTATAGATGATGTGCAATGGTGAATTTTTATAAAAAGATCCTAATGAGGCTATAAAATACCTCAATGAGCTTGTTGAAAAAGCTCACACTTGGACTGGACCTAGTTCTACTGAAAGCACAAATAGGTTACGACCTGTAGGAAACCTAAGTGATGGAATATACCATCTTAGGGAAGAGGACAACCTAAAGGCTAAGGTTGGGATGCTCACTAGGGAGTTAGATGCATTAAAAACTAAAGGCTCAAAACCAACACACGTGGCTAATCAAGCCGAATCTTTGGAACTATGTTTTGTGTGTGGCGAGGTAAGCCATCCTGCCCAAGATTGCCCCACATTTGTTGATATAAGAGGGATGTATGAGGAACAATGTAATGCCTTAGGCATGTATAAGAAGCCTTTTGCACCCTTCTCCAACACCTATAATCCGGGATGGCACAATCACCCCAACTTCAGCTGGAAGTCTGAAAATTAGCAGCTTACACAACTCTCTAGATTATACCCCGCACCATATCATGCACCCTCATCCTCTAGGAGTTCTTTAGAAGACACTTTGCATGCTTTTATTGAGGCATAGGGTAAGACAAACCAAAGGTGTGAAGCATTAATTACACAGGTTATTGAAGAGAATAAGGAAATAAGGAGCCAAGTGACCAAACTGATAAGCTCCTTAAGTGTGAATGAGCGAGGTAAGTTCCTTTCCTAAGTTCAATCCACACCCCATGGTCAACACATGGCACAAACAAATCTAAAAGATGTAAATGCCATTGTGACAAGAAGTGTTAAGTCTTTACACATCCCAACAACGAACAAACCCGAGGATGTGGAAAAGGGTCAAGGTAGTAGTGATGACGAGCTGCCCAAGGACCCTAAGGTTACCAAGAGTCTTGTTAAGGCCCTATTCCCTCAAGCCTTAAAATCAGAAAAGAAAAATCTGGACCTAAACAATGAAATCCTAAAGAACCTAAGGCAAGTAAAACTTAATCTTCCTCTTTTGCATGTGATTAAACAAGTTTCTACTTATGCAAAAGTTCTTAAGGATTTGTGTACAATTAAGAGGAAGTACCATGTAAAGAAAACAACATTCCTAGCAGAGCAAGTTAGTGCTTTAATTGAGCAAAGGATCCCCCCCTAAATACAAGGATCCTTGCTGTCCAACCTTTGCATGTAGCATTGGAAATCATGAGGTTGGACAAGCATTGCTAGATTTAGGAGTTAGTGTAAATCTGATGCCATTTTCTATTTATTTGTAGTTGGGCTTGGGAGAAATCAAACCAACCACTGTGGTATTACAATTGACTGACCGATCAGTCAAAGTACCCCGAGGTGTGGTAGATGATGTTCTAATTCAAATTGATAAATTTTATTATCGTGTTGATTTTCTAATCCTTGATACTACATCTGTTATTGACACTAACTCTAAAACTCCTTTAATTTTGGGTTGACCTTTCCTTGCTACTGCAAATGCTCTTATTAATTGTAGGAATGGACTAATGAAGCTCTCCTTTGGAAACATGACCCTCGAGGTGAACATCTTCAATGTTGCCAAATAGCCAGAAGATGATGACGAGAGCCACCAGTTATACATGATTGAATCACTCGTCGATACGGAAGTTTCTATAGCTCATGATTTTGACCCTCTTGATTATTTTCTTGTTAATTCTGAGTTTGATTATATTAACGATAAATCTGATATAATTGATATTTATGCTATTTTTGATAAATCTCAGGATTATAGAACTCGAACATGGCCGCCGAAGTTTGAGAACTTGCCTGAAAGAAACGAGAAACAAATCGCCTCAAGTGTGGAAGCACCCAAAGTTGAATTGAAGCCACTACCTAAGGGTTTAAAGCATATTTTCCTCGGTCCAGGTGATACTTTTCTTGTTATTATCTCATCTGAATTGTCTGAGTCTCAGGGTGAGAAATTAATTCGGACCTTAAATGCATATAAATCAGCCTTAGGTAGGAGCATGGCTGATTTAAAAGGAATTAGTCCCCTGATATGTTCTCATAAGATAAATTTGGATGAAGGAACTAGCCCTCATAGAGACCCTCAGCGTAGGCTTAACCGCACTATGAAAGAAGTAGTGAAAAATGAAGTGTTGAAACTATTAGATGCGGGAATTATATATCTCATAACTGATAGTAAATGGGTAAGCCCTACACAAGTAGTTCCTAAAAAGTCCGGTGTCACTGTGGTAAAAAATGACCTAGGAGAGGTAGTCCCTACAAAACTTGTGATGGGGTGGCGAATGTGCATTGATTACAAAAAATTAAATGCTGCCACTCAGAAAGACCATTTCCCACTCCCTTTTATCGATCAAATTCTTGACCGTGTAGCTGGTCATCCTTTTTATTGTTTCTTAGATGGTTATTATGGTTATTATCAAATTGAAATTGCATTAGAAGACTAGGATAAAACAACTTTTACTTGTTCTTTTGGTACTTATGCTTTTCGTAGAATGCCATTTGGATTGTGTAATGCACCTGCAACTTTTCAACGTTGCATGATGAACATTTTTAGTGATATAGTTGAAAATTGCATGGAAGTTTTTATGGATGACTTGACTATTTTTGGATCTTTATTTGATGCATGCTTATTGAATTTAGAGAGAGTATTAATTCATTGTGAGGAGAAGGAACTAGTCTTAAATTGGGAAAAATATCATTTCATGGTACGTTCAGGTATTGTCTTAGGACATATTGTTTCTTCTGAGAGGATAGAGGTTAATCAATCTAAGATTGAATTAATCTCTAAGTTGCCTACACCTAAGATAGTAAAAGATGTGAGATCCTTTCTTGGTCATGCTGGTTTTTATAGGAGGTTCATACAAAATTTTTCCAACATATCTAGACCACTATGTGCCCTCCTATTTAAAGATGCCCTATTTGAGTGGACATAATCTTGTCAAGAGGCCTTTAAAATGCTGATTGCCAAGCTTACTTCAGCACCCATAATGCAGTCACTTGATTGGACCTTACCTTTCGAAATCATGTGTGATGCTAGTGACTTTGCTGTAGGTGTTGTTCTTGGAAAGCGAAGGGAGGGGAAACCTTTTGTCATTTACTATGCTTGTAAAACTCTTAATAGTTCTTAATTGAATTACTCCACCACTGAAAAAGAATTGCTAGATGTAGTATTTGCTTTGGACAAGTTTCGTGCTTATTTAATTAGTTCTCCCATTCTTATTTTCACAGATCATGTAGCCCTCAAGTACCTTCTTACAAAGAAGGATGCGAAGGCACGAGTAATATGGTAGATCCTACTCTTACAAGAATTTGACATCACCATCAAAGAAGAAAGGAGTAGAGAACGTAGTGGCTGACCATCTCTCGAGGCTCATATTTGAGGACACCTCTGACGACATGCCAATCAAGGATGATTTTCCCGATGATTATTTACTCTCTGTTACTTCTCTACCATGGTTTGTTCATATCGTGAATTATTTGGCTACCGATGAGATACCGATGGACTGGAGCGCTCAAGACAAGAAGAAGTTCTTCAATGAGGTATATAATTTTTTTTGGAATAAACCCTGTCTTTTCAAGTATTTCCCTGACCAAATTTTAATGTGATGCATCCCTAATGAAGAGATTGCCAGCGTCTTGGAATTTTGTCATTCCCCAGCTTGTGGGGGCCAATTTTTAATGAAAAAAACTACTGCAAAAATTTTGCAATGTGGCTTTTATTGGCCCACCTTGTTTAAAGATGCAAATATCTATTGTCGCTAATGTTAAAAGTGTCAGAAGTTAGGAGCTGTGTCTCGTTGTAATATGATGCTCTTAAACCCAATTTTAGTGATTGAAATCTTTGATTGTTGGGGCATTGATTTTATGAGACCATTTCCTCCTTCCTTTGGATATCAATATATCATTGTGGTAATAGATTATGCGTCAAAATGGGTAGAGGCAGCAGCTTACCGGAGCAATGATAATAGAACAGTAATTAAATTTCTCAAAGAAAATGTGTTATCTCGATTTGGTACACCATGTGCTATAATTAGTGATGTACGCATTTTTGCAACCGCTCTTTTGAAGTTTTAATGAGAAAATATGGGGTGTTACATAAGATCTCTATAGCTTACAACCCGCAGACAAGTGGACAAGTAGAACTTGCAAATAGGGAAATTAAACAAATTTTAGAAAAAAATAGTCAACCCGGATCGCAAGGATTGGTCTTTGAGACTAGTTGATGCGCTTTAGGCCTACCATACAACTTTCAAAACTCCCTTAGGTATGTCACCTTATAGGCTTGTTTTTGGAAACCCCTACCACTTACCTGTAGAGCTCGAGCATTGAGCTTATTCGACCATCAAGTCTTTCAATTTTGACATAGGAGAAGCAAGCAAGCTTAGGAAATTTCAGTTGACCGAGTTAGAGGAGTTGAGAAATGATGCTTATGAGAACTCTAGAATCTATAAGGCTAAAATGAAAGTGTTTCATGATAAAAATATTTTGAGGAAAACATTTAAGCCTAATGATTGGGTGTTCTTATATGATTCTAGATTCCATAAGCATCCAGGAAAACTTTGGTCGAGGTGGACCGGTCCTTTTGTAGTGAAAAATGTTTTTGCAAATGAGGCGGTAGAAATAGAGGATACTAGAGATGGTCGGATCTTTAAAGTAAATGGTCAACACCTTAAAATCTTAATTGATAGGAAAAATCCGGAAGTGGAAGACATTCCACTCATGGATCCAGTCTATTCACTTTAACCACACCACACAGGTATATATTTATTTATTTTTCTTTTGTTTTATTTCTTTTGTTTTTTATTAAGTTTATTTCATCTTTTGATCCAACTCCCGCAAAAGGTGAAGAGAATGAAGAGAATGAAGAGGAGGATGAAGACATAGAGGATTAGTTTTGGGTTATATCTTGTTTGTCTCCTTTTATTTTATTTTTTTCTTTCTTTTCTTATTGGATGACTGTGCTAACATTTCTTGTGTATTAATTTTTGTTATTTTATTTTTTTTGTACTTTATTTTCGTTTTTATTTCCATTAAGGTGTTAACCTAACATACAGTGGGAATCTTACTGTTACACCGCAATTGCTTTCTTTTTGTTTGTTTTGTTCAATGTTATAGATCAAAATTTCAACAAGAAGCATGGCATGCAGTTCAAGTAGTGGTGCACAATTTTCAGCTTCCATGCCCTTTTTCTTACAAAGGGAGTTTCCTTTACCTTTTCTTTCACATTGAGGTCAATGCAATTTTTAAGTTGGGGGTGGAGGAAACGTATTTCTTTTTTTTCCATTGAACTGCTTGGTGTCATTTTCCCTTTTTGTTTGTTTTTAGCATGCTTTGTGTTAAGCCTTGTAGTTAATTCACATGTCAATGATATGAGCCTAACTGAGATAGCATATAGCGTTTAGAAGAAGTTAATTCTTGCTTCGGTTTGAGAATAATTTAAATGTCAATCTTCATTTGGTTTGAGACTCTAGTTTACGGTAAGATTGCATGATTAGTCTAAAACATTTAGAGAGGTTTTATGTGTGATTGTTTCATGAATATTTTTGCAGTCTCGACAAGCTCTAGAACTTATTTGATAATCACTTAAGGCGAATTCCTAGAATGCACATTACTTAGGATATGATATAGGCCATTTTTGGACTATTTGAGCCTTCCAAACTTACCCTTGCTATATTCATCACTAGTCACTTGTTTGAGCCTTTTTCTTGAAAAAGAATTTGAGCCTTGTTTCTTTCGATAACCCATTTACTTACCTTTATGAGCCTAAAAATATTCTATCCTTACCTTTCTTTTAAGAGAACTTAGTTATACACATTTCTTAAGAAGCACTTGAGACGAGTAAGGATGGAAATATGAAAAAATATTACTACCATTGTTGGAAATCACCTTGACAAGATGCCCAGGTGGTGATCTTCCAAACACCCAAGTCTAGAATGACTTATAGAAAGAAATACAGCAATCGAAAGTGTTGGTATTTGTCTAAGGTTTGCACAGGTCCAACCATGGATCAAAGATGGTTAAAGTCTAAACCAAAGGTGGAGGATTAAATTTCAGCAAGTTAGAAGACTGCACACATATGTGTGCATCAATTTGGAGCAAGGGAAGGCCATGCGCACTAGTGTGCGCACTTCTGCACATAGGCAGAAGAGTGTGCACAGTAGCAGAAGGAAGCAGCATCAGGTCTGGGTGCAGCACGCATGCCCAGCGTCGCACCACCCAGCATGCACACCATCAGGTAGGCACCAGCGCCGCACCACCTAGGAACATTGCTGTACACATAGGCAGCATGCTTTAGGACCCTCTTAAGTGTGTGTGCGCAACACCAAAATGCACAGCACCACTTGGAGAATGATAAAGGGCTAAGATTTAAAGGAGAACATGATAAAAGGGAGGAGATTGATTCACAAGAATGTCCAAGAAGTGAAAGGCTATAAAAGGGGTTCTCAAGCCTCATTTTTCATACAACACAATAGAGAGAATACATTGTGACATTGTGAGATCAATTGTAAAAAATACAAGAGAGAATTGTGTGAGAGACATAAACACAAGAGGGACTCTTGTAGTGAGGCTGGTTGTAAAGAAGAGAGAGTCTAGATTAGATAGAGAGCATTGTAAGTTCTTATCTTCTTCCTTACTTCTCTTCTTGGTTTCTTCAAGAACTTAATTTCTTGAAGGGGATTGTTGTAACTTGTAAGAACCATTTGATTTAGTGCAGAGAGTTTGGAGGAACTCACGGGGACATAGGCACATTGCTGAACCTCGATAATAAATTACTTGTCTTCTTTCTTTCTTTAATTTTCTGTTCTTGTGTTCGATTGCTGTATTTCTTTCTACAAGTCATTCTAGACTTGGGTGTTTGGAAGATCAGCACCTGGGCATCTTGTCAAGGTGATTTCCAATAGTGGTATCAGAGCTGCACAGTTGGGTATCAGAGCAAGAACAAGAAGGTGATGGAGCCAAGACTCCAAGAATCAAAGATCAACTTCTTGGGTGATTGAAGAACGGTGTAAAGATCAAGATTCGATCGTGTTCTTGAAGGTTGATTCAAGAACGGTGTTAAGATCCATCTTCGATATGGGTTCTTGAGGTTGAAGAAAGCATTTGTGGATAGTGCATAAATCAGGGATCTTATCCGCAAAAGATGGCTTCAAATTTCGGTATTGAGAAGTTTGATGGAAAGGGAGATTTTTCCCTGTGGAAGTGGAAGATCAAGGAGGTTCTAGTGCAATAGAAAGTGGACTTGGCTCTTGGAGAAGATGATGCTTTTCCAGCAAGTGTCACGGAGGACCAGCGGAATGAGATGAAGAAGATCGCTTACAGCACTATCTTCTTACACTTGTCGGATAATGTCATAAGGGAGTGCAGAGACTTAGAAGATCCTGCTGCAATATGGAAGAAACTAGATGAGTTGTTTCTTGCCAAGACTCTCCCGGATAAGAGGTATCTTCGTAAACAAATCTTTGCTTTTAAATTATATCCTAAAAAAGAGTTGCAAGAAACTCTTGGTGCCAAGATAAGGAGTGCATCAAGTGGTAAAGGGCTGTTCTTTAAAAGAAGGCTAGCAACTCGGTATGGCAGCAACCATAGCTACAATTGGGATAGAGGTAGAGGAGAGAGCCATAAGAGAGTGCACAACAACATCCATGGCTACTACCGAGACAAAGGTAGAGGAGAGAGCCATGGGAGAGTGCACAGCAACATGCATTGCTACTATCGGGATAGAAGTAGAGGAGAGAGCCATGGGAGAGTGCACAACAGCATGCATGGCTACTACCGGGACAGAGGTAGAGGAGAAAGCCATGGGATAATGCATTCTAAACTGAGATTTGGAGGGAAGAGTTGCTATTACTGTCATAAAGAGGGTCATATCAAGAAATATTGCAAGAAGATGATAAGGGATAGAGAAAGAAGCCATACCAAGAATGGAGAAGCTTCGGTTGCCAAAACAGAACAGCAAGATGGTGATGTTCTTGTTGTGTGCTCGGGTGTGAGCAAGGGGCAAGAAGGCAGTGGCAAATAGATCTTGGACACTGGGTGCACTTATCACATGTGCCCTCACCGGAGTTGGTTCAAGAATTTCAAGGAAACCAATGATGAAAGGGTCTTCTTGGGGAATGATATTTCTTACCAAGTGAGAGGCATAGGAGACATCCAGGTGAGGATGTTTGATGGAGTCACAAGACTGCTGGAAAATGTGAGGTATCTCCCGGGTTTGAGGTGGAATTTGATCTCATTGGGGTAGCTAGATTCCATGGGGTACACATGCAAGATAGAGGGAGGAAAGATCAAGGTGGCCAAGGCATCTTTGGTAGTGATCAAGGCAGCAAGAAATGATGGACTCTATGAGATGATTGGAGAAACAAAAATCAATGATCAAGCAGCAAGCTTGATGGCTGAGATAGATAGGGCAGCCCTTTGGCACACTCGCTTGGGACATATGAGCGAAGAGGGCCTGCAAGTTCTCAACAAGGATGGCCTACTTGGTGGTGACAAAGTAGAGGAACTTGATTTCCGTGAATGTTGTGTTCTTGAGAAGCAACACCGGTTCAGCTTCAACACTGGAGTGCACAAGTCTAAGGGCATTCTTGACTACATTCATGCGGACCTTTGGGGACCAACAAGGACACCAACACAGGGAGGTAATATTTACTTTATGTCTTTAATTGATGATTATTCAAGAAGAGTATGGATTTATTTGGTTAAGAATAAATTAGATGCCTTGAATAGGCTGGTTGAGACTCAAATGGGTAGAGTAGTTAAGGGGATAAGAACCGATATTGGCTTAGAAATTTTTAACCAAGAACTTGATCAATTCTGTAGGTTAAATGGCATTCTAAGACATAGAACGATTGTGAAAACCCCTCAGCAAAGTGGAGTTGCTGAGTGGATGAATAAGACCCTTATGGAAAATGTTAAGTGAATGTTAGATGGATCCGGATTACCCAAATGTTATTGGGGAGAAGCTGTGGCTACAGCTGCATACTTGATAAATAGATCACCCTCTAGAGCTTTAGAGCTCAAGATTCCCATGGATATGTGGAGTGGAAAACTCCCTGAGTTGGACAACCTTAGGACTTTTGGGTGTGCTGCATATGCACAACAAAAGGATGATGAGCTTAGCCCAAGATCTAGAAAGTGTGTATTTCGAGGATATGGTGATGGGGTTAAGGGATATAGGTTGTGGTCCTTAGAAAAGAAGGGCATGAAACTGATTATAAGTAGGGATGTTATTTTTAATGAATTGTTATTTCCTTATTTGGAAGAAACTAACCCTGGATGGGCTAGTGAGCAAACCAGTTTAAGAAGTTGTGGAGCATTGCATTAAGAAGAACTCGATCCAGGTAGAGCAAAGGAGGTAAGAGGGTTCAGACCAGGTAGAGCCCTTGGATGAAGGCCAAGCTCAGGACATTCAAGAGGAGGCTGAACTAGAAGAGGTTGATGCAGCAAGTTGGAATGACTGCCAGCTCACAAGAGACCGGGAAGGAAGGTTAGTCGGACCACCTTCAAGATATGGGTTTGCAGATGCTGTGGATGCAGCAGCTCCTTAGACAGAAGGAGAGATGAGTGAACAAGAGACTTACATGGATGCCATAGAGTGTAAGGATTCGTCAAAATGGCAGCTGGCTATGGAGGAAGAAATGGATTCTTTGAGGAAGAACAACTTCTGGGAATTGGTGAAAATTCCAGGAAAGCAGAAAGTTGTGGAATGTAAGTGCACTTACAAGATCAAAGAAGGGTACCTTCCAGGAGATGAAGTCTGGAACAAAGCTAGGATGGTGGCGAATGGGTTCACAAGAAGAGAAGACATAGACTTCACAGAAACTTTCTCACATAGACACAAGGTGGAGAAGATGGTGAGTATCCTCATCTATGTCAATGATGTGTTGTTGGTTCAGAACAGCAGGGAGAGGATGGAAAGGTTTATATCTCAACTCAGTCAGGAGTTCGAGAGAAAGGGTCTCAGCCTTACACAAAAGATCCTTGGGATGTGTAGAATCCAAGAAAAGGAGAGAAACCGGTTGAGGGTTTATTGGGCAATGGGTGTTCTCAGCAGATTTGTGAGTAGTTTCGGAAAGAAGCATTGTCTTGGGATGAAGAGGTTACTGAGGTATTTGAAGGCTCAGTGGCAGCCAGTGGTAGCACTCATAACAATCGGGGTAGAATGCACAGCGGCTACGGAAGCCATAAAGGAGGCTATAGGGTGCAAAGGGTTACTGGATGAGTGGGAGGTCCTAAAAGAGTGAGTGGTGGTGTCTTTGGATAGCCAAAGTTCATGGTACTTGTGGAGGAATCCGATGTTCCATGAGGGGATGGAGCATATGAATGTTCGGTATCATTACATTCTGGAAAATGGTATGAAAGGATGCATTCGTGTTGACAAGAAGACCACGGAGGAAAGTCCTGCAGATTTAGGCACCAAGGTTCTACCTCTAAGAAGGTCCAATCATTGCCTTAGACTTCTTAGGAATGGAGTCGATTAATTGATGACTCAAGATGAGTTTGGATCCCTAAGGTCTCTGTACAATGGTTCAAGTTTTTGAAACACTTAGACAAAGGTAGAGATTGTTGGTATTTGTCTAAGGTTTGCACAGGTCCAACCATGGTTCAAAGATGGTTAAAGTCTAAACCAAAGGTGAAGAATTAAATTTCAGTAAGTTAGAAGACTGCACACATGTGTGTGCATCAATTTGGAGTAAGGGAAGGCCATGTGCACTAGTGTGTGCACTTCTGCACACAGGCAGAAGAGTGTGCGCACAGCAGCAGAAGGGAGCAGCATTAGGTCTGGGTGTAGCACGCATGCCCAGCACCGCACTGCCCAGCATACACACCATCAGGTAAGCACCAGCGCCGCACCACCTAGGAACATTGTTGCACACATAGGCAGCATGCTTTAGGACCCTCTTAATTGTGTGTGCGCAACACCAAAACGCACAGCACCACTTGGAGAATAATAAAGGGCTAAGATTTAAAGGAGATCATGATCAAAGGGAGAAGATTGATTCACAAGAATGTCCAAGAAGTGAAAGGCTATAAAAGGGGTTCTCAAGCCTCATTTTTCATACAACACAATAGAGAGAATACATTGTGACATTGTGAGATCAATTGTAAACAATACAAGAGAGAATTGTGTGAGAGACATAAACACAAGAGGAACTTTTCTAGTGAGGCTGGTTGTAAAGAAGAGAGAGTCTAGATTAGATATAGAGCATTGTAAGTTTTTATCTTCTTCCTTACTTCTCTTCTTGGTTTCTTCAAGAACTTGATTTCTTGAAGGGGATTGCTGTAACTTGTAAGAACCATTTGATTTAGTGCAGAGAGTTCGGAGGAACTCATGGGGACGTAAGCACATTGCCGAACCTCGATAAAAAATTGCTTGTCTTCTTTCTTTCTTTGATTTTTTGTTCTTGTGTTCGATTAATGTATTTCTTTTTATAAGTCATTCTAGACTTGGGTGTTTGGAAGATCACCACCTGGGCATCTTGTCAAAGTGATTTCCAATAGAAAGCAAGAAAGAAAATAACACAAGCGATTTGTTATCAAGATTCGACAATAACTTACATCTCCATGAGTTCCTCTGAACTCTCTACACTAAATCAATGGTTCTTTACAATTACATCAACCCTCTTCAAGAAACCTCAAGTTCTTGAAGAAACCAAGAAGAGAAGAAAAAAGATGATAAGAACTATTATAATGCTCTCTATCTATACTACTCTCTCTTCTTTACAATCAACCTCTCTACAATGAGTCCCTCTTGTGTTTTGTGTCTCTGCACTTTCACTTAATTCTCTCTTGTATTGTGTCTTGTCACTCTTTACAATTGATCTCAAAATATGTCACAAACTTATGTTGATAATGAAGCTAGGTGACCCTTTATATAGTGCACCAACTTCTTGTCCAATCTTGAGAGTCAATCTCCACCCTTAGATCTTGATGACCACTTAACCATGGCCCTCTATCAATCCTAAGTGGTGCTATACATTTCAACCTGGCATCCATGCACCTAAGAAGAGGCTTAAACAAGCTATCCATGTGTGCATCAGTGTGCCTAGTGCTGCGGCACTGAACAGGGGGCGGTGCGGTGCTAGGCAAAGCACCCTTTTCACCACTTGCTGGGCGGTACGGCGCTGGTGAAGGAGCGGTGCGGTGCTGCCCTCCATCAAACTACCTTCTTGTGGGGTGGTGCAGCGCTGGTGAAGAAGTGGTGCAGCACACACTGATGTTGTCCCTCTCACAGCTGTGCGCACTCCTTTGCCTTGATGAATAGAGGTGTGCACACACACCCAAAGAGATGCACACACATGTGTGTACTCCTTGAACATGCTGAAATTTATTCTTCCAACCTCCATTTAGATTATAACCATGTTTGAACCATGTTTAAACCTTAGACAAATACAAATAATCTCTACCTTTGTCTAAGTGTTTAAACCCGAACCATTGTTCTTGCTGGTCCCCAAAGGTCCGAATGAATGTAGTCAAGAATCCATTTAGATTTGTGCACTCCGGTGTTGAAGCTGACCCAGTGTTGCTTCCCAAGAATGCAACTCTCACAGAAATCCAGTTTCTTTACTTTGTCTCCTCCAAGTAGACCATCCTTGCTAAGAACTTGCAGGCCCTTTTCGTTCATATGTCCCAAGCGAGTGTACCAAAAGGCTACCTTATCCATCTCAGCCATCAAGCTTGCTACTTGATCATTGATTTTTGTCTCTCCGATCATCTCATATAGTCCATCGTTTCTTGCTGCCTTGATCACTACCAAAATCCCTTGGCCACCTTGATCTTTCCTCCCTCTACTTTGCATGTATACCCCATGAAATCCAGCTGCCCCAATGAGATCAAATTTCTCTTCAAAACTGGAAGATACCTCATATTTCATAGCAGCCTTATGACTCCATCAAACATCCTCAATTGGATGTCTCCAATCCCCCTCACTTGGCAAGAATTGCCATTCCCCAAGAAGACCCTTCCATCATTGATCTCTTTGAAATTCTTGAACCATTCCTTGTGAGGGCACATGTGATAAGTGAACCCGGAATCCAAAATCCACTTTTCTCTACCTTACCTCCTGCTTGCATTTGAGCACACGTAAAGAACATCATCTTGCTATTCTCCCTTGGCAACCGAAGCTTCTCCATTGTTGGTGTGGCTCATTCTCTCATCCCACATCTTCTTCTTGCAATCTTTCCTGAAATGGCCCTCCTTGTTACAGTAGAAGAACCTCTTTTTAAATCTTGATTTAGAATGTGCTCTCCCATAGCTTTTCCCTCTACTTCTTGATTTCTCCCGATAGTTGCCATGGTTGCAATTGTCATTCCGAGTTGCTGGCCTTCCTCTTACGAATAGCCCATCTCCACTTGATGTCTCCTTCATCTTGGCTTTGAAGTCATGTGCCCTTATGGCATTGATCACAATCTCCTTGGTTAAAGTATCCCTTCCGTACTCAATAACATTAATCAAATTATCAAAATAATCAAGAAGAGAATTTAACAAAATGACAGCCAATTGTTCATCCGGAAATTTAATACTATAACTAGCTAAATCTTGAAGTAGTTTATTAAAGACATCAAGATTATCTTGCAACTCTTTACTAGGATCCATTTTAAAAGCAAAGATTCTTTTAAGAAGATAAATCTTGTTAGGGAGAGTTTTGGTAAGAAACAACTCATCTAGTTTCTTCCATATGACAGCCGGATCTTCCGAGTCTCCGCACTCCCTTGTGACACTATCTGATATGTACAAGAAAATGGTATTGTAAGCCATCTTCTTCATCTCAATCTATTGGTCCTTCATGATACTTGCTGGAAAAGCATCATCTTCTCCAATAGCCAAGTCCACTTTCTGTTGCATAAGAACAGCTTTGATCTTCCGCTTCCATAGGGAAAAATCTCCCTTTCCATCAAATTTCTCAACCATGAAATTTGAAGCCATCTTTGCGGAAAAGATCCCAGATTTATACGATATCCACAAAAGCTTTCTTCGACCTCAAGAACATGATCGAAGATGGATCTTAACACCGTTCTTGAATCACCCTTAAGAACACGATCTGATCTTAATCTTTAGTCCGTTCTTGAATCACCCAAGAAGTTGATCTTTGATTCTTGGAGTCTTGACTCCGTAACCTTCTTGTTCTTGCTCCGATACCCAGCTGTATAAGCTCTGATACCACTGTTGGAAATCATCTTGACAAGGTGCCCAGGTGGTAATCTTCCAAACACCCAAGTCTAGAATGACTTATAAAAAGAAATACAACAATCGAAAGCAAGAAAGAAAAGAAGACAAGCGATTTGTTATCGAGGTTCGGTAATAGCCTACGTCCCCATGAGTTCCTCTGAACTCTCTGCACTAAATCAATGGTTCTTTACAATTACAGCAACCCTCTTCAAGAAACCTCAAGTTCTTGAAGAAACCAAGAAGAGAAGAAAGAAGATGATAAGAACTATTACAATGCTCTCTATCTATACTACTCTCTCTTCTTTACAACCAGCCTCTCTACAATAAGTCCCTCTTGTGTTTTGTGTCTTTGTAATCTCACACAATTCTCTCTTGTATTGTGTCTTGTCACTCTTTACAACTGATCTCAAAGTATGTCACAAACTTGTGTTGACAATGAAGCTAGGTGACCCTTTATATAGGGCACCAACTTCTTGTCCAATCTTGAGAGTCAATCTCCACCCTTAGATCTTGATGACCATTATGCATTTTAACCTTGCATCCACGCACCTAAGAAGAAGCTTAAACAAGCTGTCCATGTGTGCATCAGTGTGCCTAGCACTGCGGCACTGATCAGGGGGCGATGTAGCGCTAGGCAAAGCACCCTTTTCACCACTTGCTGGGCGGTGCGACGCTGGTGAAGGAGCAGTGCAGTATTACCCTCCATCAAACTACCTTCTTACTGTGTGGTGCAGTGCTGGTGAAGAGTGGTGCAGAACACACTGATGCTGTCCCTCTCACAGCTGTGCGCACTCTTTTGCCTTAATGAATAGAGGTGTGCACACACACCCAAAGTGATGCACACACAAGTGTGCACTCCTTTAACATGACCTTGGTTTAGATTTTAACCATGTTTGAACCATGTTTAAACCTTAGACAAATACCAACAACCATAACCCAAGTACATTAAAGGACATAAGTTGGGGGTTGTGGAAAAGAAAAAAAAAATGAAAATGAATGTGAATGGTCTTATGCCAAAATAAATAAGTGAATTATGGCAAAGAAAGATGAAAAGAAAAAAAATGGTAATTTATTGAGAGAAATGCTTGAAAAATGGTTGAAAGAGTTGGGTGTTGAAGTAAGGTTATCCAGTGCTTAAAATAGGTTGTGTTTAAAACTAAGAGATTAAGTTCTTTTACTTATTAAATCCTTCCCGTTCTTTCTTAACCTTCACCTTAGCCTAACATTACAAGCTTATTAAAGACCTATTGATCCAAGGTGGTGTGATTTTTTCTACAATAGTGGAGAGTGATTTGAAAAGTGAGCATATGGAGCTTGTTTTTGTGATTGATGTCATGCAAATTAATATATTTTTAGAGGCCAAGACTTGTGTTCATGAACGTTGTGCATAAAATCATCCAGGTGTTCAGATTAATTGATTGTGGTAAGATGGATGTTAAGAGTCGATAACAATTTTAAGATTGATGTTTGGATTACTTTTGGACTTGAGTGATATTTAATGATTCTATGAGCTATGTGTTATGTACGATTTTTGAGACAAAAGGTGAATTACTCTTGGTTTAATGCTAACAATGCTTTAATTTGTTTCGATTTCTACTATAGAATTCATTTCATATTGTCTTGTTTTTGCTTGAATTTTTAGGGACTAGCAATAAGCTAGTTAGGGGTTATGATGAGAGTCATAAAATGCATCTTAACAACACTTATTTGTTAGCACTTTAGGGTTGATCGAGGTTTGAATTACACTTTTATACCTTAATAACTTTAAAGTGATATTCTTGGATCATTGACTTATTTCGGTGCATTTTCAGGTACTTTTAGCTCAAAAGAGATGGAAAGCTACCATAGTTTAAAGCACGATGCTTCGATGCACATTCGAGTGAAGGCATGGTTGTGGAAGGACAAAATGAAGAGAAACCAAGTCTTAAGTGTGGGCGCTGCGGCTTGAAGAAGTCCAAGCCTCAGCCTCTAGAACCAAGCCCAAAAGAACAAGGAAGCCATCAGTGTGAGCCGCGACATGGACCAGGCTGAGCTGCGGCACCCAAAGTCTCCACAAGTTAGCACCAGTGTGCGCCATGGCCCAGAATAGGCAGAGCCGCAGCACCCAAAAGCCCACTTAACCAAGGACCAAATAGAGCCGAGGCACGAGTAAGTGAGAGTTGCGGCGCGCACATGAACCACTGTTTTCCTAATTAGGGTTTTAGTTGATTGTTTAGACCCAAAACACCCTTGGACCTTTCTATTATAAATAGATCACTTAGGGTTTGACAAAAGAGACATCATTAAGGTTGGAAAACATAAGAAGGCTGCTATATTCTCCTCCATCAAAGTGTTCAAGCATGAGCCCCATGGCCAACTAATCTCCAAGCAAGGCGAAGGGATGAATCCCTAGGTGTAGTTGTTCTTATTTTCCATTATTGATTCAGTTGTAGCTTGGATTTATTGCCAAAACATTGTTATGATTTACTCTTTGATTTAATTAGAAGATTTTCTCTTAATCCGGTGATTGTATCTTTCTCCTCGATATAAGTCTAGTAATGCTCTTCTTATGTCAAGATTGTTGGATATGATTGAGTCCGGTAGATTTATCTTTTAGGTTTGTCTATTACTGTAATATTGTCATTAAGATATATTGTCGTTTCTTGATAAATCTATAGGATAGGTCATGTGTGCTTAAATTGAAAGTAAAGAGTAATTCATATAAATTACATTAGGGTTTACATGGGCTTTAATTGAATATTTGTCGATTGCCTGTTTGGGATGTGAAACTTGCAATCGAGATAAAACAATTGAATCAAGATTGGAATAAGGCAACGAACCTAGGGAGGATTCCCGGAACCTTGTTGTTTCTCTTTTATATTCTTCAATCTATTTACACAATTTTCTCATATTACTTCACTATCAAAACACAAATTTTCTCACTTGATCTTTATCGTTCGTGTTAAGGTTTACACTTTTCTTTGTAGTTCGCTTTTCCTCGTGGGATCGATACCTCAACTATACACAATAACCGTGTATTAGTTTGAGCGTAATCAATGGGTTCAAACTTCATTGTTGAGAAGTTTGATGGAAAGGAAAACTTTTCCCTTTGGAAGCGGAAAATCAAGGCTGTTCTTATGCAACAAAAGGTGGACTTAGCGATTAGAGAACATGACGCTCTTCCAGCAAGTATCACGAAGGTCCAGCGGATTGAGATGAAGAAGATGGTGTATAGCACCATCTTTCTGTACATGTCGGATAGTGTCACAAGGGAGTGCGGAGACTCGGAAGATCTAGCTGTCATATGGAAGAAACTAGATGAGTTGTTTCTTACCAAAAATCTCTTTAATAAGATTTATCTTCTTAAACGAAGCTTTGCTTTTAAAATGGATCCTAATAAAGAGTTGCAAGATAATCTTGATGTGTTTAATAAACTAGTTCAAGATTTGGCTAGTTGTAGTATAACATTCCCGGATGAATAATTGGTTGCTATGTTATTGAATTCTCTTCCTGATTATTTTGAATGTTTGATTAATGCTATTGAATATGGAAGAGATACAGTAACCAAGGAAATTGTGATCAATGCTATAAGGGCTCATGATTTCAAAGCCAAGATAAGGGAAGTATCAAGTGGAGAAGGGTTGTTCGTAAGAAGAAGGCCAGTAACTCGAAATGGCAGTAGCATCTATGGCAACTACCGAGAGAAATCAAAAGGTAGAGGGCAGAGCCATGGGCGATCACATTCTAAACCGAAGTTTAGAAGGAAGCGATGCTACTACTGTAATAAGGAGGGTCATTTCAAGAAAGATTGCAAGAAGAAGTTGTGGGATGAGAGAGGAAGAAGCCATACCAACAATGGAGAGGCTTTAGTTGCCAAAGGAGAACAGTAAGATGATGTTCTTGTTATGTGCTCAAATGTGAACAGGAGGTAAGGTAGCGAGAAATGGATCCTAGATTCCTGGTGCACTTATCACATGTGCCCTCACAGGGATTAGTTCAAGAATTTCAAGGAAACCAATGATGGAAAGGTTTTCTTGGGGAATGATACTTCTTGCCAAGTGAGGGGGATATGAGACATCCAATTGAGGATTTTTAAAGTATTATTTTTATCAATAATAAATCTTTCATATATATATTTTATTTTAATTCAATGTCATAGCTATCGAATTACTTCTTTACCCTTACTTTAAAAATACGAGTATTATAATTCTACCCACCTTATAAAAATTTTGTCCTCAAAATTTTCTTACCTAACTCATGAAAAAGCTGGGATCCTCCTTCCTCATTCTTGCCTCATGCTCTCAAATAATTTCTTCAACATCTTTGTTTTGCCATAACACTTGAATAAAAGGAATAACTTTATTACATAAGACTTGTTCATTTCTGTCTAGAATTTTGATTGGTACTTGCATAAATGTCAAATTTTCCTAACATTCTACAGCCTGATTCGGAATACTATGAGATTCATCATGTAAACACTTTCTTAAAAGTGAAACATGAAACACATTGTGTAATTCCTTTAACTCTAGAGGCAAATCCAATCTATATATGACTGGTCCAACTCTTTCAATCACCTCATATGGCCCCACAAATCTTGGACTCTACTTTCCTTTCTTTTTAAACCTCAATACACCCTTCCATGGAGATATCTTCAAAAATACCTAGTCCCTAATCTAAAATTTAAGAGGTCGTCTTCTATTATCATTATATCTCTTCTGTCTGTTCTGTGCTGCTCTAAGGTTCTCTCTAACCAGTTTGATCATCTCAGTAGTCAAATCTACCATTTATGGACCGAATATCTTTCTTTCTCCAACTTCTTCCCAACATACTGGAGTTCTGCACCTTCTACCATATAAAGCCTCAAATGGTGCCATTCTAATACTAGTTTGATACTGATTATTGTATGCAAACTCGATAAAAGGTAAATGAGCATCCCAGCTCACTGCGAAGCTTAATACACTTTCCCTTAAACATCTAATTTAGAAGAAATAAAAATTATTAAAGTACTAAACTAAAAGAAAGTATTTTAAAACTACCATTAACTTAATATTGCATTTCTCAAAGGAAGACTACTTTGTGACTAGTACCTAACTAAAGAAAGACATATAACTAGTGAAAAATAAAATTCTAAGAAACTGGTAAGTATCTTAAGATAGAAATTTTAAGTGAGCTAGATTAACCTAGTCTATTTTCAAGGTGGTTTAAACACATAAATCATGTTAACAGTGTGTTTTACAAACAAAAGAGATTTGACTAACATGTTTAGCTAAAGAAAATTCCCATGTGAGAGGATTATCGTCAGAGATCCAAGTGCTCTTTGTGGATTTAGTGAAGTTGGAAGAATGGTTTGATTGAAGAGTAGAGAATCCAAAACAAAAGAGTGGCCGAAAGTGATGAAGAAATTTCACTAGTTCTTCTTTTTTGGTTTTATTATTTGCTCTTTTCTACCTTTTCTTGAATATTCTATTCCCTTTTGTTGTGTTTCTCTCCTTAATCTTCCCATTCTTCTCTCTTTTTTCTCTCTTGCTCCTTTTTTCCTCTCTAAATTTTCTCTCTTTTTTGCATTACTTTGCCTTACTTTTTCATTGTGTGTGTTGTGTTCAATAAAGTGGGGATATTTATATGAGTAGATGGACATTCCTAGGGATTAAAAAACAAAATAAAAGGACTGAGAAGGACATCTATGGCTAGCCATATAGGGAGGTGAAAAGGAGTTTCAACTTTTGAGGTGAAAGATGTTTCACATTTGGGGTATAAAGGTGGAGCTAGAGAAGGTGAGATGTGGTCAACCAAGTAAAAAGTGAGAAATAAAACCCTTTTAGGTGACTAGACTTAGGGAAGAGGGGGAGGTTTCTTTGAAGTGAAAAGGTGAAGAAGAAGGTTTGCAAAAAAATTAACAAGAAAGTACAATTTGGGGTGTTTTCAATAAAGCGAAAAAGATGAGAAGAAATTATTCTTGGTGTGGTTGGCCATTTGGGGGGAAAAAGCTAAACTTTTCTTTGGTTTTTGACATAAAATAAAGTGGAAATATTAAGGGAAAGATTGTGCAATTAACAAAGCAAAGGAAACGAGAAAGAAGGCTTCCAAATTACATACTCACATAAAAAAATAATAATAAATGATTTTTTGAGGTACTGTTTTTTAGGTATAAAATAGGAATTTTTAGGTAGAAAAAGGTGGTATTTGGCATATAGGAAAGGGTGAAAGATTAATAAGATAATTTCTAATTAACTAAGAAAAAGGAGAAGAAGAAAAACTCCCTCTTTTTGGTACAAATGGTTGTCCAAAGAGGGAGAAAAATAAATTATTTTAAAAATGAATAGTTGTTATTTTTTAGGTGAAAAATGTATTATTTTGTGTGGAAAAATGTGGTATTTGGTACAAAGGAAGGTGAGGGAACCTAAGAAGGAAAGATGAGTTCAAAAAGAAAAAAGGAGGGAAAATTGCTCCTTATGACCGACCATATAGAGAGGGGAGATAGATTTTTTTTTTTGTTTTGTAAAAAGAGATAATATCTTGAGAAAAGTGAACCAATCAAAAAGTGTCAAGTGAAGGGTTAAATTGAATGTTCACCATTAAAAATTAGAAGTCCTCTTGGGCTTGAAATTTGGGTCAAAATTGTTTAGGCTTATAAAAAATCAATAGGCTTTAATGGGTTTTGGATTAGTCCAAAATTTAAATGAAGACTTTGGTTGAGTCAAATAAGGCCCAATTGATTTAAACCCAAGTTGATTAAATGGATTGAATATAATGGGCTTGTAATTAGTTTTACTCTTTAATTAAAGTCAAACTTCCACATTTACCAAGTTCAAGCATACTATGATCAAAGATTTGTCATAGAAACTCGAACGTGGTCTGCTTAAAAATTTTGGAACGAAAATGAGTGTCTATAGTTTGCCTCCTTTGATTAAGGCTCCTTCAAGAGTTTCAATCAAAGGTTATGAGGGACTACTATTTCATTTCTAAATTTTAGAATGGAAAATATGTGATGCACGCATAAAAGTAAACATCGTGTTGGGCAAAGTTGGTCTCATGGGATCACCAATGAGAATACGTACCTGAAGTGACGGAGCTGGCATCCTTTAACTTGTGCAATACTTTTAGATATACTAGTGTCTATAGTGAGGGCTTTAGTTTTCCTACTGATAAGGACTTTGGGTTTGCCTACTAAAGAGGACTTCGGATTTACCCGTTGACGAGGATTTTTGGTTCGCCTGTTGACGAGGACTTCGGGTTTGCTTATTGACAAGGACTTTGGTTTGTGATTTTGCCTACTAATGAGTATTTTGGTTGCCTGCTAATGAGGAATTTGGTTTGCTTGCTGACAAGGACTTTGGTTTGCCTGTTGACTAGGACTTTTTGGTTATCTTGCCTACTGAGGAAGACTTTGGTTTGCGATTTTGCCTGCTAACGAGAACTTTCGTTTGCCTACTAATGAGAACTTTGGTTCGCCTGCTGATGATGACTTTGATTTTCCCATTAACGAGGACTTTTGGTGATCCTGCCTACTATGAGGGCTTTTTGGTGATTTTTCCTGTTGTGAGGGCTTTGGTTTGCTTGCTGATGAGGATTTTTTATGACCTTTCCTACTACGAGGGTTTTTATTGTACTTGTCGATTCTGCAAAGCCTTTTCGAATCGAATGCGTTAAATTTCAAAATTTTGGGCATGTTTCTTATTTTAAATCAAACAACGTGCACGAAAGGTGACATTTGAAAATATCTACTTAAGATTTTATAAGGAAATAACATCACAGTTAAAGCTTAAAAAAGTTATCTAAGAAGCTTTTATATTTTAAAATCGAGGTTTTTAAAGTCCTAGAAAGTAGCCATCTTACCTCCTATTTGGTCCACATCCTCTACTAGATCAAGTGACGAAGCTTCGCATAATCTTTCTTCACAAGGATAGCCATGGAAGCCATCTTGATTGGACAATCGGCTGAACGAGTAGATTCGAGATATTTGGCCTAAACGCACTAAGACTCAGACTCTCTGACTATTTTAGCGACTTGCTTTTTCATTTTCGATGATTGTTTACCCCGGATCTGGGGTCAAGCGGAAGTGTTCCAGAAAAAATGAGGGAAAAGAAAAGAAAGAGAGTCTCTACGCGAGGTCCAGTGCTATTTTAAAATTATTACTTATGTTTTCATTACATGATAGGAAAATCCTTAAAGAATGAAAGAGAAATAGCATGTCCAGAAACTTAAGTCATTAATGCATTAAATCGATCCAAATTTCAATTCTTTCATTGGCTCAACATATCTTATTCAAAGCATTAATTTCTTTTTATTATCTTTTTGATATTTGTAAAAAAATGTATTTGCATATAAATACAATTATGAAAAAAGGGAAGGGGTTTTCGATAAAGGTATAGATGCACCAAAGTGGTTGTCTACTTACCCATAAACGAGATCAAGCCTTTACGTAGTTCGAGATAAAGATATTTAACTTTTTATTTACCTAAACTACCCTTGTGAGTTTTCAGTTTGGTGGAATGTTATAACTTTTGCTTAAGCCACCTTTTCGGGTTTTCAACTTAGCAAGCTCTTTTTTTTCTCTTTTTAAAAAAATAGTAGATAGAGTAGGGGTACAACAATGAGGGAAATAGAAAGGGGATCACAAGTGATACTTCTTGAGACGATCCAGATTGATAGGTTCAACAAATTCATTGCCATCGATATTCATGAGACGTATGGCTCCCCAAGATAGGATATTATTGACTAGATGCAGACCTACCTAGTTTGTTCTAAACTTGTCCCCTCAGATCATGGATTGGTGGCCTAAGTTCTTTTACCACATAATCTCATTCCTTTATGCATTGGTTCTTTACTTTCTTATTAAAAGCCTGTGCAACCCTTTTCTGATAGCCTTGGGTATGATGGATAGCCTTTAGCCTCTTCTCGTCAATCATAAGCAGCTCATCATATTGCTCCCAAATCTAATTTTCTTAATTCAATTGGTTTTCCACGAGTGCTCGTTGTGAAAGAATTTTCACTTTGATCAGGAGAATCACTTCTATACCATAAACCAAGGAGTAAATAGTGGTGCTTGTAGAAGACCTGATTGAAATTCGATTTCACCACAGTGCAAAAGAAAACTTCTCATGCCTGTCACAATAAGATTGCACCATTTTGGCTAATATGCTCTTGACATTTCTATTGGCTGATTTTACTACCCTTTTGGTCTGAGGTCGGTAATGAGAGGACTTGCGACATTCAATTTTGTATTTATCGAGTAAATCCATGACCTTACCTTGGAAATGTGTGTCATTGTTTGAGATCAACTCAAAAGGTATCCAATAATGATAGATGATGTTATGGTTAATGAACTATGCCACCTGCTGAACCTTTAAGGTGGAAAATGATGTGGCTTCTACTCACTTGGTGAAATAGTCGATTTCCACCATGATGTACTGGAAAACCATTCGAAGCCTTGGGAGATATTTTTTCAACCACATCTATGCCCCAAGGTGTAGTCATGCTAAAAAGTTCTCGGGGTGCTAAATATTGTAAATTACCATGCAAATGTCACTTATGGCATTCTTCGAATAATTATAGTAATCAGTTTCTATGCTAATCCAATAATAACCCAGACAGAGGATTTTTCTTGCCAACATTCTCCCATTCATATGACCTCTGGTATCTTCATATACTTCCATCGTGACTTTCTTAATGGTATATTCATCTACATAGAGTAGTTAGATCCCATCGAATGATCTCTTATACAATATCTTGCCACAAATGACAAATTGAGAGGCCAATGACTATATCACCCGTCTGTCTCTTTTTTCAATATTGGCCGAGAATTCTCCCCTTTGTAGAAATTCTGAATGTTAGTGTACCAGGATAAACCATCAGGTGACTGAGCTTGGATCTTGATCACTGAGCAATAGGTTGGTTCATCTTTTGCTCAACCACTAACAGAATTGCCTCAACCCTTTTTGGCATTTTCAAAATTGATGCTAGAGTAGCCAATGCATCGGTAAACTGATTTTGGGCCCGAGGCATGTAAGCAAAGGACACCCTGTCGAAGCACTAGACTAAATTCTTAAGGTGGTTCTAATAACATTTCATCCTCTCATCTTTGGTTTTCCATTCTCCTCAGGATTAGAAAATGACTAAATAGGAATCTCTATACACTATAACCTTTTTTCCCCAATCTCAATGAGTGCTTCTAGACCAGCAATATAAGCCTCATACTCAGTTAAATTATTGACGGACTAGAAATTTAAGTGAAATGATAGGGTAGCCCTGATTCCTTCAAGGGAAACTAACATTGGGTTGATCCCAAAACCTTTCTGATTAGCTACCCCGTCGAAGTACATCTTCCACTCATAGTTTTCAACTTCTAGAATTCCTTCATCTAGAAAGTTGAACTCTTTAATCTCTTCTTTCCCTCTTGGGAAATTTGCTAAGAAATATAAAATTATCCTTACCTTGACTAACTTCAAGGTCATGTACTGAAGATCAAATTGAAATAGAATGACCATCAACTTGATCATCCTCCCACTCAAGGTCGAAGCTTCAAACAAATGCTTTAGAGGGTTTAAACGATAAATCATTTTCACAGAGAATGACTGAAATCAATGTTGGAGTTTCTTGGCAACTTAAACGAGAGCAAGACAAATATTTTCTACCCAAGAATAGTTCAACTCATAAGCTACAGGTTTCTAACTAAGATAGTAGATGACCATTTCCTTTCCGTCTTCATCTTTTTGAGCTAGCATAGCCCCTATGGAGGTGCTAGTGATAGACAAGTACAACAAAAGTTGAGCACCATGTTTAGATGGGACCAACACTAGGGGGTTCTTAAGATAGTCTTTGATCTTCTCAAAGCCTTCCTGATACTATTTTTTCTACACCACTGGCTAATATTTTCTGCACAATTTAAAGATGGGCTCACAAGTATGAATAAGCTTGGACGTAAATCTGCTGATATACTGAAGTCTTCCCAAAAATCCTCTAATCTCTTTTCTATTTTTGGTGTTGACATTTCTAGAGTTGTTATCACTTTTTTAGGTCTACCTCAAACCCTTTTTCATTGACTATAAAACCCAAAAGATTACCGGTAGTGACTCCAAAAGCACACTTTTAAGGATTCAAACCTAGCTTGTACTTTTCAGTTTTGTCAAAGAACTTCTAGAGGGCATCGTAGTGTCCTTCTCTATTTTTGGGCTTGACAATCTTATGATCCACATATACTTCCAATTCCTTGTGAATCATATCATGCAATAGAGTGGAGGCCATCCTCTGATAAGTTGCCCCAATATTTTTTAGCCCGAATAGCATGATTCTATAGAAAAAGGTGCCCCACTAAGTAGTGAAGGTAGTATTTTAACCATTTTTAAGAGCCATTAGAATATGATTATACCCAGAATAGCTATCCATAAAAGACAAGAGCATTGCTAACAATATTATCGACAAGGGTATCCATGTAAAGAAAATATAAGTTATTTTTAGGGATGGCTCAATTTAGGTCCTTGCAGTCCACACATACCCTGAATTTTTCACTTTTCTTCAGCATTGCTACCACATTTGCTAACCATCAAGAAACAGCTTGCAACTTCTTAGAGATCTCATCTTTAATATTAACCACCCAATTGACTCCCATCCTTCTCAAATTCTACTTGACTAGTTTAGCATCTAGATACAATTGGATCTTATATTGTACAATCTTTGGATCGATACCGGGCATATCCTTATACGACTAAGCAAACATATCTTTGTACTAAAGCAAAAGTTTTATTAATTTTTCACTTTCTTTTTTAGATAATGTTGAGACAATGCAAATTTATTGTGGATTTTCATCAATGCATAGATTAATGACCTGAGTTTCTTTCATTTTAGCTTGGGCTACGTTTTTTTTTTCATTTTGAATTAGCTCAACAATCTCCTTTGATAAAGAGGATTCTTGACTAATGTCATTTAGGGTTTTCTATCGCATAAACAAGACTCAAAGTACTCAAAATCATTCATAATTTCATTCAGTTTTTTGGCAAGTACATCATTGAACTCAGAAATGGGGTCAGAGACATCATTCTCCTGCTCATCCTGGACTCTATTACAAAAAGGTAAAGAAATGGATGGTTGTCCTTGATTATTGTTGGTGTACTCATCATTTGGCCTAATCAACAAACTTGGATCAAAACCGCTTGCATGATCTTCCCTCATCATCAGAATACTCACAGCTTCACCATCTTGGTTCTCGATCCAATCACTGATCGGCAGTGCTTTCTTTGCCGTTGCTTTCTTTTCAGAAAACTCCAAACCGAAGAATATTTCGAATCCGATCTACCTCTTCTAGGTTTACTTATTCATCTATGGCTTAGGGAATCCATAGTAAGGGAAGTCCTCTCATTCCTTTACAAAGTGCCCATTCAGAGTCAAGAAAAACTTGCCCCTTATCTTCTTGCTTTTGTTTTTGGGTTCATAACCTAAGCCTTCTCTCATAAACTATTGTTTGAAGTTTGGGAATTCCTTCACTCCTTGCCTATACTTACCTAGACCTAACCTTGGGAAGTAGCTCATCCCTTTTATTATATAAAAAATTGTTAGGTTACTGTAGAGATCAAATTCTACCATGTCAATCACTACAACTTCTTCGAAAGTAAAGCTATGCAATTCTTTTTTTTCTACTTGAATGCCGAACACCGTGGAAATACTATGTTGGAAATCACCTCAAGATGCCCAGGTGGTGATCTTCCAAACACCCAAGTCTAGAATGACTTGTAATGAATAGAAACAAACTAATCAAAGAAAGAACACAAGAAATTGTTATCGAGGTTTGACAATGTGCCTACGTCCCCGTGAGCTCCTCCAAGCTCTCTACACTAAATCAATGAGTTCTTACAATTATAGCAACATCTTCTTTAGAACCTTCTTATTCTTGATACGTGAAAGAAGAGAAAAGAAAGAGATAAGAACTAAGTGTTTCTTTGGAATTTTCACCAAGAAAATTCCAATTACAAAGCCCTTGAACCCCTCTTCTTGTATGGTCTCTCTCTCAATCCCAGCCACTCTTGAATGAGATCTATTCTAATACTTTTCTTGTGTTTTGTGTCTTTTCACTCTCATACTTGCACTTGAATTCTCTTGTATGATGATCTTGTTATTTTTTGTGCTGTTTTTTGTGTCATAATTGAAGCTAGATGACCCTTTATATAGTGCACCAACTTCTTGAACCAATCTTGAAGTCAATCTCAACCCTTAGATCTTGAGGACCAATCAATCATAGCCCTCCAACAAGTCTAAGTGATGTGTGTTTTAATCAAGCCCCACGCACCAAGAGAAGAGTGCTGAAAAAAGGTATCAGGTGTGCCTTCGTGCTGAGGCTTGGAACAGGGCGTGCTAAGGCTCAAAACTTGGTGCCTTGCTGGAGGCCGCGGTGCCCAAGGCTGGGCCGTGGCGCACAACCAGACCTGATGCTGAACTCTTCAACTGTTTTATTCTTTGACAAATTCCCAACAAATCTCTGCCTTTGTCAAAACAATTAAACCCAAACCCATTGTGCAGAGAACTTAGGATCCAAACTTAACTTGAGTCACCATATCAACCGACTCTAATCCTAAGAAGTCCAAGGCAATGATTAAACTTACTTATTGGTAGAACATTAGTACCTAAATTTGTAGGATTTTCTTTTGTGACCATCTTGTCCATATGAATGCATCCTTTCATAACATTTTCCCGAATGAAATGGTACTGAACATCCATATGCTTTGTCCTCTCATGGAACACCGGATTCTTGCACAAATGAAACGCACTTTGGCTATCCAAATACACCACCACCTGCTTTTTTAGTACCTTCAACTCTTCAAACAACCTTTTGCACCACATAGCCTCCTTAATGGCTTCTGTTGCCACTATGTACTCAACCTCGGTTGTTAAGAGTGCTACCACCGGCTGCAACTGAGCCTTCCAACTTATACAATATCTGTTTAAGTTGAAGAAGTAAGAGGTAATCAATCTTCTTTTATCCCGGTCTGCTCCATAGTCCGAATCAACATAATCCTCTAGACAGACGGACTTACCCCTCTGCTCATAAACCAGACCCATATCTAGGCTTCCCTTCAAGTACCTCAGCAACCACTTCATCCCAAGCCAATACTCCTTTCCGAGATTGCTCATAAACCTGTTGAGAACACTGATTGTATGAACAATATCGGGTCTAGTGCTTACCATCATGAACATGACTGATCCAACCGCACTAGAGTAAAGGACCTTCTCCATTTCTTTCTTCTCCTCATCCGATCTCGGACATTGATCATTGGAGAACTTGAAATGACCAACAAGGGGAACCTTCACTGGTTTGTTATCTTCCATAGAAAAATTAGATATCATCTTTTTTATGTAGGAAGTCTGAGAAATCTTCTATCTGTTTCTCTCCCTTTCCCATATTATACTCATCTCAAGGATCTTTTGTGCATGGCCAAGATCCTTTATCTCAAACTTCGAATTAAGTTGAGACTTCAAATTTTCTATCCTCTCCCTGTTGTTCCCAACCAACAGCATATCATCGACATAGATGAGGATAATCACCATTTCCTCCACCTTGTGCCCCTTGTAGTACAAGAACGAATCATAGTAGCTCCTCATGAAACTCAAACTAGTTACAAAGGAATCAAACTTCTTATTCCATTGCCGAGGTGATTGCTTCAGGCCATAGAGAGATTTCTTCAATTGGCACACCAAATCTCCCTGCCTTCCTTCCTCATAGCCTTCGGGTTGCCTCATATAAATGGTCTCATCAAGCTCTCCATGTAAGAACGTTGTCTTCACATCCATTTGCTTGATTTCCCAATTAAATTGGACCACCATTGCTAACACTATCCTTATCATCTTGTATTTCACAACTGGTTAGAATATTGCAGTGAAATCTATGCATTCTCTTTATGTGAACCCCTTTACTACCAGCCTGACCTTATACCGGACTTCATCCCTTGGAGTGTTCCCTTCTTTGATCTTATAAATCCATTTACAATCCATAACTCTCTGTTTTTCTAGTTTGGGCACCAATTCCCAAGAGTTGTTCTTCCTAAAAGAATCTATTACTTCCTCCATAGCTAGCTGCCACTTTGACGAATCCTTAAATTCCATGGCATCCAAATAAGTTTCTGGTTCAACTCCTCCTTCTGAATAAGGAGCTGCTACATTAGCATCCGCAAAACCATATCTCAAAGGTGGTATAACCACCCTCCTTTCTTGGTCCCTTGTGAGTGATAATCATTCTGATTTGTTACATCATCCCCTTTTAGTTCAGCCTTCTCTTGAGTTTTTTGAGCTTAGTCTTCATCAATGGGCTCTACCTGGTTCGAACCCTCTTGCATTCCTTGCTCTACCTGAACAGAATTTTCCTTGATGCTATGCTCCACAAATACCGGGCTGGTTTGCTCACTATCCCCTGCAAGGTTAGTTTTCTCCAAATAGGGAAATAATAATTCATTAAAAATGATATCCCTACTTATTATGAGATTAGTCCCTTTTGGCTCTAAGGACTACAACCTATACCCCTTAACCCCATCACCATACCTTAGAAACACACATTTTCTAGACCTTGGGCTAAGTTTATCATCCTTTTGATGTGCAAACGTAGTACATACAAAAGTCCTAAGGTTGCTTAACTCATGAGGTTTCCCACTCCACATCTCCTCTGGAGTCTTAAGGTCTAAAGCCTTAGAGGGTGATCTATTAACCAAATATGTAGCAATAGACACAGCTTCCCCCGAAAAACATTTTGGAAAATCGGACTCAATTAACATACACTTAACCTTTTCCATAAGGGTTCTATTCATCCTCTCAGCAACTCCATTTTACTGAGGGGTTTTCACAACCGTTCTATGTCTTAGAATCCCATTTAACTCACAGAATTTATAAAAAACCTTATTTAAAAATTCTAAGCCATTATTGATTCTTAACACCTTAACTACCCCGTTTGAGTCTCCAGCAACTTTTTCCACACCACAAATTTATTCAATGCATTTAATTTATTTTTAAGCAAATAAACCCAAACCTTTCTTGAATAATCATCAATTAAAGAAAGAAAGTAACAATTACCTCCCTGTGTTGGTGTTCTTGCTAGTCCCCAAAGATCTGTATGAATGTAGTAAAGAATGTCCTTAGACTTGTGAACTCCGGTGTTGAAGCTGACCCGATGTTGCTTCCCAAGAATGCAACTTTTGCATAAATCAAGTTTCTCTACCTTGTCACCATCAAGCAGACCATTCTTGTTGAGAACTTGCAGCCTCTTTTCGCTTAGATGTCCTAAGCGATTGTGCCAAAGTACTACCTTATCTATCTCAGCCATCAAGCTTGCTGCTTGATCATTGATTTTTATTTCTCCGATCATCTCATAGAGACCATCCTTTATTGCTGTTTTGATCACTATCAAAGATCCCTTGGTCACCTTGATCTTTCCTCCCTCTGCTTTATATGTGTACCCCATGGAATCTACTTGCTTCAATGAGATCAAATTTATTCTCAAATCTGGAAGATACCTCACATTCCGTAGCAGCCTTGTGACTCCATCAAACATCCTCAATCGGATGTCTCTTATCCCTCTCACTTGGCAAAAAGTATCATTCCCCAAGAAAACCTTTCCATCATTGGTTTCCTTGAAATTCTTGAACCAATCCTTGTGAGGGCACATGTGATAAGTGCACCTGGAATCTAGGATCCATTTCTCCTTGCCTTGCCTCCTGCTCACATTTGAGGACATAACAAGAACATCATCTTGCTGCTCTCCTTTGGCAATCGAAGCCTCTCCATTGTTGGTATGGCTTCTTCCTCTCTCATCCCATAACTTCTTCTTGCAATCTTTCTTGAAATGACCCTCCTTATTGCAGTAGTAGCATCACTTCCCTCAAAACTTTGATTTGGAATGCGATCTCCCATGGCTCTGCCCTCTACCCTTTGATTTCTCCCGGTAATTGCTATGGATGCTACTGCCAATTCGAGTTGCTGGCCTTCCTCTAACGAACAACCCTTCTCCACTTGATGTTTCCCTCATCTTGGCTTTAAAATCATGAGCCCTTATAGCATTGATCACAATTTCCTTAGTTAGTGTATCTCTTTCATGTTCAATAGCATTAATCAAACTTTCAAAACAATCAGGAAGATAATTCAATAACATAACAGCTAATTGTTTATCCGGGAATGTTATACTTCAACTAGCCAAATCTTGAACTAGTTTATTAAACACATCAAGATTATCTTGCAACTCTTTATTAGGATCCATTTTAAAAGCAAAGATTCGTTTCAGAAGATATATCTTATTAGGGAGAGTCTTGGTAAGAAATAACTCATCTAGTTTCTTCCAAATGACAGTTGGATCTTCTGAGTCTCCGCACTCCCTTGTGACACTATCCGACATGCAGAAAGATGGTGCTATACGCAATCTTTTTCATCTCAATCCGCTAGACTTCCATGATACTTGTTGGAAAAACGTCATCTTCTCCAATGGCCAAGTCCACCTTCTGTTGCATAAGAACAGCCTTTATCTTCGGCTTCCAAAGGGAAAAGTCTCCATTTCCATCAAACTTCTCAACAATGAAGTTTGAACCCATCTTGTGGAGAAAATCCCAAATTTATGCAGCACCCACAATTGCTTTCCAACTTCTAAATCTCAAGAACATGATCAAATCTTGATCCAGCACCTTTCTTGAATCACCCTTAAGAACCCGATCAGATCTTGAACCCAGCACCGTTCTTGAATCACCCAATAAGTTGACCTTTGATTCTTGGAGTCTTGCTCTGATACCTTTTGTTCCAGCTCCGATACCCATTCACAAAAGCTTTGATACCACTATTGGAAATCACCTCAAGATGCCCAGGGGATGATCTTCCAAACACCCAAGTCTAGAATGACTTGTAATGAACAGAAACAAACCAATCAAAGAAAGAACACAAGCCATTGTTATCGAGGTTCGGCAATGTGCCTACGTCCCCGTGAGCTCTTCCGAGCTCTCTGCACTAAATCAATGAGTTCTTACAATTACAGTAACACCTACTTAAGAAACTTCTTGTTCTTAATACATGAAAGAAGAGAAAAAAAAGAGATAAGAACTAAGTATTTCCCTGGAATTTTCCCCAAGAAAATTCCAATTATAAAGCCCTTAAACCCCTCTTCTTGTATGCTCTCTCTCTCAATCCCAACCACTCTATAATGAGATCTATTCTAGTGCCTCTCTTGTGTTTTGTGTCTTTGCACTCTCACACTTGCACTTGAATTCTCTTGTATGATGATCTTGTTATTTTTTGTGTTGTTTTTTGGTGTCATGATTGAAGCTAGATGACCCTTTATATTGTGCACCAACTTCTTGAACCAATCTTGAAGTCAATCCCAACCTTTAGATCTTGAGGACCAATCAATCATAGCCCTCCAACAAGTCTAAGTGATCCTGTGCATTTTAATCAAGCCCCACACACCAGGAGAAGAGTGCTGAAAAAAGGCATCAGGTGTGCCTTCGTGCTGAGGCTTGGAACAAGGTGTGCTGAGGCTCAAAACTTGGTGCCTTGCTGAAGGCGGCAACGTAGACACCTTGAGCCACGTTACGAACACCTTGAGCTAAACTCCTGAACATGTTGGAGGTCGCGACGCACAACCAGGCGTGATGTTGAACTCTTCAACTGTTTAATTCTTTGAAAAATTCCCAACATACTGACTTCATCCCCGTGCAAAGTTATGACTTGGTTCCTAGCTTTGTATTTTACCTTCTGATGGAAGGTGGAAGGTATTGCCCCTAGGCTATAAAGCCAAGGCTTGCCTAGTAGTATATTGAAGGAGGTAGTGATGTCTATGACATGAAAATCAATCCCTAGATAAAGATATTGGTGTGCGTTTTCTTAAGATGTCTCAAAACTGAGTCTTATTCCTCTTCTTTCTCTTTCCCTTTCTCTTTCTCTATTATTACTCTATCTTCATCTCTTATTCCTCTTCCTGGATTGCTAGTTTCGAGATAAGTTAGCTTAAAATGTTGGCCGCCTCAAGTTAGGTGACTAACTTTTTCTTTGTCTTCACTACACCACACAATTTTACCACTTTTCTTTGCTGTTGTTATCACTTTATCACCATTTCCTTCATTGACCGATCTATTTTCGGCCCTGATTGTTACTTTTACCATACTATTTGCCTCCATCTGATCTCTCAGTGCTTTTCTTGCCACTGTTCCTGCCACTACTTTTTGGTTATTTTCGTTGTCACTGTCCCAAATCTAATTGGTCGAGGCTCCACTATATTTAAAATTCTTAAGATGCTCTAAGGTAAGGATAGGTTTGTGTTTAGGGTAGTGCTTAGGGTCGTGTTTGGTTATTGTGATGATTATGATGGAGGGGTCAAAGGTAAAGGATGATTCATCAATCATATTTAGGAAGTTTGGTGGGGATATGTTGCGATAATTGGGCATGGGGTTTTTGGATACTTAGGGTGGCTTTAGACCATTATCAATGAGGTCTTGGATTTCATTCTTCAACCTTTAACACCTGTCGGTAACATGGCCGACTGATTGGTGGAGTTTACCTGTCAGTAACACCTGTAGAATTTGAAAATGTCCCAATGGGATAGAACCGAGTTAGGAAAAGATCTTGCTATCAATGGGTGGAGTTTACCTTTTTTGGCGAGCTTTGCCAGCGCTTGAGACAAACTTATCCCAATAGGTGTGAAGTCTTTAGGGCTTCTACACTTTTTTTCAGGCTAACTTCTATATTGACTGGATTTTTTGAATCGATTAAGCTGGTTGTAGCCACAGTTATTTGCTATTGGGGTCTCGATGAGCTATCTACCCATTCATTTTATTGCACATTGTGTATATGGGCAAAACTCACTTCACTGTTCTTAGTGCCACTGCTACTGGCGATGTTCTTCTTCACAAATCTTTCAACATTCTTCTCCCCTCGAAGATGGCATCCCCCACTTGAGTGCCTGAGTCAATAAATTGCTGGAAGTTGGAGATAGGTATGTAAACAATCTTTCAATATAAACAAGTTGTAAATTCCTCATTGTGATTTTGATTTAGTCTTTCTCTTCCGGTTTAGAGGCCATCTTAGCTGCCTTACCTCTTCATCAAGAGATAAATTTTTAGAATGTTTTATTGGGTTTCTACTTAGTGGTTTTCTTATCTCTGATGGTGATGCTTGAGGTTGAGAATGGGCCTACTCCCCGAGCCGAGCAGCTAGGTCAGCCACCAGTTGGATGAGTTCTAGGAACCATCCTTGTGCGACTGGAGCACTTGGGTTTGCCTGGACTAGATGTTGTATAGGGTGATTTGATTGATTTGATTGAGATTGTTGGTCTTGTCGTGACTACTCGCCAAACAGTTCTTTGGGATTTTGATTGTGCGCATCATGTTCATGCATGGCTAGGAGTTCAGTACCAGTGCGTTGGTCGCGACTTCTTAAGGATTGACTTGTGGTCGGATTTGCAGTAGTGGCAATGGTAGTAGTAACAGCGGCAGTGGTTGTGACCATAGTGTTTTTTGAAGTGTTCTTGGGTGGCATCGTGAACATATGGGTTCTAATTTTTTTTATTTTCTCACAGATGGAGCCAATCTGTTGATTCCGAAAATTTTTTGAGTGAATGAATGGACGCGATTGAGTACCTACGCACACGGAGATAGAAGAAAACCTAAGGATTCCTCAGAAGACCAAAGGGTTTGTGCCTCCGGGGGGATTCCTCGATTCTTAAGTCAATAAAGTGAAGGCTTAGAAAAGTATAGAGCAAAAGAGCTGAAGAATTTGTGAATGAATTGTGTGTGTACCTATTGATAATGAAAGCCCTCTTTATATAGAGTCTTAGAGCAAAGTTCAATTAGGAAAATGATAAATGTTGAGTGTTATAGTAGGGTTAGGGTTCTCATAGGCTGGAGTGTTATAATAAGACTAGGGTTTCCATAGGTTGGAATGTCCTAGTAGAATTAGGGTTTTGGTGCAAGACCATCGTTTCACCTTTTGCCCCATGTAGCCATCTAGTTAATTGTTTTGTTTAGTTTTTAAAATTACTTTCTTATCTTTAAGAGGTTCCATGTGTCATCGCATTATTGATTGGAGAATTTTCTCCTACATCTAATACTCTAGTGGTTGGTTTAATTTGGCATGCATAATCGAATTATGTGGAATAGAATTATGACCCCACTAATAAATTGAGTTGAAATATAATTGTGATTTCATCATCACCTATGATTGTGCATACTGAATAACTGATTTAATTCTAATTCTAATATATTATTGGGTGGAGTAGAGTGTTGGAATTGTGATAAAAAATTTTAATGATATAAAATTTATAATACTATATTGTATATAAATTTATATATATAGCATGTGGGGGCTTTTTGAGAGGACTTTGTGGTCCAAAAATGAATAAAACCAATTATTGGTTTTGTAAAATTGAAAATGAGACCTCTACTAGTATCATTTATAATTCTTGCTCTGAAGGGAGTTGACCTTGCCATAAAATATAATTTCGAGGGAATTGTAATTCTATTTCTCCAATTGATTTTTCATTTTGTCTTTATCCTTATCTCAGGTGTTAGATACCCAAACTATAATTTTTTTTATTAGAACTTCTTGCATCAAACTTAAACAACGGAGACATCAAATAGCAATTTGGTTTGAATGAGCTCAGGGGGCTTGTCAACCCAAACTACATCTACAGTATTCAGCAAAACATATCTAGCTAAGGCAAAGCAACCTCATTCCCTTCACTGTGGATGAAATTAAACTGACATGAAGAAAAGCCATCAGCCAACGTTTTAGGATCATCTACCAGCAAACACTGCAAAAAAAAAAAAAAAAAAAAAAGTTATCACCGATGGACAAAATCTATTAGTGAAACTTCAAAATCCCTTAACGAGAATCATAACTGACGGAAATCTGTTGATAATGACTTTGCAAGTGATTCTCTTCTTGCTGATAATACTTTTCATCGGCGGAAGAAAAATTTATCATCGACGGATTTGCCCTCGGTGATTCTAATTCTGAAAAATAATTTTTTCTTAGATTTAATTAAAAAATATTATTACTAAGAGAAATTTTTTTCTCGATGATAATAATTTATAGAGCAAAACAAAAAGTATAATATATATATATATGAAAAATAATAACTTGAAGTTTTAAACCTATACTATTTTACCCAAACCGGAACTAGAGATTTGAAATTGACATATCCTGTTTATTCCTATGAGTCATGTTTGAATCCATGGACATGCCGATATCCCTGGCTTGCCCATTACATGAGTATTTTATTTTTTTTCCCTAAAAACTACTAAGTGTTGAACTTTTATAGCTGAAAATCAATATCTTCAAATCCGACCATCTGAAATGGATTTCGTTTGTTTCCATGATTCACTCCGACTCCACGGACATGTTGGTATCCCTGGCTCATCTATTAGAAGAGTATTTCACATTTTTGGCCTAAAAACCGCTAAGTATTGAACTTTCATAACCAATAACCCACATATTTTCTAATTCGGCTATCCGAAATGGATTTTGTTTGTTCCCACGAGTCATGTTCGACTCCACGGACATGCTAGTACTTCTGGCTCGTCCATTACACGAGTATTTTACATCAAAAAATTGGTTATCCGAAATGAATTTCATTTATTCTCACATGTCACATTCAACTCCATGGACGTTCTGATATCCCTGACTCGTCCATTACACGAGTATTTTACATTTTTTTTCCATAAAACCGCTAAGTGTTGAACTTTCATAGCCGAAAAGCCACACATTTTCTAATCCGGCCATCCGAAATGGATTCTATTTTTTCTTACGAGTCATGTTCGACTCCACGGACTTTTCAATACCCCCGACTCGTCCATTACACGAGTATTTTATATTTTCGCCCTAAAAACCACTAAGTACTAAACATTATTTGACTAAAACCCACACTTTTACAAATCTGTCCATTCGAAATGGATTCTGTTTCTTCCCACGTGTCATGTTCGACTCCACGGATGTGCTGATATCCCTAGCTCTTCTATTACACGAGTATTTTACATTTTTTCCCCAAAAACCGCTAAGTGCTGAACTTTTATAGTCGAAACCCACACATTTTCTAATCTAACCATCCGAAATGGATTTCTTTTGTTCCCATGAGTCACGTTCGACTCCACAGGCGTGCAGTACCCCTGGCCCGTCCATTACACGAGTATTTTTCATTTTCACCTTAAAATCGCTAAGTATTGAACTTTATTAGACTAAAACCCACACTTTTGCAAATTTATCTATTTGAAATGGATTCCATTTGTTCTCATGGGTAACGTTTGACTCAATGGACATGCCAGAGCTTGTCCATTAAATGAGTATTTTAAATTTTCGCTCTAAAAACCACTAAGTGATGAACTTTCATAACTGAAAAACCACACTTTTCTAATCTGGCTATACAAAATGGATTTTTTATGTTCCCACGAGTCATGTTTGACTCCACGGACGTGTCGGTACCCGTAGCTCGTCCATTATATGAGTATTTTACATTTTTGCCTTAAAAACTGCTAAGTTTTGAACTTTATTAAAGTAAAACCTAAACTTTTGCAAATATGACAATTCGAAATGGATTTGACTCCACGGATGTACTGGTACCTCTAGCTTGTCCATTACACGAGAATTTTACATTTTAACCTTAAAAACCGATAAGTGTTTAACTTTATTAGCACAAAACCCACACTTTTGCAAGTCTGGCCATCCAAATGGATTTTGTTTGTTCTTACGAGTCACATTCAACTCCACGGACGTGTCGTATTCTCGGCTTGTATATTACATGAGTATTTTACATTTTCCCTAAAAACTACTAAGTGTTATACTTTTATAGCCGAAAGCCCGCACATTATATAATCCAGCCATCCGAAATGATTAAATTTTTAAAAAAATAATGCTTTAATTATTTTTAGAAAAATCTAAACGAAACTTACAAAATAATACTTAAATTTTGCTATTTGTCGAACGAGTATTTTACATTTTTTTTTATAAAACTACAAGTGTTGAATTTTCATTTAAAATAGTTTACTTACAGTTTGTGGTAGGGGTAGAGTTGGCCCTCCAAAGAGCTACATCATCTGTCGCATCTGCTCAAGCACTATCTACTACAATTGGTGCTAAAATTGCTTCTGTATTTCTTGTTGTTGGTGCTCCATGCTATCGATACGTGTCTGTAGGACCTGCCTTATTTTCATCTCCTTTTCTAGTTCTTACTGCACTACTCTTACATCGCTAAACGGTGTAAAGCTTGATTAGGTGGATCTACATAAGGAATTTCTTTTTGGAGAGTCGCAACTAAATGTACGACTGTCAATCATCCCACTAAAGCCATAAAACTGTCCATTCTTCATCCCACCAAATATTTACAACCACTTATAGAGCTCGATCTCAGCTTGTGAGGATGCATCAATTTCCCCACTAGGTTTTTATTAGTATGAGCCACTCATATGTTTCCTACAATACAAATTTATGGATACAATCAATAATGGGTTTTCTCTCAAACAATATTAATAAAGATTTATTTTTCACATAAGTAAAAAATATATTATATACAAAAAATAGTCTTTTATGCCCTATGATCAACAAATTCTTTCGTCCCCATGTGCTTATGGGTCCTGTTAAATAACTCAATAGGAGTAATTATTCTGCCTAACTTCTAGGACTACACATTGCAATTTGTCAATAAAAATTAATTGAACCCAATACATATAATTATCTATGTATATATAAGTATGTAGAGAAATAGATAAACCATATATGGTGGACATGCCAATCATCCCTTGATCTCCTATTCTCAAACGCCAACTTAGAGCGGTGTGTCTAATTATCTGATGCCCATAATTGTACCAAATTGTTCCAATAATCCATCAGGATGCCATGGCCTCCCTTCCCATTTTTTTTCACGCATCCATCCAATCCATGTTGTTTTATCTAGGCCCTTCGATTCTCTACAATGTGTACATAACTCATTCATCTAGTCATTTGTGATGGGTCATGGTAATCTTATCGTGGACCTATCTAGCAAATGCCAACTCCTGCGAAGCAACCAAACGATGATTACTAGCCAATTTTATATACATATATGTATATGTGTATATATATATATATATATATATATAGCACATGCATCTAATTAATATACAACAATTCGTGTGAATAAGGAACACACAGTGAATAAAAAACAAAAAAAAATATGAGGGAAAAAGGTTATACCAAGAAATGCTGGCAAATAAAATCACAGGTCTCTAGTAGGTAGCCAAAATATGAGTTCTATAAGCCAGTCATATGCCTTTTAATTTAAATACATATATTTTCTAATGATGCTAACATAGAATGAAACTAATATAGATTTAACATAAAGTTATCACAAAACCAATGAGCAACATAGAAAGGTTTGGATTTATATACCTAAATCATTCAAAAGAAAGAGCAATGAAGTAAGACTGAGGCGTGATCGTAAATCCTGCTATACGAAAAATGATAACTAATTAGTAAACAAATAACAAATTTTCTGCATCAGGCTTGTTGATGCATGCTTTCTAACCATTTACTGAATTCACTAATAGGTAAGGGGTTCTAACCCATTCAGGAATGCGTGATCGATATTGAAATTAGTAGTTTCTTGCTTGTTTTGTTATGACTCAATTTCGGTAGTATTTATCCTTAGTCCTCCAAGTACATGACTTAATTTCGGTGCTATATCCCAAGAAAGATAGCCCTGAATTTAGTGTGTTCTCAGAGAACAATGTGAGATGTTGCAGAAATCTACTCAAAACAAAACAAGCAAGGAACTACTAATTGCAACATTGATCATGCATTCTTGAATTATCCACTTTGGACTCCAAGGATTATTTGAACACAAACAATCTCATTGCAAATATATTAATTGATAATCAATAAGAGCATTTGGGTCGTTTAATAATCCCTGGACGAGCATTCTAAGGTAATATGTAATGCATGATATATATATATATATATATATATATATATATATATATATATATATATATATATATATATATATGCGCAAATAAAGACTTCACAGGACATGCAAATAAATACAAAATACATAAGACAAGTAAAATATAAAAATGGTTAAAATTAGTGAAAATTCTACAAAAAATCCAACAAAGTCTCCATTGTTTCTTGAACTTCCCCAAAATTTTCAAATGTCAAATAACCTATACAATCAAATAAAAACTAACCCAACCAATCCATGCACAATTAACTTAAAGAAAGACATAAAGTGGACACCTTTTTTATAAAAGGAAAAATATAACTATTTATTGGATTGAGCTAAGAGCTCCATTATGGCGATGTTTGGGTGGAGATCCACTTAAAGTAACTTTTCTTATAGATTCTTAAAAAGAAAAGTTTATTTAAGTGGGGATTTACTCTCTACCCAAACATAGCCTATGTCATGAGCTAAACAAGAAAAAATTGTTAAATTAATCGATGGTCGAAACAACTAGCTGTTAATTAATTATGGTAGAATCATTAACTCATATTATTATAACTAACCAAGATAGAATAGCTTAGTAAATTCTTCCCTTTCCCAAGTGTGAGTGTTAGTTTTTTATTATTATTAACCAAGAGACTTTTTTTTTTTAATGGAACTCTAGGAGTGTAAGTTTTTTTGATTCAAAGCTAGATCATGCTAATACTTGAATTATTTAATGGCTTATCTTTGAATCGATAAATACACTTATTATATCGCACACTATATCATTTTGCTACATAGGATTCTTACTTGGAGTTGTGGAAGTGGTTATTAGTTTGTTAAATTGGATATAATTATTACTTTCTATGTCCCACAATGATTATCGTATTTACTATATATCCAATGAAACGATTTTTTTCTTCTAATGTCAAATCAATAAAGTAATTAATTTTTTTTTCATATATACATTAGTGGAGTTTAGAGGAAAGTAAAAAAATATTTCTTCGTTGGCTTCCACTCCTATATTACATATATTTTCACTTCCCTTTTTTTTATTTTTCTTTCTATAAATAAATAAATCCTAGTACATATTTCTCTAATTTTAGTACTTAATTCTTGCTCAATTTTCTTTTTTCCCCTAAACATGATTAGAAAAAACACTAAAGCCAACATATAATAAAACCTAGTATAATAAAGTTAAATACATACAAATATAAAAACAAGATAATATAAGGATTTGAACTTTACTTTTTTTAGATGTAAAAAATATTAAAAATTAAAAAATAACAAAATTGATGAGAGAGAAAGGATAACTTACCAAATGGAGGTTGATCCACACAAATATGGCTAGGTGGAGAGATAAAGAGAGGAATGAAGGAAAAACAATAAACAAAGAGGGTCTGGTCACGCAGCATTGTAAGGGAGGGAGAGAGAGAGAGAAACGGAGGAGAAATGTGGACGTGTGGTATTGCATAGCACTGAAATGTGGAGAAATGGGGGAAGGAAGGAAGCAAATGGTATTTAGGGTTCGTATTATCACTGAGGGAATTAAATTCCTCGGTGATAGTATACATCCCTCGCTAATAGGTTTAAACAATGCACATTATTTCACCTTTAAAAACATTATCATCGAGGGAAACCATTTCCCTCAGTGATATAATTGGTTTAGGGTAAAACTTATCATAGAGGGAAATGGCTTCCCATGGTGATAAGTTGTTTAAGGTTTAAAATTATAATTTCAATTAATAACAAGGGACACACATTGCATGCACAACACACACACACTGAGCGCACAACATGCACACACTGCACGCATAACACATGTACATCACTCACACACTGCTCTCATAACACACACACATGATGCGTGCACAACATGCACGTTGTAGGCACACACTATGCACACAACATGTACACTACAGACACACATTGCACGAACATTGTGTGGTCCAACCAATGTGCACAAAACAAACATTGCACTCACATTGTGTGGGGAAACCATAATTTGCTTTTTCTAATTCTGAAAAAATTAGAATCCATTTTTTCTAACCCTAAGTTGTAAACCCTAAACTGTAAACCCTAAACCCTAATCAACCTAAACCTAAATACTAATTAACCTTATAAAACTAACATAAACCCTTGTTTGGAAAGTTATGATATATTACTAGATATCAATCTTGACTTATAAAAGCCCTTAAGAAGTAATAGAAATTAATTATTAATTCAATGGAGAATTAAAAGGAGTGTTAATTAATTGGATATGATTCAATTGTTACGTAAAAGTTATGACGTACTTTCAGCATGATATTGAACCTAAAGGGTCATCCACATTAGGAAGATTGCAATAATAAGGAAAACTAATAGGCTAATATAGAGATTTCTAATAATTAATTAAACCAGAGGTTTAATTGCAATTATAAAAGTCTTGGAGCTTTTAGAAGTAGGGGCTCTATATAAAAAGTTGTATTTTATAAAAACCTTAATAGTTAATGCAGAAAATTGCTTTCCTTCTTTCTTTATAAAAGCCTTAAATACCAAGTGCTAGCACTATGAATTTTTGGCTAGCCCTAGTACTCTTCCTCATGTGATGTTCGACATCCAGAAGAAGGAGATCCTTATTCTTGGTGTTTGTTTGGATACTCTTAAAGGTTTGACACTTGAACAACTTACGAGCTTTCCAACGAACTCGTAACTAAAATCTTCATAACTATATAAATCCCTAGTGTATAGAGATAATAATATTGTTCTAATAGATTCATAAAGAGTTTCTTGGATTTAAGTTTATCGGATTAAGAAATTTAAAATAATCACTGTATTTGTATACCAGTAAACTTACACCTTGGACTTGAGACACTATGGATACCTTGTACATATGTCATCATGCTTTGATGCTACTTAAATGTGGTTCTAATCATGGGCTACAAAAGGGTAGTAAGTGGGTATGGAAACTTATGCATAGAGATATGTAATCGTACAATAGAGGATCCACCACTCTCAGTAAAATTTCATATGTGATCTGATTAAGTCAAAGCTTGGAAATTCCTGAGCCAAAATAGGGTAAAAATTAGAAGAGGGTTTTTAATTTCAGCACATAAGTTATCGACTTGAGATTGAGATACTATCAGATTAAACAAATTAAGGTTTGACAGTAATTCTATACCTTATGTTTAATCAAGGGTATTGCATGATGGAAGGATTTAATTGCACGGTAATTGACAACAGAAAGGTTCACGTTAAATTCATGCTTTCTAGAAAATCATGATATATTTCTAGGTATTACTCATCATTTCTAGAAGCCCTGAGAATGAATTACAATTTAAAGGTAGAATTAAAAAAGGTTTTAATTCAAACTAATTAAAAAGAGTTCTAATTAAAATGGACAGGGTCCAATTGTCACATAAAAGTTATAACCTACTACCATTGCAATATTGAACCTAAGGGGTCACATGTATAAAAGGAAAAATATAAGAATTGAGAAATTAAGGGGGCAATGGATAGATTTCTAGGAATTAAATTAAACCAGGGGTTTAATTGTAATTTTAAAAATCTTAAAGCCTCTAGAAGTAAAGGTTATATATATACAGAGCTTCTATTTGATGAAACCTGAAGGGTCATTGTTAGAGATTAAGACTGGATCTCCACACAAGCCATAAAATTGAAAAATTCTTCAAGAGCTAGTTCTTGGAAATCTCTAGTTCTTGGCCACCTTAATTAGAGAGCTCTAGTTCTTGGTTGCTCGTGTGGATACACATAGAGGTTAGACGCTTGAACTACTCATGAAACTGTTTAAGTTTCAACAAAATCTACATTAAGTAAAGGTATAAATCTCTAACCTTGTATTATGATTGTTATTTCATTCTAATATATCCAAGCGATATTCTTGGTTTATCAACATAAAATTTTTAAATTCCGCTGATTTCTCTATGCCGATAAACTTACAAGATTATCATCCTACACTTATCATGCTTCAACCACTCTCTTCTAAACTAATTCCTAGTCCTATCTAAATCCAACAAAATCGAAATATAATCAAGATAAGAAGTTAAAGAATGCGAAACATGACAATTAGGTTTTAAGAAGCACCATTTCAAAGTAGCTAGAAATCGATCAATCCTCTCATGTACATGAACTTTGAGATCTTGATTATTTGCTAACGTGAACCATTATCCTTTATATCCAAGATCTATGAATCCACATTCATCAGCAACCCTCTAAAAAATAGCCATCTATGTAATAGACCGAGATAACATACCATCTTTTTCTGATGAGAGCAATATTTCATTAAAGTCACCTCCACGAACCCACAATAAATTACTCCTTCATTGTAAACATTGCAATAAATGCCAAAATTTCTCTCTCATAGATGCCACAAACTGCCATAGAAGCCTATAAATCACCATTGAGAAGATACCTTGTCTGCATCAATAGTGACATCAATATGGAAATCTGAGTATGTGTTTAACTAAATTGAAAAATATATTTTCCAATATAGCGCCAATCTGCCACACCTGGCCCTAGCCGTAACCATAATTCCATATTCCAATCCTCATCATCGTTTTACATAATTCATCTCACTAACCCAAATCTTGGATTCCATCAAGAAAACCACATTGGGATTTTTGTGTTAAAGAACATCACCAAGCGTCTTCAATGCATAAGGGTTCCCGAGCCCCCATATATTCCAAATTAATATCTTCATCTTGGCTAGCAAAGCAGTCCAGCCAGATTTGTCGTTTCAATTTGACCCTTGACACCCTCTAAAGGAACCACATCAGCCTCATGTTATTTCTTGCTGTTATCTTTCAACAGTGCCTCTGTACCATCTGTCGTAATACGACAACTTGACTTCCTCTCTTTTTTTAGCTTATTTCCATTGCCTTAAACCCACTACCCCTTTCCCTTTTATCCTTTTGCACTTAGCCTTGGACTCCTACTTATTAGTGCTCCCTCACTTGACTGTAACTCGGTTAAATTTGGTGTATCAACCAAAGAGTTTTCCTTATCCACCGTTACTACCACTAACCAAACTTTCTCTATCCAAAATCCTTCCACGTTACTACTCTTTACTAGCTCCTCCCTTGAAGAACTCTTATCCTATAAACCCAATACAAAACCCCCATCAGCTATGCCCTCATCAATCTCTTTCCCCAAGCTTTGCACTTTCCGTTCCAAGCACTGACTGTGATTCATTCAGATGAGAAAAAACCGTCGGTACTGGCACTGTACGTGCTTCCCCACTATAGATACCCAATTTCATTGCAAATATTGGAATTGAATAAGTATGAGGACCAATGATGAGAATTTGGTCTCTAGATATTTGAACTTGCTGAATGCAAAGAATTGAACCTAAATTTGGAATGAGACTAGTTGCAAACCCAAACCCGCATTTCAAAAGGACCTAACTAATCTAACCAAACCTAAAAAACTGGCCTAAATTAAATGCCCAAAACTTATTTTACCTGTGTTGGACTTTAGAAGAACCATTTATACCGTTTCGGGCCAAAGCCCAAACCAAGAGGTCTACTTGGAGTGAAAGTAATGATTGGTACCCTTTGACTATCGATCATTGTTGTGAGTTTTAAATTACTCGCAAGCGCACAAGTCGTTTGCAATATAGCGTTGTGCAAGTGCGAGGTCGAATCCACAGGGAATTGTGTTGTGAAAATATATTTTTAATCTAAACTAACTCTATCTTAACCTAGTTCCGAATTTTGAATGATAATTTGCAAAACAAATTAAAACTAAGCTACGTTGATTTAAAAACTAATAATTAAAACACTAAGGTTTCCGAATCCACCCTACCAAAGTTAAGCATATATGTTCTAAAAATATAGCCTATCAAAACATTCCATGAATCCAACTATAAGACAAAAAACAAAGAATATCCCAATTAAACCAAAAGCGTCCAATGTATCCGCTCTTAACAAATCACAAAGGAAATCCAATTTAATCGAAAAGCATTCAATGTATCCATCAGATGAAACACAAGGAATATCCAACAGACAATTTAAACTCAATCAATTATAAGATTAACTCAAATAATTGACAGAACATTTATACTAAAAATTGTCAGATTTGTACAAGCAAATCTGAACTACTACACCAAACAACGGCGGGGCTTCATCTTCAACCTTAGCTAAAGAGTCTAGCCACTCATAACTATAAAACTATAATAAAAAGTGCTAAATATTTAAACTAAAACAACTGAATATAAAGAAATAAATAAAAAACTTTACATGGGAGAAATTCCACTTGCTGACGAGCGGCGCTTCCCCTCGTGGTAGCAATGCCTTCGGGATCCACCAGAATGTTGGTGGACGTCCACCGGTAAACAACAAAGTGGCTCAGGAATTGTACACTGAATGATGAAGCCAGATGGTGTTTATATAGGGGAAGACCCGGAGCACTATGGGTTGCAGATTCGATGTGGGATACTGCCCGTGTGCGCTCGATCGCAGTGTGGTGCGATCGATCGCAGATGCACTAAACTTCAAATATTTCGATGTGGGATGTTGACCATGCGCTCATTCGTAGGCAAGTGCGCTCGATCGCATATCTCGTGCGATCGATTGCAATGTCTCCAGAAGCTTCACATCTCCTGAAATGCTTTATTTTCTCCACAAACCTGTAAAAATACACAAAACACAAGAAAGATGTAAAATAAAGTGAAATACTACTAACTAAGAGCATAACAAATATAAGCTAAGGGTCTAAAATATGCAATATTTAAGACTCATCAAATACCCCCAAACTTATATTTTGCTAGTCCCTTAGCAAAACAAAATAAAAGACTCAATGAAAAACAAAGAACATAAAGATAAAGTCATTACTCATGGTATCCAAAAATTTAAAGAGCACACATCACCATGATATTCATTCATAAGCAAGCTTAAAAAGGTAAACCGATCTTCGCAATGAATAGAAATGTTAAAATCTAATTACTTACAAAAGGCAGGATAAGGCATCACAAGCTTGAATCAGTGTAAGGTGAATTAGCATATAAAAATGAAGCTTCCAAGTAACTCTAATATGTAAGGTCTCCATGTCTCAAGATTCACCGAATTTCCCATCAAAATGAATGAAAAAGGCATAGTATTTATTTATTTATTTTTTTTTTAATAAGGCACGGCTATATTTAGTTCCCTTAAGCTTTCTAATTGATCCATGTAGCGAGTGTTGAGTCAATGACTCCCAAACCATGTGGTTTTAGGGCATTAGGTGTAAAGACACCCCTAAGGACTTACTAACTCGAGTCAAAAACGCTACGAAATTAAACCGACCTTAATATTACCAAGCAAAATTCCACCTTTTGACGTGAACACTCACTGCTTACTGAGGCAAGAGGTTCAGTTACTCAGCGAAAAGTTTATTGATAATTTTTTTTTTTAATATTTTCCTATTCCCAAGAGTTCATCCAACAAGTCATCCAGTTTCAGTGAAGATAATGAAAAATACACATTAAAATCACATGTCATACCTCACATAATTTGTGCTAATGTGCTCGTGTTAGATTATGTCAAACATGTGAATTCTCAAATGCCTAAGGTAAGTAACTAAATTTTAAAAATTTATCACCAGATCATGTGTTCAAAATGTTAAGCTCACCAATGACATCACATCACAGAAAATGTTTAGATCAACTAAAATTTCACGATAACATGAGCATGCATTTATCTCTATGATGAAAAGACAACAAATTAGGACAAAGTGTGTGATGTGTCGCCCATACCCCCAAACTTAAATTACACATTGACCCCAATGTGTGACTAATATGGAAAGAGCTGACCTGAGATATGGAGAACTATCTGGACTGGTATGGCTCATAGCACACCCCCAAACTTGAACTGAAGTACGCTTTGTCCCTGAAAAATAAAAACTGGAAAACAAAAAATACTGGAAACAAACATTAATCATAAAAATGCGAAATAATAAATAAACAAAAGAAAAGATAAGCTGTGGGGTGCCTCCCATGAGCGCTAAGTTTAACGTCTTCAGCCAGACCCAACATTAGTAAACAGGCCCAACTAAGCGCTCCACCATCTGATCAATAAATGGAAATGGAAAATGATCAGGCCTAGTGGCAGCATTCAATTTACGGTAGTCTAGACACTTTCTCCATCTTGACTGCACTCGAGTTGGGACCAACTCGTCGTCTTTATTTACTACCGTTAATTCAACACGTTTTGGCACGACTGGAATCAGGCTCACCCACTTGCGATCAGAGATGGGATAAATGATCCCTGGCTCTAACAACTTAATATCTTATGCCCTCACAACCTCTTGCATAGCAGGGTTGAGCCTTTTTTGTGGCTCCCTCGATGGCTTGGCATTCTCCTCCAACTGTATCGTGTGTATTACCAACGAGGGGTTGATCCCCTTGACATCCTCAATAGTCCAGCCTATAGCTTCCTTATGCTCTCTTAAGACGTCCAATAATTTCTTCTCTGGAGCATCACCCAAATCTAAAGCTATAATTATAGGCAAAGAATCTGCTAGACCTAGGAACTTATACTTAAGATTGTCCGATAAAGGCTTAAGTTCCTTCTTGGGGGGTTCAGGTGTTGTGGTTTCCTCTGTCTCATTGATCTTTTGAGGAGCAGACTCTAAAGTAGCATTTGCTTGCTCAAACAACTTATCTAAATCCAAATCGTCTTCAAATTGAGCAAAGCATGCCTCCAAAATTTCCTCAGACTTCCCTTCTTTCTTGGGCGCTTGTAGTCTCTCAAGGTAAGGCGCTTTAGGTAAAAATGACCTAGAGAGATCATTAATAATAGGTGTGGCTGTAGATGGCTCAGCATCTCTCTTCTCATTGTTGCCACTTCTTTGCCCTTAGTGCATAGTAGGGTTCTCTTCCACTTGATTGTGCACTTGTCTCCCAGACCTCTATGGGACAATTGATTGCACTTGTTCCTGCCAATGCATAGGAGTTAATAAATTTCCCACCGCAAACTGTTCCTTTAGGTTAGGATCAGTTTGACTGGGGAACGTTCCTTCCTCTCCTTCACCCACGTAACTTGCGATTTGATCAATTTGACTCTCTAGTGTGGCAATCGCTTGGGTGTTTTCTATTGTTGCAGTCATCACTTCACTCATAGATTGGCTAGTCGTTTTCATGAAATCATTGAGAGTGTCCTCCAATGACTGTTAAACCGACGCTGGCGCTTGAATGGGAGCTTGGTAAGCGGGTGATGGTGCTAGATAAGCTGAGTGACCATAACTTGGAATTGGTGGAGGAAATTCGGGAGGGTATTGATTGTGAGCATGATAAGGGTCTCCTCCCTGATTCCTCAGTTGGTTCTGCGTCCATGAAACATTAGAGTGGTCCCACCACCCTGGATTGTATGTTTCAGAGTAAGATCCATTTGATTGCTAACAACACTCATTGAAAGCATTCATTTGTTCCATGGGATACTCGGCAAAAGCCGGCATTGATGGAAAATTCTGTGCTAAATGCAGAGGACTAGCACAGATGGAACAGCTATCAACATTGAATGTGTTGACAGCATTGAAGGACGGGCCGGTCATTTTAATGAAATCCTTGAGGGCATCCTCTAAAGACTGTGAAACCGGCGCTGGATTCGTCTACATTTTTTTTTAAATTAATTTTTTTTTTTAAATTGATAACTAACTAGTAGAAAAATAAAATCAATTCAGACAAAAAATTTTCACAAACCAAACAATTCCCCGGCAACGGCGCCAAAAACTTGTTGTGAGTTTTAAATTACTCGCAAGTGCACGAGTCGTTTGCAATATAGCATTGTGCAAGTGCGAGGTCGAATCCACAGGGAATTGTGTTGTGAAAATATATTTTTAATCTAAACTAACTCTATCTTAACCTAGTTCCGAATTTTGAATGATAATTTGCAAAACAAATTAAAACTAAGCTACGTTGATTTAAAAACTAATAATTAAAACACTAAGATTTCCGAATCCACCCTACCAAAGTTAAGCATATATGTTCTAAAAATATAGCCTATCAAAACATTCCATGAATCCAACTATAAGACAAAAAACAAAGAATATCCCAATTAAACCAAAAGCGTCCAATGTATCCGCTCTTAACAAATCACAAAGACAATCCAATTTAATCGAAAAGCATTCAATGTATCCATCAGATGAAACACAAGGAATATCCAACAGACAATTTAAACTCAATCAATTATAAGATTAACTCAAATAATTGACAGAACATTTATACTAAAAATTGTCAAATTTGTACAAGCAAATCTGAACTACTACGCCAAACAACGGCGGGGCTTCATCTTCAACCTTAGCTGAAGAGTCTAGCCACTCATAACTATAAAACTATAATAAAAAGTGCTAAACATTTAAACTAAAACAACTGAATATAAAGAAATAAATAAAAAACTTTACATGGGAGAAATTCCACTCGCTGACGGGCGACGCTTCCCCTCGTGGTAGCAATGCCTTCGGGATCCACCAGAATGCTAGCAGACGTCCACTGGTTAACACCAAAGTGGCTCAGAAATTGTACACTGAATGATGAAGTCAGATGGTGTTTATATAGGGGGAGTCTCGGAGTAGCATGGGTTTCAAATTCGATGTAGGATACTGCCCGAGTGCGCTCGATCGCAGAATGATGCGATCGATCGTATGTCATGTGCGCACGATCGCATGTGCGCTCGATCGTATTTCTGGTGCGATCGATCGCAGGTGCACTTTACTGCAAACATTTCAATGTGGGATTGTTGACCATGCGCTCGATCGCAGCATAGTGCGATCGATCGCTATTGTTCCTGAAGCTTTACATCTCCTGAAATGCTTCATTTTCTCCATAAACCTATAAAAATACACAAAACACAAAAAAGACATAAAATAAAGTGAAATACTACTAACTAAGAGCATAACAAATATAAGTTAAGGGTCTTAAATATGCAATATTTAAGATTCATCATAAGTCCATTAACGATCATTCCAATTGACAGTAAACTATAAGATGCTCTCCAAAAATCAGTAAAGATTAAATGCATGACTAAGATTTTGGATTATACCCAAATGAGTTGGATTTAGCTATGAAGTTCCAAATTCAAGTCCCTCTTGTGGTGGAGAATTGCTTAGGTTTATAGAAAATATCAAAACCCTAAACTTGATGCATATATCTATATTATAAGTAGCTGATAACTGTTTATAGATTTTTTCTAAAACATGCATGTCTTTTATGCGAAGTAAAAATAACAAATATAACTCAATCAATAATCATGATTAAAGTTACAACCGTAGTCAATGTTCGTACACTTGGACAGTTATTTTCTTAGATCATATGATGAGTAATGGAATTTCTCAACAAAAGCTTTGAAATCTTGATAATATGATCAAAACCATCCATTATTAATGAACGATGCAAATAACATTTTAATATTTTTTAAAATAAACATTTTAGATGGGCAGATTAAGTCCAAGCCCAAGTTTAGATTTAAGTCTTGAAAACTAGTGGACTACAACAACATTTACAGGCTCAAATATGTGAAAGCCCCCTATGGCTGCATGCCGTCCCATTGTTTAGCCAAATTAGTGAAGGTTTTAGATGGTAACTGTCGTCATGATATTGTTTATCTCGCGTACAAAAGTTCTGCAATTTGTAGAATGGTAAATTTTTTGGGCGCAAAGAATTAAAATAAAATATTTCAAATGATTGGATCCTATATTTATGGTGTACCTTTTATAGATGATCCTTCAAGATTAAGGACACAATCTTTCAAAATGTTATATCACATCATGAAACAAAGTGACTTTCAACATGAATAATGATCCTGTTTAATCACACCTATTGTGTTATGGTTTGGCCACCAAACGGTTAGCACGAATTGTTACGAGGAAGCCTTGAAACATTTTCCCTATGATATTGCTTAAAAACATACACCCAATAGGAAGACGACACATAGATCATTCCAAGGACGGATAGCAGGACGACACATAGATAAGCCCAGGCTCGGATAGCTGGGTCCCATATCATCACCGCACTCCAGATCACACCACTCTTACACACAAAGACTGCCTTATACGTGGATAGCTCCTAACCAAGACAATAAGGCCACACAACTAAGCCTACTGGGCATCATTGCCCACCCAGCTGGGACTCCACGTCACCACTGCCCTAGGTAAAAGGCCGCCTCGGAACCCTATAAAACAACTTAGGTACATATTCCCGAGGGGAGAGTTTTGGGAAACCTTAAAGAAAAGAACACTATTGTTCCCACAATTTTCATTATCATATCCTAACAAAGGCTTTGGAGCGTCCTCGAAGGTATCCCCTTCCGGTGACCCCTAGCTCACTTCCTCATCCTTGCATAGGTTTGGCATCAACAGACTGGTGTCGTCAGTGAGAAATCACCATCTCTCGCTAAACAGTAGAAGTGAAGATATCTAAAGAACTCATCTGTTGCCATGCCACCTAAACACACTGCTAGGGACGTCGGCAAAGGAGCAGTGTGGGCTAGTACTCACACCCATCGATTCAGATCAACTTCCTTAACCGAATCCCACGAACGCCCCAACATGGCTACACTCCAAGCACAGTTTGTAGAACTCTCTCGACTGGTGGCTGACTTGGCCGCTGAGGTCCATAGAGGGGCTCGTCAGCTTTCTCCCACACTATCACGGCCGGACTACAACCGTACCAACTCGACCAGTAGTAGGCCCCCTGTCGATGCCTGTTCCACGACGGAGTCCTCCCCACCCCGGATCGCCAAGTCCAGGTAAAGATCCTCTTTCGAGAGCAGTGAGGGCCTCGGTAAGCTAATAGAGGACATAGAAGGACGAATTAACGAAGCACTCAAGGGCCGTAATCGTAGCGTCATGGACGAGCTCAACGTCTAGGACCCTCCCTTCTCTCAGGAGGTCCTTAAGGCCCCCTTCCCGTTGAACTTCTGGATGCCCCAGATCAAACCTTACGATGGTTCTACGGACCCCCTGGATCACCTCTAACACTAAAAAACCACAATGATGCTCCACAGACATTTCGATCCAGTGATGTGTCGAGCTTTCCCCCTAACACTTAAAAAGGCAACTGGGACATGGTATTCTCGTTTGAAACCGAGGGGTATCTGCACATTCAAAGAGCTAAGTTATGCCTTTACCTCACACTTTCTTAGTAGTAAAGGCCCCAAGAAGACCTCAGAGTCCCTATTCAATATCGTCCAATTAAAAGAGGGGAAGCTTCAAGCCTACATATCAAGGTTAAATTCAGTGGCCTAGGAGATCCCCGACCTCGACCCCAGTGTCCAAATGCTGGCATTTAAGAACAGGTTAAGATCTGGGATCTTCATCTCAAAACTCACCAGGCAGCCACTCGGCGACATGAATGAAAGTTTGGCCCGAGCAGAGAAATACATGCTGGCGGAGGATGACCAGGCCTTTCGGAGAGAGTGGGAAGGGGATGCCGAAAGGAAAAGGAAGGGTCTTGCCAACCCACGTCAGGAACTCATTAAGCGACCCTTCCACAAAGATAAACTCAAGGCCCCCAGGCCATTCGGAAGCTTTACTCCTCTCAGTGCATCCAAGACTGATGTCTTGATGCAGATCTAGGACAAGGCAATATTGCAGTGGCCTCCCAAGCCGTTGCACCTCAATGAGGACCGAGGGAAATGGTGTCATTTCCACAAGAACCATGGGCCGACACAGAAGATTGCCTGGCACTAAAGTACCAGATAGAAGCCCTTATCAACAGGAGGCAGCAAAAAGAATTCATTGGGCCCTGGTCGAAGAAATTCGTTGGGGCGGCCTTGAAGGAGTCCCAAGCACCCTTCCAATAGAGATAGGATGGTCCAACCTACTCGGAAGTGTCCCGGGCCAAGCCACGAAGAGCCCAGCTAGAAGAAACCAGAGGTCATTGCTACCAAGGTCATTTAAACCATCTGTGGGGGGTCCGAGGTCAGGGGCACTTCCAAGAACCATGGAAGGACTTATGCTCGATCCATAGCTTCAATCACCGGACCCCATAAGAGACGAAGGGCGGATACAACCATCACCTTTTCTGACAAGGACCTAGAGGGAGTCCAGACTCCGCATGACGATGTCGTGGTCATATGGCCACGAGGTCAAACGTGTCCTAGTTGACAATGGGAGTTCAGTCGACATCTTGTTCTACGAGGCTTTCCAATAGATGCAATTAGGAAAATCTAGGCTGGAGTCGGTCTCCACCCTGCTCTATGGCTTCTCAGGGGGCCCGGTGTTTGCAAAGGGCAGTGTAATTCTTCGATGACCGTAGGAACAGCCCAACAGGCAACCACCATACAGACAACTTTCCTGATCATCCGACAGCCTTCGTCCTATAACATATCCTGCGCCGACCCATTCTCAACAGACTCCGAGTGGTTGTCTCTACATATCATTTGAAAGTGAAGTTCCCGACCAAAGGCAGAGTGGGTGAAGTTAGGGGTGACCAGCAAATCTCCCAGTCTTGCTATCTCAACGCAGTGAGAGAAGACCGAAGGATGGAAGCCCTCCCATTCGAGTTGGATGACCTTAGGGACGAAGAGAGGAACCCACGGGGCCAACCAGTGGAAGAGTTGACCGTGATAACCCTCGGAGAGGATGCCTCCTGAACCGTCCAAATTGGCTCTAATCTCCTTGAGGGCCTTAAAGGACCCTTGCTCGCCCTCCTCCAAGAGAACCAGGACCTCTTTGCTTGGTTAGCGGCAGACATGCCCGGGATCAACCCTAAGGTGATCATGCACAAGTTAAATGTGGACCCAAACCACAAACCAATCATCCAAAAAAAGAGATTGTTAGCGCCTAAGCGACAAGCTACTATCTAGGCCAAAGTGGATAAACTACTCGCGGCCAACTTTATTCCTGAAGCAGACTACCCAGATTGGGTATTGAACATGGTGATAGTGAAGAAAGCTAGTGGAAAATGGAAAATTTGCATCGACTTTTCGGATATGAATAAAGCCTGTCCAAATGATAGCTTCCCTTTCGGGTTGAAGAACGTTGGAGCCACCTACCAGAGATTGGTAAACAAGATTTTTGAGAGCAGATCGGCTGAAACATGGAGGTCTATGTGGACGAAATGTTGGTGAAAAGCATCAAAACTAAAGACTATAAAAGCAACCTAGAAGAATCCTTAAAAGTCCTTCGGTACTATCGAATGAAGCTTAACCCCTCTAAATGTGCGTTCGGGGTCACCGGAGGAAAGTTCCTCGGCTTTATAGTGACACAAAGGGGCATCAAAGCGAATGCAAAAAAAATAGAGGCCGTCCTCAATATGAAATCACCCCAGACCATAAGAGAAATCCAGCGACTAATTGGGCGAATAGCAGCTCTAAGCCGATTCATGTCAAAATCAGTAGAAAAGTGTCTCCCTTTATTCAAAGCCATTAGAAAGGCCAAGGACTTCGTACGGTTCTAGGATTACCAAGAAGCATTTATGGAATTGAAGAGGTACTTAGGATTGCCCCCTTACTTACTAAGAGCTTTTATATACCTCTCGATCGGGCATGAGGTGGTGGCCTCTGTCCTAACCAAATAAGAGGTGAGCGTCCAAAAGTCCGTATACTATGTAAGCAAGGTTCTCCACGACGTGAAAACTAGATATCTTTCGGTGGAGAAAATGGTGTATGCACTCCTAGTTATATCCCGCAAGCTCCGACTGTACTTTCAAGCACACACGATTGTCCTTCTGACCAACATGCCTCGTTGGCAAGTGCTCCATAAGCCGGATATTTTTAGAAGAATGGTCAAATGATCAATGGAACTTGAAGAATTTGACATTCATTATCAGCCTCATACGACCATCAAAGCCTAGGCCTTAGCTGACTTCATTGTGGAAACCACACTCCTAATTCAAGAAGACCCTACCCCAGATCTCAACAGGACCAAAGAAGTCCCTCAATGGACACTCCACGTTGATAGATCCTCCAGCGACATCGAGAGAGCCATCGAGCTCATCCTGAGTAGCCTGGATGGCTTTATTGTCGAGTACGCCTCGAACAATGAAGCTGAGTATGAGGCTCTACTGGCAGGGATGAAATTAGCCAGGGTGTTATCCGTAGAGGCCTTAAACGCCTACAACGACTCATAGTTGGTGGTAAACCAGCTCAATGGAGAGTTCGAGGTCTGAGGAGAGAAGATTATTCACTACCTAGCAAAAGCCAAAGAACTTGTCGCCAAGTTCCAAGTGTCCGAATCAACCAGGTTCCCCGAGCCAAAAATTTGAAAGCCGACTCCCTAGCCCGGCTCGCCTCCTCTCGACAGCTTGAATCCACACGAGCAGTCTACCTCGAAATGCTCACTGCACCTAGCATTGATGAACCAACCATGTTAGCTATAGTCAAGGAGGGGACCTGGATTAACCCTATCCTCGGGTATTTGCGGGACGAACATCTTGTTGTGAGTTTTAAATTACTTACAAGCACACGAATCGTTTGAAATATAGTGTTGTGTAAGTGCGAGGTCGAATCCACAAGGAATGCGTTGTGAAAATAGCTTTTTATCTAAACTAACCTTATTTTAACCTAGTTCCGAATTGTGAATTATATTTTTGAAAAACAAATATAAACTAAACTAAACTAAATTGATTTAATAACTAATGATGAAAACACTAAGGTTTCCGAATCCACCCAACCAAAGTAAAGCATGTATCTTCATGTTCTATATAAAAATAATCTATCCAAACATTCCATGAATCAAACTTAAACAAAAAACAACGAATATCCCAATTAAACCAAAAGCATCCAATGTATCTGCTTTTAACAAATCATAAAGGAAATCCAATTTAATCGAAAAGGATTCGATGTATCCATCGGATGAATCACACAGAATATCCAACATAACAATTAAAAACTATCAATCATAAGAATTTACTCAAACAATTGAAATAGAACATTTAAACTAAACATATCAGAATTGTATAAACATATCTGAAAATATAATGCTAAATGTTGTGCGATTATCCACCTAAATAAATAAGTAAATAATCACGCTTTGTTTTACTTGCAAGTGCACAAGGTCAATAGTGTAGCATAGTATGCGAATGCAAGATCATCTCCACAGGGATTGGTAAAGTTCGATTTAGAATTATATTTGCAATGTAAAAAGATAGAAATAATAAACTGAATGGTGATTTGATAATAATAAAGACATAGGGCTTTGATATCCACCACTAGTCATACATTCCCGATTTTGTGTAAGGTATCAGTGCTCTAGCCTTATTATATGTACCTACTGGTTGCCAACCTAAGGGCATGGTATCTACTCCTTAAGCTATTGATTTCCCTAAGCAACGAGTTAGGCATGGTATCTACTCTAACTCTTTTCTTTCTTAAGGGATTCAGCATGGTATCTGCTTGAGTTGTTCCTTAAGAAAACATAGGTACTGTGGAAATCGACAACTACATGAGACCTAGGGCATGGTATCTACTCTTGGTTTCCCATGTTGATTAACCCGGGTATCCGGATAAGATGGTCCCTTGTTACTAATGTTAGACCCAGGACTCGGTCATCCAAATTGATCTAACTAACCCATCAATACCACATGCATACGTTGGCCTTACACATACATATGAGGAATTAAAATAAGCACAGGTGTTAATCAAGTTAAGTAACATTAAAAGCTATGCAAAGATTTAATCAATGAATAAAAATATGGGAATGCATAACTAGGGCTTCAATCGAGCCCTATAAGAGAGTTAGTTACACATACTAACTGAAGTAAACATAATTAAACAAAACATAAGGGAGAAGAATAAACCCGAGAGAAGAGGCGTCAATTCTCTCCCAAGCTCTCCACTCCAAGTAAAAGAAAAGAGAAAAGTGTTTACTATCTAAGATGTGTTTTTGTGTGTGAGTTTACAAGTGTATTTATAGGTCTTTGAGAAGTCCTAATAGACTCATGAGTTTCTAAACTTTCCTAAAACACAAAACTCCTTTATTTCCAAAATAGAGTTATTTCCAAAATAGGATTATTTCCAAAATAGGATTATGCAGTTTACTATTCACACCTGTACATTTGCGCTCGATCGCATGTGTCCTTGTGCTCGATCGTAGTGTGCGCTCGATCCTACAAGTGTGCGCACGATCGTATGTGCGCTCGATCGCATTACATGTGCACTCGATCGCCCTTTGTCCAGAAAGTGCTCCAGGGCTTCTAGATTTCTTCCTTAAAGTGCCAAAACTGCTTCTTTTTCTCCAAGACCCTACAAAAACATGTAAAACACACAAATGGAGTAAAGGATACCAAATTAACGTAATAAATGATCTAACAAGTGTAAATAAGGGGGCTTAAATATGTATATTTAAGCGTCTATCACTAAACAATGGCGAGGCTTCATCTTCAACCTTAGCTGAAGATTTTAGCCACCCATTATCATTAAACTAAATTTCACAATAAAAAGTGCTAAGCATTAAAAACTTGAAAAGAATTAAAACTGACTGTACATTGGGAGAAATTCCACACGCTGTTGGGCAGCACTTCCCCCGGTGGTGGCAAAAGCCCTTAGGAGATCTACTAGAATGCTAGTAGAAATCCACCAAACTGCACACTGAATAATGAGGTGAGATAGTGTTTATATAAGGGAATTCTCGGAGTACGATGAGCTGTAAATTCGATGTGGGATACTGCCTCTTTGCGATCGATCGCAAGTCTGGTGCGATGCAATGCATCTGGCGCGCTGTAAGTGCTTCCTATCCGATGTGGGATGTGCGAGTCAACTGCGATCGATCGCAGCCTTGTTGTGCTCGAGCGCATCACAGTGCGCTGTAATATATATGCAGTATCAAATGTTTCCTTTCCAATGTGGGATGTGCGAGTCACTTGCGATCGATCGCAGGTGCGATTGATCTCATGCCGTGTGCGCACGATCGCAGGTGCGATCGATCCCACGTCCTGTGAGCTCGATCGCACTAGGCATCCTTAGCTTTTGCTCTTTAAGCCCTGAAGTTTCCACATTGCTTCATTTTATTCCAAAACCTATAAAAACACAGAAAATATAGAAAATAGATAAAATAGCACGAAATAACATAATTAAGAACTCAACAAATGTAAACTAAGGGGCTAAAATATGTAATATTTAGCACTCATTAGTAAACCAGGGCAATGGAGAGTTCGAGGTCTGAGGAGAGAAGATTATTCACTACCTAGCAAAAGCCAAAGAACTTGTCACCAAGTTCCAAGTGTTCCGGATCAACTAAGTTCCTCGAGCCAAAAATTTGAAGGCCGACTCCCTAGCCCGGCTCGCCTCCTCTCGACAGCTTAAATCCACACGAGCAGTCTACCTCGAAATGCTCACTACACCTAGCATTGATGAAACAACCATGTTAGCTATAGTCACGGAGGGGACCTGGATTGACCCTATCCTCGGGTATTTGCAGGATGGACATCTTCCGAGCGAAAGGAGCGAGGCCAGAAAAGTTGTCTCCCGAGCCGTACAGTACGCCATTTTAAACTATCAACTATATAAAAGGGGCCTTAAGACCCCTTATTTGAAATGCTTGGGCCCGATTGAAGCCAATTATACCTTCCGAAAAGTTCACGAGGGGGTCTACGAGAATAATCTCGAAGGGTGAGCCCTCGTTTTCAAGATCCTTCGCCAAGGTTACTACTGGCCTGGGAAGCGAGGGGAAGCCATAGAACTATTGAAGAAGTGTAAGAGTTGCTAGCAATATGCTACCGTCTCCCGCAAATCGATGAATCCCCTCGCATCGATCACTAGCCCACTACCTTTCATCGTGTGGGGAATAGACCTTCTCGGACCTTTCACCGAAATGCCCGGCCAGCAAAAGTACCTTATAGTGGCGATAGACTATTTCACAAAGTGGGTAGAAGCTGAACCACTGGCCAGCATCACCGATCACCAAGCCAGGGGTTTCGTATGGAAATCAATAGTATGCTGCTTCGGTATACCTCGAATGCTAGTGGCAGATAATGGCAAGCAATTCAACAGCATTCGGTTCAAAACATTCTGTGACGGGCTACATATCGAGCATCGCTTCTCCTTAGTCGTGTATCCACAAGTTAATGGGTAAGTCGAACTAACTAACCGAACCCTCTTGTAAGGCATCAAGAGGAGATTGGATGAGGCAGATCGACAATGGGCAAACCACTTACGAAATATACTTTGGGCATACCGAACCACTGCCCGAGCACCCACTGGCGAAACCCCTTTCTTCATGACTTATGGCTCCGAATCCATCATCCCCTTGGAAATCGGAGTGCCCTCACTCCAAATACAAAATTTAAAAGGTAAAAGCAATAACGAAGCTCTTCGTATGAATGCTGACCTTCTCGACGAAGCACAAGATAAAGCTCAGATCTGACTAGTGGCCTATCAACAGCGGACCACCAGGTATTATTACTCTCAAATACGAGGAAGGCATTTTCGGCTTCGCGATCTCGTTCTACGGAAGAATGAAGTATCTCGTCCACATGAAACGGGGAAGTTGATCCCTAACTGGGAAGGCTCGTATCGCATCATGAGGGTATGCCTCCTCGACACTTTTGAGCTCAAAGAATTAAGCAGGAAGCACATTCCACGAACTTGGAATGCCGAACATCTTCGACGTTTCTACCAATGAACTCGGACATGACACACGAGTTTCGAAAGGAAGTACGGTTGGAATAGAAACTATAAATAGGTGATTGATATAAATGACAAGGTTGGAAAGAAAAAGAAGATTCTATTAAAGATTACAAAGAAGGCACTAATGGCCTTGGATTACAAAAAAGGCACTAATGGCCTTGGAATACAGAACGAAGAAACGAAAAAATCCTAATCTAAAGCAGGGGGCACCTCGGCATCCACCTTCGGGTCAGCAGTCGTCTCCTCCCCCTTAGGAGCCTCGGGTCTTGACTCGTCAGCAGCCTCCTTCTCCTCCACCTCATCTTTGAGCTCCAGAAGGTCGAGGCCCGAAAAATCTATCTCTTGGTGCATGGCCTCGACCTTCCTTTTGGCCTCTAAGAAGCCTTCGAGGAACTACTTTCCTCCCTCTAGATCAACGGCCACCCTGAAGGCATCCGAGCCCTGGAAAGCAGCCAGGGCCTCTTCCACAGTCGCCTGAATGCGAGCCTCACCCTCCTCTGTAAATCATTGCATGGCCCACTCGACCTCGACCTTAGCGTAGAAGGCAGCATCCCTCCCCGAACTGCTTCAACCCTGGCTCGGTTGGCCGCGTCTTTCGAGGCTTACAACTGATGGACGACCTTGGTCTTCTCATCCAGCTGGAGCTGGGTACAGCACAGCAGGTCGGTCGTCTCCATGCAGCGATGAGAGGTTACGCCGAGAAGGACGCCCATCTGTGGTCAGATAAAAGAGTGTTAGTATGAATAAACCAAAGAAAAACTCAAACGAAAGTAAAGAATCGAGGATAAGGGAATACTTGGGAGGCGACGGTCACCACAACTGAGCAAAGGGCCTCGGTCAGCCTCCGAGACAGCTCCTAGAGATCCTGGGGAGGGATCCCCATGATCAGATGCTCCCATGCAACTCGTGGGTATGCAAAAATAGAGTCGTTGACCTTCAGGGCCCAGTTAGGCCTGAAGACCACCGCTTCCGATGTAGCACCCATTGAGGGGCTAGGAGCAGCTGAAGACCTCGGGGCAGCCGAGGCCATTGGGGGAGAAACGGTCACTAGTGTAGACTTTGGCTGAGGAAGACCTCAGGGAAGGCTCTCCAGGTCTATCGGGGTAGAGGCACGAGCCCTCTTCCTTGCCCTTGAGCCCGAGGCTCGCTGCCTCTTGGTCAAGGCAACCTTCCTTCTCTCCATGGTGAGTTTCCTCACCTACTCCTGAGCACTTGCTGTGGTGTCCATCTCTGTTTAGCACGAAAGAAAGAAAAATACATAAGTAAAAATATAAAACAAAAATATAAAACAAAAAGCAAAGCAAAGCCAAAAGACTGTAAGTATTAAAAGCACGGATCTTTATTGCTCTCGGGCAAAGACTCGGTGCATAGAGGGCGTAAGTCGCGCCTCGCCAGCTCCTCATTATTGTTGAGGACTTCAACATCAAGCGGCAAGGCCATTATGGCATTCACGACCTCTTGCTCGCTTGGACGAAGACCCGTTTTCTTACATTTCTCGGTCCGATCCATACTTCAGGAGCGAGGAAGGCCAAAGTCTTTGGCAGACCGGATGAAGAAAAAGTTTTTCTTCCATCTTTTGATTGACGATGGAGTCTTCTTCAGTAGCCTCCTCTTAGCCCAGGTGCTAAAAACCACCCATCCGGTCTGGCTGTTCCTACTAATTAGGAAGTGGGCCTTGAAAATATCCATATTCAGTGGCCCGCCCTCTTCCGAGAAGACACAGATAAAGGTCATAATCAGTTGTACCGAATTTGGCACTAGCTGACAAAACGCAATATCAAAGTACCGTAAAATGGCCCAGAAAAAGGGGTGAATGGGAAACTGAAGCCCAACCCTCATGTGGTGTTCGTACATGCATAGTTCGTAGAGTGCAATGCTCAAAACCGGGTCGCAAGCCCTCTCCCCCTGCCCAGGCCAGCCCGAGGGCGTATCAGCACGGAATGCGGTACGTCTTCCGAATCACCTCCAGGTCCTCCTCCATCAATTGACTGGGGATCTCATTGGCAGCATAATTCCACTCCTCTCTTTCATCCCCAGTCGCAATCCCCTTGATATCAGCCAGGACCTCATCCCCAGAGGAGGAGTCCTTTTCATACTCCTTGATTACGGGGACATATGGCACCATTGCGAAGGGGCTTTCCCTCACCACGGCCTTTTCTGAGGTCGTACTCTTAGAAGAGGACGTGGACGACCCCGAATCCTCGGTACTACCGCTACCACTACTATTATCGTTATCACTACTCCTATCACTACCACTATTACTACTAAGCTGATCTCGATATTCATCAAAACTAGACATATTTAAAAAAGGGGTGGACGAAACTTACCAATGGTCTGAGGGATTCAGATTTCAACTCCTCCAGAAAAAAAAAAAAGCTCATTAGAAACCTCCCCCTTAGCAACCTTTCGAACATCGCACCAACCGAACAGCAACACCACCAATCGAACCCGAACCATCAGTAACTACTGAGCACCAGCACTCCAAAAACTTTAGGACGAAAGTTCTCACAAAACCAGGATGAAGGCTCTCAAATAGTGGAGTAAGAAACTCTCAGCAAATTGGTATGAGGATGAATGCTCTCAGAAAAAAGAGAACGAGGACAAGGGCTTTCAAGGATATCTCACTCCTTACAAAATGCTCACTATGCTTTAAAGTGAAGAAACAAGCAAATAAAAGCCTCTTTATATAGGGAAAGAAGGCGTAACGGGTGAGGAAAATTAAATCAAGAGATAGTTAGGGAGGTGATGCCTCAAGAGCTCGAGGCAACTTTTCACTCTCCCCAAAGAGTCCACCGCCATGCTCTAGGCAGTCCATGATTACAACCTAGGGGTCGCTCCATTCCCCTACGCGACATCCCTCTCCCTTAGGTGCCAGTCCAGCTGCCAAGAACACCATTTAGTCCCCCCCAGGGATCTAATCATTAAAAGCACCATCATCCTCGCAAAAAATGACTATAAACATTTAATAAGGACTGGCACTTGCCACGTGTCACCAAAGTCCAAAAAACCCAAGAGAATTGGGCCCTAGTGGAACCCAAAAAACATATAAGACAAGGCCTAGGTTTTCTAGCCTCCCAAAGAAAGTCAAAGAACACTTCTCATAGGCTCAAAGAATAAGAAGCCCAAAAGTCTTCCTGGAAGTTAAAAACCTCTCTAAGGTTCGAGCAGAAGGATTGCTCCACACATTCTCGGACTCATGTCTCCAAGGCCGAGCAGATGGATTGCTCCACACATGCTCGGCCCACTTGCTCCAAGGTCTGAGCAAATGGATCGCTCCACACATGCTCGACCCACTTGCTCCATGGTCCGAGCAGATAGATTGCTCCACACATGCTCGGACTCATGTCTCCAAGGCCGACTAGATGGATTGCTCCATATATGTTTGGCCCACTTGTTCCAAGGTTTGAGCAGATGGATTGTTCCACATATACTCAAACTCATGTCTCCAAAGGCCAAAATTATGTCTCCAAGACCGAGCAGATGGATTGGTCCACACATGCTCGGACTCATGTCTCCAAGGTTGACCAGATGGATTGCTCTATACATGTTCGGCCCACTTGTTCCAAGGTTTGAGAAAATGGATTGTTCCACACATACTCGAACTCGTGTCTCCAAAGGCCAAACAGATGGATTGCTCCACACATGCTCGGACTCATGTCTCCAAGGCCGACTAGATGGATTGCTCCATACATGTTCGGCCCACTTGTTCCAAGGTTTGAGCAGATGGATTGTTCCACACATACTCGAACTCATATCTCTAAAGGCTAAGCAGATGGATTGTTCCACACATGCTCATCCTACTTGCTCCAAGGTTTGAGCAAATGGATTGCTCCACACATGCTCGGACTCATGTCTCCAAGGCTGAGTAGATGGATTACTCCACACATGCTCGACCCACTTGCACCAGGGTCTGAACAGATGACTTACTCCTCATAAGCCCAACTCAACACTGACAAAAGCTCGGTATATTATCTCTTTTTTTTTTATTGAAAACTGAGCCTTGCATTACTTCCTTAAGCATATAAATATACTCAAGGAAATGGGGGGCCTCTGATACTACTTAAAAACACACACCCAATAGTAAGATGACACGTGGATCATCCCAAAGATGGATAAACCCAAGCTCGGACAGCTGGGCTCCATGTCATCATCGCCCTCAAGATCACACCACCTTTAAACACAAAGACCGCCTTATACGTGGATAGCCCCTAACCAGGACAGCAAGGCCACACAGCTAGGTCTGTTGGGCATCATTGCATACCTAGCTAGGCCTCAACGTCACCACCGCCCTACGTAAAAGGTCGCCTTAGAACCCTATAAAAGGACTCAGGTATGTATTCCAAAGGAGAGAGTTTTGGAAAACCTGAGAGAAAATAACGCTATTATTCCCACAATTTTCATTATCATATCCTAACAAAGGCTTCAGAGCGTCCTCGGAGGTATCCCCCTCCGGTGACCCTTAGCTCACCTCCTCATCCTTGCATAGGTTTCCACGAGGCTCGACCTCTAGCTCAACAAACACATTTTTGGCATCAACACCCTTCAACACATTTGCTTCTCTTGTTGCGCAACAATTCAATTTTTCCAAATCTTTGAATTTCTTGCATGATTTCCTTTTTCAAAGTTATATTCTATAATATATTCAAGGGTCTAGCAATTTGAGGTTACCTTTCTAAACTTGCTCAATTGGTACGTATGCTGCCATTCCTATCTTTTCAAATGGTACGTACGTACACTGAATTTAATTAATCTCAATAGAGGCAATCATCTTTACTAGTATTACCCATTTCACATACAAAACATTCATCAAAAGGTTCCTTAATCTTTCTTTCTTGATTCCTTAGGATGCTTATTTCGACGTTTGTCTTGAAACTGCACTTTGATGGGCCAAGATTCCTTATGGTAAAATAATTACAAAGGTTCCCAAGGAGTAGAACCTCCCAAATCCATAAGCAGTAGCACCCAAGAGATGAGACAATCAATATATATATGAGCGTGGCTCGATTCAATCCAAAATGTAATAAGATTTTTCAAGTCTGTGTGAGGTAAGCACAAGAAATCCATAATTTTATCATACCGGTCATTTGTGAAAAATACAATTATTTTAATATAATTAATACGAAAACTGTGTTCATTACCGAGGAACCTCATGATCTCTCTTTAAGAAAAATGTGTGATTTTCTCTCGCTAGAAAACCTTTTTCTCTATCTAACAGAATACTCTTTGCCCTTACCATATGCTGCATGTGTTTTCTTTCTGTAAAAACCAGCCTAATTCAGTTTCACTTACTTGGTTACTAAACCAACAGTCGAGGAAATAATGGGGAGTTTAGAGAGAGAGAGAGATGGAATCCACCATGGATGCCCATCATGGACTTTTACTATGTTAGGTGGGTCAGGTTGCCCATCATGGATGCCCGACTTAACTTGACCCACTAATTCCAACATCTCCCACTTGAACATGATGGGCCTGACAATGCCCAATAGAGACTAAGAAAAACTTCTAAAAACTTCTACATCAAGCTTTCTCTTAAGAAATCCATAGAGACAAATGGGTTGTGCAACCTGTGAGTACGCTTACACTTGGAGCTCAGTTCTATGCACCTATTAGGGATACATAGTAGCTTCAATAGTAAATTAAAAAATTGCATTAAAATGTGTCTCATCGTGCCCCAAACTAATTTTATTACATCAGTTAGCATACTTACTCCTCAATGGATATGCTAGACTTTACTTTCCTCACTATATATCTACAATTTTGTCCAAGCTTTAACAAAAAGACATAATTTGTTGATCTGTGAATATATATGGTGGATATAAGTAATATTGTCTTCCTTATGCACTTATACCACTCCATTTCAGACTAATTGCTTTCCTAAATATTCCTCGTAAAGCAAATTATTTCATTGCTGTTGAAGATATGCTAAAGTAGATGCATTAGCCTATCTTTTTTAGACATAGCCGAAAGTCACATAAGGCACTAGTTGAGGTTTTCACTGTCTTAGCCTCAAAGAACTCACATATTGAGGATACAAGGATTCACTCACTTACTTTCCTTCAAGGTCATATAAAGCACATTTATCATGAATACACGCTACTGTGGTTTACTCTTTTCAATAAGTGTGCATATCTTTTATCAATTATATACCACTATACGGACCTTAGCCTAGTCGTAAACACACTTTCATGCTATCATGCACCTAAGTCAAGTTATCTATAGTTCGCTCAATTAAGCACCTAATGAAGTACTTGCATCCGACTTCAATCTAGGTGAACATGATCATGGGACAATTATATTCAGTCTAAGCTTTACGCATCAACTAAATACCCCATCTTGACTCTAGTCAAGGTGACTTTTAACAAGTGCACTTGTTATGATTTCAAATTCATTATATATTTGGCTCACTCCATAAGCGTTATAAAACTACATTAAGTCTCAACTTAGCTCGTTATCTAATCGCCAAAAGCGATCGCTCATGTGAAAGAGTTGATCTTCTCCTGGTGACATACTTCCATATATATGTATGTTTGCGCTAATGTTAACATGTATAAGATATCCACATAAAACATAGAAAACAACATCATATAGAATAAGATCATAATCTATTGATTGGGGTTTTGGTGTTATATATACATGTCACTGAACCTTTTGACCCTCTAATATTGATTCTTTTGCTACTTTCTTTTGTTTACTCTTTTCAAAGTTAAGTTTATTTGAACACGACTTGAAGATTCAACTTTCATTACTTGACAATATTTTTGTTTCAATTTTGGGTTAGTTATATGTTGAAAACATGTCTAAATAGATTAGTGCAAACAAAGGTAGTTAATGATTTAGATATCTCCACTATTTTATGAACCATAACTTTATATCTTACTTTCCTTCTTCTATAAGTGCTGGCTATACCTTACCTAACAGACTAATTTCAAATATACCCACTCTCTCTCTATCCTACTCCCATAAAACACTCCCATTCTATTTTATCCCTCCCCATTTCCACGTTCATATCATTCTTCATCTCTCCCAAACTCTTAACTTCTTTTATGAAACTATCTGGAAGGTAACTGCATAACCACCAAGTAATTCAAACACCCATATTTATTCATGTATCTTCATTTCTTAATGTTATTACTTTTTCTTCTCTGTTGAAAATTTCAAACCTCTTTTCTTCGTCTTTTTTCAAACATTATCACAAGATAAGTAGTTTTCATTAGGTATGTTCCTTTTTTATTTTTTTCTATTAGGTAGTGTATTAAAATATTTAACAAGATTAGGATGTTTTCTGAATTTTTTTTTTCTTCAAGATTGTGTATTCAACAGTAAACTCAAATGATATTTTTATCTCTTTTTTAGGGGGTCTCTTTTCTGAATTTAGTTAAGTTCAAGGGTTAGGTTCAAATACCAAACTTTGTTGCAAGAGTACCTGATATTACAAAAGTTCAGTCATTTGTCAATCTACGGTATCTTTGACTGTTAGGTTATTTCCTTTCATTCATATGAATGATTTAAGGTCTAATTCTATTTGATCATTGCTTATTTAGGTTTTGTTTTTATATTTTTTGGCTTAAAATTTGGGGTTTACCAAGATGGTAATTGTTCATCTTCTTTTAGGTTTATGCAATATTGGTAATGATTAAATGAGATTTGTTGTAAAACAGAGAAGCTATATGTTGGTAAAGTGTAGTGTGATAGTTAAGTGAGTGTTCCTCAAAATGATATCTCAATGTGTTGCTCGAAGCCTTGAACTGTTTTCTATGATACGGAAGTTGAGAGTATTTTGATTCAAATTTTTGAGTCATTTTTGTCTAATGGAAATTCTCTGTTGGTCTAATGCTGACTACTCCTCCAAAAAAAAACTCTATGATTTGTTCATCTTAGATTTGACTTCTCTGTAACATTTGAAAAAGTGGGATTGAAAGAAAAAATTTCAAATGCTTATGATTGTTTATTCAGAGAAAAAAAATTCATAATAAGTTGCATTTTATAACATTTTAGTAACTCAATTATTTAATTTTATTTTTAGGCACTAATGAGCTCTATTACTGCCGCATTTAAGCTTGACAGGAATGCTATCACCTTTGCTTTTCCACCACAGAAGGTTCCTGTGTCTTGGGAGTTTTTACTGGGCAGAGTAGGAATTTTAGATTTAGATCTCATAGCTTTTCTATGGGTGGCCTTTCAAATAGTGATGATTTCATGAGCTATGAAAAGTCAACCAGACCTATCTTGAAGGTATTGTCTTTCATTTTCAAGAAAATTATTTAAAAAAATTACATTTGAATAGTTCAACAAAAGTTTGGGAATATAGTGATGTTTATGATGGCTATCTTTTTAACTGACATATGATCTTCAATTAATATAGTTTATTTGTCATTATTAGCTTATGAGTCATTTGCTAGACATATGTGTTCTATTTTACCCATCTATCATCTTTGCTTCCTAGGGTTTCAAACTAAGACCTCTAGTTGAACTTGCTGCAGTTATATCAATTACTTTTCTAATAAATGAAGTTGTGGATTGGAATTATAGTATTAACTGCTCTTTAAAAGGTGTTGCCTTGCATATTGATATTGGTCCAGGTCTGAAGATCGAGGACTCAGATTTTATTCAGATGGAGAGCTATAAAATGCATCATAAGGTGTCGTTGACACAACAAAATGTGTTCGTGCACTGAATGGTTCTTCTAAGGCTATTAACAAAAGCTGAGAGCAGTTAAATCCCCATAATGGTATAATAGAGTTTTCCATATTGATCAAGTGATGTGAATTAAATGTTGTGGATTCCAGTTTGTATAATCAATGAAAAGTTTGCTAGAGGATCATCATCAAGTTAATAATAAGGATGCCAACTTTGCATGTTTCAATCGTATGCATGAAATCAGAAAGAGTAAAGTATTCATAGAAAGTTGCAACTGAGACCTTAGTGAAGGCCTAAGCTTACAAGTCCAATTGTTTTGCATATCATATGTTTGTAAAAAAAATGCATGTCTTTTCAATGTCATTACTATTACGATAAGCTTTCCCTCTACATTTAAATATGAATGCATAATTCATATTGCAGATAATATAACAAACAAACCCGCAACACAATAATTCATTAAACGAAAGTATTTAGAAGTTCTACTTTATGAGGATAAAATACAAACAAAGTTTGGAAGTCAAATTCATATGATCCAAGTGCAAGTATTACAAGTAACATGATAGTAGTTCCAACTTCCAAGTTATAAGGTATTAACTTAAGATGATTTTTCACCAATACAATTTGCGGATATTTATTGTAAGTCGATTACTATACTAACTATACCATTACTATACTAACAAGTTGATCTCACAGTTAAGTATATCAACTATGTCCCTCAAGTTGATATTTAGATTCATCTTTTGTTAAGGTTATCTTCTAACATATTTTGGTAATGTTATATCTCTGAAAAAGAAAAAGAAAAGTCTAACAAATTATCTTCCTATAAATGAACTGTGATTTATGTCTCTAAAAAAATAGTCTAACAACTTCTTTTCTTATAAATGAACTGTGATAATATAACTATTTCAAAACTTTTCATCCACTTTGTGTTTTTATTTACCTAATACTAGCATCTCAACACACACTAACGCACATATTGATCTGCTCTTCTATTGGATTACAGAAGCTAGCATCTCAACACGTACTACACGCGTGTTGATTTGCTCTTCAATGGGATTAAACAAAATATGAGATTAACATAATAAAAATACTTTTAATTTTATGACTATACGTGTGCACGCCTTAAATTGTATTGCTAGCATCTTCTATGCTTTTCATAACATTCTATCTTTGGGTTTGTAAACCGTAGAGAAGATTCTAGAAATGTACTTTACGATGTGCACACATATGGTCATAAAATTAAAATTATTTTTATTCTGTTAATCTCATATTTCGTTTAATCTCATTGAAGAGCAGATCAACATATGTGTAGTGCGTGTTCAGAGGCTAGCTTCTTTAATCCAATAGAAGAGAAAATCAACACGTGCGTTAGCACATGTTGAGACGTTAGTCTAGTTAATGATGGTCACAATACAAAAGTGGTTAATAAGAGAGACTAATTTGGATTGGACTTGATCAAAATTTAAAACATGTAATTTGTTCTCAAGTGAAAGATGGGTAATGGATAAGTGTGATCAATTTTCTTAAATGGCCCTGAGTTAAGTATTTGTTTTTGTTACGCCTTAAAAGGATTTTTGTTATTTATTAATTGAGTTTGGTCTCTACCAACTCAGCTAAGTCAGCTCTTAGCTTAATAATAGTAGAGATATTAATTGAAAACTTTTACTGTATATTTCATAATTACTTTTATTATTATTTTTAAATAATTATATTTAATTGTTTATTTAAAAGCAAATAAAAAAAGAAAATAAAACAATAGTTTATGTTGAGATAAAAAATACTCAACTATTAAACTATTAAGTTAAGCTCACAACGATTAGATTCTCTACTATTAATTAATTAATACTATATTGGATATTAATTAATCACCAAATTGTCAGAAAGCACTTATGGTATCTGGTGAAGATTATTCCTGACTCTTATTAAGTCAACCAAAATAAAATGGGTTATAAAGTATTGAAATAGATGGAGATTTGATAGTGACCAAAATTATTCGGTCAAATAAAAGCTGAACATGTGGACTGCTACTCTCTAGGTAGTAACCTACCCAGTCTGTGATGATAGACACTTCTCTCCATACCCTGAAGGCTTTGACCTTGATGCGAGAACTCGTGAGTAAAGGTTCTTCCCTCAGCAGAAGTCTACTCATAACAAGCAAAGGTTCTCTCATAACAGGTAAAGGTCCCCTCATGGCAGGTAGAGACCATTTTCCGCATGGTTCAAGGCTCAGGAATCACATCCAAATTGTATATCACTTCAGAGTCCCAAAGATGAAGGCCACCATGCCTATTTAAAGAGGTTCTAGCATACGAAAGAAGGCAGAACACATATATACACACAAAGATACACAAAGAAATCAAGATGAAGCTACATAAACGAAAGAAAAGAGAAAAAAGGGGGAGAAATCTAAGACAAACCTAGATAACAGGGAATAAACATATGAGGAACAAAGAGAATTACTCAATTCTTTCCTCCCCTTTTACACTCCCCCACCTCGGTATCCTTCCCAATTCCATCATTACCTCTTTTCAAATACGTTAACTGACTTAACTATTGGAAGGTCCTCCTTAGAGCACAACACTCGAGGAGATTTCTTTTGCAGATGCTCACATACGCCAAACAAACGTAGAACCTAACCTCCTCACAATCCTCCCACTCAACAAGGTCCTCTAACAATACCCCGTTGAAGGCAAAAAAAGACAAGGTATCCTTCATAATCTTTTTTGAGCATCAACAAATTGGAGTTGTCCGTGGTAATCGACAAATTTATCTTCTGATGCAACTTAAAAGCCCATGAACTATCTAACCCTATGGTTCGTAATGTTGTGACCCATCTCATCCTACGATTCCTAATATTGTAGTCTTGAGATGCCTCGTTCAGCCCCATCAAAGCTCAGATGGACAATATGGAACCCTTGCAGTATACGGTTAAGTACAACACTCTCCAAACCTCAAGAAACCAACAAAATCCTTAGGACTACAAAGAGGGGTCTCATCCAACCCCTTGATCACACATACAGCCTTAGATCTGATTCGGATAAGACCTATCGAGGTTCACCACCGAAAAGTCAATACACCGACCACCCTTAGAGATCGAAAAAAAATAGTCATCTTGACCGGGAATGAGAATCAGCACAAGCCTCAAATGGAATCTTTATGGTTGAATCCAAACTTTGAGCCTCACAAACTCTCAAGCTCAGCTCTTAACTGGTTCTAAACCTCTTCTCGACCTTCATAAGGCCCAAAGAATTGTGAGCTACTTAAGTCCCTTAGAAGCTGAGATCGAAGACGAGCGTACCGTCTCCATTCTAAAGGAAAATGGCCCTAACATCTCGAACAAAGTCAGATTCCCAAGGGATCGACTCTCCCAAGACTTTTCCCAAGAACTCTCCCGAGACATCTCAAGTCTAAGAAATCTTGATAGCTTCTAGATGTTCGAAGATTGAGCCCCATAACATGAGAATTCCATTAAGAATATGTAGACCAACAACTCTCCAATGCTCATTCATAGACATTCACAAATAGATCTATACTAGTGACTACTTTGCACTTTGAAGGAAATGGTATAGATCTAGCCCTACACTCTTCCTTGGGAACGATCAAACTTCCCCAAAGTTCAATACGGGTATCAGTGAAGGGTTGAAAAGGCTTCTTGTATATACCTAACGCATTACATTGTTCCTCATGCATTCCTCTCATCTCTGCAAATGTGGGACACTCTTGGACGAGATGATCTACCCCGCCACACACAAAACATGGTCTAAAAGACGCTGCATGATTAGCTACTAGTGTTGGCTTTAAGTTCTTAGTCTGTAACGCATCTAATTCCCTAGTGAGCATCTCGACATTAGCCTTTAGGTTATCCTCTTCCCTAAGATGGTATATTCCACCACCATTTAGGTTCCCTACAGGTCATAACCTATTTGTGCTATCAGTAGCACTAGGTCTAGTCCAAGTATGAGCTTTTTCAGCAAGCTCATTTAGGTATTCTATGGCCTTATCAGGATCTTTCTGTAAGAACTTACCATTACACATCATCTCCACAAATTGGTGCTCTCTATATGTAAGTCCCTCATAAAAATAGCTCACTAAACACCAATTCTCATACCCATGGTGAGGGCACATACTCAACAATTCTTTAAATCTCTCCCAAGACTGATACAAAGTCTCACTGTCCTTTTGTGCAAAGGTGGAGATTTGCCTTTTTAAAGCATTGGTCTTATGTTGGGGAAAGTATTTATTGAAGAAGACCCATGTCATCTCAGCCCACGACCCAATAGATCGTGGTCTCATTGAGTATAGCCAACTCTCAGCTCTATTCTTCAAAGCGAAAGGAAAGAACTTGAGTCTCACGATATCATCACGTGCATTTTGACTATGAAAGGTGCTGTGAGTTTTAAATTACTCGCAAGCGCATAAGTCGTTTGTAATATAGTGTTGTGCAAGTGCGAGGTCGAATCCACAGGGAATTGCGTTGTGAAAATGTAATTTAATCTAAACTAACCTTATCTTAACCTAGTTTCGAATTGCGAATTATATTTTGCAAAACAAATATAAACTAAACTAAATTGATTTAAAAACTAATGATAAAAACACGAAGGTTTCTGAATCCACCCCACCAAAATAAAGCATATATTTTCATGTTCTATAAAAATAATCTATCAAAACATTCCATGAATCCAACTTTAAATAAATCACAACAAATATCTCAATTAAACCAAAACAATCCAATGTATCCGCTTTTAACAAATCACAAAGGATGAACAAGATAAACAAGTCCGGAGTTCAGTTCATATCATGCAACAAGTCGATGAACCACCTTGGAAATGTTGGAAATCACCTTGACAAGATGCCAAGGTGGTGATCTTCCAAACACCCAAGTCTAGAATGACTTATAAAAAAAAATACAGCAATCAAAAGCAAGAAAGAAAAGAAGACAAACGATTTGTTATCGAGGTTCGACAATAGCCTACGTCCCCGTGAGTTCTTCTGAACTCTCTGCACTAAATCAATGGTTCTTTACAATTACAGCAATCCTCTTAAAGAAACCTCAAGTTCTTGAAAAAACCAAGAGAAGAAAGAAGATGATAATAACTATTACAATGCTCTCTATCTATAGTACTCTCTCTTCTTTAAAACTAGCCTCTCTACAATGAGTCCCTCTTATGTTTTGTGTCTTTGCACTCTCACACAATTCTCTCTTGTATTGTGTCTTGTCACTCTTTACAATTGATCTCAAAGTATGCCACAAACTTATTATTCTTGTTGATAATGACGCTAGGTGACCCTTTATATAGTGCACCAACTTCTTGTCCAATCTTGAGAGTCAATCTCCACCCTTAAATCTTGATGACCATTTAGCCATGGCCCTCCATCAATCCTAAGTAGTGTTGTGCATTTTAACCTTGCATCCATGCACCTAAGAAGAGGCTTAAACAAGCTGTCCATGTGTGCATCAGTGTGCCTAGTGCTGCGGCACTGAACAGGGCATGCTACGGCGCTAGGCAAAACACTATTTTCATTACTTGCTGAGTGGTGCGACGCTGGTGAAGAACTTAAAGGATTTAATCAGAGGATAATTAAGAAAAATATCACTTGTACCTAGAAGCCATAATAAACGTTACATTATTTTTATAAATAAAAAGATGATTCCTCTAATATGATTACTTCTTGTAAAGCATGTCTCATTTTTTAGGTCACTCCTATATTGTTGTTACCTTTCAAGAATTTACTAGAGACTTGTCAATCAAGTTGAAGAAGCCAACTTAAGGCTTTTGTCAGCAACATCCTTACTTTTGGGAGTTTGTTAGAAGATTTAAGTTGGGTGATGAGAATACAAAATGTCATATTTTTCTTCCTTAATGTTTAGTTTTTTTTATACTTATTTGGTGCCTAAATGTACTAATTATTCTTATATTTTGATTTAGGATGCAAATGGAGGTGTTAAGTGCAAAACGAAACTAATTGGGCGATTTCAGACAGTTTTTGACATCGCTTCGTAATCTGGACATAACTCTCTCATCTGAGTTCCAATTGACATAATTCAAGATGCTGCGGAACGCCAAGAAAAAGCTCTACAACTTTCATGTTTTGAATTTTGAGAGATAATGGATGCATCAAGGTTGAAAATGGGTTTGGCGTTGCTGCACCTGCACTGTTACAGTTCTGGAAAGTCCCTTAGCCTACAATTCTAATACAATGATTTGACGCGGTTTATTTTCGGAAGTTTCCAGATCTGGTCTAAGAAAATTCATACTGAAAACACCAGTTTGCTAGTTATATTAGGACTTTATTTTATTTTTAATATTTTCCTTAAATTAGTCAGATTTGGATATTTTTATTTTAGGATAATATTTAGAATATTTTAGGAGACCTTGTAGGGTTTCTACTACTGAAAATAACATGTATAAGCGGGGAAAAATCATCAGACTTAGGAGACAGCTCTCTCTCCCTCTTCTCTAACTTCTCCTTCAAGTTTTCATAATGGACCTGCGTGGCTAAACTTTTATAATTGGTCGAAGGAAATAGAAGCCTCAGAATTAATAAAATTATAAGATCTAATTTGTTTTTATATTGTTCAATTTACGCTTTGAGTATCGAATGTTCTTCTGTCCCTATTTTAATGATTGTCTTGTTTAATTACTAGGAGGCCTAGTAGTTTATTATTTATTGCAATCTACTGCTAGGTTAGATATCAAATCCGTAATTGTTTGATCCCTCTAATTTGTGAAGCAACTAAGATTTAATGATTTGCTGCGTCAGAAATTATTAGATCTTAGGAAGAATGCTCGACTAAATTAAATGCAACCGCTTGTGCTTGTGTTGTTTAGCTTCATCGATCTCTTTAATTATTAAGGCTGATACTAGATTAAACCTTTAGCGCTTGTCTTGGGTGGTTTAGTAGTTAGGGTTAATTAGATCACTTGTTTTCTAATTAATTGCAACTAAGGAGAGATAGGAAAATAGTTCCAACAGTGAATATTCAAAGTGTGAATTGATATATACTTGCATCTATGATCAGTTGTAAAATTCCGATGGTGGATGTTGACTTAGACCAAGATTTGTTCTTTTGATTGATTTCAATGCTTCAATTTGAATTGTTCATTAGTTGTTTTTCTTAAAATTGTTTTTGTTACACTCAAACCCCCTCATCCTTGTTCACATAGCATAAAACTAGGCTAGATACTCTCCGTGGGAACGATCCGTACTCACACTACTACATGTATTTTTAGGAGAATAAGTTTTATTTTTGGTTACCTGCGACAGCACACCATTGGGATTGGGATTTTTCATTGTAAAAGGACACTTTGTAGTGGGGGAGTTTTTCTATTATTTGTGTCTAGTTAAAATTTTTGTATTGTAAATAATGTTAGTTAGGAAATTGTAATTGTATTATTTGAAATGTTTTGATTGATTGCTTGTATTCTTGGTGAGTTGTGTGTGATTGCATTTAGGTAGGGGTGCTCGGGACTGAATGGTAATGATACTTTCTCGGGTAGGGCCCACTCGAGGATGGGTCATTACATATAGGATCACTAAGAATGACATTAGTGAATCCGGATAGACTAGTACATACTATGTTTCCTCAAGGAGTTGAGGGTGATTGATCTCACGATCACTAGTGTATGAGACACTAAAACAAGTTTTGTAGGTGCTTGTTAGAGAACATATACACTGAACTGACTCAACCAAGAAATTCCTAATGGACATTTTACTGGCTATCAATAGGAATTCTTACATTGCAGTTCTACAAGTGATCCTTAGACTTAAGGCTTCATGGATATCTTGTGTATGGATCATTGTGCTTTGATACTACCTAAATGTGATTCTAATCATGGATCATAAAAGGGTAGAAATTTAGTATGGCCTCTTATGCATAAAGGTATGTGAGTGTACAATAGTAGAGGGTCCATCACTCTTAGTAAAAGAGAGAGAATATCCCATGTGATCTGATTAAGTCATAACTTGCAAATTCCTTAGCTAAGGTGGGGTGGTTCTAATTTCACCATTTAAGTTATAAACTTGAGATTTAGATATATATGATTAAATAATTAAGGCTTGAAAATAAGTCTATGCCAAAGGTTTAGTCAAGGACATTGCATGATGGAAGGATTGAATTATGCAGTAACTAAAAATGAAAAGGTTCACATTAATTCATATTGTCTAGGTAGTCATGCCATATTGTTAGGTGTCAATTATGACTTGTAGAAACCCTTGAGAATTAGTTGTAATTAATTTTTAATTAAAATTAAACGAATTTTTAATTAATTGGATGTAATCCAATTGTTACGACCTACTGCCAACACAATATTAAACCTAAGGGGTCACACACAATTGGGCAGTTGCAAGAATAAAGAAAAATAATGGGCTAAGAGAGAAATTTCAAAGAATTAATGAAACTAGGGGTTTAATTATAATTTTAGAAATTATAATGCTCTTAGGAGCAAGGGCACTATGTAAAGGCTTTATTTGATCAAAACCTTAACATAACATAACACAATTGTTGTGGAGATTAAAAATAAGATTTTTGATCTGTCATTCTCTCTCTAAAAAAAAGCTGAAAAATATAGAGTTAGCACTTAATAGAGAATTCGGCTAGCCCTTTGTTCTTCTTCAAGCAGTGTTTGACATCGCGGAGAAGAAAATCCTTATTCTTGATTGCTCGTGTAGATACATTTAGAGGCCGAACACTTGAACGACTGGTGAATCTGTTTCAAAAATCAACAAGAATCTCCATCAAAGGTAAAAAAAAAATATCTAACCTTGTACGAAAATATTATTCGGATCATCATTCTAATAGATTTATAGAGATTTATCTTGTGATTTAAGTCTATGGGTATAAATTTTTTATTTTTCGCAACCTATTTTATACCCATAGACTTATAGTGGTATCAGAGTCAACTCTATGAATTATTAGAATGAGTTCAATTATGTTGTTATGGATTTAAATATATGATATTAAAATTTATTAGATTGCAAATTGATAATCTAAAAGTTGGATTAGGATTTATTAAACCATTAATAAAGAAAATTCAAGAATGTGTTCTGGAATTGATTATCGTCATATGATGATGATAAAATTATTATGGATTATTTTTTAAACATATTAAATCAATATAGATTGATAGAAAAATTTTCAGATAATAAAATTGTGATTTTACATCAAATAAAAATTGTTTTTTGGATAAAAATAGTGAAAATCACATAAAAAATCTGAAATAAAACAAAGTTTATAGTCTAACTTCAAATTAGTATAATTTACTCATTTTAATTTGGATTGCAGCGATTTTAGAGGTATTGGAAAGATACGAAAGGTTAGTTTCATATGCCACTAATTTTTCTTTAAAATTATAAGTATATTTTAATCCATAATTAAAAAACCGGATAGTATTCAAATTAGGAAAAAATAAATTTCCAAAATTACAACTTTTTGCTTGTTCTTGAGATTTATAATTCGTTTTGGATTGAATTTCGAAATATAAGTTTTAATTCAACTAAATATATGCTTTTTGATTGTCAAAAAATTATATTTTGGTTAATTAAGATTTTTTTCTTTATTATTTGATTAAAGTTTAAAGAAATTGAAGTTTGATTAGGAATTGAAACCCCAAAATCCTTATCACAATGGAATTATGAATTCTAATAAACAAGGAATATTAATCCTATTTGGAATAGGATTAAAGAAAGTCTCTTAAACTTAATAGAATTAGGATTGAATTCGACGAAAATTTGGCCATAACTAGAATAGAATTGTTATATTTATGCAATTTAATTGTATGAGTGGATGTCTAATTAGCTTTAGAAACAATATGACATGATGGAAATTGCTTATGCAATAGTTCTTCACCTACAAGAGTTGTATGGTGAGTATAACCCCTTTAGGGCAAGGATCCAAAGATCATTAATCCTTGAGCTATTAAAGATCATCAACAATATCGAGCAGTTAGCTTGGCTCGTTTAAGTATGGATGCAGAGTTAAGTAGTGACTTAATTCTTCAATCCTTTTCATACTCATTATCGTAGTATGTTATGAACTACAATATGAACAAGTTTGAAGTTACACTTCTAGAACTTGTTATATGTTAAAGACTATAGAAGCTACGATCAATAAAGGTCAAGACACCCATTATACATGTTGATGAAGCTTCTTCTGCTAAAAGAAAGTCTTGAATAAGAAGAAAAAACCCTTGAAAGTAAAGGGTGGTGTCAACAAGGCCATTTCATCAAAAGCCAAGAAGGATAAGGGACATCACTCTCGTTATGAAAAAGATGGGATTGGGAAGATAAAATGCAAGGATCACCTTGCAAGACATGCCTTTGTGAGGAAAATCTCAATTGTTCCTCGATGAAATTACCTTTTTAGTTAACAATTCTTCTACTTTGGTATTAGATACCAAGTATGATTCTCATATTTACAACGAGTTGCAAACATTGAGAAAAAGACAAGAAACTAAGTAAGTGGAAGTCAACCTTCGCCTTGGAAATGGAGCAAGTGTTGCTACATTAGCCGTAAGGACTTATTACTTAGTTTTAGCATCTAGAAGTAGATGGTAAAATATTTCATATGGAACAACAATGCAAATGAGGTAATGATCTAAATCATTTCTACATGTGGCACTTAAGATTAGGTCGTATCAATGAGGATAATGCAAACAAGTTAATAAAAAATTGATTCTTAGATTTATCGGATTGTGAAGCCTATCCAACCTATGAAACCTATCTCATAGGAAGATGACTAGATCTTCATTTAATGGATATGGAGAATGAGCCACAGATGTATTAGGGTGAATACACAGTGATGTGTGTGGACCCCTAATAGTTAATGCTAGAGGAGTTTACTCCAACTTCATTACCTTTACCAATGGTCCTTCTAGGTATAGGTCTGTGTACTTAATGAAGTAGAAATGTAAGTGTTTTGAAAAGTTCAAAGAACTCAGAAGTGAAGTTGAAAAGCAAATTGGGAAAGATATTAAAGCTCTTTGATATGATAGAAGAGGTAAATACTTATTTAATGATTTTTTCAATTATCTCAAAGAGAATGAGATTCTTTCTAGGTGAACTCCTCCTGGAATCACACCTTATTGGATATGGTACGATTCCTGATGAGTTAAACTAATCTTCCTATATCCTCTTGAGGATATGTTGTCCTAATAACCGCAAACTTATTGAACAAGATTCCCTCAAAATCAGTACCTAAAATACCATATGAGATATGGAAAGGGAGGAAACCTTATCTTAAACACATTAAGATTTGGGGTTGTCCCACCTATATAAAGAAGTTACATATAAACAAGTTGGAAACTAGGTTTGAGAAACATAGGTTTCTGGGATATCCTAAAGAAAGTATAGGATATTATTTCTGCTAAGCTTAGGAATAAAAGGTATTTGTTTCCAAGCATGCTACATTTCTAATAAAAGAGTTTATGCTAGAAAGGAGTAGTAGGAGTAAGATAGATCTTGTTAAAGAGTCACAAGAACCACAACGTAGTACTATTCAAATTGAGGAACCTGAATTAATAAATCTCCCCATTACACAACTAGTTCGTACATCTAGCAAAGTAACTAAGGCTCTAGAGATATATAGATTTCTCATGAATGGTGACTTAAAGGTACAACTTATAAATGATAAGGAACATGCCATCTATGAAGAAGTGATGTTAGATATCGATTTGAAGAAGTGGCTAGAATCCATAAAATCCAAAATGAATTTCATATACTCTAATAAAGTGTGGATTTTGCTTGATGCACTTTAAGGTATAGCACCTATACGTTACAAATGGGTCTTTCAAAGAAATATTGGAGTGGATAGAAAGGTAGAGAACTATAAAGAAAGGCAAGTAGCGAAGTGTTTCAAACAAAGATAAGGAATTGACTTTGAAGAAACCTTCTCTCCAGTGGCCATGCTTAAATCCATCAAGATTTTACTTGCTGTAGCTTCATCCCATGACTATGAGATATGATAGATGGATGTAAAGATTGTATTCTTCAATAGAAATATCGACTAGGATGTTTACCTGACATAGTGTAAGGGTTTTACATCTAGTGGTAGTAGTCACAAGGGATGCAAGCTTAAAAAATCCCTTTATGGATTAAAGCAAACTTCTTGAAGTTGGAACATCTATTTTGATATGATAACCAAATCGTTTGATTTTATCAAAAATGAGGATGAACCATGTGTATATAAGAAGGTCAGTGGGAGCACAGTGACATTCTTAGAGCTTTACATAGAAGACATACTACTCATTAGGAGTGATGTAGGTATGTTACAATCAGTAAAGGTTTCGTTGTCAAAAAACTTCTCTATGAAGGATTTGGGTGATGCATCATGTATTTTGGGGATAAAATATATACAGATAGATCTAGAAGGATGTTTGGCTTGTTCAAATTTATGTACATAGACAAAATACTAAAAAGGTTTAGCAAGAAAAATTCTAAGATGAGTCATTGAATTAGTCTCTCAAAAGAAATATCCCCAAAGACACATGAGGAGAGAGAGAATGAATAAATTGATTGGATCTATCATGTACTTGATGTTATGTACAAAGCTTGATGTTGAATATGCTCTAAATTTTATGAGAAAATATCAACCCAATCTAGGTGACGGTCACTAGATAGTTGCGAAAAGCATTCTTAAGATCTTAAGAAGAACTAAAGATTTGTTCCTCATAAATGTAGAAGAGAATTTGACAATAATTCAATATACAGATAAATGTTCACCTTAAATGGTGGAACAATGAGCTAGAAATGTTCCAAGCAAGCGACCATTGTGGATTCGACCAAGGAGACCAACTACGTTATTGTATCTAAGGCTGTAAGGAAAGCTATTTGGATAAAGAAGTTCATCACTAAACTTGGTATGATTTCTTACAACTGTGGCAACAATGGCGCTGCTGTGCAGGTGTAAAAACCAAGGTCTCATAAAAAACGCAAACAATTCTTGCAACAATTCCATTTTATTAGAGGAATCACTAGAACAAGCGATGTAAAGATGAAAGAGTTTTATCAACAAATGATATTGCAGATCCATTAACTAAACCAATTGATGTGAGATACCTGGGTTATTGGCTTTAGTCTAAGTGGGAGATTGATAGTCGTATGCCTTACAAGCCAATAACATTTGATGTTATGGGCATGTCACTCATAATTAAACTTATTCATTTATTGGCAATAAAATATTATTAATGATAATTATCTTATAAGTCATGTTTTTTACAAATTATTGCATGTGCATTACATGATAAAGGCAATAGAATAAGAGTAGTGAAAATAAGCACCATCATGAGATCATACTAGTGAGATGTATTTTCTTAAGCTTTATTCTTAAATGTTCCTAATCATAGGATCACTAAGAAGGACATTAATGAATCTAGATAGATTAATACAAACTAAGTTTCCTCAAGGAGTTAAGGGTGATTGATCTCATGATCACTAGTGTATGAGACACTAAAACAAGTTATGTAGGTGCTTGTTAGAGATCATGTACCCCGAACTGACTCGACTAAGAAATTTCTAATGAACATTTTAGCTATCAATAAGAATTCTTACATTGCAGTTGTACAAATGATTCTTAGACTTGAGGCACCATAGATATCTTATGTATGGGTCATCATGCATTGACGATACCTAAATGTGATTCTAATCCTGGGTTACAATAGGGTAAAAATTGGATATGATCACTTATATATGGAGTTATGTGAGTGTACATTAGAGGATCCACCACTCTCAGTAAAAGAGAGAGAATGACCTATGTGATTTGATTAAGTCATAGCTTGGAAATTCCTTGGCCAAGATAGGGTGAAAATTAGAAAGGAGTTTTAATTTCACCATTTAAGTTATGAATTTGAGATATATATATATATATATATAATATATATATAAATTAAATAATTAAGGCTTGACAGTAAATCCATGCCATAGGTTTAAACAGGGACATTGCATGATGGAAGGATTGAATTGTATAATAACTAACAACAGAAAGGTTCACATTAATTCATATTATCTGGGTAGTCATGACATACTGCTAGGTGTCAATTATGACTTGTAGAAGCCCTTAAGAATGAATTATAATTAATTCTTAATTAAAAGAAGTTTTAATTTGAATTAAAATTAAAAAGGTGTTTTAATTTAATTGGATGTGATCCAATTGTTACGTAATTATTACGTCCTACTACCAGCAAAATATTAAACCTAAATGGTCACATACAATTCGACAATTGCAAGAATACAAAAAAATAATGGGCTAAGAGAGAGATTTTAAAGAATTTTATTAACCAAGGGTTTAATTACAATTTTAGAAATTCCAATGTTCTTAGGGGTAAGAGCAGTATATAAAAGCTCCATTTGATAAAAAACCTTAACATAATATAAAATAGTTGTTGTGAAGATTAAAAAAAAAAATTGATCTCTCTTTAAAAAAAAAACTGAAAAATATAGAGCTAACACTCAATAGAGAAATCGGCCAACTCTTTGTTCTTCTTTAAGTGGTATTTGACATCCCAAAGAGGAAGATCTTTATTCTTTCTTGTTCATGTAGATACACTTAAAGACTAGACACTTGAACAACTGTTGAATCCATTTCGAAGATAAAAAAAAATCTCCATCAAAGGTAAAAAAATCTCTAACCTTGTATGGAAATATTATTTGGATCATCATTATAATAGATTATACAGATTTATCTTGGGATTTAAGTCTATGGGCATAATTTTTTTTTTTTTTTGTTGTCTATTCTATGCCTATAGACTTACAATGTCCGAGTTTATTTTTTGAATCATAAGAGTAATGTGTTTGCAACATTCAAGAGATGGATGGTTTTGATTATGAACCAAACAGGGAATAATGTCAAGCGTCTCAAAATAAAAAATGGTTTAGAGTTCTGTTGGGTGAATTTAAGGAGTTCTGTGCAGATGAAGGGATTGTTCGACATAAGATAGTTAGGAAGACTCATTAGTAGAATAGAGTTGTAGAGCGTTTATACAAGACACTTTTGGAGAGAGCACGTTGCACGCTCTCCAATGCTGGTTTAGGTAGAGATTTTTGGTTGAGGTTGTTAACATAATATGTCACTTAGTGATCATTCTCCCTCAACCAACATTTAATGTACAAATCTAGATGAAGTATAATCTAGTAAGCCCTCTGATTATTCTTATTTGAAGATATTTGGTTGTCCTACTAATTATCATGTGAATGATGGGAAGCATGAACCTAGAGTAAAGATGTGCTTGTTTATTGGATATCAAAGAGGGGTGAAGGGATATAGATTGTGGTATCTTGATCCCAAGTCACCTAAGTTCATAGTCGATAGGGATGTTACTTTGATGAGTCTGTTATGCTCAATCCTAGGAAAGATATTGTTGAGTACACAGAAAATAAAGAACAGAATAGTGAGAAGGTGGAGCTTCAAGTAAAGGCTTCACATAGAGTGCGAAGTTGTATTTTGGATCAGTCCTAGGTAGTTGATGTGCTGGATTCTGATTCAGATAAGGAGGAGCGGCCTTACAGTATTGCTTTTGATAGACTAAGGAGGCAGACAAGGCCACCTCAGAAATATGCAGGCTTGGTAGCATACGTACTTCCTTTAGGAGAGAATTTTGGTATTGTTGATACCCATTTTTTTTGTGACCACGTAGCAGCACCCTATTAGTCCTCACAAAGGGTAAATAAACACCCCAAAAAATTCCAACAATCTTCCTTCATCCTACTATATCTAAAAAAATCCCTAGCAGCCCATCTCTCAGACCGAACTTATCAAAGGGCCTACTTTTCTTAAAAGCCTCATATTGCACACTCATGAAAGTCTTGTACCATTACAAAAAGCCCAAGAATACTAAAAACTGGTTCTTACAGCCTCTCTCACAAACTTTCCAGTATAACCATAGGTTTAATGACACAAGTTACTACCAAAACTTCCACCATTATGCAACTAAAATGCTACCTTTGTAAAACAAAACCTGCATGGTCATGATTTTTGACCATGACATGGTTTTCGTAAAATAAGTACCTAAATAGTTATCAGCCACTATTATACAGCTAAAAAGGTGTTTTTGTAAAACAAAGCCTGCTTGATCACCAGGCATTACTAAAGCAAAGGCTTAAATAGTTGTCAGTTACTACAAAATCCAAGAGGTTCTTTTGTAAAAAAATACTTGCATAATGATGATCTTCAATCATTACATTGTTTTTGTAAAACAAAGACCTAAATGGTTATAATTCATTATGAACTACTGCTATAACGCAAGCCATGACTGTATCTAGTCCAGCAACAGACTCCCGGTCGGATGAGCTCACTACAAGGCCTTGACGTACAACAAGCTATAAGTTTTCAAGCATAGAATACGCAGTGGAAAATTAAAAAATTTATGCCTATAAACTTAAAACCCAAGAAAAATATCTATGAATCTATTAAAATGATGATTTAAATAATATTTCTATACCAAGTTAGATATTTTTACCTTTGATAGGGATTCTTGTTCTTCTTTGAAAAGTGTTCGGTTTCTAAGCGTATCCACACAAGCAATCAAGAACAATGATCTTCTTCTCTGGGATGTCAAACACCGCTTGAAAAAGAATAAAGAGGCTGGCAGAATTCTAGTTAGTGCTACCTCCAGATTTTCAGCCTTTTGTGTGTGAGAGAGATCAAAAATCTTATTTTTAATCTTCACAACAATTATGTTATGTTATGTTAAGGTTTCTATTAAACAGAGACTTTATATAGTGCCTTGACTCCTAAGAGCATTAGGATTTATAGAATTACAATTAAACCTATAGTTTAATTAATTCTTAAAAATCTCTTTTTTGGCCCATAATTTTTTTTTTTATCATTCTTCCAATTTCTCAATTATGTATGACCCTTTAGGTTCAATATTGCACTAGTAGTAGGTCGTAACAATTACGTAACAAATGGATTTAATCTAATTGATTAAAAATCTTTTTAATTTTAATTCAAATGAAAATTCCTTTTAGTTCTTCCTTTTAATTAAGAATTAATTACAATTAGTTCTTAAAGGTTTATGCAAGTCATGATTAACACCTAGCAATATGTAATGACTAAATATGCAATATGAATTGGTGTGAACCTTTCCATTGTCTGTTACCACACAATTCAATCATTCCATCATGTAATGTCTCTGATTAAACCTAAGGCATGGATTTACAAGCAAGCCTTAATTATTTAACATTATGTATCTAGATCTCAAGTCCATAACTTAAATGTGAAATTAGAAAATTCTTTCTCATTTTCACATCACCTTACCCAAGGAATTTCCAAGATATTACTTAAAGAGATCACATAGGATATTCTTTTTTTTTTACTGAGAGTGATGCATCCTTTATTGTACACTCACATACATCCATGCATAAGTGACCGTACCCAATTACTACCTTTTTGTGAGCCATGCTTAGAATCACATTTAGGCAACATCAAAGTATGATGACCCATACACAACATATCCATGGTGCCTCAATTCCAAAGATCACTTATACAATTGAAACACAAGATTTCCAATTGATAATCAGTAAAATATCCATTAGAAATTTTTTAGTCGAGTTATTTTGGTGTACTTGTTCTCTAACAAGCACCTATATAGCTTGTTTTACTGTCTTAGAAACTAGTGGCTATGAGATCAATTACCCTCAACTCCTTGAGGAAACATAGTATGTACTAACCTATCTAGATTCACTAATGCCCTTCTTAGTGATAATATGATTAAGAACATTTAAAAATAAATATTAAGGATATACATCTCACAAGCTTGATCTCACCATGGTGCTTATTTCCATTTCTCTTGTTCTTTGGGCTTTATGATGTAATATACATGTAGTGATTTGTAATAAACATGATAAACAAAATAAGTTTCATTAATAATTATTTATTTTCAATAAATGAATAAGATTAATTACAAGTAATGTGTCAATGACATCAAATGTTATTTGCTTGTAGGGCATATTATTATCAATCTCTCATTTGCACTAAAGCTAATAGCCCGAGTATTTCATACCAATTGCTTTAGTTTGTGGATCCACAATATTATTTGTTGATAAAACTATTTCATCCTTACATCATTTGTTGCAATAATTTTTTTAACCAAATGGATTTGTTGCAAGAACTGTTTAGATTTTTTTCATGAGATATTGGTTCCTATGTCAATGCTGCAACACCATTTTTGTCCCAGTATCATGATACTAAACTTACAATGTTAAGAGCCATACCAAGCTCAGTGATGAACCCTTTTTTACAAACAAGTTTTCTCGCAGCCTTAGATACAATAACGTAATCGGCCTCCATGGTCAAAATCACAAGGGTCGCTTGCCTGAACATTTCCAGCTCACTATGTAATACCCATATTCGTAAAGTAAGGGAAAATAAGTAATTTAATAAATACGACATAGAATTAAAATAAAATATATGTGAAAGGTTTATTATTATTTGAATAAAAATTTCTTTAAAAAATCGTGAATAGTATAAAGGAAAAGGAAAAAGAAAAAGAAAAAAAGGTTTTGTTAAAAAGAAAATAAACGTGACAGCAGGTGTTGCCACCTACTGGCAAATTAAAAGAGAAGTTTGCATGTAGGACACATGCACTTCTCGTGGAGCAATTTGGGAGGGGGCTGAGACTATTTGCATATATATATAATTTTGATTTACTTTAATTTTTCTTAGCAAATCTTTTGTTTTCTCCTTTCCTCAATTCAAACTACTCATTTTCTCTAAACACTTGGGGACCGAAAGAAAGGTTGAAAGGGCAAAATTTTGAAAGGGTTTACGGGAGAATTTTATAGAGAACTACGGAGAGCTCTAAGAAAAACAAAAGGTAATAATGTGATGTTTATTTTTGAATTTTTAGCATACATGAAATTTTTCGAAATTCAAAGTGGGAATTTTCAAAGGGTGTGAATTATGGAAGAATTGAAGATAAAATTAGAAATTTTAATATAAATATTATATCAGGTGTTGATGGCCAGCAACCAGGGAAAATTTCTAAGAGGAGCAGGAAAAGCAAGGAGGTAATCCACAGGTAGCTCTAAGTGCTACATGGTGAGTTAGATTTACTTTAAGTAATCTAGATAAAAATGAAATATCTAGTGATAATATTAAAATAAAATATTAGTTTATGCTTTGGTGGTAATTGAAAAATTGATTGATAGGTATGATAGGAATTTTGGACATGTAGAAAATTATTATGTGAGAAATAATATTTTTGGAATAATAAGTTGATTTAATAATAAAAGCGATAAGTTTGATGAGCTATGGTTGAGGTTTTGATACGAATTATGAGGAGATGAAATTTAGTGGATCTTGACGAGCTATGATGGATGATTTGATGTGATTTATAAGGAGAGGAATTTAGTGGAATTTCTTTCAATAATAATTTGAGCATAATCAGGATAGTCAATTTAAATATTTGAACTCATGTTGTTTTTATATTATTGTTCATATGCATATTTCATATCATTGTTCATATACATGTGTATAAGATAAAAGAACCAGGAGGGGGCCAGTCTAATTGAAAAACCTTGATAGCCGGTATATACTAGAAATAAAGGAAAACCGTGATAGCCGGTATATGCTGGAAATAAATGAAAACCGTGACAGCCAGTATATGCGAGAAATAAATACTGTGATAGCCGATATATGCTGGAAATAAAAGAACTGGGAGGCGAACTAATATAAAAACATGTCGACATGTGGGAAGACATTCCCTAATAATAAGTCATGCATTGCATCTGTTTTAAATATTGATTACATTACTGAAATGCTGAAACGTTGTTCGTTATTACACTTTTATTTATCGATAAATGAGTCTCACAGAGAGATAGTTATGGTGAGAAAAAAGCATAGAAGTATGATATAATAAGAACTATCTAAATAGTAGACTTTATGCTGTGAACCTCATTACAATGTAATTATGAGATAATTGATGGTCTTAAGGTGAACCAATATATAAGAGAATAGATTGATAGAGAATGAGACTTATGATATGTGTAGTGATAGTAGAATGCTATTATCAAGTTATGTGAGATATAATTGATTAAATATTGAAAGACCCTTTATACAAATTGAATACTTCTAGTAAATTTAATTCACTGAGCTTGTGAAGCTCACCCCTCATTGTATAATGATTTCAGGTAGCAGGCAGGACAATTAGTTTGGTGAGTTGAGGTTCAGACAAAATCATTATCTGTAAGTCACATACGTGTCCACATCCTCAGACTAATGAGAAAATAAAATAAAAATTTGTTTGTAAATATTCATGCATTTTATATTGTATATAATGTTAAAGTCAAGATCAAAATGATGTATCTCCTCTGTTGAAGGTTAAGGATTGATGACAAAAAAATTATGTTGGAGCTACTTCTTATTGTTACATATATGTGTCGTGCTGGGATTTTCAAAATGTGACAACATCATCTCGGGGGTGGCCAACCCAGGATGGGTTGTTACACACTTCTCCACCATTTAAAGTGAAAACTTATCTGTATATCGACTTACTATCATATTTTCATATTGAAACTAAAGCTTATGAAGGCTTTCAAATTTCAAATCCTCTTCTTTATTTGCGAGGAACAAATATTTTGTTCTTCTTAATACCTTAATAACGTTCTTCGTAACTATTTAGTGACCCTCACTTAGATTGGACTGATATTTGCTAGTAACACTTAGAGCATATGTAAAATTAAGCCTTATACATAATATATAATACATGATGGATCCAATCTACTCATGCGTTATCTCTCTCTCTCCTCAAGAGTCTTTGGGGCTATTTCTTTTGAGAGAGTAATTCAATGTCTCATCTTGGAATTTTTCTTATTAAACCCTTTTAGCATTTTGTCTATGTGCATGGATTTAAATAAGCCTAGCATCCATTTAGATCTATCTCTATAGTTCTTATTCCCCAAAATATAGGACGTTTTACCCAAATCCTTTCATGGAGAAGTTCTTTGACAACCAAACCTTGACTGACTATAACATACCTACATCATTCCTAATAAGTAGTATGTCTTCTATGTAAAGCACTAAAAATGTCACAATGCTCCCACTGATCTTCTTATGGACACATGGTTCATCTTCATTGTTTATAAAATCAAACGATTTAATTGTCTCATCATAATAGATGTTCCAATTTCAAGAAGCTTGCTTTAATCCATAAATGGATTTTTAGAGCTTACATACCTTGTGTTCACTACCACTAGATGTAAAACCCTCAGGCTGTGTCGTGTACACATCATCCTCCATGTTTCCATTGAGGATTAAAGCCTCTACATCCATCTGCCATATGTCATAATCATGGTATGCAACTATTGCAAGTAAAATCCTAATGGATTTAAGCATGGCCACTGGAGAGAATGTTTCATTAATGTCAATTCTTTACCTTTACTCGAAACCCTTCGCTTAAAGATTTTCCTTATAGGTGTCTACCTTTTCATCCACTATATCCTTTCTCTTAAAGACCCATTTGCAACCTATAGGTACTATACATTCAGGTGCATTGACCAAAGTTTGTACTTTGTTATAATACATGGAATCATTTTTGAAATTCATAGCTTCTAACAATTTCTTTGAATTGGTGTCTAACATTGCTTCTTCTAGTTAGAGGTTTTTATCATCTATAGGTATACGTTTTGGTCACCGTCTATAAGAAATCTATATTACTTTGAAGCCTTGTGTATTCTGTTAGATCTACTAACTGGTCATGTCTTAAGAAGATTTATTGGTTCAGGTTCCTCAATTTGAATAGTATTAGGTTGTGGTTCTTATGACACTTCATCAAGATCTATCTTCTTCCCAATGCTCCCTTCTAGCATCAACTTTTTTTCTAGAAAGGTTGCTTATTTGGAAACAAACACCTTTTGGTCATGAGGATAATAAAAATAATATCGTAAACTTTTTTTAGGATATCCTATAAACCTAAATCTATCATACCTAGTTCCCAACTTTTCTATGTGCAATATCCTTTCTTAGGTGGGACAACTCCAAATCTTAATGCGTTTAAGATTAGGTTTCATCCCATTTCCATATCAAAAAGGATATAGGAAGATCAGTGTAACTCATCACGGATCGTACCAAATCCCATAGGGTACAATTCTAGGAGGAGTTCACTGAGAAAGAATCTCATTGAAAATCAGTAGTTAGGTATTCACCTCTTTGATCAAATTGAAGAACTTCAATACCCTTCCCAGTTTTCTTTTCAACTTATCTTGTTAATTCTTTGAACTTTTCAAATAACTCAGATTTGTATTTCACTAAGTACAAGTCCCTATACATTTAGTGATCTTCGGTAAAGGTAATGAAGTAGGAGTAACCTCCTTTAGCATTGATTGTTAGGGGCCTACACACATCAGTGTGTATTAACCCTAATACATTTGTGGCTCTATCTCCATTTCCATTAAATAGATATCTAGTCATCTTCTTATGAGATAGGTTTCATAAGTATTATAGGATTCTGTAATACCCGTATTCGTAAAGTAAGGGTAAAGAAGTAATTTAATAAATATGATATGAAATTAAAATAATATATTTACGCGATGGATGTAGAATAAAAAAAAATAATTCTTTAAAAAAAATTTCTGGAATCGTCCAAAATAGCAATCAGAGGAAAAAGAAAAAGAAACGAAAAATGAGTAAAAAACATGGCAGCAGGTGTAACACCTACTGCCAAATTAAGAAGGGAGACTTGCATGTCTCCCATGTTGCACAAACATGGAGTTTATTGAGACTTAAGCTATGCTGATGGCTGCCAAAGTTTCATCAAATTTTTTTTTTAACGTTAGCATATACTTACCAAATTTTGTTTAATTTCCTTTAAATCACTCGAATTCTTTAAACACTTGGGAACCTAAAGAAATGTTGAAAGAGAAAAATTTTGAGGGAGTTTACTGCGGAATTTCATAGTGAATCACGAGAATCTATCAGAAAAGCAGAAGGTAATAACGTAATGTTTATTTTTAAATTTTTAGCATTCATGAAATTTCCCGAAATTCAAAGTGGGAATTTTCAAAGGGTGTGGTTTATGAAGAATTGAAGAAATAATTATATTTAAAATAAATATTATGTCAGGTGTTGACGATCAGCAACCGAGGGAAATTACTAAGAAAAGCGGGAAACGCAAAGAGGTGATCCACGGGTAGCTTTAAGTGCTACGTGGTGAGTTAGATTTACTTTAAGTAATCTAAATAAAAAATAAAATTATCTAGTGATAATATTAAATAAATTATTAGCTTGTGCTTTGATGATAAATAAAAATTTAATTGATAGGTATGATTTGAATTTTGGTCATGTAGAAAATTATTAGGGGAGAACTAGTATTTTTTGGAATAATAAGTTGATTTAATAATAAAAGCGATACGTGAAATTCTTGATGAGCTATAGTTGATGTTTTGAGACGAATTATATGGAGATAAAATTTAGTGAATCTAGACAAGCTTTGATGGATGATTGGATGTGATTTATAATGAGAAGAATTTAGTGGAAATTTGTATATAATTTAAGAAAATTCAGGATAGCCAATTTAAATATTTGAATTCATTTTTGTTTTTTTTTTTATGTTATTGTTCAGATGCATATTTAATATAATTGTTCATATGCATATGCATTAAATGAAAAGAAAAGAACCAGGAAGGAAACCGGTCTAATTGAAAAACCGTGATAGCTAGTATATGCTGGAAATAAAAGGGACATCGTGACAGTCGATATATGCTAGAAATAAATACCGTGGAAGCCAGGACAAGCTGTAAAGAAAAGAACCGGGAAGGCAGTCGGTCTAAATGAGAAAGAAAAGAACTGGGAAGGTAGTCAGTCTAAGATAATAAAACCGTGTCGACATGTGGGAAGACGTTCCCATAATAATAATTCATGCGTTACATCTGTTTTAATTATTGCTTGCATTATTGAAATGTTTATGTGTGGTGTGTTATTGTGAATTTATTTATAGACGGATGAGTCTTATAGTGAGACAATTATGGTGATAAGAACTATCTAAATGGTAGACTTTATTATATAAACCTCATTGCGAGGTAATTATGAGATAATTGATGGTTTGAGGTGAACTAATAAATAAGAAGAAGAGATTGATAGAGAATGAGACTTATGATATGTGTAGTGATAATAGAATGCTATTATTAAGTTTTCTAAAAAATAATTAATTTAATATTGAAAGACTATTTATACAGATTGAGTACTTCTTGTAAATTTAATTCACTGAGCTTGTGAAGCTCATCCCTAATTGTACAATGATTTCAGGTAGCAGGCAGGACAAATAGTCTGGTGGGTTGAGAGTCAAACGAAATCATTTTTTTTTGTAAGCCACGTACGTGTCAACATCCTCAGACTAATGAGAAAATAAAATAAAAATTTATTTATAAATATTCGTGCATTTTACGTTGTATATTATGTTCAAGTTAATAGCATATTGATGTATCTCCTCTGTTGAGGGTTGAGGATTGATGTAAAAGAATTTATGTTAGTATTATTTCTATTTTGCATATAGGTGTCATGTTGGGATTTTCAAAATGTGACAACACCATCTCGATGGTGGCCAACCCACGATAGGTCGTTACAATTTTGGTATCAGAGCATTAGGTTTTATGATTCTGCAGACTGCATAAAAAGAAAGAAAGTGAAAGATTAAAATAAATAATATTTTAATGAATAGTCTGAGGATGACACGTGGACACGCTAGAGCTAGAGTTAGAGTTGTTGATTTGAGAGGGCGTGGTAGGCCCCCAATATTTTTGACATGTCGAGGTTTAGTCTGAATCTGTGGTTCCTATAAATGAACATGTTGATAGTATGATTGATATTAGTAATATAATTGATATTGGTAAAGGTGTTAGAGAATCTGAAGTTGAAAGAAATGAGCTAAAATAAGTTCTTTCACATGTTCTTTAGAAAATGAAAGTAACAAATGATAGAGTTGATAGTCTATAGCATTGACTTGATGAACAGGCTAGAGCATTGTTTGAGGTTTCTGTAAATCCAGAAATGATAAACGTTAAAAAGAGGAAAGGTGAGTTTATGCACAAGATGCAGGGAGATTGTTTTGTTAGATATATTAAGTTGAATGCCTTGTTGTGTAAAGGATCTATGAATCCTTTTGAGCTTGAGTTATGGGTAAAACAATTTGAAAAATTAATTGGTATTTTACCAGTAACTGAGAGACAGAGGGTTGCCTTTGCTTCTTTTGAATTAGAATGAGAAGCTTTGGAATGATGGAAGGATACTTTTCCCAGGGTAAGTACAGATATTGATAGACCCTTAACCTGGAATAGGTTTAAGGAGGTTTTCCTTGATAAATACTTTCCTTATACCTTTAGAGCCCAACAAGATAGAGATTTTATTTGAGGCAAATGTGTTGACTGTGACTTAGTATGATAAGAGATGTGTAGCTTTGTCAAGGTTTGTACAGAAAATGGTAGATCTAGGGGAGAAGAAGTGTAAGAGGTTCATAGATGAACTATGTTTTAAAATTTGATCAAAACTATCCAACATGATGCCTATGAATTTTGTTAGATTGGTGGATACAACACTTCAGATTGAGAAGGATGTGATGGAAATTTGAGGTAAGAAGAATAGGCGGAAGAGGTCTAAAATTGAGGAACCCATAGGTGGTACCAGTATGAGTGTGCAGAGTAGGAGACCATCCAGATGAGGCCTTCCTTGTCACAGAGAACTTTAGTATAGAGTTAGAGGCAAGCAAAATCTATTGCTTCTGTAGCTCAGAGTAATATCGGTGGAACCCCTAGATTTGAGAGATAGATTATGGGAACTTTATATATAGAGAAGGTGGATATATTAATGTTGGTTGATCTTGGTGCAACCCATTCTTTCGCATCGAGTATTCATATGAAGTCTATTGAAGTGTGGATTAGTCCTTTGATGCAAAATATTTTGTTGAAGTTCCCACTAGAGATGGAGTGATAATCATAAATGTTTACAAGAGTTATGTGATTCGTATCAGTGATAGAGAATCTGAGGGTGATTTATTATCTTTGAATACGGTTGATTTTTTTTTAGAAAGAAGGTAGTGTTCTAGATATTGACATGAGGAGTTTAATTTCATAGAGAACATAAAATACACTCGAACTATCTCATTTTGCTCTGACCACTAGGAGATGGTTGAAAAAGGGTTATGAGGAGTATTTGGCACGCACAATGGATTCTAAAAAGGAAAATAGGAAGTTAGAATAAATCTTAGTGACGAAATATTTTTTCTAATGTAATTCTTGATGAGTTGTCTAAGTTTCCTCCAAGTAGTGAGATAAAATTTTCTATTGATATGATACCAGAATCATCACATATATCTATAGTACTCTATAGAAGGACACTTGATGAGTTAAGAGAATCGAAAGTGCAATTTCAAGAGTTGTTAGGTAAACAACTTATTCGATTTAGTGTATCATCATGAGGAGCCCATGTAGTGCTTGTGAAAAAGAAAGATGGAACGATGAGATTGTGTATAGACTAAAAATAGTTGAATAAGAACAAATATATTTTTCCTATGATAAATAAATTGTTTGAGTAGTGCAATGAGTGAGATTGTTTGCTAAGATAGACCTAAGATCAGGTTATCACCAATTGATGATAGAAAAGGGAGTCATGCCTAAGACTGCTTTTAGGACACGTTATGGTCATAAGTTTCTTGTGATGTCATTTGAATTGACTAATGTTCTAAAAACATTCATGGATTTGACTAATAGAGTGTGTAAACTATATCTTAATAAGTTTATGGTTGTATTTGACTTTATGATACAATATAAGAAGGAAGAACAACATGTGAAACATTAGACAATGTGTTTGAGATTTTGAGGAGAGAGAAATTATATGCAAAGTGTGATGTTGGCTGAATGAAAATAACTCTCTTGGAACATGTAATATTGGGAAATAACATAATAATTGATCCATAAAAGGTAGAGGCAATGTTAAGTTGGGAGAGACCAACTAATGTGACTGAGATTAGAATCTTCTTGGGGTTAGCTGGTTATTATAGAAGATTCTTTCAGATTTTTTCTATTATTATACTGTTAAATAGACTGGCCAGGAAAGAGGTGAGATTTGTATGGTGAGGGACGTGTGAGAAAATTTTTCCAATTACTAAAGGAGAAATTGACTACAACTCCACTGTTGGTGTTTCCTTCTGGAAATGAAGGATTTATGGTGTATAGTGATGCGTCACATCAATGTTTGGGATATGTATACCATAGGAAAGTTGGGACCATACTTCTAGGCAATTGAAGATTCATGATAGAAATTTCCCTACTCATGACTTAGAGTTGGCTGCTATAGTGTTTACTTTAAAGATTGGAGACATCATCTGTATAGAGCTACTTGTAAGATATTTGTGGGTTATAAGAGTTTGACATACTTACCTACCCAGTGAGAGTTGAATTTGAGGCAAAGATGGTAGATGAAGTTAATTAGTAATGATGATTGTACAATTCACTATCATCTAGAAAATGCGAAGGTGATAACTGATGCATTCAGTAGAAAGTCTACAACAAGTGTAACTGCTATTGGGAGTCCTCATGTGAAATTGATGATAGATTTAAGAAAGATAATAATGAAGTTAAATGTCAATGATAGAGAATCATGGTTAATGAATATGGTTGTACAGTCATCCCTAGTAAAATGCTTTAGAGATGTAAGGTAGAAATTAAGAGATAGAAAAGATTAAGTATTGAGTGCTTACTAGAAAGCAATATGAATTAAAAAATTTGAAATGAGGGTATTTTGGTATTGGAACATGGATTTGTGTTCCCAATGATGCGGAGTGGAGAAAGAAGATATTGAGAAAGGTACATGATGATGTAGATTAGATGCAATCAAGTAACAATAAGATGTATAGAGGATTGAGACAAAAATTCTGATGGTCAGGATTGAAGAGGGATGTAGCTGATATTGTGAGGTTGTGTGGAGTACCATGAAGCATAGTGTCAAATAGAGATGCTAGATTTACATCTTGGTTTTGGAGAGGCTTTCAGAAAGCCACGAGTACACAGTTGTAATTTAATATAATTTTTTCATGCTCAGACAGAAAGGATTATTAGATTACTAGAAGATATGTTAAGGACAAATGTGATGAGTTTTTTGCCCAGTAAGTTGGGATGCTTACATGCCATCAATTAAAATTGCTTATAATAATCAGTATTGAACTAATATTGGGATGACACCAATTGAAACAGTGTATTGTAGGAGGTGTAGAACTCTAGTATGTTGGGAAGAAATGGGAAAGAGAAATATATTTGGTCAATCAATTATTGAGCTAACATCTGAGAGGATCAAATTAGTTAGAGAGAATCGTAAAGCAACACAGAGTAGACCGAATTGTAATACCTATATTCGTAAAGTAAGGGTAAAGAAGTAATTGAATAAATATGACATGAAATTAAAATAATATATTTACGCGAAGGATGTAGAATTGAATAAAATAATTCTTCAAAAAAAATTTTTGGAATCGTCCAGAATTGCAATCAGAGGAAAAAGAAAAGAAAAGAAAAGAAAATTACATTTTTTTTTCCAAAAAAAAAAACGAAAGAAAGGGTAAAAAAACGTGGCAGCTGGTGTTAAGGGAGACTTGCATGTCCCCCACGTTGCACAAACGTGGAGTTTATTTGGAGACTTAAGCCATGCTAATGGCTGCCAAACTTTCATCAATTTTTTTTACGTTAGCATATACTTACCAAATTTCGTTTAATTTCCTTCAAATCGCTCGAATTCTTTAAACACTTGGGGACCCAAAGAAAGGTTGAAAGAGCAAAATTTCAAAAGAGTTTACTGCGGAATTTCATAGAGAATCATGAGAAGCTATCAGAAAAGCAGAAGTTAATAACATAATATTTATTTTTAAATTTTTAGCATTCATGAAACTTCTCGGAATTCAAAGTGAGAATTTTCAAAGGGTGTGGTTTACGAAGAATTGAAGAAATAATTAGATTTAAAATAAATATTATGTCAGGTGTTAACGATCAGCAACCGAGAGAAATTGTTGAGAAGAGCGGGAAAGGCAAAGAAGTGATCCATGAGTAGCTTTAAGTGCTACGTGGTGAGTTAGATTTACTTTAAGTAATCTAAATAAAAAACGAAATTATCTAATTATAATATTAAATAAATTATTAGCTTGTGCTTTGGTGATATATAAAAATTTGATTAATAGGTATGATTTGAATTTTGGTCATGTAGAAAATTATTATGGGAGAAATAATATTTTTTGAAATAGTAAGTTGATTTAATAATAAAAGCGATAAGTGAAATTCCTGATGAGCTATGGTTGATGTTTTGATACAAATTATAAGGAGAAGAAATTTAGTGAATCTGGATAAGCTTTGATGGATAATTGGATGTGATTTATGATAAGAGGAATTTAGTGGAAATTTTTATATAATTTGAGAAAAATCAGGGTAGCCAATTTAAATATTTGAATTCATGTTTGTTTTTTTTTATATGTTATTGTTCATATGCATATTTCATATCATTGTTCATATGCAAATGCATTAAATTAAAAGAAAAGAACCAGTAAGGCAACCGATCTAATTGAAAAACTGTGACAGTCAGTATGTGCTGAAAATAAAAAGGACACCATGATAACCGGTATATGCTGTAAATAAATACCGTGGCAGTCGGGACAAGCTGTAAAGAAAAGAACCAAGAAGGTAATCGGTCTAAATGAGAAAGAAAAGAATCGGGAAGGCAGCCGATCTATGATAATAAAAACTTGTCGACATTTGGGAAGACGTTCCCATAATAATAATTTATGCATTGCATCTATTTTAATTATTGCTTGCATTATTAAAATGCTGATGTGTGGTGCGTTATTGTGAATTTATTTATAGACGGATGAGTCTCACAGAGAGACAGTTATGGTGATAAGAACCATCTAAATGGTAGATTTTATGATGTGAACCTCATTGCGAGGTAATTATGAGATAATTGATGGTCTTGTGGTGAACCAATAAATAAGAAGAAGAGATTGATAGAGAATGAGACTTACGATATGTGTAGTGATAGTAGAATGCTATTATCAAGTTATGTAAAATATAATTGATTTAATATTGAAAGACTATTTATACAGAATGAGTACTTCTAGTAAATTTAATTCACTGAGCTTGTGAAGCTCATCCCTCATTGTACAATGATTTCAGGTAGCAGGCAGGACAAATAGTCTGGTGGGTTGAGAGTCAGATGAAATCATTTTTTTTGTAAGCCACATACGTGTCAACATCCTCAGACTAATGAGAAAATAAAATATTATGTTGTATATTAAGTTAATAGTAGATTGATGTATCTATTGAGGGTTGAGGATTGATGTAAAAGAATTTTGATGCGATGAAATTTACACTAGCAAGTGCACTAATCGTTCAAGTAATAAAATGATGAATAAATATCATTCCCAACGAGGACTGATCAAATACTACAAAAATTATGACTCAACTTTTACCGTTATTTGAGCAAACGAATAATTGTAGGGGAAATATTTACTAACAATTAACTAAGGAAATAAAACAAATGACAACAATAAATAGAGGAAGACTTTCAAATTTTGGAATGAAGATTCTTATGAACTAACATGTTAATGACTCAACTTCACCTAAACCATTATTACCAAGAGTTTCGAATGGACAAGTTTCGTTTACTACGTTTTTCAAGATGGTAGAATCCCCAATAAATTGGTTATCCATATTCCAGGTCTAACCACAATCTAAAGAATCATTAACTTCAAATATCCGTATTCCAGGTCTATTCTAGAATTAATTCAAATTAAGAAGCATTAAGTGTTTTTGGATTCCTTTCAGTTAAATCTCCCTATTCGGTTACGATTTAAGCGGACCACATGGACTTCCTAGAATCCCTATTCAGTTACTCCTATTCCATTCATGGCATGTTTTACCCTGGACTTTGCATAGATAACAATCCAATATCATATTTATTAGTTCAACCATTCATAAAGCATGACTTCTCTATTCGACACATCACCATTCCCAAAGAAGGAATCAAAATAATAAAAATCATTAAGAACAATAAAACACACTCTTTGAAAAACACATTAAATTCCACTTGTCCAAACAACAACTCAAGATATAGGTTTAGGATCCATCTATCCTTAACACAAAAATATCTACTCCATAATAATATTCAAACAATCCATGTTCATATTATAAAACATCAACATAGATAGAAAAGAATAATACAAAACCGGAGAAGAATGATTTAAAAGCTTGATGCGTAGCCTCCCGGAGTGTCTCCAACTCTCCTTTGGCTTCTCCTCTTCTCCAAATTCTGTTTTCTTCCTTCTCTCTCTCACCTCTCCTTCTTGTTTAGCTAGGGTTTTAATTTATAACATTCAAAATTCACGGGCTGGCGCTGCAGCACCAACATCCCAGCGCTGCAGCGCCAAGACATAAAAAACCCTAATTCTAGCGCTGTAGCTCCAACTTTCTGGCGCTGCAGCGCCAACTTTCTGTCCAAATCCTCTCTCTATGTCAGCTACCAGCGCTGCAGCGCCAACATCCTGGCACTGCAGCCTTGAGTTTCTGTCCTCTCTGTGCATTTTGGCCTTCCAGTGATCTCCAGCGCTCTAGCAAGTGTCTGCACAATAAATTTCCATGACTTAGCATTTGATAAATCAACTAAAAACAACTTATTAGTAAAATAAGATAAACTAAACTCAAATTGCTAAAAACACATGCAACATAATTCTAATGCTTAAGATCAACACCAAAAACGTGCCTAAAAGCAGTATAATAACATGATTTATTCAGAGTTATCAAATTTCTATTAGTATTATTTCTATTATTGCATATAGGTGTCGCGCTAGGATTTTCAAAATGTGACAACACCGTCTCGGGGGTAGCTAACCCGAGATGGGTCATTACAGATTCGCAATCCGATAGATCCAAGAATTCACCTTTTACTAACTTGTTTGCACTATCCTCATTGATATGATATAGTCTTAAGTTCCATACGTATGAATGATTTAGATCATTATCTCCTTTACTTTGTTGTTCAATATGAAATATTTTACCGTCTACTTCTAGATAGTAAAACCAAGTAATAAGTCCCTAAGGCTAATGTAGCAACGCTTGTTGCGAAGGTTAACTTCTCCTTACTTAGATTCTCGCTTTTTATCAGCGTTTGCAACCTATTGCAAATACGTGAACCACATTTAGTATCTAATACCCAAGTAGAAGCATTATTAACTAATAAGCTAATTTCATCGAAGAATAACTGAGATTTGTCTTCCAACGCTTATCTTGTAAGTTTATCTTCCAGTTTCTATCCTTGCCACAATAAGAGCCCTGTCCTTTATCTTTTTTTTTTTAAAAAAAAATTTCTAAAATAACCTTGTTGGCACGACCCTTTTGCTTTTAATGATTTCTTCTTCTTCTTCAAGACTGTTGACCCTCACCTAAATTTTAATGATAACAAAACACAACTCTAATTATACTAACAGTGCTATCTAAGTGTATAAAGGGACAAAAGCATACAGCCAAGAATCAAGATGCAAGAACTCAACCTGAATCAAACACCAAGTCAAGATAGAAGATCTAGTATAGGTACAAGGTATTGAATCAAGTTGTAAATCTCACCGGTTCAGGTAACAAGCTTGTCCAATGGCTTCTTTTGAAAAGCCATTTTAACAAAACTATTCATTCAAACGTTTATAAGTCAAAAACATTTCAAAGAATGAAAAACTGGGTTGAAGGGCAACCCAGTCGACTGGGTACTTATACCAGAAGACTGGAGTTTTGGACAGCGTGTCCCTAGTCGACTAGATGTTTCATACCAGTCAACTGGTGTTTTGGACAAACTGTCCCCAGTCGACTGGTAAGAATAACCCAGTCAACTGGTACTCTTCAAAGCCTTAAAGGTGAGACTTTTCACTTAACCCAGTCGACTGGTAATTCAAAAATATGACTGTTGAGATGCGAGATTTCAGCACAAAATGCACCAAAACATTCCAAGGCAGTACAAAACGGCCATATTAATACAAGGCTATATAAACCCACTCTATTGAGCATTTCAAAACAAGAGATTACACATTCAATCAAGTTTTTGCTCATTAATACACAAAATCTTTGAAATATTTATTGTTGAGCCATTCTTCAAGCTTTACCTTGAAAGAGAGATATTATTCAGTTGTATAAGTTTTCATTGTTGTCTCTTTACCATTTACTTTACAACAACTCATTTATTATAAAGGGATTAGCTTCTGAAAGGAAGAGATTAGCTTCCGAGAGGAAGGAATTTACTTCCAAGAGGAAGGGACTGATTGTAAGGTTTGTGCAACACTCGTGAAGTTGCACGACTAAGTTTCTTAGTGGATTACTTCAAAGAGGTTCTTTGAAGAGATTGGACGTAGGGTCGGAATGAATCCGATATTGCCGAACCACTATAAACTGAGTTTGCATCTTCTATTCCTTAAATTCTTTTGTTTATTACACATTACTCGTTTACATGTTTGTGGTCTTTTCTGTTTTTATAAACTTGTGATTAATTAAAGAAAGTGTTTATAAACCCAATTCACCCCCCCTCTTGGGTTGAAACCTCAGTCTACAATTGGTATCAGAGTCTCGTTCTCAATTTTAGGCTTAATATCCTTGAGTTGATCCGATGGTAGCAAATAGCTATTCTGAGGGACACTCCTACATTAGGCCTCATTTGTTCAATGGCTCCAACTATAGCTATTAGAAAAACAGAATAAAAATCTTTGTCGAGGGACAATATTATAATCTATGGAGAGTCACTGAAAAAGGACCTAGAATTCCATCAAAGGAAATAATTATTGGAGAAATCAATCATACAATGCCTAAACTCAAAACTGAGTTCAATGATGAGGATTATAGAATGATGTCTCTCAATAGTAGAGCTACAAGTATTTTACATTGTGCTTTAGATATATCTAAATATAATAAAACTTCCGCATGTGTTTCGGCTAAGAAGATTTGGGATAAATTGCAAGTTACATATAAAGGAACTAGTGAAGTTAAAAAATCAAAAATCTATATGCTAGTATCTGAATATGAATCTTTTAGAATGTCTCCTAACAAAACAATTTCTCAAATGCACTCATGCTTCACAACTATTGTTAATGGTTTGAAGCTCTTGATAGGAACATTGAGGAGTTTGAACTAACAAGAAAAATCTTAAGATCTTTGCCACCCACTTGGAAAGCAAAGAAGACGGCCATCACAAAGGCCAAAGATCTTGACAAACTTGACGTCGAAATGCTTCTCAGATCACTATTGACATATGAGATGGAAGAAATGAATCCCATTGTCAATGATGATGAGAAGAAAAAAAAATGTGATTGCTCTCAAAGCCTCTACATGCTACAGAGAAGAGGAAATGGAAGAAGAAGTGGAGAGCAGCGAAGAAGATGGTGAGATGGCTTTAATCACCAAACAGTTTCACAAGTTCTTGAAGAAAAGAAAGAAACTTTACACAAAGGATCCCACTTCAAAAAAGGAACCACTTGTGTGTTATGGATGCAAGAAGCCCGGTCCCATCAAGACCGATTGTACGGTTGCAAGCAAACCATACAAGAGCTTGAAGAAGAAAGCTATGATAGCAACCACTTAAAGTGATAATGAAGAAGAAGACTTCTTGGATAAAGAAATCGGATATGAGGAAATTGCCAACCTATATCTTATGGCAATCGATGATGAAAATGAGGTATTATCTTCTCCTTCTTCAAAAAATAACATTATTAGTAGTAGTGAAGAGTTGATAGAAGTCATAAATGAAATGCATGAAAAATTGAAGAAAATCGATTCTAGGAACTCTACTCTTAAAAAAGAGGTGTCAACTCTTTCTAAAGAGATGATAAGTCTAAAAGAAGAAAAAGATAAACTATCTTCATTGTTTTATGATTCTTCTCAAGATTTTCTTAAAGATGAAAATGAAAACTTAAAAAAGAATATATTAGAATTGAATGGCACAATATCTAGACTCATGCTTGGAAAAGAAAAGCTTAATGAAGTGCTATCTTGCTAAAGATCAAGTGGAGGAAAATCCAGGTTAGGATATTCTCCATTAAGCAAGCAAAAATCAAAAGAGAGCTTATTCATGAAAGCATCATGTGTGAATGAAGCCTCTACTTCAAAGACCACTAGCAAGGTCAAAAGCATTCCCTTAATGAATGCAAGCAAGTCTAGAAATACTAATTCTAATGCATATACAAGAATGAAACCTCCTAGAAATACTTATGCTTATATGTATGCTCATTCAAGAAATGCTTATACACATCCTACGAGTAACCATTATATGCATCCTAGAAATAACATGTATGTTCAAAACTTGCACACTGCACATACATATCCTAGGAGTTATCATCATGATTATTCTAGAAATAATATGCATATTCATAATAATTCAAGTTGTTTTCAAGAAATCATCATCATACATTTCCTAGAAATGACATGTATATTCCTCTCATTAGTAACATGTATCCTAGGAATACTTATCCTAAGAATTTTAGAAATGCACAACTAAGTCATCCTAGAAATTTCAATAACTATAATCCTAGAATTATGCATCATCAACATATCTATAGAACACCATATGTTGTTAAGAAAGTATGGGTCCCAAAAGGAACCGTATTTTCTAGGACTAACCCCAAAGGACCCAGGAAATTTTGGGTACCTAAAAATGCAATTGTGTATCCTTGTGTGATGTAGATATGTCTCCACACCAAAGAAAAAGGTAATTGTTGGTACCTTGATAGTGGATGCTCAAAACACATGACCGGTGATAAAAGTGTATTCAAGGAGCTAACTCTAAGAGATGGCAAACTTGTCACCATTGTAGACAACACAAAAATAAAGATCATAGGGTATGGAAAAGTTGGTAATGATTTCTCAACCATAGATAATGTATTGCTAGTACAAGGCTTTAAGCCAAATTTACTAAGTATTAATTAACTATGTGACGAAGGCAACACAGTCATATTTGAAACCTCTCATTGTCTAGTTATAGATATCAAGAGTAACAAGATCAAGTTTGTTGGCCATAGACATGAAAATTTCTATATAGTTGATTTAAAATCCTTGCATTCCAAAAATGAAAAATGTTTTCCCGCATTTAGTGAAAATCCATGGCTGTGGCATAGAAGACTTAGTCATGTGAACATGAATTTGCTTAAAATCATTTCAAGAAAAGATTTAGTCATTGGACTTCCCAAAATCAAATTTGAAAAAGATAAAGTATGTAATTCTTGTCAAATAGGAAAATAAATAAGAATCTCTTTTAAAACAAAATATGTAGTGTCAACTACTAGACCATTGGAACTCTTGCATATGGACTTATTTGGTCCAATAAGTACCATTAGTCTAGGTAGCCATCAATATGCTCTTGTTATTGTTGATGACTATTCAAGATATACCTTTGTTATCTTTATTGCTTACAAGGATGAAGCCTTCAAAGGATTTGAAAACTTTTGTAAAAAGGTTCAAAATGAAAAAGGAATTTGTATTTCAAGCATTAGAAGTGATCATGGAAAATAATTTAAAAACCAAAGTTTTTCAAAATTTTGTGATGAAAATGGAATTGGTCACAACTTTTCAGCTCCTAGAACTCCTCAAAAAAATGGAGTTGTTGAGAGGAAAAATAGAGTTGTAGAAGAATTTGCAAGAACAATGCTTTGTGAAAATAGCTTACCAAAATACTTTTGGGCAGAAGCTGTAAACACTTCTTGTTATATCTTAAATAGAATTTTCATTAGGCCTATGCTTGACAAAAATTCGTATGAATTATGGAAAGGTAGAATCCTAATATCTCCTGTTTTTGAATATTTGGTTATAAATGCTTCATCCTAAATAACAATAAAACTAACTTGGGTAAATTTGACTCTAAGACCGATGAAGGGATATTTTTTGGATATTCAACCTCTAGTAAGGCTTATACAGTCTTCAACAAGAGAACTCTAGTGGTAGAAGAATCCGTACATGTAACTCTTGATGAGTCTAACTCAATTAGTAGTAGAGAAATTTATTTCAATGATGATGCAGATTTCATTCCAAGAACGGAGGTACCTACTCCCATTGTTAACCCAAAGGAGAGCTCACCTCAAACAATTCAAGAGATGGAAACTCTCGAATTGGACCAACCATATACAATCCAACAAAATGATAGTCTTCCCAAAGATTGGAGGTATGTGAATTATCATCCAATCGTCAAGTGATTGGTGATCCTTCACAAGGGGTAAGAACTCATTCCTTAATTAGAAATATTTTCAAGTATGTAGCTTATTTGTCTCAAATAGAACCTAAGACATTTATAGAAGCCGAAAAGGATAATGATTGGATAATTTCCATGCAAGAAGAGAGAAATCAATTTGAAAGAAACAATGTACGGAATCTAGCTCCTAGACTTAAAAATCATACAATAATAGGAACTAAATGGGTATTTAGAAATAAGATAGATGAAAATGGAATAGTTACTAGGAACAAGGCTAGACTAGTTGCTAAGGGATATAATCAAAAAGAAAAAATAGACTTTGATGAGACCTATGCTCCCATAGCAAGATTAGAAGCTATTCGAATGTTATTAGCCTTTGCATGCTTTAATAAATTTAAGTTATTTCAAATGGATGTAAAAAGTGCCTTTTTAAATGGCTTTATAGAAGAAGAGGTATACGTTGAGCAACCTCTTGGATTTGAGAATCCTAGTCTTCCAAATCATGTCTACAAGCTTTCTAAAGCTCTATATAGGTTGAAGCAAGCTCTGAGAGCATGGTATGAAAGAATAAGTAAATTTTTTATTGGCAATAATTTTATAAGAGGTAAAGTAGACACAACCCTCTTCATAAAAACTCACATAAATGACACTCTACTAGTCCAAATATATGTTGATGATATTATATTTGGTGCTACTAATGAATCTATGTGTTAAGAGTTTGCCAAGTGCATGCAAGGTGAATTTGAAATGAGCATGATAGGAGAGCTTACCTACTTCCTTGGACTTCAAATCAAACAATTGAAAGGAGACATCTTCATCAATCAATCAAAATATACTAAGGACCTACTAAAGAGGTCCGAGATGGAAAGCTCAAAGCCACTTGGAACACCTATGAGCATCTCAACAAAACTTTATCTTGATGAAGGAGGTAAATGTGTAGATACTAAATATTATAGAAGCATGATAGAAGCTTTACTTTATTTGACTGTAAGTAGACCTGATATTATGTTCAGTGTATACATGTGTGCTAGATTTCAGGCTAATCCTAAGGAATCACATGTAGTTGCTGTAAAAAGGATCCTTAGATATCTACAAGGAACTCAAACTCTAGGATTATGGTACTCTAGAGATTCATCTTTTGAGCTAGTAGGATATTCAGATGTTGATTTTGCGAGGTGTAGGCTAGATAGAAAAAGCATAAGTGGAACATGCCAATTCTTAGGTGCAATGTTAACCTCTTGGTTTTCCAAGAAACAAAACTCCGTTGCACTATCAACCACCGAGACGAAATATGTTGTAGCTGGAAGTTGTTGTGATCAAGTGCTGTGGATGAAACAATAACTAGAAGACTATGGCATGAACTTTAAAAGTATCCCAATATATTGTGATAATATTAGTGCTATCAACCTAACCAAGAACCCTATTCAACACTCTAGAACTAAACACATAGAAATTAGACATCACTTCTTGAGAGACCATGCTCAAAAATGTGATATAAGACTAGAATTCATACCTTCAGAAGATCAAATAGCTGACATTCTTACAAAACCTTTAAGTGAAGCAAGTTTTTGCAAAATAAGACTGTCAATGGGATTTTTGGATTATGATAAACTATATGTCTGATTGTTTCATCGTTCATCATTTTGCATATTTGACATCTAGTAAAAGAGTATTAAAACTTATTTAATATCTCCCTCACTCAAGATGGCATAGATAAACAAATTTCATGCTAAGACTCAAGATTGAAAATTTTCTTAAGGGTCCAATCGACTAGTAAGTCTATCCCAATCGACTGGTAAGTCTCTGCCTAATCTTCCATTCGACTGGTAAGTCTGTATTAGTCAACTAGTAATCAAAACCTTGTTTGAAGCTATTTTTTGAAATTCAGTTAACCACCCAGTCGACTGATAAGAACTACCCAGTCGACTGGTATGCAAAACTTTTCAAATCTGCAAAGGACCCAGTCGACTGGTACCCTAACCCCAGTCGACTGATATCGCCATTCTATAAATAGTCTCTTCATTTTTCTCAGATTTTTACATCATTTTAAAACCTAAGCTTTCTCTCTCTAAAAAATCTCATCATTTTGATAAAAAAAAAGATCCTCAAAACACCTCGATCTACTCATCCACACCATCCATTTCAACTTTCTACAGTTAAAATCCCTTATTTCCACCAAAAACCCTTCTTCTCCCAAAAATCATTTTCTTCTAATATGACCGATCGAATCCACATGAAAACCACCGTTGGGGGACCTCATGCGCCTACTAGGCCAAGGTCCACCAAATCTATGGCTCCAGATTCAAGAGGGAATGGCGTAGCGGGCTCCTCGAGCAAGAAGCCTAGGATAGAGCTCGACGACTCTTTGTTCTCCAGCCCGACGACAAAAGACAAGTATACATCCATTATCCGCCATAAAATGATCATGACAGGTAGATTCATCGACTTCGAATCTATTCGTCATGGTAATTTTGATATATTACATGCTTTTGATGCCATTCACTTGACCCCACTGGTCAAGATTCATCAAAAATTTTACCCGAAACTGATTCACCATTTCTATGAGAACTTGGTGAAACCCAGTCCATTGGCTCTGAGGTTCAGAACTAGTGTTATGGGTATGGAGTTTGAGGTCAACATTGACCTCTTGATGAGTATCCTGAGGATCCTTGTGAGAGAGATCCAATGGAGTCTGGATGGATGGCCAGACAATTTTGATTATGAAGAGGCATGTCGGATAGTTAGGGGTGACTCTAACTATGTGTTTCGACCCACTAGATTTCACACATGTAGTGACATGCCCCTTGACTCAAAATTGTTCAACCTCATTATGAGTTGGACCATACACCCGAGACTTGGGAGTCGAGGTTATCTATCTAAGATAGATGTCATATTGATTTGGTGCTTTAAAACTTGGCACCACTTCAATATCTACCCCCTGTTTCTCGCCAACATGATAAACAGTGAAGCGAGCGACTTCAGATGCCTTCCTTACGGGATGCTCATCACACTCATCCTACAGCACTTCCGGGTGCCTCCCCCTGCCTTCGAGGCTCAGGACATCAACCTCAAGGATAACATCAACATCTCCTCGCTGCAAAAGATGGGATGCATAGTTTGAGATGGCATGATCTACTCAAAGGCCAGGAAGAACATTCAGATTGGAGAGTATGATAGCAGTGATGATGAGGACAAGGGTCCAGATGTTGCTGCTATTGCTATGGATGTGGATGACCGAGCACCTCCTTTGGGCGACTCGAGTGCTGGTCTAGCTGGGTATGGCGAGCTCTTTCAGGCTATCACGAGCCTCCAGCTGACCATGCAGTCCGGCTTCCAGAGCTTAAGCTCTTCAGTCGACGCTATGTATCACGACCTCCGGTCTCTTCGGGATGACTTTGAGCTGCACCGTGAGCATACCGAGGGTTCTCTAGCTATACTTCAAGATCTCATATGTGATGGCTCTGACTCTCCCACTCCTTGAGTCGCTTTCTATCTTCTTTTTGATGTATTTATTGATGTAGTTTTTCAGTGTTCTTAGCACAAACATTATTTCATCATTTACTGTATTTTGTCTTTCTGTTTCGGCTCTCTGAAGCTTGTGATGTATAGACTTGTGATGTATGTGTTTATGTTTTATGATTAGACTTGGTTCATATACTTGTTTTACATTTACACTATAACATTACTTACTTTAAATCTTTTTGTATTCGGATAAATGCTTTAAAGTGCTTCTACAGATATGGAAAATTCCGGTTCTTCCCGGGAAGGCTTCTCAACATTGAATAATGCCAAATATTTGCATACAATTTTATTTATGCATGTTATTCATTTCTATGGTACATATATAGCTTATTTTTTGGTTTACTACCCCCTTTTCTACTGTTGTCAAAACGGGGGAGAAATATGATAAAATGAGAAAACTAACTGTAAACTCAAAATGGTGCATAGATTTAGAGGGAGCAATGCTCTAAAGAACTTGGTATATGATTTTATATATTGAGTTGATTGGTTAGATTGCATATAAACTATTCTTTATCTTTTTACAGGTTCGTTTTATTCAAAAAACAGAGGAAACTCTGCCCGATTTTTTCAAAAAATCCAACACTTAGTTTTTAAAATTGTTTTCTTTCATTAGTTTTATCATCATCAAAAAGGGGGAGATTGTTTACCCTCACCTAAATTTTATTGATGACAAAACACAACTCTAATTATACTAACAGTGCTATCTAAGTGTATAAAGCGATAAAAGCATACAGCCAAGAATCAAGATGCAAGAACTCAACCCGTATCAAACACCAAGTCAAGACAGAAGATCTAGTACAGGTACAAGGTATTGAATCAAGTTGTAAATCTCACCGGTTCAGGTAACAAGCTTGTCCAATGGCTCATTTTAAAAAATAATTTTAACAAAACTATTTATTCAAACATTTATAAGTCAAAAATATTTTAAAGAATGAAAAATTGGGTTGAAGGAAAACCCAGTCGATTGCGTACTTATACCAAAAGACTGGAGTTTTAGAAAGTGTGTCCCTAGTCGACTGGATGCTTCATACCAGTCGACCGGTGTTTTGGACAGACTGTCCCCAGTTGACTGGTAAGAACAACCTAGTAGATTGTACTCTTCAAAGCCTTAAAGGTGAGACTTTTCACCTGACCCAGTCGATTGGTAATTCAAAAAATATGACCGTTAAGACGCGAGATTTCAGCACAAAATGCACCAAAACATTCCAAGTCAGTACAAAACGGCCATATTAATACAAGGCTATATAAACCCACTCTAGTGAGCATTTCAAAATAAGAGATTACACATTCAATCAATTTTTTGTTCATTAATACACAAAAGCTTTGAAATATTTGTTGTTGAGCCATTCTTCAAGCATTACCTTGAAAAAGAGATATTATTCAGTTGTATAAGTTTTCATTGTTGTCTCTCTTCCATTTACTTTACAGCAACTCATTTATTGTAAAGGCATTAGCTTCCAAAAGGAAGAGATTAGCTTTCGAGAGGAAAGGATTTGCTTCCAAGAGGAAGGGACTGATTGTAAGGTTTGTGCAACACCCGTGAAGTTGCACGACTAAGTTTCTTAGTGGATTACTTCAAGGAGGTTCCTTGGAGAGAGTGGATGTAGGGTCAAAACGAATCCAATATTGCCGAACCACTATAAACTGAGTTTGCATCTTCTATTCTTTAAACTCTTTTGTTTATAGCACATTACTTGTTTACATGCTTGTGGTCTTATTTGTTTTTATAAACTTGCGATTAATTAGAGAAAGTTTTTATAAACCCAATTCACCCCCCGTCTTGGGTTGAAACCTCAGTCTACAAAGACTTTCTTTCAGAGGAAGAAGCTTGATTACACCTAAAACATAACGCGATAGTTATAAGACAACTTTGGGGTGTCGATTCCATAGGAAAACAAGTTAACTACAAAAGAAGGTGTGAACCATAACACAAACGATAAAGATTTAAGTGAGAAAGTATGAACTGTTGATAATGGAGTAATTGTGTAAAATATATTGTAAAATATAATAGAGGAACAACAAAGTTCGGGGAATTCTCCCTAGGTTTTTTGCCCTAATCCTAACTTGATTCAGTTGTTTTTATCTCGATTGCAAGTTTCACATCCCAAACAAGCAATCGAAAGATATTCAATGAGAGCACGTATAAAAACCCTAATGTAATTGTTATGAAATACTTTACTTTTACTTCATGCACACATGATCTATCCTATAGGTTTATCAAGAAATGACAATATATCTTTTATGACAATATTGCAGTAATAGACAAGCCTAAAGGATAAATCTACCGGACTCAATCATACCCAAACAATCTTGACATAATAAAAGCATGACTAGATTTATATCAAGGAGAAAGATACAATCACCATATTAGAGAAAATCTTATAATTAGATAGCAAAGTAAATCATAACAATGTTTTGACATTAAATCCCTACTACAACTGAATCAAAGAAAGGAAAATAGGAACAACTACACTTAGGGATTCATCCTTTCACCTTGCTTGGAGATTAGTTAGCCATGGGGCTCATGGTTGAACACTTTGATGGAGGAGAATTAGTTGCTTCCTTGAGTTTTTCAGGTTTTATGAATGTCAATTATCAAACCCTAAGTAGGCTATTTATAATACAAGAGGTCAAAGGTGTTTTTAGGGTTTAAACAATCATCAAAAAAACCTAATTAAGTTGTAACTCAGAGACAGGGTATCGGGGTCACGCCTAGGCTCAGATTGGATCAGGCCATGGCTCTGATTGTGTTGATTTCCTCTCCTTCTGTGGGCTATGGCCCAGCTTGATCTAGGCCGTGGCTCAGCCCTCCAGGCCGCGGCTCACCTTTATCTAGGTGCCGGCTTAACCTGATGCTTCTTTCTTGCTCTTTTGATGCACTTTCTGGAGGCCGAGGCTTGGATAATTCTTGGCCGCAGCGCACACTCTATAAACTTGATTTCTCTTCATTTGCCCTTCTGCAACCATTTCTTTACTTCAGTGTGCCTCGAGTCTTTGTGCTTTAAACAATAATGGCTTTTTTTCTTCTTTTGAACTTAAATTACCTGAAAATGCACCAAAATAAGTTAATGATCCAAGAATACAACTTTAGAGTTATTAACGTATAAAAGTGCAATTAAGATCTAGATCAAAAGATGAACTCGGGTAGGGTGGCAAAGTAGGAAAATGATCCGTGTTACAACCAGTAGCGGAGGCAAGGTGTTGGTATATTTGACCAAAAGAAGAGTACACTCCCTCTTGATAATCAGCTTGCCTAGCCAAAAATCGTTCTTGACGATTAAAGAAGTGTTCTTGACAATTGAATCTATCATGCAAAAATTTCTGATGTTCGTCAAAATGAATCTCTAAACGCTCAAGGTGTTCTGTAACAGTGTAATGCCTAGAGGGGGGAGGAGGGGGAGCAGCAATGGCGGCTCTTTCTCCCGAAGTTTGTAGCCTTGAAGCTTTTATTAGAGTGAGCAGGCCATCATCGATGGGTTTCTTGGGTGGATGGGTTTCTTCATTACTACTGTAAGGGACGTCGGCTTGGAGGCATAATTGGGTAATCAATGAAGGAAAGTATAAACCAAGCTTGTGTCGCACAGTGTGTAGGATAGAATTGAATATGACTTGGCCCACATCTATGGTCATACCCATCAAAATTGCATATATAAAAATAGCTCTCGTAATAGAAAGGTCACTATAATGTGTAGCAGGCATCATCCGTTGACATACAAAATATTGCCAAGCCCAAGCATTGATAACAAGAGATGCACCGGGCAAGGTTTTATGGGTTTGACCCGTCATTTTTCAAATGGTGCCCGGACTACAAAGAGTATTGCAAATCTCATCATAATCAATTCTAGATACATATGCAAGATACTCACAGTGGGCAATGTCAGGTAACCCATAGAGCCTATTAATGGATGTGCTGCTAAAAGAGACTGTTTTTCCCCTTACCATTACCTTACCATTCTGATGTTCGTTGGCATTGGCATAGAATTCTCTAACTATATTAGGGAGGGAATGAGAAGGTTGTCTTGTAAATGTACCCCAATTCCTAGCAATAATAATTCTAAATAAGTTTGGATTCCCTCTCTTGGTGATATTGAATCCTCTCTCAGGAATGATTTTTCTAGTATTTAACAAGCTAAGATAACGCTCGCTAGCCTCAAAACTAGTAAATTTGCTCTCATCAAATTCTTGAGGTTGTTTCCCTCTTGGTCTCTTGGATTTGGGTGCCATTCAAATCAAGTGTATAATAAAATAAAGCAAAATCAACCGCCCAAATAGCACAATTGAACAATAAAGGGAAGAATTTTTGCTTACTTGATACTCAAAATTGGAGAGAAGAAAACTAACCACCAACTTGAAGTTTGCTTGATGAACACCAAAAGCGTCTTAGAACCAAGTTGATTGGAGAAATTTCCAACAAAAGTTGCAAGATTAGTGCAAAATCATACAAGAAATGAAGTTAAAATGAAGAAATTTTGAGGAAAAGTGAGGAGGGACGTTAGGGTGTGGAGAGAGAAAGAGAAAGAGAGAGAAGGGCTGCTGTGATCGTGTGTTTGAAATGAAGAGGAGAGGTACAGAAACAAGGGTTTTATTTATGTGCAGATACAGGTGTCAAAATAAGGCAAGCCGCGGCTTGGCAGAGAGTGCGTCGTGGCTTGAGCTGTGTGAGGAGTTATGGTCATTCTGTGGGGCTAGGTGCAGGGACAGCTGGGGTGCGACGCGGGTTGGGGTGAATTGGGCTGGTTCTGTGGGCCTAGGCGCGGGCTGTGGTGGGCCTAGGCGCGACCTAATGCAGATTTTGGGGAAAAAAAACTGGTTTGCTCCTAAAAAAAATAAAATAAAATAAAGTTAGCCCCTATAAAAAATGACTTTTAAGCTAAGAATTAGATTAAATTAAATCAAACTAAAAGAACTAAAATTGAGATAAACCTAAGCAAAACAAACAAAATAAAAGAAAAATATATACAAACGTACCTGTGTGGCATAGTCAAGAGGAATAGACCAGGTCTATAAGTGGAATGTCTTCCACTTCCGGATCTTGTCTATCGATTAAGATCTTAAGGCACTGACCATTCACTTTCAAAATCTGACCATCCTTAGTGTCTTCTATTTCTACTGCACCATTTTCAAAAACATTTTTCACTATAAAAGGATCGGTCCATCTTGACCGATTTCCAAGATGCTTATGGAGTCTAGAATCGTATAAGAACACCCGATCATTAGGTCTAAATGTTTTCCTCAAAATTTTTTTATCATGGAATACTTTCATCTTGGTCTTATAGATTTTAGAATTCTCATAAGCATCGTTTCTTAATTCCTCTAACTCGGTCAATTGTACTTCCTAAGCTTACCCACCTCTTTTATGTCAAAACTAAAAGACTTGATGGCCTAATAAGCTCAATGCTCAAGCTCCATGGGTAAGTGGCAAGGCTTCCCAAAAACAAGCCGATAAGGTGACATACCTAAGGGAGTTTTAAAAGTTGTACGGCAAGCCCAAAGTGCATCAACTAGTCTCAGGGACCAATCCTTGCGATCCGGGTTAACCGTTTTTTCTAAAATTTGTTTAATCTCCCTATTAGCGTGCTCTACTTGCCCACTAGTCTGAGGATAATAAGTGGTAGAAATTTTATGTAACACCCCATATTTTCGCATCAAATCTTCAAAAGAACGGTTGCAAAAATGTGTACCTTGATCACTAATTATAGCACGTGGTGTACTAAATCGAGATAACACATTTTCTTTAAGAAATTTAATTACCGTTCTATTATCATTGCTTCGGCAAGCTGCTGCCTCTACCTGCTTAGATACATAATCTATTGCCACAATGATATATAGGTATCCAAAGGAAGGAGGAAAGGGTCCCATAAAATCGATGCCCCAACAATCAAAGATTTCAATTACTAAAATGGGGTTTAAGGGCATTATATTTCGACGAGACACAACTCCTAACTTTTGACACCTTTCACATGAGCGACAATAGGTGTTTGCATCCTTAAACAAGGTAGGCTAATAAAATCCACACTGCAAAATTTTTGCAGCGGTTTTTTTCATTGAAAAGTGGCCTCCACACGCTAGGGAATGACAAAATTCTCTGACACGTGCAATCTCTTCATTAGGGATGCAACGCCTTAGAATTTGGTCCGGGCAGTACTTGAAAAGATAGGGTTCATCCCAATAAAAATTACATACCTCATATAAAAATCTCCTCTTGTCTTGAGCGCTCCAATCCACTGGTATCTCACCTATAGCTAAATAATTCACGATGTGAGCAAACCATGGTAAAGAAGTAACGGAGAGTAAATGTTCATCGGGAAAGTCATCTTTGATTGGTATATCATCGCAAGTGTCCTCAAAAGTGAGCCTTGATAGATGGTCAGCCACTACATTCTCCACTCCTTTTTTGTCTTTGATGGTGATGTCGAATTCTTGTAAGAGTAGGATCCATCGTATTAGTCATGCCTTAGCATTCTTCTTTGTAAGAAGGTACTTAAGGGCTGCATGATCTGTAAAGATAAGAATAGGGGAACCAATTAAATAAGCATGAAATTTATCTAAAGCAAATACTACAGCTAGCAATTCTTTTTCAGTTGTGGAGTAATTCATTTGAGCACTATTTAAAGTCTTGCTAGCATAGTAAATGACAAAAGGTTTTCCCTCTCTTCGCTGTCCAAGAATAGCACCTACAGCGTAGTCACTAGCATCACACATAATCTCAAAAAGTAAGGTCCAATCCGTTGACTGCGTTATAGGTGCGGAAGTAAGCTTGCCAATCAGTATTTTAAAGGCTTCTTGACAAGCTTGAGTTAATTCAAAGGGGGTGTCTTTAACTAGGAGGGCACATAGTGGTCTAGATATGTTCGAAAAATTTTGTATGAACCTCCTATAAAAACCAGCATGACCAAGGAAAGATCTCACATCTTTTTATTGTCTTAGGGGTAGGTAATTTAGAGATTAATTCAATCTTAGATTGATCAACCTCTATTCCTTTAGAAGAGACAATATGCCCTAAGACAATACCGGATGGTACCATAAAATGGCATTTTCCCCAATTTAGGACCAATTCTTTCTCTTCACAGTGAATCAATACTCTTTCTAGATTCATTAAGCATGCATCAAATGAAGATCCAAAAATAGTTAGGTCATCCATAAAGACCTCCATGCAATTTTCAACCATGTCACTAAAAATACTCATCATGCAGCATTGAAAAGTAGCAAGGGCATTACATAATCCAAATAGCATTCTACGAAAAGCATAGGTGCCAAAGGGACAAGTGAAGGTGGTTTTTTCTTGGTCTTCTAATGCAATTTCTATTTGGTAATAACCAGAATAACCATCTAGAAAACAGTAAAAGGGACGACCAGCTACAAGCTCAAGAATTTGATCAATAAAAGGGAGTGGGAAGTGGTCTTTCCAGGTGGTAGCATTTAATTTTCTGTAATCAATGCACATATGCCACCCGGTCACAAGTTTGGTAGGGACTAGCTCTCCTAGGTCATTCTTTACCACAATGACCTCGGACTTTTTAGGGACGACTTACGTAGGGCTCACCCATTTACTATCAGCTATGGGATATATAATACCCGTATCTAACAGTTTCAGCACTTCATTTTTCACTACTTCTTTCATAGTGGGGTTAAGCCTACGTTGAGGGTCTCTACGAGGACTAGTTCTTTCATCCAAATTTTTTTATGGGAGCAGATTAGGGGACTAATTCCCTTTAAATCAGCCATGCTCCATCTTAAGGCTGATTTGTGTGCATTTAAAGTTTGAATTAATTACTTACCTTGGGTCTCAGATAATTTAGAAGAAATAATAATAGGAAAGGTATCACCTGGACTGAGAAAGGCATGTTTTAAACCCTTAGGTAGTGGCTTCAATTCGACTTTAGGTGCTTTTACACTTGAGGGGACTTATATCTTGCTTTTTTCGGGCAGCTCCTCAAACTTTGGTTGCCATGCCCGATTTCCATAATCCTGAGATTTGTCAAAAACAATACAAATATCAATTATATCAGTTTTATCATCAAATAAATCTATCTTAGAATTAACAAGAAAATTTTCAAGAGGATCATAATCATGAGTTAAGGAAACTCCCTCATTTATAAGTGACTCGATCATGTATAGCTGGTGGTTTTCGTCCTCATCTTCGAGCTGTTTTGCAACATTGAAAATATTCACTTCAAGGGTCATGTTTCCAAAGGACAGCTTCATGAGTCCATTCCTACAATTTATTAGAGCATTGGCAGTAGCAAGAAAAGGTCTACCCAAAATCAAAAGGATTTTAGAGTTATTGTCAACAACAGAAGTAGTATCAAGAATTAAGAAATCATCAAGATAGTAAAATTTATCAATTTGAATCAAAACATCCTCTACCACACCCCGGGGTACTTTGACTGAACGATCAGCCAATTGCAATACCACGCCGGTTGGTTTGATTTCTCCTAACCCCAACTATAAGTAAATAGAAAATGGCATTAGATTTACACTAGCTCCTAAATCTAGCAAGGCTTGTCCAACCTCATGATTTCCAATGCTGCAAGCAATGGTAGGATAGCCCGGATCCTTGTATTTTGGGGGAATTCTTTGCTCAATTAACGCACTAACTTGCTCAGTTAGGAATGTTGTTTTCTTGACATGGTGCTTCCTCTTAATTGTGCATAAATCCTTGAGAACTTTTGCATAGGTAGGAACTTGTTTAATCACATGCAAAAGTGGAAGATTAAGTTTCACTTGCCGTAAGTTCTCTAGGATTTCATTATTTATTTCCAGATTTTTCTTGTTGGATTTTAAGGCTTGAGGGAATGGTGCTTTAACAGGACTTTTGGTCACTTCAAGGTCTTTGGGCAGCTCAGCTTCACTACTTGTTTGACCCTTTCTTACATCCTCGGGTTTATTCATTGGTGGGATGTGTAGTGACTTACCACTTCGGGTCACAATGGAATTTACATCTTTCAAATTTTCTTGTGCCATATGTTGACCATGGGGTGTGGACTGAGCTTAGGAAGGAAACTTGCCTCGCTCAATCACACTTAAGGAGCCCATTAATTTAGACACTAGGCTCCTTATTTCTTTGTTCTCCACAACTGCTTGTGTAATTAAAGCCCCACGCCTTTGGTTTATCTTACCTTGTGCTTCTATAAAAGCATGTAAGATGTCTTCTAAAGAGTTCCTAGAGGATGAGGGTGCATGATAAGGTGTTGGGTATGATCTAGGGGGTTGTGCATGTTGCTGATTTTCAGATTTCCAGCTGAAGTTGGGGTGATTTCGCCACCCTGGATTGTAACTGTTAGAGAAGGGTGTTGAAGGCTTCTTGTACATGCCTAAGGCATTACATTGTTCCTCGTACAGCCCTCTCATATCAACAAACGTGGGGCAATCTTGAACGGGATGATCAACCCCGCCACACACAAAACATGGTTCTAAAGGTTCGGCTTGATTAACCATGTGTGTTGGCTTTTTAGTTTTTTATGCCTCTAACTCCCTAGTAAGCATTTTAACCTTGGCTTTCAGGTTGTCTTCCTCCCTAAGATGGTATATTCCCCCACCACTAGGGTTTCCTATAGGTCGTGACCTATTTGTGCTTTTAGTAGCACTAGGTCCAGTCCATGTGTGAGCTTTTTCAGCAAGCTCATTGAGGTATTCAATAGCCTTATCAGGGTCTTTTTGAAGAAACTCACCATTACATATCATTTCTACATATTGGCTCTCTCTATAGGTAAGACCCTCATAGAAATAGCTTACTAAACGCCAATTTTCATACCCATGATGTGGACACATACTTAACAGCTCTTTAAATTTCTCCCAAGACTGATACAAAGTCTCGTTTTCCTTTTGTGTAAAGGTGTAGATTTGTCTTTTCAAAGCATTAGTCTTATGTTGAGGGAAGTATTTGTTAAAAAAGACTTAGGTCATCTCATTCCATGACCCAATTGATCGAGGTCTCAGCGTGTATAACCAACTCTTAGCTTTATCCTTCAAAGAGAAAGGAAAAAACTTGAGTCTCATGATATCATCACTTGCATCTTGACTATGGAAGTCGCAACTACTTCCTCAAACTCTCTAATGTGCACATATGGGTTCTCGTTCTCCAAGCCATGAAAAGTAAGGAGTAATTATATCATCCCTATTTCAAAATCTTGATGGTGAGTGTTGGCTGGAAACATAATACATGATGGTGTGGCTGTCCGGCTAGGATGTAGGTAATCTCTAAGTGTCCTAGCAACATTTTCATTAGGGTTTTCAGCCATGTTAACAAGGTTTTCTAAATTTTCTGTTGGGTGTACACTAGGGTTCGATCTAGGCGAGGTTTCACTAACGGACGTGGAAGGGAAAGGTATCTCTATTTCGGGTCCTTTAATGAATCTCCCTCGCGAATCTCTCAGTCTAAGCTTACACCAACTGAGTTTTTAAAAGTGATAAATAAAATAGAACAAAATAATAAAAAAATCAGAAAAACTAATGGAAAGGAACGGTAGTACCGTTTTGTCTTAAAGTTGACAAACTTCTTTGTAATTAAGCGTGTCTCCCCGGTAATGGCGCCAAAATTTGATTACGCCCAAAATATAACGCGATAGTTGTAGCACAATTTTGGGGTGTCGATTGCACAGGGAAACAAGTTAACTACAAAAGAAGGTGTGAACCATAACACAAACGATAAAAATTTAAGTGAGAAAGTATGAGTTGTTGATAATGGAGTAATTGTGTAAAATAGATTGTAAAATATAATAGAGGAACAAAAAGGTTCTGGGAATCCTCCCTAAGTTTGTTGCCCTAATCCTAACTTGATTCAGTTGTTTTTATCTCGATTGCAAGTTTCACATCCCAAACAAGCAATCGAAAGATATTCAATGAGAGCACGTATAAAAACCCTAATGTAATTGTTATGAAATACTTTACTTTTGCTTCATGCACACATGATCTATCCTATAGGTTTATCAAGAAACGACAATATATCTTTTATGACAATATTGCAGTAATAGACAAGCCTAAAGGATAAATCTACCGGACTCAATCATACCAAAACAATCTTGACATAATAAAAGCATGACTAGATTTATATCAAGGAGAAAGATACAATCACCGGATTAGAGAAAATCTTATAATTAGATAGCAAAGTAAATCATAACAATGTTTTGACATTAAATCCCTATTACAACTGAATCAAAGAAAGGAAAATAGGAACAACTACACCTAGGGATTCATCCCTTCGCCTTGCTTGGAGATTAGTTAGCTATGGGGCTCATGGTTGAACACTTTGATGGAGGAGAATTGGTTGCTTCCTTGAGTTTTCCAGGTTTTATGAATGTCAATTATCAAACCCTAAGTGGGCTATTTATAATACAAGAGGTCAAAGGTGTTTTTAGGGTTTAAACAATCATAAAAAAACCTAATTAAGTTGTAACTCGGAGACAGGGTATTGAGGTGGCGCCTAGGCTCAGATTGGGTTAGGCTGCGGCTCAGATTGTGCTGATTTCCTCTCCTTCTGTGGGTCGTGGCCCAGCTTGATCCAGGCCGCGGCTCAGCCCTCCAGGCCATGGCTCACCTTGATCCAAGCTGCGGCCTGACCTAATGCTTCTTCTTTGCTCTTCTGATGCACGTTCTGGAGGCCGAGGCTTGGATAATTCTTGGCCGCAGTGCACACTTTATAAACTTGATTTCTCTTCATTTTCCCTTCCGCAACCATGTCTTTACTTCGGTGTGCCTCGAGTCTTTGTGCTTTAAACGACAATGGCTTTTTCTCCTCTTTTGAACTTAAATTACCTGAAAATGCACCTAAATAAGTTAATGATCCAAGAATACCACTTTAGAGTTATTAACGTATAAAAATGCAATTAAGATCTAGATCAACCCTAAAATGCTAACGATTAAGAACTATTTAGATGCATTTTATGGCTCTTATCAAAGCTCCATTAATAAGCATAAAGGGTGTCTTAACCTTTATTGATTGTAGTTTCTATAGTCTTCAACATTTAACAAGTTCTTGAAGTGTAGCTTCAAATTCATTCATGTTGTATTTCATAATATACTGTGATAATGAGTCTTGAAGGGATTGAAGAAGTAAGCCATTACTTACCTTCAGATCCATACTAAAATGAGTCAGTCTAACTTCTAAATATAGTTAATTATTTATAATCCATGCTTATGGACAAATAATCCTTCAGATATCGTAGCCCTAAAGAGGTTATTCTCACTATACAACTATTGTAGATGAAGTAATATTGCATAAGCAATATCTATCTTGTTAGATTGCTTCTAAAGCTCATTGGATATAGATATTACAATGTAGTGGCTAGTCCACATGTCATTCTCTTGCCACTTCTTATAATTAGTCACCTCTTCTTACAAAACATTCTCAGCAACAGTTGTTGGAAACAACTTATCAAGAAACTAGGCCGTTTGAGAACGATTCTCAAATTCCTTAACCAATCTAAGAGATCAGACCAATTAGTCTATTTGTATCAAGTATGCACGATAGTTAGTTTAGTCATTGTGATCTACAATGTAACAAAAAAAAAATAGTGTCTATTCATATTATTAACTACCATAAAGATTTGATCTTTATCTAAATAGTACCTCCCACTATTCTTTTTAATTCCTATAACCCTCAGTATGGAAAGTGGAAAACCTCTTTGGAAAGTTTCCTAGTAGGGATTGGGATCATATCAGTTGTGCATTATAGCCTTACGTTTGCGCAAAAAACTACAATGCACTTGATAGTTAGATAACTATTATCATTTTCATCTCGTGCAATTTTCGATAATAATTTAGCCTCTTAAATGTATATGACCTTACGTTTGCACAACAAATCATATTCATTTTAGTTAAGTCAAGCCCACCATTCTTTACAAGTGTAAATTAGTGATATATGCCTTACGTTTGCATAACAAAGCTATATCATTTGTTTAATCCGTATACATCATATGTTTAATAGTCAATATAATTTTTCCTAGAGGTGTAAACTTTACATTTGTGCAACAAATTTATACACATAAGAAACTTCGCATATTGACTATAATGGTGGAAGACTACGAATAATCATTTTTAATGATTTTCGTTTACAACTTAATATTAAACTTTTGTGCATAAGAGATTTGAGTTTTTACGTTTAGATCTCACCATATTACCATGCATCAAATACATATTAAAACATATATCTCATGCATAGCAAGCATACATCTAATGTATATAAAATCCTATGTGGATGACAATGGACTTTATAAGTATGATTTACTTGAGTCAACTAAGTAAATCACTTGGTTAAATCCTAGGTAATTATTACATGAATATATCCTATACATTTATGGGTCTTCAATCTTCAAATAGACCACTATACTTCCATACACACTCCTTAATTCACCTCAATAAAACTATATCTAACTATAAGTAACAAACCTTGATCGGAAGTCAAGGGGAATTACATTGGAGAGAGTTATAAATTTACATTAAAAGAAATAAGAGACGCTGAGGTATGCATACCCCATTTAAAATTGAATAATAAAAAAATAATACCATTAAATTTTACCATATGCTAAGGTTTAAGTCCAATAGTTATCCACTCATACAATCAAATTCCATAAATAAATAAAATTAATTCTATTCTAGTTATGGCCTTTATTCTTATATTGCATTCCTAATCTTGTTAGGTTATAATTTTTTTTAAACCTATTCCAAATTGGATTAAGAATTCTTGATCATTAGATGGCATTTCTAATCTCACTAAATTTTAGAAACTTTTCTTAATTCTATTTCAATTAGGATTAAGATTCCTTGTTCATTAGAATTCATAATTCCAATGTGATAAGGATTTTGGAGTTTTAATTTCTAATCAAACTCCAATTTCTTAAAATTTTAATGCAAATTTAAAAAAAAATCTTATTTAAACAAAATATAATTTTTGACAATAAAAAATCTTATATTTATTTGAATTAAATTTCACATTTTGAATTTCAATCCAAAACGAATTCGGAATCTCAAAAACGACCAATAACTTGCAATTTGAAAAAAAAATAGTTTTTTTATACTGTCTGGTTTTTTAATCATAGATTAAAAAACAATTTGAATTTTGAATCAAGAATAGTAAAATATGAAACTAGACTTATGTATCTTTCCAATGTTTCTGCTACAATTCGATTTAAAATGAGTAAATTACACTTGTTTGAAGTTGAACTATAAAATTTGTTTTATTGCATTTTTAAAGCGATTTTCACGATTTTCATTCCCAAAACAATTTTTATTTTATGTTAAAACATATTTTCATCATAATTTTTTTCTCTATCAATCTCCATTGATTTAATATGTTAAAAATAATCCATAATAATATTATCATCATCACATGATGATAATCAATTCAAGAACACATTCTTGAATTTTCTTGATTTATAGTTTAATAATCCCTAATTTGATTTTTAGATTATCAATTTACAATTTAATTAATTTTAATATCAGATATTTTAATCCATAACAATAGAAATAAACTTAATCTAATAATTCATAAAGTTCACTCTGATACCACTTTAAGTGTACAAGCATAGAATACGTAACGAAAAACTAAAAATTTTATGCCCATAAACTTAAAACCCATGAAAAATATCTATGGATCTATTAGAATGATGATCTAAACAAAAATTCTATACAAGGCTAGATCTTTTTACCAATGATGGAGATTCTTGTTGTTATTTGAAAAGTATTCACGAGCTGTTTAAGCATACAGCCTCTAAGCGTATCCACATGAGCAATCAAGAACAATGATCTTCTTCTTCTTCGGGATGTGTGTGAGTGTAATAACCGTATTTATAAAATAAGAGTAAAGAAGTACTTTAATAAATAAGACATACAGTTCAAATATTTCATGTATTTTAAATACAAAAGTTAAATTCTTAAGTAAAAAAAAATGTCCAGATTGTCCTAGGGATTAGCAGAAGAGAAAAGAAAAAAAATTATTAAAAAAAAGTCAAAAAGGGTGGCAGTAGGATTAATACTTGCTACCAATTCTCAGAAGCTTTTGAAATCAAAAGCATGGGGCATTTGGGAATGCCTCACATGTCTCCATAACGTGGAGATTGTGGAGACCTTTAGAGAGGGGGGCTGCTGAAGTTTCAGCCCAAACTTCGTATATATATATCAGATGCGAGAGTAAAAATTTTACTCAAAAAAGTTCATTAGTTTTTCTTTCAAATTTCTCTATTTCTTTAAATACTTGGGAACCCAAAATAAAGTTAAAAGAGCAAGATTTTGGAAGGGTTTATTGCGGAATTTCATAGAGAATCAAGAATAGTTATCAGAAAAGTAGAAGGTAATAGTATAGTGTTTATTTATGAATTTTTAGCATTCATGAAATTTCCCCAAATTCAAAGTGGGAATTTTCAAAAAGTGTAGTTTATGAAGAAATGAAGAAATAATTAGAAATTGAATACAAATATTTTGTCAGGTGTTGGCAGTCAACAATTGGGGGAAGTTTCGGAGAAGAGCGAGAAAGGCAAGGAGGTGATCCACGGGTAGCTTTAAGTGCTACGTGGTGAGTTGGATTTACTTTAAATAGTCTAAATAAAAATGAAAAAATTTAGTGATAACATTAAAATAAATTATTAACTTATGTTGTGGTGATAGATAAAGATTTGGTTGATATTTATTAAATGAATTTTGGACATGTAGAAAAATTATTAGGAGAAAAATAATATTTTTGGGGATAATAAGTTGATTTAATAATAAAATAATAAGTGAAATTCTTGGTGAGTTATATTGATGTTGTTATACAAAATTTGAGGAGATGAATTTTAGTGAATCTTGACAAATTTTGGTGGATGATTTGAGGTGATTTGGGATGAGAGGAATTCAGTAGAAATTTTTAATATATAAATTTGAGAATAATCAGGATAGTTACTATAAGTGTTTTGAATTTATGTTGTTTTTATATTACTGTTCAGATGCATATTTTTATTGTTGTTCATACGCATATGCATTAAATGAGAAAGAAAAGAACCGAGAAGGCAGTCGATCTAATGAAAATGAAAGAACCGGGAAGGCAGTCGGTCTAATGAAAATGAAAGAACCGGGAAGGCAACCGGTCTAAATGAGAATGAAAAAACCGGGAAGACAGCCGGTCTAAGATAATAACAACCTGTCTACAGGTGAGAAGACGTTCCCATCATAATCATTTATGTATTTGCATCTGTTTTAATTATTGCTGCATTATTGAAATGCTTATGTGTGGTATGTTATTATGAAATTGTTTATAGTTGAGTTGGTCTCATAGAGAGAGACAATTATGGTAAGGAAGAAACAAAGAATGATAAGAACCATCTAAATTATGGACTTTATGATGTGAACCTCATTACGAGATAATTATGAGATAATTGATGGTCTTAGGGTGGACCAATGATTGAGAAGAAGAGATTGATAGAGAATGAATCTTATGACATGTGTAATGATAGTAAAAAGTTATCATCAAGTTATGTGAAAAATAAATGATTATATATTAACGGAATATTTATGAAATTGGAATACTTTTAGTAAATTTAATTCACTAAGCTTGTGAAGCTCACTCTTCACTGTATAATGATTTTAGGTAGCAGTCAGTATAAGTAGTCCGGTGTGTTGAAAGACAGACGAAAACATTTTCTGTAAGCCACGTATGTGTCCTTATCCTCAGTCAAATGAGAAAAAATGAAATATAAAAATTTATTTATAAATATTCATGCATTTTGTGTTGTATATTAATATCAGAATGTTATAAAAGAAAGTGTTGTTAGTATATTTTTTTATTATTGCATATATATGTCTTGTTGGGATTCTCAAAATGTGATGACACCATTTCGAAGGTGGCCAACTCGAGATGGGTCGTTACAATTTTGGTATCAGAGCATTAGGTTTTAGGATTCTGTAGGCTGCATGAGAAATATAAAAAGTAGAAGATCTAAATAAACTATATTTTAAATGCAGAGTCTGAGGATGATACATAGTCGTGCTAGAGTTAGAGGTAGAGTTCTAAATCAGAGGGGATGTGGTAGACCCCTATTTTTTAGGAGAGCTGAAGTAAAGGCAGAAGTTGAGTCTGTGGTTCCTGCGAGGAAACATGTTGGTAGTGCAGCTGGCACTAGTAGAGCCGGGAGACAATCTGAGGTCAGCAAAGAGGAATTGAGAGAAGCTCTAAATCGTGCTATAGAAAGAATGAATGTAGCTGTAGAGAGGGCTAATAATCTGCAAAAGAGATTAGAGGAAAGGGGTGGAGTAGAACCTGATGTGGTGAGATGAGAGGTATATGAGGGAGAAGGGGTGTTTGCACGTGATATGCAAGGGGATTGTTTTGTAAAATTTCTTAAGTTTAAACCTCAGTCTTTTAGAGGATCTATAAACCCTGTGGAAGCTGAGCAATGGATTAAACATATGGAGAAATATTTTGAAGTCTTACTAGTGATAGATAGACAAAAGGTTGCTTTTGCTTCCTTTATGCTAGAAGGTGAGGCTTCACAATGGTGGGAAGACATTATGCCTAGGGTGAGTACACAGGTGAACAACCTTTGACTTGGAGTAAGTTTAAGGATGAGTTCTTTGTGAAATACTTTACAGATACATTTTGCACCTAGTAAGAGAGAGATTTTATTCACTTAAGGTAGAATACCTTATCTGTGGCGGAGTATGATAGCAGATTTATAGCTCGGTCAATATTTTTACCTGAGTTAGTGAATACAGAGGAAAGAAAATGCAAGAGATTTTTAGACGGGTTACACTATGGAATTCGATCTAAACTCTCTCACATGGGTGGATAAAGCATTATATATTGAGAAGGATTTGCTGGAGTTTAAAGGTATGAGGGATTGGCTGAAGAGGTCTAGATTTGAGGGACCTAGAAGTGGTAGTAGTATGGGTGTACAGGGCGGTAGACCACCCCAGAGGGGATGTTCCTTGTCACAAGGAACTATAGGGCAGAGTCAGAGGCAAGCAGGATCTGTTGCTTCTGTAGCCCAGAGTAATACCGGTGGGACCCCTCAATTTTGGAGACAAGCGATGGAAACTGGGAGCTACGGTAGAGAAGTGAATAGGCCACCTAGGGGAAGTGGTAATCTGATGGATAATCGGGAGTCACGGGTTTGTTATAGGTGTAATCAGACGGGGCATCTGTCTCGGAATTGCCCTACGCAGATATGTTTTATATGTGGTGAGGGAGGACATATTGCTGCAGATTGTTTAGCGAGGAAATCTACTTATTTAGGTGTTGGAAGTGTTGGGAGAAGAAAGATGGAGAAAGGGGGTGGATCAGGAAGTGTGCGAGGAAGAGGTCGAGGATCAGTAGCGAAGCGAGGAAGTGGCAGCCAGTTTCAGTCCATAGATGGTAGAGTCTACGCATTGACCCAGCAGAATGCACAAGCCACTCCTGATGTTGTTATGGGTTTGATGTCTATCCTTGATAGGCCTGCTAGATTATTGATTGATCCGGGTGCAACTCATTCTTTTGCATCTAGTAGTTATATGAAATCTATTGATGCTAGTGCTAGTCCTTTGATGCATGCTATTGTGGTTGAGATTCCTACTAGAGATATAGTTATTATCAGGACAATCTATTGAGGTTATGTAATTAATATGGCTAATAAAAAATTCAAAATTGATTTATTGCCTTTAGATATGGCAGATTTTGATTTAATTCTGGGGATGAATTGGTTATCTACATATCATGCTTGGGTATATTGTTTTAGGGAAAATGTGGTGTTTAAAATAATCGGGCAAGAGGAGTTTAATTTTCAAGGAGAACGGAAAATACTTGCTAATTTCCTTATTTCTGCTTTAACTACTAGTAAACGGTTAAAGAAGGGTTGTGAGGGGTATTTAGCATATGTAGTGGATTCTAGCAAGGAGAGTGGAAAGTTAGAAGATATCTTGGTAGTAAAAGATTTTCCTAATGTTTTTCCGGAAGAGTTGACTGGATTAGCCCCTAATAGGGAGCTTGAGTTTTCTATTGAGGTGATTCCAGGATCAGCACCCATATCCATAGCACCCTATAGAATGGCCCCAGCTGAATTGAGAGAGTTGAAAGTTCAGCTTCAAGAGTTGCTAGATAAACAGTTTAATCGACCTAGTACGTCACCCTAGGGAGCCCCTGTGTTATTTGTCAAGAAGAAGGATAGGACATTGAGGTTGTGTGTTGATTATAGACAGTTGAATAAGATCACCATCAAGAATAAATATCTTTTGCCTAGGATAAATGATTTATTCGAATAGTTACAGGGAGCTAGAGTGTTTTCTAAGATAGACCTGAGGTCGTGTTATCATCAATTGAGGATAAATGAGGGGACGTGTCTAAAACTGCTTTTAGGACACGATATGGCCATTATGAGTTCTTAGTGATGCCTTTTGGATTAACCAATGCTCTTGCAGCATTTATGGACCTTATGAATCGGGTGTTTAAACCATTCTTGGACAGATTTGTAATTATATTTATTGATGATATTTTGGTATATTCCAAGAATGAAGAGGAGTATATACGACATTTGCATTTGGAGATAGTGTTGGAGATTCTGAGGAGAGAGAAATTATATGTGAAGTTCTCTAAATGTGAGTTTTGGTTGAGTGAGATATCTTTCTTAGGGCATGTTGTGTCGGGAGAGGGGATAGTAGTTGACCCACAAAAAGTAGAAACAGTGTTGAATTGGGAAAGACCCACGAGTGTAACTGAAATTAGAAGCTTTTTGGGGTTAGCTAGTTATTATAGAAGATTTATCCAAAAATTTTCTATGATTGCTAGACCTTTGACTAAATTGACCAGGAAAGATGTGAAGTTTAGGTGGTCAGAGGAATGTGAGAGAAGTTTTCAGCTGTTGAAAGAAAACCTGACTACTGCCCCAGTATTAGTGCTTTCTTTTGGTGATGAAGGATTTGTGGTTTATAGTGATGCGTCACATCAGGGGTTGGGATGTGTGTTGATGCAACATGGGAGAGTTATAGCTTATACATCTAGGCAATTGAAGAACTATGAGAGGAATTACCCAACTCATGATTTAGAATTGGCTGTCATAGTTTTTGCTTTGAAGATTTGGAGACACCATCTATATGAAGCCAAGTGTGAAATTTTTACTGATCATAAAAGCTTGACGCATTTACCTACCCAGAAGGAGTTGAACTTGAGACAGAGGAGGTGGATGAAATTAATTTGTGATTATGACTGTACAATTCATTATCATCCCGAAAAGGCTAATGTAGTAGCTGACGCATTGAATAGAAAGGCTACCGAGAGATTAACTATTATTGGGAGTCATAACACTAGCCTAATAATAGAATTAAGAAGAATGAGGATGCAGTTAAGTGTCAATATAGAGGAGTATTCGTGGCAAATATGATGATATAATCTCCCATTATTGATCATTTATTACAGCTGCAAGGTAAAGATGAGGGGATAGAGAAAATCAGGCAGGAAGTGTTGAGTGGGAAGTCGATCGAGTTTAGAATTAGAGAAGATGGTATGGTAGTATTAGGAAAGAGAGTTTGTGTTCCCAATGATGTGGAGATAAGAAAAGAGATACTAAGGGAGACTTATGATTCAGTATATTCCATGCACCCGGGAAATAATAAGATGTATAGGGGGTTGAAATAAAATTATTGGTGGTCGGGGATGAAGAGGGATGTAGTAGAATACATTGCTAGATGTTTGACTTGTCAACAGGTAAAGTCTGAGAATAGGCATCCAATATGTTTATTACAACCTCTTCCAATACCTGAGTGGCCATGGGAAAATGTTAGTATGGATTTTGTCTCTGGTTTTCCCCGTACCCAGAGAGGACATGATACTGTGTGGGTCATAGTGGATAGACTTTCTAAATCTTCACATTTTCTACCTATTAAAACTACCTGGAGTCCAGAAAAGTTAGCTGAGTTGTATGTGGCAGAGATAGTGAAATTACATGGACTACCCTTGAGTATTGTATCAGATAAAGATTCTAGATTTACCTCTAGATTTTGGAGGGGTTTTCAAAAAGCTATGGGTACACAATTACAGTTTAGCACAGCTTTTCACCCACAAACTGATGGGCAGATGGAGAGAATCATCAGAATACTAGAAGATATGTTGAGGGCAAGTGTACTGAGCTTCTTAGTAAGCTGGGATGCTTATTTGCCTTTTATCGAGTTTGCATACAATAATCAGTATCAAACTAGTATTGGGATGGCACCCTTCGAGGCTTTATATGGTATAAGGTGTAAAACTCCAGTATGCTGGGAAAAAGTTGGAGAGAGAAAGATATATGGCCCAAAAATGATAGACTTGACTACTGAGAGGATCAAATTGGTTAGGGAGAACCTCAGAGCAGGTTAGAACAGACAGAAAGGATATGCTGATAAAAGAAGACGACCTCTCGAATTCCAAGTTGATGATTGGGTATTTTTAAAGATATCTCTGTGGAAGGGAGTGTTGAGGTTTAAAAAGAAGAGAAAGTTAAGCTCGAGATTTATGGGGCCCTATGAGGTGATTGAAAGAATCCGGCCCGTAGCATATCATTTGGATTTGCCTATGAAATTACAGCAATTACATAATGTTTTTCATGTGCCTCTACTGAGGAAGTACTTGCACTATGAGTGTCATAATATCTCGAATCAGGCACTAGAAATTCAGAAAGATTTGACTATTATGCTACTACCAGTCAGAATATTAGACAGAAAGGATCAAGACTTGCGCAATAAAGTCATTTCTTTGATTCAAGTATTATGGAAAAATAAAGATGTTGAAGAAGTCACGTGGGAACATGAAGGAAGAATGAGGAAAGATTACCCCCAACTCTTTTCTTGATTTTAGTAAGGAAATTTCGGGGAAGAAATTTTTGTAAGGTGGGTAGAATTGTAATAACCGTATTTATAAAATAAGAGTAAAGAAGTACTTTAATAAATAAGACATACAGTTCAAATACTTCATGTATTTTAAATACAAAAGTTAAATTCTTAAGTAAAAAAAAACGTCCAGAATGTCCCAGGGATCAATAGAAGAGAAAAGAAAAAAAAAAGAAAAAAATTATTTAAAAAAAGTCAAAAAGGGTGGGCAACATGTTTAATACCTGCTGCCAATTCTCAGAAGCTTTTGAAATCAAAAGCATGGGCAGCAGATGTAATAACTGCTCCTGCTGCCAATTTCTTAAGGCATTTGGGAATGCCTCACACGTCTCCACAACGTGGAGATTGTGGAGACCTTTGGAGAGGGGGGCTACTGAAATTTCAGCCCAAACTTCGTGTGTATATATATATATATATATATCAGATGCGAGAGTAAAAATTTTACTCAACAGATTTCGTTAGTTTTTCTTTCAAATTTCTCTATTTCCTTAAATACTTGGACACCCAAAATAAAGTTAAAAGAGCAAGATTTTGAAAGGGTTAACTGCAGAATTTCATAGAGAATCAAGAATAACTATCAGAAAAGAAGAAGGTAATAGTATAGTGTTTATTTATGAATTTTTAGCATTCATGAAATTTCCCCAAATTCAAAATGGGAATTTTCAAAAGGTGTGGTTTATGAAGAAATGAAGAAATAATTAGAAATTGAATACCAATATTTTGTCAGGAGTTGGCAGTCAACAATCAAGGGAAGTTTCGGAGAAGAACGAGAAAGGCAAAGAGGTGATCCATTGGTAGCTTTAAGTGCTACGTGGTGAGTTAGATTTACTTTAAGTAGTCTAAATAAAAATGAAAAATTTAGTGATAATATTAAAATAAATTATTAGCTTATGTTGTGGTGATAGATAAAGATTTGGTTGATATTTATGAAATGAATTTTGGACATGTAGAAAAATTATTAGGAGAAAAATAATATTTTTGGGGATAATAAGTTGATTTAATAATAAAATGATAAGTGAAATTCTTGATGAGTTATATTGATGTTGTTATACAAAATTTGAGGAGATGAATTTTAGTGGATCTTGACAAATTTTGATGGATGATTTGAGGTGATTTGGGATGAGAGGAATTCAGTGGAAATTTTTATTATATAAATTTGAGAATAATCAGGATAGTTACTATATTTGTTTTGAATTTATGTTGTTTTTATATTACTGTTCATATGCATATTTTTATTGTTGTTCATACGTATATGCATTAAATGAGAAAGAAAAGAACCGGGAAGGCAGCTGGTCTAATGAAAATGAAAGAACCGGGAAGGCAACTGGTTTAATGAAAATGAAAGAACCGAGAAGGCAGCTAGTCTAAATGAGAATGGAAGAACTGGGAAGACAGCCGGTCTAAGATAATAACAACTTGTCGATAGGTGGGAAGACGTTCCCATCATAATCATTCATGTATTTGCATCTGTTTTAATTATTGCTGCATTATTGAAATGCTGATGTGTGGTATGTTATTATGAAATTGTTTATAGCTGAGTTGGTCTCACATAGAGAGACAATTATGGTAAGAAAGAAACAGAGAATGATAAGAACCATCTAAATGATGGACTCTATGATGTGAACCTCATTACGAGGTAATTATGAGATAATTGATGGTCTTAGGGTGGACTAATGATTGAGAAGAAGAGATTGATAGAGAATGAATCTTATGACATGTGTAATGATAGTAGAAAGTTATCATCAAGTTATGTGAAAAATAAATGATTATATATTAACGATATATTTATGAAATTGGAATACTTTTAGTAAATTTAATTCACTAAGTTTGTGAAGCTCACCCCTCATTGTACAATGATTTTAGTTAATAGTCAGGACAAGTAGTCTGGTGGGTTGAAAGACATACGAAAACATTTTCTGTAAGCCACGTACGTGTCAATATCCTCAGACAAATGAGAAAAAATGAAATATAAATATTTATTTATAAATATTCATACATTTTGTGTTGTATATTAATATCAGAATGTTATAAAAGAAAGTATTGTTAGTATATTTTTTTTATTATTGCAAATATGTGTCTTGCTAGGATTCTCAAAATGTGATGACACCATTTCGAGGGTGGCCAACTCAGGATGGGTCGTTACAGTGAGAGAGATAAAACAACCTTATTTTTAATCTTCATAACAATTATGTTATGTTATGTTACGGTTTCTATCATATAGTGCCCTTACTCCTAAGAGCATTAAGATTTCTAAAATTGCAATTAAACTCATGGTTTAATTAATTCTTAGAAATTTCTCTCTTAGCCAATTATTTTTTCTTAATCTTATAATTGTATGTGACCCCTTAGGTTTAATATTTCGTTGGCAGTAGATCGTAACAATTATGTAACAATTGGATCTCATTCAATTAATTAATTTGAATTAAAACTCTTTTTAATCAAGAATTAATTAAAATGAATTCTTAAGGGTTTCTACAAGTCATGATTGATACCTAACAATGTGTCATGACTACCTAGACAATATGAATTGGTCTGAACCTTTCCATTGACAGTTACTATACAATTCAATTATTCCATCATGCAATGTCCCTGATTAAACCTAAGGCATGTATATACCGTTAAGTACTAATTATTTAATCATATGTATCTAGATCTCAAGTCATAACTTAAATGATGAAATTAGAAACTCCTTTCTAATTTTCACCCCACCTTGGCCAAGGAATTTCAAGCTATGACTTAATCAAATATCATACGATATTCTTTATTTTTATTTATTTTTATTTTTTACTTAGAGTGATGGATCCTTTATTATACACTCACATAGCTCAATGCATTAGTGGCCTTACCTAATTACTACCCTTTTGTGACCCATGAATAGAATCATATTTAGGTAACGTCAAAGTATGATGACCCATACACAAGCTATCCATGGTGCCTCAAGTCCAAGGATCACTTGTACAACTGCAATAAAAGAATTCCTATTGATAGCCCGTAAAATGTCCATTACGAATTTCTTAGTCGAGTTAGTTCAGCGTACATGCTCTCTATCAAGCACCTACATAACTTGTTTTAGTGTTTCACAGACAAGTGACCGTGAGATCAATCACCCTCAACTCCATGTGGAAATACAGTATGTACTAATCTATATGGATTTACTAATGCCCTTCTTAGTGATCTTATAATTAGGAACATTTAAGAATAAAGTTTAAAAAATAAATCTCATAAGTATGATCTCATTATGGTGCTTATTTTCATTTCTTTTATTCTATGAGCTTTATCATTTAATACATATACAATGATTTGTAATGAATATGATAAATAAAATAAATACTATTAATAATTATTTATTGTCAATAAATAAATAAGATTAATTAAAAGTAATGTGTCCTTAATATCAAATGTTATTAACTTGTAAGGCATATTACTATCATAAGCCCCACAACAAAGGCTCACAATCTGCTACAAGGGCCTCAAGCCAACACTTATCTACTCAAAAGCATTCCAAGAGCCTACATATTTAAAAGGTTTGCTGAATGAAATTGATAATCATACATGAGCTATTGTTGTAAACAAAAGTCATAGTTGTATTTGATATATCAACAAAGCTCAAAGCCAAATGAGGATCATTACAAGGCTAGCCCAGCTAGACTAAACTACAAAGCCCAACAAACTGATCTAGAAGGCCAACAAAAGAGCTAAAAATTATCAAAATGGTAGGTAGAAGGGCCTAGGCATAAATACACCCATTATATGAAGCTCTTAATGTAATACCCGTATTCGTGAACTAAGGGTAAAGAAGTAATTTAATAAATATGTCATGAAATTTAAATAGTATATTTATGAGAAGGATTAGTATTGAATAAAATAATTCTAAAAAAAATGTCAAGATTGTAATTAAACAGTGGAAAAATAGTAAGTGTTGAAGTGGCATAATCATAAATTTAAAAGGCTGAAAGACCGATGGCAGAATCAAAATAAAGTAGTGGTAAAGTTGTAAAATTTAAATGAAAATGCATGGTGGCATAATTGTAAATAGGATGTGGCAGCAAATAAAGTGTTTATCTTTAGTTTTAAATCAAGTAAGGCTTACGAAGTGGAGGAACATGGGAATGAATGTGTGGTTTCATTAAATGTTGGTGGGGACCACCATTTGTTTACAAAGTAAAGCAGAATTGGCAGGTGGATGTGAATTGATGATTGCCAAAGCAATCATTTTATTTTGTTTTAAAATATGGAAAGTAAAGAAAAGGAGAAAGAAAAAGTAAAAAAAAAAAAGAATCATGATGTTGGGAGAATCATGATGTTTACCTTACCTCTCAATCTCTCCAAATCGTGGAGACTATAAGAGAGGGGCTGCTGAAATTTTCAACCCAAGCTCTCTCATACAAATGGGTACAAATAAGTTCAAGCAGAGTACGCCAAGGAATTTTGGTTAGTTTCATATAATTCTTCTGTTTTCTTAAAACATTTGTGAGTTCAAAGAAATGCTGAAAGAGCAAAATTTTGAAGGAGTTTTTTTGCGGAATTTCATAGAGAATCATGAAAAGCTGTCAGAAAAGCAGAAGGTAATAAGGTAATGGTTATTTTTGAATTTATGACATTTATGCAGTTTTCCTGAATTTAAAGTGGGAATTTTCAAAGTGCGTAGTTTATATCAAATTGAAGAATAAATTAGAAATTTTATATAAATATGATGTCAGGTGTTGACTATCTACAATTAGGGGAATTTTCAAGAGAAACAAGAAAGGTAAGGAAGTGATCCACGGGTAGCTTTAAATGCTACGGGGTGAGTTGGATTTACTTTAAGTAGTCTAAATAAAAATCAATTATTTGGTGATAATATTAAATTTAATTATTAAAGTATGCTTGGGTGATAGATGAAAAATTGATTTATGGGTATGATAGGAAATTTGGACATGTAGAAATATTTTTCGGTGAGAAATGATATTTTTTGAAAATCATAAGTTTATTTGAGAATAAAAACCAATAAATAAATTATTGATGAGATATATTGATGTTTTAATATGAATTATGATGAGATGAATTTTAGTTGATATTGATAAGTTTTGATGAATGAGTTGATGTGATTTGAGACAAATTTTAGTGAATCTTGATAAATTTTGATGGATGGTTTGAGATGAATTTTAGTGAATCTTGACAAATTTTGATGGATGATTTGGGATGAAATTTAGTAGATCTTGACAGACTTTAATGGATTATTTGATGTGATTTGGGAAGAGAAGAATTTAGTAGAAATTTTTTATAATTTGATAAAAATCAGGATGATTGGATGTGAAGTATTTGAAAGAAACTTTGTTATATAAATTTTTGGATAATCAAGATAGCCAATTTAAGTGGTTTGGATTTTTATATTGTTTTTATATTACTGTTTATACGCATATTTCATATCATTGTTCATATGTATATGCATTTAATAATATAACCGAAAGAACTGGGAAGGTAACCGGTCTAATGAAATAACTGTGACAACCGGTATATGCTGGAATTAAAAGTGAAAACCGTGAGAACCGGTATATGCTGGAATTAAAGGTGAAAACCGTGACAGCTGGTATATGCTGGAATTAAAAGTTAAAACTGTGACAGCCGGTATATGCTGGAAAGAACCGGGAAGGCAGTCGGTCTTATGAGAATGATAGAACCGGGAAAGCAGCCGATCTTATGAGAATAAAATAACCAGGAGGGCAGCCGGTCTAAGATAATAACAACCTGTCGACGAGTAGGAAGACATTCCCATCATAATCATTCATGCATTTGCATCTGTTTTAATTATTGTTGCATTATTGAGATGCTGAGATGTGGTATATTAGTGTGAATTTAATTATAGATGGTTGAGTCTCATAAAAAGAGACAGCCACAATGATGAGATTATTGAGATGCTGAGATGTGCGATATTATTGTGAATTTAATTATAGATGGCTGAGCCTCATAGAAAGAGACAGTTATGATGATAAGACTTATTTAAATGGAAGATTTTATTATGTGAACCTTATTACGAGGTAATTATGAGATAATCGATGGTCTTAAGGTGGACCAATGATTAAGAAGAAGATATTGATAGAAAATGAATTTTTTTGGCATGTGTAATTATAGTAGAAAGTTGTCATAAGGTTTTGTGAAAAATAAAAATATTTAATAATAAAGGACTATTTATGGAATTTGAAATATTTCTAGTAAATTTAATTCACTAAGCTTATGAAGCTCAGCCCTCATTGTACAATGATTTTCAGGTAGCAACCTTGGAAAATAGTTTGGTGAGCTGAGGTTCAGAAGAGATCATTTTCTGTAAGTCGTGTACGTGTCATCATCCTCAGACTAATGGGCAAATAAAATGAAGAATTTAATTGTAAATCTTCATGCTTTTTTGCGTTGTATAGAATGCTTAAAGGTCAAATTGATATAAATTTCTTTTGGTGATTTTTATTTTTATTGTTATATATATGTGTCATGCTGGGATTCTCAAAATGTGATGACACCATTTTGGGGTGGTCAACCCGGGATGGGTCGTTACAATTTTGATATCAGAGCATTAGGTTTTATGATTTTGTAGACTGCAAAAAAAAAAAGTAAGAAAGTGGAAGATTAAAGTAAATTATAATGATCAGTCTGAGGATGACACGTGGACGCGCTAGAGCTAGAGTTAGATTTGTTGATTTGAGAGGGCGTGGTAGGCCCACAATATTTTTAAGTCAAGGTTGAGTCTAAATCTATGGTTCCTAGAAGGGAACATATTGATAAGATGATTGATATTAGTAATATAATGGAGGTATGGGAGAATCTGAAGTTGAAAGAGATGAGCTAAGATAAGTTCTTACTCATGCTTTTGAGAAAATGAATGTATCAGATGATCGAGTAGATAACTTATAGCATAGACTTGATAAGCAGACTAGAGCAGTACCTGATGTTGTTAATCCAGTAATGGTAGACACTTAAAAAGGGGGAAAAGTGGATTTATGCATAAGATGCAGGGAGATATAATTAAGCTAAATACTTTTTTGTTTAAAGGATCTATAAATCTTTTTACGCTTAAGTTTTAGAGAAATATGTGGAGACATTGTTTAGTATTTTATGGCAGATGATTGCCTTTACTTTGTTTGAGTTAGAAAGAGACGTTTTTTGAATGGTGGAAGGATATTCTTCCCAAGGTAAGTACAAATATTGATAGACCCTTTACCTGAAATAGGTTTAAGGAAGTTTTTCTTGATAGATATTTTCCTTATATCTCTAGAGCTCAACAAGATAGAGGTTTTATTTATTTGAGGCATATAAATTATGTCAGATTGGTGGGTATATCATTTCAGATTAAGAGAACTGCGATGGAGTTTAAGGGAAAGAGAAAAAGTGGTTAAAGATGCTTAGACATAAAGGTTATAGAGGTAGTGGTAGTATGAGTGTACAGGGTGAGAGACCATCCCAAATGAGGCATTCCTTGTTACAAGAAACTGAAGTACAGAGTCAGAGGCAAATAGAATCTGTTGCTTATGTATCTTAAAATACTATTGGTGGGACCCTTAGATTTGAGAGACAAGTTATGGGAACTGGAAGTTATGGCAGAGGAACTAAGTATGCCACCACAGAGAAACGGCAATCTAATGCATGATTGGGAGACAAAAGTTTGCTATAAATATATTCAGATGAGATATTTATCCCAGAATTGTCAAAATTTAAAATGCTTTATGTGTGGAGAATGTGGACTTGTCAATGTTGGTTGATCTTGATGCAACCCATTATTTTACATGAAGTATTCGTATGAAGTCTATGGAAGTATGCATTAGTCCTTGGATGCAAAATATTTTTGTTAAAGTTCTCGCTAGAGATAGAGTGATAATCATAAATTTTTACGAGGGTTGCGTGATTTGTATCAGTGATAGAATATCTGAAGTTGATATATTATCCTTGAATATAATATATTTTGGGAAATAGTTGTTCATCAATGTTTTATGTCTATTCCAGAAAGAAGGTAGTGCTCAAGATGTGGACATGAGGAGTGTAATTTTCAGAGAAAACATAAAATACTCTTTATCTATCTTATTTTACTCTAATTGTCAGTAAATAGTTGAAGAATAGATATGACGAGTATTTAGTATACATAATGGATCCTAGAAAGGAAGATAGGAAGTTAAAATAATAATAATAGTAATAATAATAATAATAAATCTTAGTGGTGAAAGAATATTCTAGTGTAATTCTTGATGAGTTGCCTAGGTTGCATCCCAGTAGAAAGATTAAATTTTCTATTGATGTGATACCAGGATTATCACATATATTTAATAGCATCATACAGAATGACATCAGCTGAATTGAGAGAGTTGAACGTATCATTTTAAGAGTTTTTGGATAAACAATTTACCATATTTAATGTATTTAGGGAAGCCCATGTGTTGTTCGTGAAAGAGAAAGATGGAACGATAGGAGTATGTATAGACTACAAAAAGTTGGAATAAGAACAAATATGTTTTGTCAAGAATAAATGAATTGTTTGAGCAGTTGCAAGGAGTGAGAGTGTTTTCTAAGATAAATCTGAGATCCAGTTATCACCAATTGAAAATAGAGAAATGAGACGTGCCTAAGACTATTTTTTTTAGGACATGTTATGGTCATAAGTTTCTTGTGATGACTTTTGGATTGAATAATATTCCAGAAACATTCATGGACTGGATGAATAAAATGTTTGAACAATTTCTTGATAATCTTGTGGTTGTGTTCATCGATAACATCTTCGTATATTTTAAGACTACGGAAGAGCAGGTAAAACATTTAGAAATCGTGTGGGAGACTTTGAGGAGAAAGTGATGGTACGATATAAGTTCTCTAAGTGTGAGTGTTGGCGGAAGGAAATAAATTTCCTGGAACATAGGGAAATGGAATAACAGATGATCTATAAAAGGTAGAGACAACATTAAGTTGAGAAAGACCAACTAGAGTGACTGAGATTAAAATCTTCTTGGGGTTAGCTGGTTATTATAAAAGATTTTTTTTTCAAAATTTTTCTATTATTGAATTATTGTTGAATAGACTGACCAGTAAAGATGTGAGATTTGCATAGTGAGGGAAGTATGAGCAAAATTTCCAATTTTTAAAGGAGAAATTAACTACAGTCTAGTATTGGTGTTTCCTTCTGGTGATGAAGGATTTGTGGTGTATAGTGACACGTCACATCAAGGATTGGGATATGTGTAACATAGGAAAGTTATGGGCTATACTTCTAAGCAATTGAGGATTTATGATAAGAAATTTTCTCTACTCATGACTTAGAGTTGGCTGCTATAGTGTTTAATTTAAATATTGGAGATATCATCTGTATGGAGCCACTTGTGAAGTAGTCATGGGTTATAAAAGTTGGACATACTTATCTACCTAGAGAGAGTTGAATTTGAAGTAAAGATGGTAGATAGAGTTGATTTGGAACTATGATTGTACAATTCACTATCATCTAGAAAAAAAAAATACGAAGGTAATAGTTGATGCATTGAGTAGAAAGTCTATAAGAAATTTAACTGTTATTGGGAGTACTGATGTGAAATTGATCATAGATTTAAAAGAGATAAGAATAAAGTTGAATATTTGTGACAGAGAATTATGGTCAGCGAATATGGTTGTACAATTGTCTATATTAAAATGTTTTAGAGAGGCAAGGTTAAGATGAAGAGATAGAAAAGATTCAACATTGAGTGTTTACTAGAAAGCATTTTGAGTTCAAAATCTGAAATGAAGGTAGTTTGGTGTTGGTACATGGATGGTGTTCCCAATAATGCAAATTGAAAAAGGAGATAGCGAGAAAGGTACATAATGATATAGATTCAATGCAATCAAGTAACAATAAGAAAATATAGAGAATTAAGATAGAAATTCTGATGGTCAAGATTGAAGAGGGATGTAGCTGAGACTATGAGGTTGTATAGAGTACTATTGAGCCTAGTGTCAAATAAAGATGTTAGATTTACATCTTAGTATTGGGAGAGATTTTCAGAAAGCTATGGGTACACAGTGGCAATTTAATATAATTTTTATGCTCATATTGGACTCTTTTTTTTTTATACTAGAAGATATGTTCAGGACAAATATGATGAAGTTCTCAGTAAGTTGAGATGCTTACATGCCATTGATGGAAGTTGCTTATAATAATCAGTATCAAATTTATATTGGAATGGCACCGATTGAGACATTGTATGATAGGAAGTGTAGAACTCCTATATGTTGGGAAGAAATGAGAGATAAAAATATATTTGGTCCATCAATCATTGAGTTAACAGCTGAAATGATCAAATTGGTTAGAGAGAATCGTAAAGCAGCACAGAATATATCGAATAGCTGTTAATAAGAACAGTTGAGTCTAAGGTAAGTGAGACCCTATGAGGTTGGTAAGGGGGGTTGAACTAGTTGTGAGTAACCTAGAGTTGCCTCCAGAATTAAAACATTTATATAATATATTTCATGTTTCACTTTTAAGAAAGTGTTTACCTGACGATAATATTTCAAGCTAAGCTATAGAAATTCAGAGAGATTTAGTGTACATCCAAGTACCAATAAGGATTTTAGAGAAATGAGCAAGTTTTGTATAATAAAGGAAATTGCATTAGTTCAAGTACTGTGGCGGAATAAGGATGTTGAAGAGATTACATGAAAGTATAAGACAATTATGAAGAAATAGTATTCACAATTGTTTTTGGAGCAAAGTAAAGAAATTTCGAGGACGAAATTTTTGTAAGGTGGGTAGAATTGTAATACCCGTATTCGTAAACTAAGGATAAAGTTGTAATTTAATAAATATGTTATGAAATTTAAATAGTATATTTATGAGAAGGATTAGTATTGAATAAAATAATTGTAAAAAAATGTCAATATTGTAATTAAACAGTGGAAAATTAGTAAGTATTGAAGTGGCATAATCATAAATTTAAAAGGCTAAAAGACCGATGGCAGAATCAAAATTAAGTAGTGGCAAAGTTATAAAATTTAAATGAAAATGCATGGTGGCATAATTGTAAATAGGATGTGGCAGCAAATAAAGTGTTTATCTTTAGTTTTAAATCAAGTAAGGCTTACGAAGTGGAGGAACATGGGAATGAATGTGTGGTTTCATTAAATGTTGGTGGGGACCATCATTTGTTTACAAAGTAAAGCAGAATCGGCAGGTGGATGTGAATTGATGATTGCCAAAGCAATCATTTTATTTTGTTTTAAAATATGGAAAGTAAAGAAAAGGAGAAAGAAAAAGTAAAAAAAAAAAAAAAAAAAAAGAATCATGATGTTGGGAGAATCATGATGTTTGTCTTACCTCTCAATCTCTCCAAATCGTGGAGACTATAAGAGAGGGGCTGCTGAAATTTTCAGCCCAAGCTCTCTCATACAAATGGGTACAAATAAGTTCAAGCAGAGTACGCCAAGGAATTTTGGTTAGTTTCATATAATTCTTCTGTTTTCTTAAAAAATTTGGGAGTTCAAAGAAATGCTGAAAGAGTAAAATTTTGAAGAAGTTTTTTTGCGGAATTTCACAGAGAATCATTAAAAGCTGTCAGAAAAGCAAAAGGTAATAAGGTAATGGTTATTTTTGAATTTATGACATTTATGCAGTTTTCCTGAATTTAAAGTGGGAATTTTCAAAGTGCGTGGTTTATATCAAATTGAAGAATAAATTAGAAATTTTATATAAATATGATGTCAGGTGTTGATGATCTACAATTAGGGGAATTTCCGAGAGAAATGGGAAAGGCAAGGAAGTGATCCACGGGTAGCTTTAAATGCTACGGGGTGAGTTGGATTTACTTTAAGTAGTCTAAATAAAAATCAATTATTTGGTGATAATATTAAATTTAATTATTAAAGTATGCTTGGGTGATAGATGAAAAATTGATTTATAGGTATGATAGGAAATTTGGACATGTAGAAATATTTTTCGGTGAGAAATGATATTTTTTGGAAATCATAAGTTTATTTGAGAATAAAAACCAATAAATAAATTATTGATGAGATTTATTGATGTTTTAATATGAATTATGATGAGATGAATTTTAGTGGATATTGATAAGTTATGATGAATGAGTTGATGTGATTTGAGACAAATTTTAGTGAATCATGACAAATTTTGATGGATGGTTTGAGATGAATTTTAGTGAATCTTGACAAATTTTGATGGATGATTTGGGATGAAATTTAGTAGATCTTGACAGACTTTAATGGATTATTTGATGTGATTTGGGAAGAGAAGAATTTAGTAGAAATTTTTTATAATTTGATAAAAATCAGGATGATTGGATGTGAGGTATTTGAAAGAAACTTTGTTATATAAATTTTTGGATAATCAAGATAGCCAATTTAAGTGGTTTGGATTTTTATATTGTTTTTATATTACTGTTTATATGCATATTTCATATCATTGTTCATATGCATACGCATTTAATAATACAACTGAAAGAACCGAGAAGGCAGCCGATCTAATGAAATAACCCTGACAGCTGGTATATGCTGGAATTAAAAGTGAAAACCGTGACAGCCAGTATATGCTGGAATTAAAAGTGAAAACAGTGACAATCGGTATATGCTGGAAAGAACCGGGAAGGCAGCTAGTCTTATGAGAATAAAAGAACCAGAAAGGCAGTCAGTCTTATGAGAATGATAGAACCGGGAAGGCAGCCGGTCTTATAAGAATAAAAAAATCGGGAGGGCAACTGGTCTAAGATAATAACAACCTGTCGACAGGTGGGAAGACGTTCCCATCATAATCATTCATGCATTTGCATCTGTTTTAATTATTGTTGCATTATTGAGATGCTGAGATATGGTATGTTAGTGTGAATTTAATTATAGATGGCTGAGTCTCATAAAAAGAGACAGCTATAATGATGAGATTATTGAGATGCTGAGATGTGGGATATTATTGTGAATTTAATTATAGATGGTTGAGTCTCATAGAAAGAGACAGTTATGGTGATAAGACTTATTTAAATGGAAGATTTTATGATGTGAACCTCATTACGAGGCAATTATGAGATAATCGATGGTCTTAAGGTGGACTAATGATTAAGAAGAAGATATTGATAGAAAATGAATTTTTTTTGGCATGTGTAATGATAGTAGAAAGTTGTCATAAGGTTTTGTGAAAAATAAAAAGATTTAATAATAAAGGACTATTTATGGAATTTAGAATACTTCTAGTAAATTTAATTCATTGAGCTTGTGAAGCTCATCCCTCATTGTACAATGATTTTCAGGTAGCAGCCTTAGCAAATAGTTTGGTGAGTTGAGGTTCAGAAGAGATCATTTTCTGTAAGTCACGTACGTGTCATCATCCTCAGACTAATGGGAAAATAAAATGAAGAATTTAATTGTAAATCTTCATGCATTTTTGCGTTGTATAGAATGCTTAAAGGTCGGATTGATGTAAATTTCTTTTGGTAATTTTTATTTTTATTGTTGCATATATGTGTCATGCTGGGATTCTCAAAATGTGATGACACCATTTCGGCGTGGCCGACCCGGGATGTGTCATTACACTTATCATATGTATACATACAAATCATGTATACATATGGATAGCAAGCCACCCTCTATAGGGATCTCACGTGGGGATTGTGGTTTGGTTGTTAAAGGAGACCATGATCATAACTTTACAGGAACCAAGTGAGCTCACACTTGCTTGATGTGAACTTGGGAACCTCTTGGAAGCCTTTTAGCCAATTGGAATCCATATGGCTAGCTGGGGATATATTATGCACATGTGGCACACACTAGTCAGCTTCCATTTTTTCATTTTCCTACACTTACAATAGAAGATCTAGGTCCATCTCTATGAAATAGCCACCTAGCTATTTTGTAAATTGTTTGACCCAACTAAGTCATGGGTCCTCTTCTTATCTCTCCAATCCCTCAGTAATATCATACCAAATATTTCAATTACCTCTCAATTAACCAAGATTTTGGTTCATCATCATTGCAAAGAAGAAGGTGATTTACCTTCTGTAGAGAACTATTGAAGCTACAGTTTACACGTTATTGGCCACTATTGAGAAGATCTAACATTCAAATAGCCCCTAAATAATAATTTTTGACTCTCTTACACGTTCAAAGAGCCATTCCAACCACTATTCACTATCTTCTTCATCACTATAATAGTGAAGAGTTTCTGACAGAGCTACATCATCCTCTTATTATCAAAAATCCCTTAAAACATGGATTTCAACAATAATTCTCTTAAAAGTGAGTGTTGAGATCTCTTCGCCACAATAAACCCCCTTTTCATCTTCTTAAACACAACACAACTGCAAGTCTTAAGCAGTAACATTCAATTAAGAAAGTTTAAGAGCAAACAACAAAGAATTGTTCCACCAAAGAGAAATAGAGCATACCTTAGTTAAAGCACCTCAAAAAGTGTTTATTTGTCACTACACTTCTCTTATAACAAAACACCCCAAAACCATACTAGTACCTTGTGCTTTTCTCCATAATCCCTCACCACTAACAAATCGTGTTTTAGCATCGTCATGAACACATTTTGTGCATTCATCAAGGTAATTTATGCTACTTAAAAATAAGATTTAGTATTTACTTATTGTTGTATTTACTTATCGCACCTTTACTTACCACACCTTTATTTACTACAATCTCTATTTACCACAATCTCTACTTACTACACCTTTACTTACCATAATCTTTACTTACAACACCTTTACTTATCGCAATCTTTACTTACCATACCTTTATTTACCACAATCTCTAGTCGCCACACCTTTATTTACCATAATCTTTACTTATAATAACCTTTACTTAACACACCTTTCTTTACTGTAATCTTTATTTATTGCCATATTTCATTATTGCCGCACTACCTTATCTCTCCCTTATGTCACTATTCCCTTTTACATGCCTACATAAGTGCTTTTTGTAGGCTAATACAAATAGCAACAAAGGGCACATCTAGCCATTAAAATTGCTTTGGTTGTGACTATAGACTTGATATCCAAAGGACACGGGGTGAGGTGTCTTCTACAGGGATATAATTTGCCACTGTAGATCGGGATCATGTCTTTTACTACCATAAGCATCACATCTACCACTAGAAGCATTAAAATTTGTCACCATGCTTCCTCTACCCAGGCATATATTATAGAACATAAAATCCACCCCAGTAGGTATTCAAGAACCTTCTGATTATTCAGTGGCTGCTACTTATAATGAATCTGCATAGTGGATTGTTGCTATAACTAAAGAGATTGAGTCTCTTCATAAAAACCAAACGTGCGACTTGGTGAAATTTATGAACGACAAAAAGACAGTGGGGTGTAAAAGATTCTTCAAGAAAAAGTAAGACACAAAAAAAAGATAATGGTCCACGAGCGAGAGCATAGAAGAATTCACTATTAAAAGGATAATTAATGCAAAGTCATTTGATTGTTTTCCAAAACCTTAACAAAGCCTTTTTATAATAGGCTACAAAATGAGTCAAAAAATGTTGCCTCATGGAAAAGGCCCCTGAAACGTCCGCCTTATGAACTAAATTTCAATTTTCTTTCCCTTTGTTTTCAAATCGAACCAGAATGTAAGACATATCAACAAATTTGTTTTACCTCTCTTGATTGTATTAAGCTACCGAGGAGGAAATAGTTATAGAACAGGACAAACAAACTGATAAGAATCCGATAAACATTTATTTCACACAATCATAGAGAGAACAAATAAGAAAGCCCTAGAGAAATGAGTTAATTATTCATTTACTAGGTCATCCATTATCTTTTTAAAATCCAAAAAAAGAAGTTAAGGTATCTTTGGAAAACCCAAGCTTCTATCTTTATCTTGAATTTGGGAGCTATGTATTTCCTTATTTATTTTTAGCTTCATGAAGATTACTTCATGGTGTTAGCAGGTCGAACGTGGTTCCTTAATGACCATTATCTTTCCATTCAATTACAAGAGCTTACCGTCTAATATTATGATTTATGTGTTTTGTTTCGAATAGACTCAGTCATTAGTAAGTGGCTTTGTTTGAGTCCAATTCGAATTACTTCAGACCGGCTTGAACTTCTTCCTTATGGTCCTTTTCGCGTGATTTTAGTCTATTTGTCCACCTTTGAACCATGACTTTGGTTTAGGTATTTGGTTTGGTTTGGTTTGGTTCTCTTTTTTCTCGGTCGATTTTGGCTTGGTTTTGGACTCTTAGTTGTGAATTTTTCCACTTTTTAGCTTGGTTATATTGTTCTTGTGTTCTTGGAAGTTTGGTTCCTTATTTTCCAGTATAGGGCCCACACACAGCCTACATGAAAAATATGTGGCATCAAAATCTAGTGTCTATAGTATGGCCATCCTCTAGGATTTTGTTAGTGGATCTCGAGTGTGTCAGACTTTGGAGACAATGTTTCTTGTTTGTGAGGAAGCTCTACCATTAGCATGACACCCTCTTAAAAGAAGAGAACCAGTAGGCTTCTTAGGTGGTATTCCACCTCAATTATTCCTCATCCCAAAACCTTTGAAATAGTTTGGTTTGGTCTAGTTCCTAGGCTTTGTCCTTGAGCAGTTTGTGCTTGTTTATACCTTATAGTCGGTCAGGGTGGATCTTGCACTACTTGGCCTTGCCGTGAGAGGGCTTTGCCTTTAATTCAACAACCTTGAAGTTCTACTCCTCCTTTAGAGGCTAAGTATTTTTGTGTATATGTCCTCTTCGGGTTTGATAACTCTATGATCTCTATGCCTTTGGCTTCTCAAACCATTAGGAATAGTCTTTACATTGGGTCTCCATTAGGGCTAAGGCCCATAAATTATTCTTTCAAATTTTGACCTCTTGACTCCTTCATTTTTTAATGGCCATGTGCTTTATGCTTCTTGGAATTCTCAAAGGGTCTTAGTAGGAATCACGTTCAAGGAGGTTACAAAGTCAAAGGGTTTGAGGCCTGACATTGGAACTATTTGGAAGGATGAATTCATGTCCTCCGCTTTAAGGACTCCTTATTGTAGAAATTGATGAAGTCTTAGATGCTTTCTTTATGCCTCATTCTCGTGCTGGCAAAGAGGAACTGTGTCTTCGTGCTGCTGTGGAAATGGTGGAAAAGATTATGAGTCAACTATTTTAAAAAGTTGGTGGAGTATGGTGTTAGTCTTGAATACCAAGTGTGAGTTATCCCTTTGAGAAATATGGAAGGATTGACACATGGTAACATCTGAGATGTTATGATTGAGTGCTAGGGCCTTGAAGTTTGCCAAAAGATTTGATGGGCCAGTGGAGCCATTACACCATTTGGATGTCAATGTCATGAAATTTCTAAGGATATGTTTTTCTTAGATCTCTTGGAATAATGAAGGCCTTTGATTCATATCGAGCTCTTCGAGGTCAAAACCACTTCATCCTCTTGGTGCTGCATCTAGCTGATGGTCTTCGATAGTCACTCTTCTTCTTTATCTCTTGATCTTTATACTGGTGAAAGGGAGTAGAGAGAGAGAAGTATTAGAGATTGAATCTTTATGCCTTCGAATTATTGGATGCACGTTGTATTGACCTCTCATCAACGTAGCATCCCGCTAATGTACATTAAAATTCTTGTACTTGTCCTCTTCTAGCTCCATTAAGTCTTTTCCCCTTGACATCTTCTCAGTAAGGGCTCTTCACATTGATGCCTCTTAGTTTTTCATCCTACTGAAGGCTCTTGATGCTCATTGGCATCACTCTTGTCATTGAGCACTAACAGGCGATCTTATCCTCTAACTACTCAACAATTATTGTTGTTAAGGCTTGAGTGGGAGTGAAAGGCTTCACTAGTGAGATGGAGGTCTCCAACTTCCTAACTCTTAGAGGATCTTTAAAATGCTTATGGTGTTGAAGGTTAGCTGACCTTGAATTCGATATCTTAGGATCTACTACAAAAAAGAGATTAGATCAATCATCTTGGTTTCTTTATCTAAATTCTTTATGGGAGGCATTATGGAGGATGCTCTCTCTCTGGGTATTGCACCTTTCACCACCCTTTGACAATTAATGAGGAGTCCCACGATGAGGGCACTTTTAGTTCTAGACACATTTTCCACATTGGACTCCATCTGATCATCCAAGCACGAAGCAAGGATGATGGGTAAGAAGTTGCTATTTGACATTGAAGGGAGTCAAAATTCCTTTTCATTGGTCTTGCAAGAGAGATTATGGGTGAGGAGATTTAGGTACAAGAGAATGAGGAATTAGATTTCACTCTCTCTTCTAAACTGAAGTATAGCCCTATATGTTAATGGAAAAGTGTTCATATTTTAAGTAAAATTCCACACATTAGCATACAATGCACACAATTAAAATTTCGTATCAATCAATGAGCAAGCAATAGTTATGTTAATCATCATGAATGGAAAGAAAATCGTGTAAATTTGAATGATTACCTACCCAATAATTTTTTATTGGACATCATTGTCCTATCAAATATGGATGAAGTTTCTAACCAAACGCTTGCCACACAAAAGAGCAAACGAGAAAAATAAATAACACGTTTACGAACAATTGTTAGTGATAAAATAAGAAGAAATCAATCAAATGTATGTGAGATTGATGCCATAAAACAAAATAAATTATAATTAAGTATGTTGTATGGTATACAAAATGTAATGAGACAGTATGGCATACAAAACATGACTTAATGCCAAACGAAGCATTGTTCACTAAATGACATTTTAGGAGACAAAACTGAGAACCGTAATAGCATACAAACTGTGAAAATTGATGCTTCCTCACCTAAATGACATATATCATGTAATCTTACATTTCCCTAAATAACTGCATTGTGTAATGTAAAAATATCTAATGTAATCATATATTTCCCTAAATGGCTGCATTGTTTAATGTAAAAGTTCATTCCAATCTCATTTAACATGTGAAGATGGACCACTTAATACGAGAACAATATGGCACATGTATCATGCAAATCTTAAATATACTAGATGATGTGAAAATGGATGGCTTAAAATGCAAATGGCATAAAAAATATAAACAAGAAAGAGAACGAAATTCAAGAATGCATGAGGCAACACCAACAATACTTTATGGAGACTGAATGTTAAAGACCTAAGCCTATATATCAGATTAACAGGTGAAACATATCAAGTTAAATATTGACACATGAATTATTAGCATCCAAAATAAGAAATAGCGCAGTGGATATGGAGAAAAGTATTGGAAGAAAAAAAAGAAAGAAACTTGAGCATTTTAATAAAAAAATCGAATTAATAGATATCTATATCATTACTTGAAAAAAAAATAAAAGATCGATTACCAACCTCCTTTGCCGTTTAGAGATTGAATCTTCACGTATGTTGTTGCTTTTAAAGATGCAGTTGTGCTTTATGGTGAATAAATGAATGATGGAAGGTTTGGCCTTCGATTTCATGAGCGAAAGCTAGTTACAAGAAATAAGAATTTTGGCTAATGAATTTGTGAAGGGATGAGTTTTTTAGTACCCAACCTATGACAAAAATATACTTGAAAAATCTCAAGAACAAATTTTGATCTCTGTAAAACAATATTTTCTCTCTTTTTTGGACGTTTGCTATTGTGTCTAAAAATGGTGGTGGAAGGGGTATCTATAGGTAAAAAATGATTTAGGGTAAATTAGAACGAAAAGTGAGATCGATTGTCGTCTAGATGGACAGTAGAGGGATGATTTACAGAATTGACATATTCTTGGAATAATATAAAAACATAACCGAAATAAAATTATGAGATCAAGATCAATGGTCTACATATTTTGTTATCTTTTGGATGGTCTAGTTTAGGTCAAACAGAAAGATATACAAAATCAAATGGAGATGTAGAAAGTTATGCAAAATTAAAATGGAGATTTAGAAAGATATGCATAATCAAATGGAGATTTAGAATATCAAAATTGAGACTGGGCCATAAGCCTAAGGTTAGTTAGTGGGCATTAAGTCTCACAAGAGTTATTTTAATTTTGGAACATTTATAATTTATTTGGGTTTTCTTTAAGTTTATTTTCCTTTCTGTAATAGATCTTTAGAACTGTAGTTTCATCATCGGGCTCAACACGTGGTCCATTCTAAAATTTGGAACAAAATTGGTGTTTGCAATTTTTCCTCCTTTGACCGGCTATTCTCTAAGTGATAGTCAAAGGTTGTGAGTGACTATTGATTTGTTTCAAATGTTAGAATGGTGAAGTGTTGTGTATACAATGCATGAATATGCTATTGGGCAAATGTGTGTCATAGGAACACCCATAATAGTGGTGCGTACCTTGGATGATAGAGTTAGAGTTCGTCCCTTGGTTAAATGTTGCCTACTTCGCTGGGGTTTCTTGTTCTTAGCCTAGCCTCTACTAGGGATCTGAATCTTGGGAAATCCGATTCGACCTCCACTCAGGGATATCGATGCTAGGACTATATTGGTTCAACTTCCACTAGGGATACCAATACTTGAACCAAGATTTGGAAATAAAATGTTTTGTCCAACCTCCACTCAGAGATATTGATACTTGGACAAGAATGGTTCAAACTCCATTGGTGATATTGATAACTGAACCAATATTTGAAAATGAGGGTGTTTTATCAAACCTCCACTCAGGGATACTGATACTTAGACAAAAAACGAGAAGACATGGTTTGATCTCCACTCTAGAATACTAATACTTGGACTAGACTAGTTCAACCTCTACAAGGGAATACTGATACTTGAACCAAGATTGAGAATTTGAGATGCTTTGTCCAACTTCCACTCAAGGATACCGATACTTAGACAAATATTTGAAAATGAGGGTGTTTTGTCCAACCACCACTCAAGGATACCGATACTTGGACAAAATGGGAAAACATCATTCGATCTTCACTTAGGGATATCGATCAAACTTGGATTGGTTCAACCTCTAATGGAGATACCGATACTTGAGCCAAGATTTAGAAATGAAATGTTTTATCCAAGCTCCTTTCAAAGATACCGATACTTAGATAAAATGGGAAAACACGGTTTAACCTCCACTCAGAGATACCAATACTTGGACATCGATTGGTTTAATCTCCGTTGGGGATACCAATACTTGAACCAAGATTTTGGATGTTTTGTCCAACCTCGACTAACAAATATCGATACTTGAAAAGAAACAAGAGATTATAGTCCAACCTCCACTCATAGATACTGATACTTGGACTAGAATGGTTCAACTTCCACTGGGGATACCGATACTTGAACCAGAACTTGAAATTCTTCTTGCTTTGCCCCTAATAGGATGTCCCAAAAATTTCTCATACATTCAAAATAGCAAAGAATGTACCGCTTGTGTGAAATCTCATCTGTTTGCATCTGGTAGCTTATGTTTGCTTGGCTTTACAAGCTTGCACCTAAGTCTTATTGAAATCATAACTATAAAATCCAAGCTTCTTAGGAGCACAAGGTATTTGTTTGATTTGTTCACAAGAAACTCAATGCATGCAAGGAACAAGGATGGGTCATCTCATGAATGGACATTTAAACCTTAGTTTTTTTTCCTTTTCTCTCTTTATTATGCACATGTTGCATGTATGCATCGAGTGTGAGGAAGAATGAACACTTTGTTGATTTTGTGATCACGTACCATCAATGACATAAAAGTAAGGATTGTTACTGTAGAATTTTGAGAAAAAAATTATGCATTTTCTGTCTTTCATTGATTACAAGTGTAGATGATGCTGGTAACCTTTCAAATCAAATTTGTTCTCATGCATGCAATGAATGGTGGAAGCTCTTCTTGCATGATGAATGAAATGTAGATAAAGATGGCACAAGAAAATTTTCAAGAGAAATTATTATGGAATTAGTAGGAGAGGGGAGATTTCGATCAAACATAGTTGAAGTCGATAAATAACTTTCAAAAGAATCTCGAGACGTGTCCCCAAGCATCAAATTCTCCTTTGATAACTCTTGATTATAGCCATAGCTTCTCCTTTTAGCCCTACTTTTCTCGAGTCATCACAATGAAGGCACCAAGGTTCAAATTTGGAAAGTCTTTCTTTTCTAGGTGAAATACGAGTGTGACTATGTATATGTAAGTTGGAAGAAACAAACGCAAGGGTTGCAAATAAAAGAAAGCAAGAAAAGCATGAAGAAAAGAAAACTTGACTTGAAACATTCTTATTGAATCCACAAAGAGAAAGCTCTTGTAAGAATTTCATTCTCTAGATCAATCTTCTCGCATTTATTTCATTCATTTCTATTCTAAATCGTTCATTTCACATGATTATAGAAATGCATTTACAAAACTTTGCAAAGAGAGAATCATGCTAAAATGTGTAAAAGAATGTGGGTACACCAATGTGGTTGCTTACGTACCCCAAAAAAGAGATCAAGCCACTCGTAGTTCAAGTAAAAACGCACACACACTTACTTAAACCACATATTCATGTTTTTGGTTTAACAATCTTGCCCAAAATTTTGTTTAAGTCACCCTTTCGGGCTTTCAACTTAACTAGCATAAGCAATCTTGTTCCCACATTAAAGAATCATTGCATTATTTTGGATGGTGATCATCTTGAGGTACTCCTTACAAGTGGTTTAAGGGTAATCATAGGAATCCTATCAAGGTTTTGAGCATTTGTACAAGTGATGCAAAAGTGTGGGGTGGTTTTACGAATGGATGAAAGGGTGATTGTGGCTTTTGGGTATCCTTTATGGGGGCGATAGTGGATCCAAAAAAGAGTGTCGAAAGATGTGGTGAGGCATAATGTAATCAACTTTGAGGCATCCCTTGCAAGTGGTTCAAGGGTGGTTTATAATTAGTTGAGGTGGTTTTGAATTGGGTAAAGTGTTTAAAGGGGTAAATAACTTTCTTGTAAGTGGTCCTCGTATGGGCGGTATCTTGGTTGAGGATGAGTCAATAAATTTTATTGTAGAAATTAATTTCCATCTTTACCCAAAAGAATGGTCTGTGAGGCTAAGCAATTTTAATTCATCAAAGAGGTCTTTCAAGGGTTGTAATGTGGGCTAAGGTTTACTACGTTAACCAAAAAATGGATGATCAAAGGTTTAAAAATTGTTTTAAAGGTTTCTAAGAACCAAAGACTATTCTCCATCATTTTGCTTGTGCTTGTCACATTCACTTCTCCTCTTGGTGTTTTCACTTTCTAAACTTTTCTTCTCTTTATTTTTTCAAAAAAAAATTTCCCACTCTTGCAAGAATCATTGTACAAAATTAAGCAAATGAATAGCCCTTGGTAAAGGTTTCATGAAGGAATTTCAACGAACGGATAGTATAAATGAAAACCTCTCTTCACTTCAAGTCAAATCACTTAGCCTTTCCAAAAGAAAACACATTTGTTTTGTTTGAGAACAAGTTGTGTGCACAAGCCATTCTTCAACAAACGGATTTGGATTCTTTAATTTGGGATTGAGACTGACCTTTTTTTAATGTACAAAGGGATCATGGTTCACTTGCTTCCACTGGGGCGCATTAAGTGTGTAGTCATCCTAGGTAAGGCCTTCCAAGATTTGTTGCATGATCCACACCTAGACCTTTTTCTATAAATGGGACCAACTCAACTAGCCTGATTGGATTTAGGTCTCTCTTATTGGGCCGAGACCTCTTTAGTTGGCCCAAATGGATTTGGAATTTAATTCTTGGTTGAGATCTTGGCTGAGTTATGGTCTTTTCTTGAGCTTATTACTTTCAGGTTAAAACTGAATGGCTCGAGTGGACTTAAGCTTTCTTTCGAGTCAAAACTTGTCTTCTTACTTTTCTTCTTACGCATGACAATTTAGGCCATTTTTTTGTTGACAAGTGAACCATCTGAAATTCCACTTATGTAAGAAGAAGTTTGACACTAGAGGTGGATAAAGGGAGGGCTGGACTGGACGGAGGCAACCCATCATAGGTCACGACCAAGAGAGTATAGGTTAAAAATACATGTTTTTTTAAGAAATCTACTTTACTACACCCATATTTGACCCAATTTTACGTAGATCAACCCGAGGGTTTCCCACTAAAATATTTTAACCTATTTTTTTACTAGCATCTCAACATGCACTTAATGCATACGCCTATATTTATCTCTTCTTCTATTAAATTATTTAGACATGTACACGTGTTGATGTAGCAAAAGTGAATGGAACTATGTACTCGTTGTAGGATGATGTATAGAATTTTTGTTGATATGCTCAACGCACTAAACCTCTTGAAGAATTACAAAAATATTTATAATACATTAGAAATCTATAGAAGAAGAAAATATGAATATTAAAAAACTATATTGTAAGAGTTTTCAGATTTTTAAAACAAAGTACTCTGAATCTAGCTATTTCATGCTATTTCCCTTTAATGTAGTTGTTTTGTCTAAAATGTCCACCAATAATGTACATGTTCATAGAACATACTGTAAAAAGAAACACAAAGATAACTTTTGTATGCATTATATAAGGAAGATTTAGAAAATAAGAAAAAGGATGAGAAACATTTAAACCAATCTAAAATAATTTAAGATAATGTTTTAATTGATATAGGTACAGGTAACCCACAGACAAATCCGATCCAACCTCCAATTTCACAAGTAAATTTTTAACGGGTCATCCAACCTATATCCATGTCTGTATTTTAGTAGGTGTGGGCCGCAAGTCTAACGGGTCTAGGCCAAAATTCCCACCTCTAGTTGGCACATTTTGGAAAGTAATGTATTCGCCTTTGTAATTAAGTGAAACTCCAATTTTCAAATAAAGTGAAATCATGTGAGTTTGAGGATATTCTCATTCAACAATAGCTTTCACAAGGTGAACAAAAGAATGTGGGGATTCAAGAGATTATTTTATTAATATGAAAGAAAAATGTTGAACTCACAATCCTTATTGAAAACTCAACAAAAGAAAAGAACAATGGCTCAAAGTCACTCCAAATAAATTTTAGGTTACTAAAAGAAGACTTGACTATTGGTACCATTATCCACCTCATCTTTTGTTGCTTGAAGGATCCTTTTCTTAAGAAATTTTCTCCATAATCTTCCTAAAATTACATCGTCATAATGAATGCCATTACCTATGCGATCCGAAGGTGCACTCTCATTCTCAACTAACTTCTCGGTGGTGAGGTTGCGGTAATTTGTGGTGTAAGATGTGGGAAGTATTTTTTGGAATACGTTTTAGTGTTTGTTATGTGGAGAGTATTTGGTGCAGGAGCTAAATTATGGTTGGAAAAGAGATTAGGCTTGGATTCAATGAGGTCTTGAATCTCGTTGCGGAGTGTGAAGTATTCCTTAGTATCATGGCCAAGTTACTGTTGGTAAGCACAGTGTTTAGAAATGTCAAAGTGCGCAGGGATAAGATCAGATAGAGACTTAGTGGTTAAGGGGATAAGTTCAGCTTTTTTGATAAGGTGGGCCAAGGCTTGAGAAAGGCTCATCCCTAAAGGAGTGTAGTCATTTAGGTCTCTCTTTGACCACTTATTCTTCTTCTCACCATGGTGGTTAGTGTCTGTTCTGATTTTTAGAAGCTAAATTCTTATGGTTGAGTTGCTTCTCTTCCAAAGGCCGTTCTTAGTGTCCTTTGTTGAGTACAATTACCTTTTCAACCATTTTCTCCCTTGCACTGGATGCTTTTCAACACTGCAAATTGATTCAAGGTTGTATATCTTCTTCGTCATGCTAACCAATATATCCTTGAGTTCTTGCATCTTTTTTTTTTTTCTTTTTGTCGGGCTTTGCTTTTACTTTAACTAGATTGGTCTTCTTTTTTTTTGGAGAACATCTACTTGTGGTGGAGAGAGGTTTTGCATGGACCCATATCAGTTTATTTTGTAATAAAAAGAAAAAGAAAAATAAAAAAGACAAAAGGGCATATCATACCCGGGGGGGGAGGGGGCACATAAAATCTAACCTTGGAGGTGACCTTAGGCCTTACTTGATGAAATACATAAATGAATTAATCCCAAACCCAAAAAATACCGATGTAAAACATCTAAAACTAACCTTACTGAATAGTAAAGCAAAATAAAAAGTTACAAATAAAATTCTAACTCCATGCACAGACTATGACACTACCTTTTCCTGAGCATAAGACCTTGCCTGTCGTTGTTGAAAGCTTGTTTACAACTACCAAGTAACACTCCATGAGACCAAAAGAGTTCCAATTTCTCATGCACTTTATCGTATTTAGACAAGGAGTCAACTAATTGATTACCCTCTCTGAAATATGTCTGATAACAATATTGGATGGAAGTAATGCTTATATCTCCCAAATGCAATAAATTAAATCCCACATAGCATCACAAACATTATTTAAAATGTCTACTAGTACTTGTGAATCAATCTCAATATAAAGTATATGGATGTTATGTCTTACCGTAAGCTTAAGCCTATCTAGTAGAGCTTGTACTTCTACCTATACGTTAGTAAACTTATTATAATAATTCGAATAAGCAAGAAGAATAGAGGACTGATCACACTTGAAACTACCACAACCTATGCCTCTGCTTACCATAACCTAACCATCACAATTTAACTTAACCTGACTAGTATCATGATGGTTCCATTTTATCCATCTATTATAATGACTCTGATTGTTGCGCAAAGGAAAATAAAGAGATTGCAAACACATGATTTCATGGAAATTAGGAGAATACTCTGGTACAAAACCACTTTGGAGCTCTGGAATCCATCCCAACACCTTTCCAATAATAACACTAGTCTTCATAGGTTTATCATCATATATTGCACCATTTCTCCCAATCAATAATTCCCAACATAACATACTAAACACAATATTTTGGTCAAAACTATCTGAGTACAAACCGATGCCTGCTCAAGCCAAGCTATTATCGAAGCCTGAAGAAATTTTGGGTGAACTACATTCAACCGAATGCCAAAATAACTCCAAACCGAATACACTACTTCATTTCAAACAAATAGATTCATGATCAACTTAGATTTTGATACCTTACAATATACACATTTTGAAACAATGTTAATATCAAGGCGCTGAAAATTGTGTTCCACTGATAACCCCCCATGTAATACCCTCCACCTCAAGCATGCTACCTTTGTTGGGATCCATTTATTCTAAATCTTTTTGTTCCATCTGAACCCTGGACCCTGCACTCTACACTCGTTCCAATATTCTTTAGTAGAAAATAAACTGAAAGTCGAGTGATCCCACAATAATTTATCTGGTACATCCTTCATTCAGATATTATCAAGAAAGCTTGATAATGAAGGGGAGACATTTACAATTTGCAGCCTAACTGGGTTCTTAATAATCTCAACTATAGGTCCAGAAAGGTATATCACCATTACTAATAAGCCAAGTAGCATTTTGTATAATTACCTGAACATGAGGGAAGATGGAAAGCCAACAATGAGAACTATGCCATGGAGCTAACAAGGACCCAAAAGGAGAACCATACTTGTGCCGCACAAACTTTGCCCAAATGAAATTACCCTAAATAAACTTCCAAGCTATTTTCTCTAATAGAGATGACATCACTTCCCTTAAAGCTTTGATACCAAACCCACCTTCATTATACGACTTTCAAACTATCTCCTAAGACACCCAATGATGTTCGCTCTATGTACAATTATTCAAAAAAAATTTGAAAATTTCTTTTCTATATTCTAAAGACAACCTTGGGACACAGGAAACACCACTAGGGTGTGAATTAGAATAGAAGTCAACACATTCTTAATGAGAGTAATTTTAATACCGACAGATAATAATTTTGCTTTCTAGTTTTACAGCTTCTTCTAAATTTTCTCATCAAAATATATGAAATATATCCTTAAATCCTACCCTTGAACAAGGGAACCTCTAGATATTGAATGGGTAAAAAGGAACAAGAAAAAGAGGTCCATCACTTTATCAAAGCCACCTGATCCCTACTCCATTTTGTACTGGCAATAAAAAGCTTTTATCCCAATTTACTCTATAACCCGAAACCTCCTCATACAATTTCAAAATATTGGTGAACATGTCCACTGAGGATTTTTTTCATTGAGAAAAAGAAGCATATCATCATCATATAAAAAGTGCAAAATACTATTTGAGGTCCTAAAAACTCGATATTTCTCAATACGGCCTTGGTCCATCTAGACTTTCAAATTACGAGAGAATACCTCTTCAGCTAAAATAAATAATAGAGGAGAGATGGGATCGCTTTGACGCAGATCCTTCGTCAAAGTGGAAAAACCATGTTGGTTTCCATTTAGCGTGACTGAATACCAAACATTACAAATGCAACTATAAATTAAATCACACCAAGATTTTGAAAAACCAAACTTCCTCAGCACTCAAATAAAAAATTAAAAAAAAAACCCATTCCAAACGATCATATGCCTTAGGCATGTCAATCTTGAAGACACTATTTTACTCTTTTTTTTTTTATCAATATCTTGAATTAACTCATGTGCCAACACAATATTCTCGTGAATACTTCACCCAGCAATAAAACCTTATCGTTCTGGTGAGATCAAACCTGATAACGGAGGAGCTAATCTATTAGTCAGAATCCTCGATATGATCTTATACATGACCGTGCATAAGTTTAGAAGATGCATGTCTATCAAAGCAACTGGATTGGAAACTTTTGGTGACATAATCAAAATTTTCAAGGTAAAGGATTTAGGTAAATGAACTCATTTGAAGAAATATTTCATGGCATTCACCACATCCAATTTGATAATATTCCAGCATTTTCTAAAAAAAAAAATTACCTATAAACCTGTCCACTCCAGAAGTGTTATCTAGATCTAAACTGTTAACTACATTAAAAAATTTATAATAAGGAATCACATATAAATATTGATTCTAATCTACTGTTATTAGAGCTAGCACATACTGAAGGAGCCCATCAGATGAAATACGACAATTGGAAGTTGAGAATAATTCAGCAAAATAAAAAGCAAGATGCCTCCCCCAATTGGTTTTCATCTGTCACCCATGTTCCATCCTGTAGTTTCAATTTAAATTTCGACTGAACTGCCTTTTCCTTAATAGCATCATGAAATAAACTAGTGTTACATTCACCTTCAACTAACCATTTTGCCTAGGATTTGTCCCTAACCATAGATTCCTCCCTATCCAATAAGAATTCCAAGTTTCTTTTAGCCTCATAAACTTCAAATACATGGTCTGTAGAGAATGCAAGTCAAAGTTTACATTCTGCTTTAATCACTTCATCTTGAGCTCTATGAATTTGTTCCATAACATTACCAAAAATCATCCAATCCCACTCTCTAATTCACTTCAGGATATGCTTCAACTCTTATAAAGAATAACCATAGGAGGCCCAATGAAAACTTTCTCCTAGCAATTCTCAATAAACAAAATAAAGCTATCATGACCAAACTAAGCTTTAAAGAACCAAAAAGGCTTAAGATTAGAAACAATATTTCTAATTGAAAAAACCAAAGGAATGTGATCAAAATATGCTCTGGCCTTATAAATGTCTTTTGTTGAGAAAAAGCTGAAAGAACTCACTATTAATTAACACTTTGTTTAGGCAATACCAACACATAGTAGCATCCTGGGTTGTTTTTCCTTAATCTCCCAATTTGTAATGTGGTGAGGTGGATGATCTATGGATGTAAAGAAAACAAAAATGAAATTCCAAATCAATTTCATGATATGAATGTTTGAGTTCATCCTTAGTAAAGCTTTAATAATATGTTCGGTTTGAAGCTTCTTTATAAAGCAAAATGAGTTTTAAGAAAATATATTTCATTTAAACCCACCAATTGGTGAAAACCTACTTACGATTGACTTTTTTTGTGATATGTACGAAGAGGAAAGGTTCATGTGCTAGCTCACGAAATCTTTTTTAATCTCATTTTGTAACTTCCTCTTGACTAATTTTAGTTTTACTTGAATCATATGTTGGACTTGGGCTCTTTATTTCTCCAAAAATAATGAACTTTTCACCCCAAAAAAATGTACAACAAATTTTTTCAAAACAAGAAAACACTCATTTTCTCTTCTTCTTTTTTTAGCCCAAGCCCATCATTAGATTTGAGTCCACTTAAAGTTGGTCTCAATTAGTCCATACACAAAACACAAATATATGTAAAATTAAAAATCAAACAAGAATCACCTTCTTGATCAAATTCCAAATAATTTCATTATTCAAAATTTGAAAATATTTAAATTGCACTCTTATTTGGTTGGTATCAATTCAAAATTCTAGTATTTGGTTAACTAATCCCAGTCATTTAATTTCAAAAATTAAATTAATTTAATTAAACTTCATCAACAATTTACTCAAATTAGGTGGAATTAAGTACCACCATCTTTGGTTTGACTAAATTGATTTAGTATAATTAAAAATATTTAATTATAGATATTTCACAATGTATATCAACCTATCTAAATTTAATCAAGGGGATTTTTTATTGATACAAACTAAATAAGGGTTAAGTGGAAATTAAAGTCTCTTCTAATTAAAAATACTTCATTTTGATCAAATTCTAATCAAACTTCTAAATAATCACAAAGTTTTGATACTTTCCAATCCCAAGTTGGTTCTCCCAAAGTTAAATGTTGTAGGTTTGAAATTAATAAACTTCCCAAGAAGTTTGAATGCCATGGAAATTTGAGCTAAATCCTAGAAGCCCAAATGAATTAGAATAGCTATGATAAAGATTTTCCCTTAGTATGGGTCCTTCCACTTGATCTTTAGGCTTTTGTTCATGTCCACTCACTTCCATTTTAGATAACTTGGGTTAAAGCCCAATTACCATTGGTCTTGCTTCGTGGGTTTCTTAATGAAGTCAACCTAACAAGACTCAACTAAGAGATGATCCCTTCTTCAAGATTAATCTATATCAAGCTCACAATCAATACCCTCCCAAATTTCCTCCGCCAGTTCCAAGTTATAGTCACTCAGCCTATCTAGCACCATTACCTGCTTACCAAGCTCCCATTCAAACACCCGCGCCAGTTTCATAGTCACTTGAGGACACCCTTAAGGAGTACATGAAAATGACTAGCCAATCCATGAGCGAAGTGATGAGAGCAACAATAGAAAACACCCAAGCGATTGCCAAGCTAGAGAGTCAAATTGATCAAATCGCAAGTTACGTGGGTGAAGGAGAGGAATGAGAGTTCCCCAGTCAACCTGAGCCTAACCCAAAGGAACAGTTTGTGGTGGAAAATTCATCAACTTCTATGCATTGGCAGGAACAAGTGCAATCAACTATCCCATACTTGTCTGGGAGACAAGTGGACAATCAAGTGGAGGAGAACCCTGCTATGCAACAAGGGCAAGAAAGTGGCAACAAGGAAAAGAGATATGCTAAGCCATCTACAGCCACACTTATTATTAAGGATCTCTCTAGGTCATTTTTACCCTAAAGCGCCTTACCCTGAGAGACTACAAGCGCCCAAGAAAGAAGGGAAGTCTAAGGACAATATGGAGGCAGGCTTTGCTCAGTTTGGAGAGGATTTAGACTTAGATAAGTTACTTGAGCAAGCAAATACTATCTTGGAGTCTGCTCCTCGGGAGAGTAGTAAGACAGAGGAGACTATGGATGAATCCCGCATTGAGGACCCCCTGGAGGCATGCTTTACTCACTTTGGAGAGGACTTGGGCTTAGATAAGTTATTCCAGGAAGTGAATGCCTTTTTGGAGTCTGATCCTCGAGAAAGCAATGAGAAGGAGGAAACCACAACACTTGAACCCCCCAAGAAGGAACTTAAACCTTTACCGGACAATCTTAAGTATAAGTTCCTAGGTCCAGCAGATTCTTTGCCTATAATTGTAGCTTTAGATTTGGGTGATGCTCCAGAGAAGAAATTATTGGACGTCTTAAGAGAGCATAAGGAAGCTATAGGCTGGACTATTGAGGATGTCAAGGGAATCAACCCCTCGTTGGTAATACACACGATACAGTTGGAGGAGAATGCCAAGCTATCGAGGGAGCCACAAAGAAGGCTCAACCCTGCTATGCAAGAGGTTGTGAAGGCAGAAGATATTAAGCTGTTAGAGGCAGGGATCATTTATCCTATCTCTGATAGCAAGTGGGTGAGCCTGATTCAAGTCGTGCCCAAACATGCTGAATTAACGGTGGTGAAGAATAAGGACGACGAGTTGGTGCCAACTCGTGTTCAGTCAGGAGGGAGAGTGAGTATAGACTACCGTAAGTTGAAAGCTGCCACTAGGCCTGATCATTTTCCATTCCTATTTATTAATCAGATGGTGAAGCGCTTAGTTGGGCATGTTTACTAATGTTGGGTTTGGCTGAAGACATTAAACTTAGCACTCATGAGAGGTACCCCACAGCTTATCTTTTCTGTTTATTTATTATTTCGCATTTTTATGATTAATGTTTGTTTCCAATATTTTTTGTTTTCCAGTTTTTTTATTTTTCAGGGACAATGCGTACTTCAGTTCAAGTTTGGGGGTATGCTATGAGCCATACCAGTCCAGATAGTTCTCCATATCTCAGGTCAGCTCTTTCCATATTAGTCACACATTGGGGTCAATGTGTAATTTAAGTTTGGGGGTATGGGAGACACATCACACACTTTGTCCTAATTTGTTATCTTTTTGTCGTAAAGATAAATGCATGTTCATGTTCGTCTAAAAATTTTGGTTGTTCTGAAAAATTGTGATGTGATTTCATTGGTGAGTTTAAAACTTTGAACACATGATCTAATGATAGAGTTTAAACTTTAGTTACTTACTTTAGGCATTTTCGAGAATTCACATGTTTGATCTAATCTAACACGAGCACATCAGCACATATTTGTGTGAGGTATGACAAGTGAGTTGAATGTATACGTTTCCTTGTCTTAACTGAAACTGGATGACTTGTTGGATAAACACTTGGGCATATATATAAAAAAAAACAACTAATACTACTAATATTTATAATGATCATCATCAATAAACTTTCCACTGAGTAACTGGACCTCTTGCCTCAGTAAGCAGTGAGTGTTCACATCAAAAAGTGGGAATTTTATTCATAATGATCATTGCGAAACTTTTCGCTGAGTAACTGGACCTCTTGCCTCAGTAAGCAATGAGTGTTCACGTCAAAATGTGGAATTTTGCTTGGTAATATTAAGACCGGTTTAATTTCGTAGCCCTTTTTACTCGAGTTAGTAAGTCCTTAGGGGTGTCTTTACACCTAATGCCCTAAAACCATCTGGTTTGGGAGTCATTGACTCAACATTCGTTACATGGGTCAATTAGAAAGCTTAAGGGAACTAAACATAGCAGAGCCTTATGTTAAAAAAAAAAAAAAAAAAAAAAACTATGCCTTCATTGTTCTTTCCGACGAAAAATTCTGTGGATCTTGAGATTTGAATGCCATGTACATTGAAGTTATTTGGAAACCTCATCTGTATATGCTAATTCACTTTACATTGATTCAAGCTTGTGATGTCTTACCATGCCTCTTGTAAGTAATTAAGTTTTAAATTCTTATTCATTATGAAGATGGGTTTGACTTATTTAAGCTTGCTCATGAATGAATCTCATGATTTTGAATGCTCCTTAAATTTTTGGATACCATGAATACTGAACTTATCTTTATAATCTTTGTTGTTCATTTAGTTTTTTATTTTGTTTTGCTAATGGACTAGCAAAATGTAAGTTTGGGGGTATTTGATGAGTGAAAAATATTGCATATTTTGGCCACTTAATTTACATTTGTTAGCTTAGGAATTTGTTACTTTGAGTTGTTTTCATTGTTTTTCAGGTTTACAAGCACCAAGAAAGGAGTTTCACTAAATTGCCAGAATTACCCGTACAGATCAATCATCTTTGAAAATTAAACTGTATTGATGCAAGAAGAACCAGGAGATGAACCATATATGCTTAGAAAGATCCGGAAGTCTATTTTCTGGAGAATTTTATGGCTTGTAAAAAGGATTTTTCTAGAGAAAGTTATGGCCGTTTTAGTAGACAAAGGTCAGGTTGTGCGGGCTGTGCGGGATTTCAGTGTGAGTAGAAGTTTTGAAGGGCAGGTGAAGGCTTAAATCCCACATCCCACATCTATTGGAAAGATATTTTTATATCCCACATCCCACATCGGATTGGAAACACATTGCACTCGTGGTATTTGCCTATATAAACACCATCTGACTCCATCATTCAGTGTTCAATTCCTGAGCCACTTTGGTGTTTACCGGTGGACGTCCGCTAGCATTCTGGTGGATCTCGAAGGCTTTGTCACCACAAGGGGAAGCGCCGCCCGTCAACGAGTGGAATTTCTCCCATGTAAAGTTATTTATTTATTTCTTTACATTTAGTTGTTTTAGTTTAAATGTTTAGCACTTTTATTATGAATTGTAGTTTCATAGTTATGAGTGGCTAGACTCTTCAGCTAAGGTTGAAGATGAAGCCCCGCCATTGTTTGGCGTAGTAGTTCAGATTTGCTTGTACAAATCTGACAATTTTTAGTATAAATGTTCTGTCAATTATTTGAGTTAATCTTATAATTGATTGAGTTTAAATTATCTATTGGATATTCCTTGTGTTTCATCTGATGGATACATTGAATGCTTTTCGATTAAATTGGATTTCCTTTGTGATTTGTTGAGAGTGGATACATTGGATGCTTTTGGTTTAGTTGGGATATTCTTTGTTTTTTGTCTTATAGTTGGATTCATGGAATGTTTTGATAGGCTATATTTTTAGAACATATATGCTTAACTTCGGTGGAGTGGATTTGGAAACCTTAGTGTTTTAATTATTAGTTTTTAAAAATCAATTTAGTTTAATTTTAATTTCTTTTGCAAATTATCATCTGAAATTCGGAACTAGGTTAAAATAGAGTTAGTTTAGATTGAAAATATACTTTCACAACGCAATTCCCTGTGGATTTGACCTCGCACTTGCACAACGCTATACTGCAAACGACTCTTGCGCTTGCGAGTAAATTAAAACTCACAACAAAAGACTGTATTAAAACAAAATTAAAGATAAATTCATTCTTCATGAGATCCAAAAATTTGGGTTGCACATAGAACCATGATGACCGTTCATGAGTAAGCTTATAATAAGAACACATTTTTGGTAATGAATAAGGATGTTAAAAGTTCATGTTACTTACCTAAGGTTGGCTCAAGGCATCGCAAGTTTGATTTGTGTGTGATGAATTAGCACATAGAAGATAGGGCTTCCAAATAATTTTAATGTATAGTGTTTCGATGTCCAAACCTTCATCGAATTCCTTATAAAATAGAACAAAAATGGTATAGTGCTTACTTTTTTTTTCTTTTTCTTTCATCATGAGATCTTTGCCATGTTAAGTTCCATTGAGCTTTCTAATTGACCCTTATAATGAGTGTTTAGCCAATGACTCCCAAACCAGATTGTTTTAGGGCATTAGGTGTAAAGATACCCCTAAGGACTTACTAACTCGAGTCAAAAAGTCTATGGAACTAACAGGTTCTAATGCTTCCAAGTGAAACTCCCACCTTTTGACGTGAACACTCTCTGCTTACTGAGGCAAGTGGCCCAGTTACTCGGTGAAAATTTTTATTATGATCATTAAATGCTTAATTCCCACCTTTTGATGTGAACACTCACTACTTACTGAGGCAAGAGTTCCAGTTACTCAGTGGAAAGTTTTTAATGATCATTAGAAGCTTTTTATTTTCTTTTGCATGATGGACATTTTTTTTCTTTGTTTTTCTTATGCCAAAGTGTTCTTCTAATAAGTTATCTGATTATAGTTAGGTCATGGAAACATATACATAAGAATTATTTGTCATACCCCACACAAATGCGTGCTAATGTGCTCGTGTTAGATCTGGATCAATCTCGTGAATTCACAAGTGCCTTGAGGTAGGTACTAAACTTTTAAAATTCCTATTACAAGACTATGTGTTCTAGATTTTAAGCTTACTAATGAAGTTTTATCATATTTTAAATCAACCAAAATTCTTAACACAAAATGAACATGAATTGCTCTTTTCTTAAAAAAAAAAAACTGGGACATAGTGTGTGCATGTGTTTCAAGTGCGTGCATGTGTCAGTGTCTCTCACTACCCCAAAACTTAATATACACATTGTCCCCAATATGTGTGTGACATAGAAAGATCTGACCTGGGAGATGGAGAACTAGATTGCTTGCATTGCTCGTAACACTCCCCCAAACTTGAACTGGATGCATGCACTAAGTTACTGACAAAGAAAAACAAATGTTGTGCCGGAAGATAAGAAATATGGATAATAAATAATAAAATATAAACATAAATATTAATAAAATAAAAATACTATAATGAAAAAAGATATGCTGTGGGGTGCCTTCTATGAGCGCTAATTTTTACATCTTCAGCCAAACGGGGTATCCTCTCATAGCTGGTCATCAGGTGGTGCAGTCGAAGAGGTACCGAGTGCCAGAGGTAAATGATCGAGGATGGTCTGTAGCATCACCTCCTGTCGTGCAAACTGGGCCTCCAACCCATCGATCCACTGACAGATCAGACGAGCTGCCTCTCTGTCCTCCCAGCGGATGTCGGATAGCTCATAGTGGAAAGAGGACAGCTCATCTAGAAGGTACTGATACTCTGTGGACCCTATGTCTGGCTGGTCCTCCTCCCAAGTAAGGCTCACTACCGGGTGCTCGGTGTCCATCGGATCATCCGCCTCAAGCTCAGCAATAGGAGTATGCACTCGAGGTCCTCGTGGCATGTGGGACTGACTAAGGCTCCACTGGGCTCTTCCGAAGAATGGGTGGTCACTCACCGGTCTGTCAATGGAAGAGCCTCTAATCCCTTTCTTCTTGAAGATGTGTGTGAGTAGGAAGGGGAAAGGAAGCCCCCATGCATTAGCCGTGGTGGTCTATCGACAATGCACATGGTCCCAGAACTTGTGCACCTAGCTCCAAATGACGGCTGGTATGAAGTACCAGTGATCCCGATGAAAGGTATAGAGGGCCTGTAGGAACTGATCCCTCCTCTGAGTCTTGTGCCCCAAGGGCACACGTTACGCTGGAGTATGGAATCCACGAACCATAGGCAAGAAGGCAACTTTGACCAGCTCCCTGCATTGTTGTGCAGGTCCGCATACTGGCCCGCACACATGTCCTCGATAATATAGGGTAGAGAAAATGGGTTTGGCTGCTCCTCCATATGGCTGTCCTCTGGAGGGGACTTATCACAGCAGTGGAGGGCAGTGGCGATGTCTATGGTGGTCAACTCTATGAATTTGCCCTGGACTGAGGAGGATAAGTTCTCTAGTCTGGTGCAGTCATAGGTCAGATTCTGGTAGAAACTGACCATAAATCTGATGTAGGCTATCGAACAAACTGGCTTGAACAGCCGCTTGAGACCCTGGGCCTTGAACTCTTGGATTGCCCATCTTGTGGTGTCCAAGCTCTTGAAGTCTTCATCTATGTTGAACGTAGTCTCGAATAGTATTTCACACTGCTCGAAACTAGGCCGGGCGGAATGGGAGCGGTTATCGGAGTCTCAGGAACTAGAGGCCATGTGTTTAGGAAAATTAGTGCAGCTTCTGGTGAGATTACACTCGATCACAGTTGATGGTGCGCTCGATCACAAAGTGTGAGCGCTCGAGCACACTCACTCAGACAATATGTCAAACAGCTGACGTGCAACAAAAACTCAAAACTGTAGGGAACCTACGAACTCGATCCTAACCCCCTGCAAATATGAAATAACACAATCAAAAACAGCCAAAGCATAAGGTAAATAATAATATAATGATTTTTTAAATCAAGAACCGTGTGTGATGGTGTGGAAAGGTTTAGAAACGAAAATGTGTATACCTTGTGTTTTTGGGCATGCAAGAGTGTGCAAGTGGTGGGGTTGTTTATGGTGGTGAGGTGGTGGTAGTGTTGAGTGCCGGAGGTGAGAGGGTGGTTGGAAACAGATTTTCAGCTGGGCAAGGGCCAGTGCGACAGACGAGAATAGGAAGTACGTTAGAGCGTAATGTGAAAAAATTGGGTTTGTGAGTGAAGTGTGAATAAAAACCCTCACGTGCCTTCTCTGCCTTGAGTGCGCTCGAGTGCATGGTGAAATGCGCTCGATCGCAATTGTGCGCAAGTGTGATTGTGAGGTGCGCTTGTTCGTGATGGTGCACAGTGAATGTGCGCTCGAGGGCAAGGCAGCATGTATAGATAAAACAAAAACTTACCAAGACTGAAATAATAAATCTAGAAGAATACAACCTTACCGTGCTTTAGTGGCCTCAGTACCACTAACCTTGATAGAGGCGCTTGAGCTATAGGTATGAAAATGAAAATTGCTCAAGCACTCTCTATAGTAGCTTTAGTGCTACTTCCTTTGGAGGGGACACTTAGAGCCCACCTCAGGTGGTTCAAGTGCCCTGAACAACCACTTCATCTCTACTCCTGATGCCTGGATAATAAGAGAGAGAAAAATAGTATTAGTAGGCTTAGGAGGTTCAACTAGAGGAATATACTTACTTGGAAGCTTTGGTGTGTTCTTGAAGAGGTGCATGGCTTTATTGATGTCTTTAATTACGTTGCCATCCTCTGGCTCTTTATTCAATCTTATGACACTATGGTGGAGGGTGGTCTCCAATGGAGCAATGTGATGGATCTGAGAAACTTTCTCAGCATCATCTTGCATTAAGCTTTCATTAGAATAGTCATTATCATCTTTAGTTGATTTTAATGTATTAAATTTTTTGAATTCTATCTTCTCATCATTTACTTTCATAGTGACAATGCCCCTTTTTACACTAATATTTGTGTCAGCAGTTATCATAAAGGGTTTTCCTAAGATTATGGGGAGTGGTAATGGCATAGGACACTCTTCCATATCTAAGGCAATAAAATCAGCAGGTAAAATAAATTTACCTACTCTTACCAAAACATCCTCGAGAATACCTCTCGGTCGTTTGATGCTTCTGTAAGCCAGCTGCAAAGTGATGGAGGTTGGTTGAAGCTCCCCCAAACCTAGTGTCTCGGATACATTGTATGGCAGCAGATTGACACTCACCCCTAGATCCAATAGTGCATGTTCGAATAGCTGGTCACCTAGCCTACAAGAAATAGTAAAACTACCCGGATCTTTTAGTTTTGGTGGTAGTTTTCTTTATAGCACAACACTTACCTCTTCAGTCAAGGCTACTGTCTCATGCTCCTGAAACTTCATTTTGTTAGTGCAACAATTTTTCAAAAATTTAGCATATGTAGGATTTTGTTTAATTGCATCTAATAAAGTAATGTTTATTTCCACTTTTTTCAAAGTTTCAAAAATGTCAATTAGTTTAGTCTCTTTCTTAGGTTTCACTAACCTTTGAGGGAAGGGTGGAGGTGCATTTACCTTTTCCATCTCACTTACCTTAGATGTGGATGCTTTGTCTGGAGATGCTTGTGCGGTTTATCGATGCCTATGATCTTTCCACTTCTTAGGGTTGTCACGGCATTCAGTTGCTGATATTCTCTTGGATTAGGTATTGGTTGGGCAGGAAGCTCACCTTGCTTTCTATTACTCATTTCCTTGGCCAATTGCCCCATTTGTACCTCTAGTCTATAAATGGCTTGATCATGTTTTGCAGTGGTTTGTCTCATCTCAGTCCGAAATTGTCTAGTTTCTTCTATGAACTGTTCGTGTGAAGTCATTAATTGTTACTGCTAAGTTTCCAATTGTCTCACAAGACTTTTGAGGTCACTTTTCTTTGTTTCAGGAGCTGAATGGGCTGCTGGTTGGAAGTTTCTTTGCTGCCCTTGACTGTTCTGATTGTTGCTCGAAGAAAAATTTGGGTTATTCCGCCATCCAGGGTTGTAGGTGTTCGTATAAGGATTGTTCTTCGATGGATAGTTGTTTGGTCCCACAAAGTTTGCTTTCTCATGATCTGCAGATGAATACAAGGGACATATATCAGTATTATGATCAAATTGGGAACAAATAGCACATACCTGGAGTGGTGTAGCAGGTGGGTTACGTGAGGTGTTCTGAGCAGCCATGGCTTTAACTAACAGATCTAGTTTCCTCTCCACAGCAGCTATCTGAGTAGATGATCCTCCATTTAAGTTTACCTCATACATACCCTTACTCTTGGTTACATATCTACCTCGAGAGGAGAACTGCTAAGTGTGTTCACTTAGGGTTTCGAAGAGCTCCATAGCTTCTTCACTGCTTTTCTCCATCAGCACTCCTCCATAACCTGAATCCACAATACTTTTGTTAGTATCACTTAAACCTTCATAGAAAGCTTGTACCAGTTCATCCTAAGGTAGATTGTGATGTGGGCATTTGAGTAGCAGCTCGTTGAAGTGTCCCTATGCCTCAAAGAACAGGTCTCCATCCTTTTGTTGGAAGGATTGAATCTCCTTCCTCATTTGCCTTGTCTTTTGAGCTGGAAAAAACTTCCTTAGGAACTTGCTGGCCAACTCCTCCCAAGTGTGGATCGAAACTGCAGGCAATGAATTGTACCACAGTTTAGCATTATCTTTTAAGGAAAATGGGAAAAGAATTAACCTTATTCCTTCTTGGTCTAAGCCTCGGATGTGCAGGAACTTGCAAAGATCGAAGAACTCTCGGAGGTGCTAGTGTGGATCCTCATTAGGTGTGCTCCTAAAGTGAGTCAATGCGCTTAGTATTTCCTAGTGTGCCTGAAACAGAAAAACAAAAAAGAATTAGTTTAGGGTTTTAATGAAACAAAAATAAGATAAAAACATAAACTTAAAATTTTTGAGATTTTTGATAAAAATAGAAATAAAAGAAATAACAATGATTAATCTAAATGAAAAAATTAATTCTAAAAATGAAAATTAAGTGCAATCCCCGGCAACGGCACCAAAAACTTATTGTGCATTTATCTACCTAAATTAATAAGCAAATAATCGTACAATTTTACTTGCAAGTGCACAAGGTCAATAGTAGCATAGTACAGGGATTGGTTAATTTTGAATTAGAATTAGTTTCTCAATATAAAAGATAGAAATAGATGTTTAAGTGTGAATTAATAATGATAAGAACATAGAGCTTTGATATCCACCACTAATCATACTTTCCTATTAAGTAAAGTGCCAATGCTATAGCCCTATCATGAATACCTAATATGGTTGCCAACCATAAGGGCTTGGTCCACTCCTTAGGCTATTGATTTCTCTTTTAAGGGATTCAACATGATGTATACTGAGTTGTTCCTTAAGGGAGCATAAGGGCTGTGGAAATCGATAACCACATGGGACCTAGGGCTTGGTCCGCTTCCGGTTTCCCATGTTGATTAATCCAAGAATCCGACGTGGATATCTTTTGTTACTATTGTTAGACCCAGGACTCGGTCATCCAAATTTATCTAACTAACTTATCTATACCACATGCATACGTTGATCAGACACACACATATGAGGAATTTAAATAAACACAAGCATTAATCAATTAACGCATCATAAGATGGCTATTAGCAAAGGTAATCAATGATCATATATATAGGAAAGCATAATTAGGGCTTCAATCGAGCCCTATTAGGAGGTTAGTTACACATGTTCAGTACACTAAACATCATAACCATAACTAACTAAAACAAAAAAAATAAAACCCGAAGATTGCTGAGGAGACGAGTCATCAGTTCAGCATTAATCAATTAACACATCATAAGATGGCTATTAGCAAAGGTAATCAATGATCATATATATAGGAAAGCATAATTAGGGCTTCAATCGAGCCCTATTAGGAGGTTAGTTACACATGTTCAGTAAACTAAACATCATAACCATAACTAACTAAAATAGAAAAATAAAACCCGAAGATTGCTGAGGAGACGAGTCATCAATTCCTCTCCAAAGCTTACAACTTCAAGCTCAATCAAAAAGTGAGTTTTCTGTGTTTTGCAAGGCTATATATAGGGCTCTAAGGGTGCCCCGAAACCCTAATTTCCTATTTAAGGTCTGGAGACTTCTTTCCAATTCTGGCTCTGCCACCTTTGGAGCATGTGCGCTCGATCGCATAGATCTACGCTCGAGCCTTCTGAGTGCCCGCTCGTGTGCCTGTGCGCTCGATCACAAGGGATGTGCACTCGAGCGCACCTTGCTGGATTGCAAAACTTTACTTTTTATTCCTTAGAGCGCCAAAATGTCATCTTTTTGTCAAAGCCCTGTGAAAAACACATAAAACACGAAAATGAAATAGAATCTACTAAAATAGATCAACAGAGAGCCTAACAAGTGTAAATTAAGAGGCTTAAATAGGACTATTTAAGCACTTATCAAAGTGTAAGTGTGCAAGTGAAGTGTGGTAAAAATAATTAAACTCAAAATTTGAAAACATTTCCATAAACATTATAAGGTAAAATATCCCTAGTGGAGTCGCTAGCTATGGGTTTGACACCTTTCACAACCCTTTGTCAATTGGTAAGGGGTCCACAAAGAGGGCTCTTTTAGGTCTAGGAATATTTTCCACAGTGAGCTCTATTTGATCATCCAAGCACAAAGCAAGAACGATGGGTAAGGAGTTGTCATTTGATTTTGAAGGAGGTCAAAATCCCTTTTAATTGGTTTTGCAAAAGAGATTAAGGATGAAGAGATTTGGGTACGAGAGAATAAGGAATTGGAGCTCCCTCTCTCATCTAGACCAAAGCCTAATCCTTTTATGTTCATGAAAAAATGTTTATATTTTAAGTAAAATTACAATCACCCCACACTAGCATACAATGTACACAATTACAATTTAATATAAATTAATGGGCAAACAGCAGTAACATCAATCATCACGGAAAGAAACAATGTTAACTTGAGAGATTACTAACTCAATAATTTTTTATTGGACAATGTTGTGCTTTAGAAAATGGATGTGGTTTTTAATCAAATGCTTGGCACACAAGATCGACAGAGGAAAATAAATAACATGTTCACAAAAAAATGTTAGTTATAAAATAAGAAGAAATCAATCATTCATACGTGAGATCGATGCCGTAAAACAAAATAAATTATAATTAAGCATGTTGTATGGTATACGGCATGCAAAGAGACTATATGGCATACAAGACATGACTTAATGCTAGAAGAAGCATTGTTCACTAAACAAAATTTTAGGAGACAAAAACTGGGAACCGTAATAGCATGATACAAAATGTGAAAAATGACACTTCCTCACCTAAATGACATATCTCATGTACTCATATATTTCCCTAAATGATTGCATTACGTATTGTAAAAATATCTAATGTACTCATATATTTCCCTAAATGATTGCATTACGTATTGTAAAAATATCTAATGTAATCATATATTTCCCTAAATGGTTGCATTGTTTAATTTAAAAATTCATTCTAATCTCATTTAACATGTAAAGATGCACCACTTTATACGGGAACGATATGACTCATGTATCATGCAAATCCTAAATGTACTAGATGACATGAAAATGGATGGCTTAAAATGAACATGTCATAAAAAAATTTAAACAAGAAAGTGAATGAGATTTAAGAATGCAGGAGGCATCACTGACAATACTTTATGGGAACATGAATGTTAAATACCTAAGCCTATATATATATCATATTAGCAGGTGAAATACATTAAGTTAAATATCAACACATGAAATATTAGCGTCCAAAACAAGAAATGGCATAGGATATATGAAATAGAAGTATTGGAGGAAAAAAATGAAGAAATAAAATTCAACACATAGCAAGAAAACCCGAACAATTTGTGAGAACTGGGCACCGATTGTTCATATCAATTCTTTAAAGAAAGATAACTTACATGCATGGTAGGATAGTTACCAAGTCGAGGACCAACAAAATTTATCAAAGTAGTCAAGTCATCAAGAGTGTTCATATCATAGTCCAAGGTAACACTAGTTACACCTACACAAGCTAGTAAAGACAAAAAAAAAAATCAAGGGGCAAAACTGTTATATTCCTTTCAGCAATATGGTCACTACGAGTAGTATCCCACCACGTTTCGAACACATTCCCAATAGCTTGTTGTGAAGAATGTCTTTCGCAGGACCACAATAAAATCAATAAAATCAGACTTGTTCACATATCTTTGCACCCAAGGAAGTACATTGGGAGCACATATGTCTTTGCATATTTTAACATGAGTTTGATCAAAATTCCATAAAAGCATGCAAAACAATAAAAATTAATTTAAGAAGGCACATAAAGAATTTCAACAGATTGAATCACATGGATAATAGTTGAATTGAAAGGAAGCAACACCCAAAAATTAGCTCTAACCGAGCATCGTAGGACCCTGTGCATATCTAGAGTAGCACAAGGCCCTGTGCGCATGTCTAGGTATGCACTTCTTGCAATCTTGCCTAAAAATATTCAAGTTTCGGATTTTAGCCAAAAATTATACCCATAACCAAAATTTCACTAAAAAAGTTTCACATTGCATGTTTAAGCAACAATAACCATGAAAAATCATTCAATAACATAAGAAAGCAAGAATCAAGCAAACAAACCACATCTCAAATATCAATACTCTCATGCAAACGCATTCTTGAACTTAAATTCAACTCAATAAGCTTAAAGAAGTAAGAAAAACTTTCTTTAGGATATTGAGGAACCAAATATGTCGAGGAATCCACCAACAAATTGCTAAAATTAATCCTTGGAAGATTTTGTGGACTTGCATTGCAAAACACCATTCTTGAGAGCTCTCTTCAAATTCTTCTCTATATCAAGAAAATTATTCATACGACATAATGGTTAAGTGAAATCTTGTACCAAACAAGTGAAATTTAAAAAAGATTTGAAGAAATTTGAAAAAAGCTTGAGAAGAAGACAAGAATAATAAGAAGAAGAAGAGAGGAATAATTATGGGATCAACTTCTCCTTTTCTTCTTTTAAAAAGATGGTCACGTGCAGGGCATTTGAACCAAGAATCTAAAAAATTGCAAAAAGGCCTTCAAGGTTTTGAAAAATTACAATTACGCCCTAATAAAAATTAAAACTTTACTAAAAGGCTAAAAACTAATAAAGTTGCAAGAATTTTCCAAGAAAATTGAAAATCTTCTAATTTGAAGTGGTAATAAATTCCTAAATGACTAAAATATTCAAATTAGAAGTGACCATCATTAGAATCTTCAAATTTTAAGTGTCAATAACTAAAGAAGAAAAATTGTAATCCTTCTTTGAAGTTATAAATCTATAATTTCATGTACAAGAAAAATTCTCAAAATTTCCCCTTTTGAGAGTTGAAAAAGGTAAATAAATTCTTCAAAATCGTTTTATAGAGGGGAAAAGGTAAAGGGAAATTTTTAAATCCTTTTAGAGAGAGGAAAAGTTAAAATAAAAATTTTCAAAATCCTTTTAGTGAGTAGAAAATGTGAAACAAAATTCAAATCCTTTTAGTGAGTGAAAAAGATAAAATAAAGTTTTGAAAAACATTTTAGACAGTCAAAAGCTAAGTTCTCAAAACCTTTTAGAGAGTAGAAAGGTAAATTTTCAAAATTATAATCCTACAATCCTAAGTGCGAGTCAACAGTGGTACGACAAGATCCATGCATAATTTAGGTACTTAGTTTTAAGCTTTCATAAGTATAATGAGAGGTTACATGATGAGTGAAAAATATTGCATATTTTGGCCCCTTAATTTACATTTGTTAGCTTAGGAATTTGTTATTTTGAGTTGTTTTCATTGTTTTTCAGGTTTACAAGCACCAAGAAAGAAGTTTCACTAAATTGCCATAATTGCTTGTACAGATCAATCATCTTTGAAAATTAAACTGTATTGATGTAAGAAGAACCAAGAGATGAGCCATATATTCATAGAAAGATCCGGAAGTCTATTTTCTGAAGAATTTTACGGCTCGTAAAAAGGATTTTTCTAGAGAAAGTTATGGCAGTTTTAGTAGACAAAGGTCAGGCTGTGCAGGCTGTGCGGGATTTCAGTGTGAGCAGAAGTTTTGAAGGGCATGTGAAGGCTTAAATCCCACATCCCACATCGGTTGGAAACACATTTCTAGATCCCACATCCCACATTGAATCTGCAACCCATAATGCTCCGGGACTCCCCCTATATAAACACCATTTGACTCCATCATTCAGTGTACAATTCCTGGGCCACTTTAGTGTTAACCAGTGGACGTCTGCTAGCATTCTGGTGGATCCCGAAGGCTTTGCTACCACGAGGGGAAGCGCCGCCCATCAGCGAGTGGAATTTCTCCCATGTAAAGTTATTTATTTCTTTTTATTTAGTTGTTTTAGTTTAATGTTTAGCACTTTTATTATGAATTGTAGTTTCATAGTAATGAGTGGCTAGAATCTTCAGCTAAGGTTGAAGATGAAGCCTCGTCGTTGTTTGGCATAGTAGTTCAGATTTTTTTATACAATTCTGACATTTTTTAGTATAAATATTCTATCAATTATTTGAGTAAATCTTGTAATTGATTGAGTTTAAATTGTTCTGTTGGATATTCCTTGTGTTTCATCTGATGGATACATCGAATTGTTTTTGATTAAATTGGATTTCCTTTGTGATTTGTTAAAAGCGGATACATTGGATGCTTTTGGTTTAATTGAGATATTCTTTGTTTTTTGTCGTAAGTTGGATTCATGAAATGTTTTGATAGGCTATGTTTTTAGGACATATATGCTTAAACTTTGGTGGGGTGGATTCGGAAACCTTAGTGTTTTTATTATTAGTTTTTAAAATCAATTTAATTTAGTTTTAATTTGTTTTCCAAAATATCATTCAAAATTCGGAACTAGGTTAAGATAAAGTTAGTTTAGATAAATTTATATTTTCACAACGTAATTCCATGTGGATTTGACCTTGCACTTGCACAACACTATTTTGCAAACGACTCATGCGCTTGCGAGTAATTTAAAACTCACAACAAGTTTTTGGCGCCGTTACCGGGGAATTGTTTGGTTTGTGAAAATTTTGGTCTGAATTGATTTTATTTTTCTACTAGTTAGTTATAAAAAAAATGTGGATGAATCCAGCGCCGGTTTCACAGTCTTTAAAGGACACCATTAAGGAGTACATGAAAATGACCGGCCCGTCCATCAATGCTGCCAACACATTCAATGTTGATGGTTGTTCCATCTGTGTTAGTCCTATGCATTTAGCACAGAATTGTCCATCAATGCCGGCTTTTGCCGAGTATCCCATGGAACAAATGAATGCTTTCAATGAGTGTTGTTGGCAATCAAATGGATCTTACTCCGAAACGTACAATCCAGGGTGGTGGGACCACTCTAATTTTTCATGGATGCAGAACCAACTGAGGAATCAGGGAGGAGCCCCTTATCAAGCTCACACTCAATACCCTCCCGAATTTCCTCCGCCAGTTCCAAGTTATAGTCACTCAGCTTATCCAGCACCATTACCTGCTTACCAAGCTCCAATTCAAACATCAGCACCAATTTCACAGTCACTTGAGGACACCCTTAAGGAGTACATGAAAATGACTAGCCAATCCATGAGCGAAGTAATGAGTGCAACAATAGAAAACACCCAAGCGATTGCCAAGCTAGAGAGTCAAATGGATCAAATCGCAAGTTACGTGGGTGAATGAGAGAATGGAGAGTTTCCCAGTCAACCTGATCCTAACTCAAAGGAACAGTTTGCGGTGGGAAATTTATCAACTCCTATGCATTGGTAGGAACAAATGCAATCAACTGTCACACTCAATACCCTCCCGAGTAATTTAAAACTCACAACATTACACCTCAAGTTGAAAATTTGGTAAATGCTCAATGTTTGTTGAACTATAACTAGTTTGATCCCAAGCAAAGGGTATGTAAGCAGCTCAATAAGTTAAGCACGACTATTTACATTTGCATGTTGTGTGCGTATTTGTTTTACATGCATGATACTTATCACTTAAATGAGCAAAAAGATTAGTCTTTATAGCTTTGAACACAACATACATGTTCCATGTATATGTCGTCAAAGAGAAAAATAGTAGAAACCTCATTTTTTATCCATCTAATTGATAATTATCTTTCCTCTTGAATTTCAATGAAAACAACTAAGAAATAAATGATTGAGACAATGGAAGTGATTTGTGATGAGGAATTTATGAAATAATGGCTACAAGCACGTGCCAAACTCAATTAAAATGAAATCTAGTCAAAAGGTAGAAAGAACATCAGGTTTTAGGCACATAGAAAGAATGAAGAACATGACTAAGTAAATCTGGGCATCTAGAGTAGCGCAAACCATCCTTTACGCCACTCTAGAATGGTGCGTGATAATATAGACCTCAAATCAAAATTTTAGATTAATAGGTAGTCTGCACACCACCTCAAAAAGTCCCAGTTAAAACAATTTTGCAGTTGGATCAGTATTAAAGCTTAGGCTATTCTAGAGTAGTGCAATAAAAATATAAGGTTAAATTGCAGATAAAATTTTGAATAGTCTTATCTCATCCTTTAAGCTTTGTGGATCAGCTAAGAGTGATAAGATCAACATTAGAGAATTTTATTTTTTTTATCTACACACCTAGAGACTTATCCGAGAAGAACTTTATCATTGACTCACTATAAATAGAACCCTTAGGTTCGTTAATTGACAGGGAATAAATACAGAGAATTACAAGGAGAATACGGTTGAAACCATACTCTTTTATCTTTAGAATAATTAATGAGTGTTCTTGGTGAGAGTTCTCTAAATCAAAGCTTTTAAGCAAATGAATGATTTTATAAACACAAGTTTAGGTTATAAATCTTGAGATTTGTTAATTAAACACAAGAGAAATACTTGAATGAGAGTTTACGTCTTGAGTCTAATTCATTAGAGTTTCTTTCGCCATCTTTACTCTTATAGAATTTTAATTCATTCAAAATCGTGCTAAGCCACATTCAAGAAATAATTTGTTGTTATCGCCAAAGTCGAGAATCAATATCTTCTTCTGAAGAGGTCCAAGAGGAAACAACCAAGTTCAAGCATTCATTGTTGAATTAGATACATGCATTGGCAAGGAGGGTGATTCCACTTCAATTTCAACATCATTTAGATTCTATTGCGCTTCCTAAAGGTAGGTATGGATGTTAATTAGTTTTCAAAATCGTTGTTTGTATGATCATCTTACTTGAAATGATATGAGAATAATTGTTTGATTGATTGACATAGTGTCTTATATGAAAAATGATGGAAATGATGTCTTCAGAAATTGTTCATGAATTAATCTGCAGTGAATTAATTGCATGCTATGAAATCTGTATTTTTTCTAATCCTGTTACAACTATAAGCTAGGGTTTCACCAAAGTATATGTAAAACTTGTTAGTTTTCTATGAAATTTTGATAGTAGCTTAGTATTCTGGTTCGCAAGTGAACTGTCAACTCATGCTATTCTATCTATGTTGCATGAAGGTTGTGCCAGTCTAGAGTAATGCACAAGCATGTGTGCCACTCTAAAGTAATGCATGCTATAGATTGACTCGAATCGTGCTAATATTTTTCAGTAACTTTTTGCTATTATGTGTACTCTATCTGTCATGTCAAAACTGCCTAATGACATGCTTAAATATGATGAACGTCAACATGCTTGATTATGTATGCGAGTTAAATAAATTGTGACTATGATCTCCAATCCGATTTGTTATAATGAATTACTTGCTATGATTGGCATATTATATCTATTAGAAATTTATATATTTATGGTTACTCATATGATTGGTTGAGAACTTGACTCTTTGTTTGGCACCCTTATATATATGTTGCTTACTTACTTTAATTACTTGCTTTAATATAAATTGTTATTCATTCATCATAATGTTTCTTGATTTTTATTGTTGCTTGTGGGAGTGATAATGGAAAGAAAATTAAGGAAATATATGAAAAAAGTTTCTATTTAAATTGTCCCGTTAATTGAGAAAAAGTAGAGGCTAGATCCTTTGTGGTCTAGGCACGTGTGTGGTGCTCTTCCTTTCGACCTTCCCATAGTGTACCCTAAATACCGAATCTAATTTCTCTTTTTAACTAGTAGCTAGGGGTGCTTTGTTCCCTAAATTAACCAAGTGGCGACTCTAATCAAGTTTCCCTACCTTTGACTTTGTGTCTCAAGTTTGTTACTTTTTTATTGGGGTTGGCCATTCAGATAAGCTCCTGTTCAAAGAGATATGATTTATGAGCATTGATACATTTCTGAAGGGTTTAAAGGGAAAATACCTTACAATTGCTCGACATTTAAAAATGCATTTCACTTAAGGAACCCCTTTGCTATGAATGAAGGGTTGTGAAAAGTGTACTGCAACACTTGATTTTCCAATCATGTTGAACCACTCTGATCCACACCTTCACTTTATCAACCTTTGGAAGGGATAGACTTGGATATTAAGTTAGAGTTATGGATAAGGGTAAGATTTTATTATTGCTCTGCATGACGACGTTGAGCTAAAAATGGTTCAATAGGCTCTCTTATCTCTTGTGAAAGAAGAATGAAAAAATACAATGGAAGACTAAATGGATTCTATGAGAGTTAACCATGTTTGGCACTTGGCTGATCTAATGTCTGAGTGAAAGGCAATTGGGAACAAGTGGGTTCTCAAAATCAAACGCAAGGCAGATGGAGCCATTAAGAGGTGCAAGTCTTCATTAATGGCAAAGGGTTTTACCCAAAAGGAGGGTATAGACTATGAAGAAACCTTCTCTCCAGTTGTGAGGTTTTCCTCTATTCATCTAATCCTACCTATCGTCGCAAGTTTGGACTTAGAGTTGCACCAGATGGATGTTAAGACTAAATTTCTCAATGGAGAACTGGATGAAGAAATCTACATGGAACAACTTGTAGGTTTTATAGTTGAGGGCCAAGAGTGCAAGTTGTGTAAGCTCAAGCAATCTATATATGGCCTAAAACAGTCATCCAGGAAGTGGAATATGAGATTTCATTGAGTTCTAAAATCTTATGAGTTTATGATGATTAATATAGATCATCGTACGTATATAAAATGTTTTGAGAATAAATTTTCAATTTTATCTATATAGACGATATCTTGTTGGCTTAGAATGATAAGGAGTTTGTTGTCACCATTAAAGAGTAGTTGTTTTCCAATTTTGAAATGAAAGATTTAGGAGAGGGTGATTGTGTACTTGGTTTTAAAATCTTTGCCCTAAGACTCTATAAGAAAAGAAATAAATGGAAGTTGATCCTTAGTCTAGTGTCGTCGGAAGCTTGATGTATGCTATGATGTGTACTCGGCTTGACATTTACTATGCCATGGGGCTGGCAAGTCGTTATCAATTAAATCCTAGAAAGAAGCATTGGATATCAGTTTGAAAGGATCCTCTAATACTTGAAGGGAACTATAGATTACTCGTTATGTTATCAGGGAATTAATTTATGTCTAGTAGGCTATATAGATACTGATAGGGTAGGAGATCTAGATGAGTGTAAATCGATGTTAGGATATGCTTTCTTGCTTAACAATGGAGTCATATCTTGGAGTAGCAAAAAGCAATCTTGCACAGCCTTATCTATGATGGAGGCGGAGCTCATAGCTTTTTTTGCAATAGTGCAAAAGGCAGTATGGCTCTAAAGATTTCTAGAGAACTTGAAAGTTTTTAGTAAAGCCTTAGATCCAGTGATGATCTATTGTGATAGTCGAGTTGCTATAACTTATTTGAAGGATCCTAAATATCATGGTAGAACAAAGAACATTAATACTAAGAATAATTTTGTTAGAGACATTATCGCACAAAAAGAAGTGATCCTTTAGTATATCTATGTATAATATGGTTGTTGATCCATTCACTAAATCCATCCCTAGAGGTGTGTTCTTGTCTTTTTTTGAGTCATTAGAATTGCATAAAATATGATGTAATATATATTTGTTGGATCACTGTAAAATATGAGATTGTGATCTTAATCTATATGAAGTTGTTTTCTATGTATTTGTGCATATCTTTTACATGTTAACATTAGCACAAATAATATGGAAGTATGTCACCAGAAGAAGATTGGCTAAGGACGTGTTCTTGTCTTGTGTTGAGTCACTAGGATATCATAAAATATGATGTAATATATATATATATATATACATATATATATATATACATATATATATATATATATTAGATCATTGTAAACTATAATTAAAAACAATTTAAAACTATGGACCACATACATAATTATGAGATAACCAAATTAACTACTCCTAGTAGAATAAGTTAATACTAGTAAATTCATTGCATAATCAAACTCCGGTTGCAAAAATCGCACATCAATTCAAGAATTTAATAATGGGTCTTGAAAAAATTACGAGGTTGTTGTCAATGACAGAGATATATTATTGGATATCATATTTAAATTATACATATGTTTGTATATATGTACTTTTTTATTATATATATATATATAAGAAAAATGTTTTTTATTGAAACAATCATAAATTAAGAGAAATAATCAATATGTAAATTACATAAATATCAATAAAAGAAAAACTTAAAATTTTGTAATCTTAAAATCACAACTTTAATTAATTGTTTTATCACCTAAACAAAAATTATATGATGAGAAAAATATGATTATTTAAGCATGAGAGTCTGATCAATGACACAACTCATAAAGAAGCAGGTTTGAAATTTCCATAACTTTCTCCACTGCATCGAATTATAAAAGGAAAGTATACATAAATTAATAAAATATATTCAATTTTGTAATAAATTCATAAAAAAATTAAAAAGATAAGTGATTTTTTTAAGAGGAGTGTATAATTATAGTTTAATTAATGCTTGTCTTTGAATAATAATTACGAATCGGTGAGTACATATTTAAAACTAATATAATTAACTATCTAGTGATAATAAGCTCAAAATTTAATTTGAAAGGGGGACCATGGCCCCCTAGTCTCTTTGAAGATCCGGCTATGGCTGTTGCCTCAATTACAGATAAGCAAGTTGGTAATGATTCCTTTTCTTAGGACTTGATGGCTCTTTTTGGTGGATGTCTTTTCTGAAGAATTTAGGACTGACATAATAATTGCCACGCACAATACAATCAAAGATCATTAAGCAGCGATTGGTAAGCAATTTATGATGTATAAAATTGTTTTTTAACGATTTATGTTAAAATACAAAACAATTGAAATTATAAAATTTAACAAAACAATAATTTTTTAAAAACAAAATAATTTTATAAACAATTTTTAAAATATTTGATTTAATTTTTCTTTATAAAAAAACATTTTATAAACTCCACCTAAACGATACCCTTGCATATTTTCTCGCAATGTGCATGCATCTTTTTTCTTTTGGTTATGTACTTGCACATTTCTTTGTTTGATTAGCTACAGCTTTGTTTTTTTGGGTTAGTGGTAGTGGATGAGCCTCTCTATCTCTTTTACGTTGACATCTACGTTATGGGCACTAAAAGGGCAAATCATATTGTAGTGTGCGACACATTAGACGCACAAAAAAGTTGAACACTATTTTCCTAGATTTCATAATTTCATTGTAGCCAAATGCTTAATAAGCTGTGCCCTAAACATGAAATGCATAGTGGCACTAAATAGCAGAGGAACAAAATCATATTGATGCTTTTGAAAAATGCATTGACTATGATTACAACTTGGAGGAAAGGTAGTCATTTTCAAAGTTCTATAGGCTTGGATTTGAAAAGCATTTGGCATTATCAAGTTCTTAAAACACGCCACTCTCATTTTAATTCACCAAATTCACAAGGAAAAAATATTCTATTTCATTATATGCAGTTCATTTTCAAAATTCTCTAGACTTTAATATGAAATAAATCAAAAGATCTTCCATTAACAACCCATAATAATTGAAATTTTGTAATTTAATTTGTCTTAATTGAGTCTCCAACATTATAATTTTGATTCAATTACTGATATTTTCTCAAAAAAGAAAGACCCAATTGAATAAAAATTATTACTTAAAAATCCAATTAAAACGAATTAAACTTAAAAACTCAAGTAGGAAAGGTAAACCTAAAGAAAAAAAATGAAATTTACCCACCATTTGTCATTAAGCTCTTAAAACACGCTTAACAAGACCCAAAATCGCTAACACCACAAACATGAACGTACAAAACCAAAATCCATTTCAGTATCTGCAACTACATCCAATTTACATATTTTATTGATTAGACCCAACAACCAAACAATAATGCAATCTAAACATAAACAAACCAACATTACTCACCTTATTTCTCATCATTATTTCTTTCATATTTTTCACTAGTGCTCCTGTATATGAAAATAATTTTTAATTTTAATTTTTTTAAAAATAAAATAAAAAGTAAAGACAAGGTAGAGACCTTCAAAGTTCAAACCCTATTCAGTTTCATGTGGGGTTGTTTTTCTCTCTGCAGAAATTGCCTAGCGGTCCGGTACTGCTTGTCGCTATTATGCGGCTGGGTCCACGCTTTTTATATTTCAATTTTTTTTTATATAGAAAGTTTACATACTGGTACTATTTTCTTTTGTATTACAAATTCGAAAACTTAAAAACTAAACTAAAATCTGGCATTTTCAAAGCCGTGCAAATCGCTGACTCTGTTCATATGTTTCCTCATGATAGCCACTTTAGCCAATCTCTCAGCGGCTCTTCAAGCCGATGTCGGCGTAAGCTGCTCCGTCTTTTCCTCAGCTTGGCCACCACACCTCTGCCTTTGGCTCTGCACTTGATGCTCCCTGCGTCGATTCAGCTCGCTTAGCGCGGAGTCCAAGCCGCTCAAGTACTCATCAGCTGAGCTTGAACTCGACTGGATCAACAGAGCTCGAGCCGACGACAGCAAGTGAAGAGCTCCAGTCAAATCGTTGCGTTCGATCAATCGCCATGATTCCGCTATGGCGCGGGTGCTGACATGGAGATTTCTATGCCGCTTGATGGTTGGGGATGATGATCGTTCGGCCTTGAGCCGAGGTATCAAGAGAGCATGATCCTTAGAGTAGATAACTTCCTGCGATGACGGGTCCCAATGAGAGGATCGTACGGACAAGACATGGTGGGATCCAACAGAAGAAGCTGGCACTCTCAATTCCACGAGCAACTCTCTCTCTTCCTCGCCGTATAAATCTCCGAGTCTGACCGACCCAGACCCGACCGATTCAGACCGACCGGCTGTACAATAAACCGAAGCAATCTCCGCCGGACCTGATCCGGAAACAAAACCGAGTTGCAACCTCAGATCCTGAACCACTACGCTTAACAAGCCACTTAAGCACTTTGCAAACGCATGTCCTTGCGTCGCGTGGTCATACGCCCCACCACATCCAAACCCAACAACGTGGACTGGGATATCCAAATGAGAAAAGCGCTTGGTTGACACGAGAGGCGATGAGCGCTTCTTATTGGACGCGATTGCGTGGGCCCAATCATCTTGACCGTCTGATAAGAGCATGATGCTGGCGATGGGGTTTTTCTCCCGTCGATCTTCAATCACCTTAACTGCCTTCTTGAGCGCGTCGTTCACACTCATCCCTTGCCCGGTGCCGGCTATTGCGTCGACGATCCGACGCGCCGCCCTCCGTCCGTTGGTAGTCATCCTCCGCAACGGCAGCAACCTCTTGGAGCTTGCGGAGAACGCGATGATCGACAAACGGTCCGTCTCGCATAGCGAAGATATCACCGACCTCATGGTGCGTTTCATCATCTGCATTTTCACTCCGCTCGTGCCCCCACTCACATCCAGCACCGTCACCAAATCCACCCGAATCTTACGGGGCCCATGCGCTGCCGGAGATGGTGGCGCTCTCACCTTCAGCACCACGACGTAGGTCTCGTATCTCCTGCCCACCGCAACAACAGCAGCTTCATGCAATAAGTTGACTTCCACATCGACATTTGTCGCGATTTGGTGATGATGGTTTAATTTAGTGGTTAAAGGAGACGGGTTGACGAAGAATCCTTGAAATTCTTGGTTTTCTTGTTCTTCGTCGTCTTTTTCTTCGGATTCCGGTATGGGATTGAACTGAGCGAGAGCGATTGGTGACATCAAGGGCTCATCGTCGTTGTACACTCTCAAGGACTTGGTTTTACTTTGTGGAAGCTTGGACTCGGATTCAGATTTCGGTTTTGGGTTGTTGTTGTGGTGTACAGATAGCAAGGGAACTTCTTTCCAGCTGGTGCTGCACACAGGGCAAGCGAGTAGCTGTTGCTTTTTCGCGTGTGTGGCTACGCAAGGGAAGTGAAACGCGTGCGAGCACTCCGCTGTGAAAATAGCGGTACCTTGCCCTGTTTTCACGGTCTGCAAACAGATTCCACATCTACTCTGCTAAAAGAAATGAATAAGAAAAAAGGTCAGAAAGAAGATATGAATGATGGACCATTTATTACTGTAGAAATAAAATAGTCCAATATATGGAATCAAATACCTCATTTATTAATAAGTAGTAGAGAGATGATTTACCTTGGAGAGGCGCAGGCTGGCTTTGAGGAGGGAGAAGTTAGAGGGTGATTTGGGAGAGGATGGATTGGAGAAGTGGTGGAATAATCTGGGGCCGCTGTTTGGAGTTGTGGTGGTGGTTTTGCATTGGAGTTTGGGGCTATTGGGCAGAGACGAAGTTGGTGTGTTGGTGGCGGTTCGGCATCGGAGGCTTGGGCTTGAAACCGGTGGTAGAGTCTGCGACCGAGGGGTTGATGGATTTGAGAAAAACCTGAATTTGGAGCTTATTCTTGGGATTTGGTTGGTGGTGTTGTCATTCTTGCAATGCTGGTGGTGGTGTTGTTTTTCTGTTAACACTGTGGTTTCTCTATCTTTAGGTATTGATGTGCAAAACGCTCTTCTCCACCCAGTCACCATTATTCACAAATCACAAGCTCTCTCTCTCACAGTCTGAGAAAAGGGATTTCTATGGAAGAATTTGGTTTTGGTTTATAATTGCCTCGTCTATTGATGTGTTCTTTTTTATCTCTCTCTTACGAACCCCCCCCCCACCACCCCAAGAGATTACTGCTATGAAAAGGCCTTACTGTTGCTGCCAAAATATTAAGAGACCCCGCCTCTTTCTATCTATCTTTCTTTTAGTTATGGGATATGATATGATAAGACGCATCATATTCTTATTGCTATGCAGCGCAATGAAACAGATAAAAAATTACTTCAACAAAAAGAAAAGTGGAATTGCGATTAACAAAGCAACTGGCAAGTGGAGGTTGGTTACCTACAGTAACAAGTCAACAGGTTCGTTATCTCAAACACTTTCGCCTTACTCTTCGCCAACTTACCTCTTCTTTATTTATTTTAAATAAATAAACTGTGTGAATTACTGAAATGGGATTGGGTGGTGTGGTTTCAATGCTCCGCAGTGTAGTTCAGGCAACTGTGATCCTTGCAAGTGACTTTAATGGTTGGGGATCTACAAATGGTCAATTGAGTTACTGATGCTGATCTAATAGTTAATTTAATAAAAAAATCGGCCATTATTTTCTTTGAAGTTTGAACATCAATCCCTAGGATTCCAGAACCCACTGCACTACTGTAGCTAATTTCAACAGAGAGGCCACACACAACTCTGATCTAATAATGGTTTGTGAAGTCACGTGCTCTTTTCGTTCAGTTGGTTTTACAACGCCCATTTGATTCATAATTCAAATGTAATCGCTTTGAACTTTTTTTTTTTTTTTATTAACAAAATGGCTTTGAACTTCTACGGTCAGCATTGCACAATTTAAGTTTTTGCTATTATTAGTGCGGAGCTTGAATAAAAGATATTGGGACTATTTGGTATACAAACCAAGGATTCATTTACTTAAGTTTAAAGTTAATTTTAATTTTTAAAATTTATAAAAAAATATATATCAAATCATATATTAATTTAAATTTTAATTATTGCTTAATGAGATTTAATAAGTTTGATTTGATTTAGCTATTTTTTAAAAAATTTTAAAAATTAAACATTAATTTCATGCTCAATCAAACGAACCACGTCTTTAAGTTGAAACTTGAAAGAGTTGCAAAAGAAACAATATATACGAGAATAGTTGTGGATAGATGACCTACATTATTAATAAGCAATCGGTTTGTAATTTTTGAGAAAAAATACATTTTTTTTATTGACAAAAACTACATTTACTTGCTTGTATTTTAAGAGATGACAGATAATACCATATGGTTTGACTTTGTTAAATTTTAATGCTTGAAGTTTCAAAACTTAAATTTGAATACCTTGAGATTTTGTTATAGCTAAATAAAAGCCAGTTCAATGGACGAATCCTTTTAATCACCACGATTCAAGTTGATTTAGTTGTTAAGCTTAAATTATTAATATCAAACATGGGAAAAGGAAAACTGGATTAATTTTTTTTATTTTTTTATTAAAATATAAAAATTAAGCACTTCTTCTTATTTGGGGTTAAGTCACTATACTTCAAGTTATTTAGTCATTGCAATAGTTCAAGAAGCTTACAGATATCATTTTCGAACATGGGAGAAGAAAAGTGGTTGAATTTTTAATTTTTTATTACAAAATAAGGGCAAAATACACAAAAAGTACTATGTGGTTTGACCTTTATTTGACTATAAAAGAATCATAATGTACCTATAATTAACTTTTGAAACCTATGGTGTTGAAGTTTAATAATTAAGGTAAAATCACGTGATACTTTTGTGTATTTTCTCCAAAAACAAATGCTTTTTTAGGTAATAGCTTTTGTCATTCGATTAGAGGAGAGTCTAGTCTACTATACTCATCAGTTTCAAGAAACAATTCATCTAGAGTTAAATCTTAATTGACGGGAGAACATGTCCAATCGACTAGATGACCGTTATCTTTAAATTTTAAAAGTTTCAAACATCCTTTTTACAGATAATTGTTATTTTTAGTTCACACATCTTCATTTCTATAAAATATTAGAAGTTAGAAAACATGTTTAACACCAAAAACAACATTCTTTCAATATCTTCATCTTCTTTTTCTTCTTATCTTTTCTCGATTAAAATTACAACCATTTACAATATTGCTTCAAATCAAAAGAGAGTTTATGTATTTGCTCTCCATAAATTGTCACAAAGACTTTGTTGTATGCTAGAAGTCTATTTGTTAAAATTCAAAGTGGACTCATTTATGTGGGGACAAATAAAGCCTTAAAATAACATTTTATCGTGCCTGAAATTATTTATTTTTTATTCTAATTCCATTACCTCACCAATAATTTTAAGGCTTTATTCTTCCTAATACAAAAATGGACTCATAATCTATCAAGGCGATGTACCAAGATATGGTGAAGTTGGATCATTTTGATAGATATAATTGATAGTTGTATACCCTACATGCTAATAGCATTTGATGTCTAGGTATATTACTTGTATTGATCTTATTCATTTATTGACAATAAATATCAATTTATGGCGTTTACTTTATTTATCGTGTTCATTACAAATCACATTCAATGTGTTTACAAGATAAACTCCATAAAATAAGAGAATGAAAATAAGCACCATGATGAGCTCATGCTAATGAGATGCATTTCCTTAAGTTTTATTCTTAAGTATTCCTAATCAAAGGATCGCTAAGAAGGACATTAGTGAATCTAGATAGATTAGTATATAATATGTTTCCTCAAGGCGTTGAGGGTGATTGATCTCATGGTCACTAGTGTATGAGACACTAAAACAAGTTATGTAGGTACTTGTTCAAGAATAGACGCCGAACTGACTCGACTAAGTAACTCCAAATGGACCATTTTACTAGATGTCAATATGAGTTCTTATGTTGGGGTTGTACAGTGATCCTTAGATTTGAGGCATCATAGATGTCTTGTGAATAGGTCATCATACTTTGATGCTACTTAAATATGATTCTAATCATGGGCCATGTAAAGGTCGTAATTGAGTATGAACACTTATGTATGGAGGTATGTGAGTGTTCAATAGATGATCCACTCCCAGTAAAAAAAAAGAGATTGTCTTATCTTATCTGATTAATTTATAGCTTGTAAATTCCTTGGCCAAGGTGGGGTAGAAATTAGGAAGAAGTTTCTAATTTCATTATTGAAGTTATGGAGTTGAGATTGAGACACATGTGATTAAATAATTAAGGTTTGACAGTAATTTCATACGTTAGGTTTAGTCATGGACATTACATAATGGAAGGAATTAATTGCATTGTAACTAACAATGGAAAGGTTCACATTCAATTCATATTGTTTAGGTAGTCAAGACATACTACTAGATGTCAATCATGACTTATAGAAGCCCTTAAAAATTAATTGTAATTAATTTGTAATCAAATGGAGAAAAAGGAGATTTTACTCAAATTAAAATAAAAAGAGTTTTAATTAATTGGATGAGATACAATTGTTATGTAAAAGTTACAACCTACTGCTAACACGATATTGAATCTAAGGGTTAACACACAATTAGGCAATTGCAAGAATAAGGAAAACTAAATGGCTAATTGAGAGATTTCTATGAATTAATTAAACTATGGATTTATTTGTAATTCTAGAAATCCTAGACCTTTTAGAAGTAAAGGCTTTATATAAAGGCTTCTATTTGATAGAAACCCTAATGAAACATTGAAGTCTCAAAATCAGATTTTATACACACTCTCTAACAAAAAGTTAAAAACACTAGAGCTAGAACTCATAGATTTCGGCTAGCCTGAGTTTTCCTTCATGTCTGGTGTTCGACATCCCAAAGAAGGAGATCCTTGCTCTTGGTTGTTCATGTGGATACACTTAGAGGCCAGACACTTGAACGGCTCGTGAACCCTTCATCGAATTTTCAATCGAAATCTTCATTGAGGTATAAAATCTAACCTTGTATGGAGATAATTTTATTCATTCTAATATATCCATAGAGAGTTTTTTTGGTATTTAAGCTATCAGCATGAAAGGTTTTTAGTTCCCACTACATTTTCTATGTCGGTAGACTTATAGTGGCATCAGAGCCAACTCTATAGATTATTAAGATAAGATTTAATTCTATTGTTGTGGGTTGATAGATTTGATCTTAGAATTCTTATTATTGCAAATTGAAGAATCTAGGAAATCAAATTAGGTTTATGAAACCCTAGGTCATGAAAATTCAAAAAATTGTTTTGATTTGAATTCTTATTATTGTAACTTAAGTTTTGGTTATTTAAGTTACATTTAAGCAAAATGCCCAAACAACACTTGTTGAAGGAACAATGTTAAACCAATAAGGATTTGTTAGATTCAATTTAGTTGATCAAAAATTTGATTTTGGATCAAATTGAAAACATTTTGGGAAGAAAAACAAGAAAAATTGCATGAAAATCTGCAGAAAACTCTCTGCGAGTCAACAAACTGATATTCGACTCCCTGGGATAGAAACTCCTAAAAACGTTCAGATGGCTTTGAAAGTTGATTCCCAAAATTCGAGAGTTGACTATGACCTGTAAAAATAAGTTTTTTCAAGTTTTTAAAGGGTTTTTGAAATTGTTTCAAATTTCTTCAAAATTAAAACATGTTTTTAATTGAAATTAATTGTTTTATTTTTTATATTCAAAAGGTTTAAATTAAATTGGTTTATGTTATTAAAAATATTTCTTAATTTCAAAATCAAAAGTTTTAAGAAATTGAACTTTGATTAGGAATTGAAACTCTAAAATCCTTTTTACATTGGAATTATGAATTCTAATGAACAATGAATCTAAAACCTATTTGGAATAAGATTAAGAGAAAGTCTTTTATAATCTAATTAGATTAGGAATGCAATATAAGAATAAGGTCTTAACTAGGATAGAATTATATTTTGTTTGTTATGCAATTTGATTGTATGAGTGAATGACTATTGGACTTGGACCCTAGCAATTATGTTGGAAATCACCCTCAAGATGCCCAAGTGGTGATCTTCCAAACACCCAAGTCTAGAATGACTTGTAAAGAACAAAAACAACAATCAAAGCAAAGAAAGAACACAAGCAATTTGTTATTGAGGTTCGGCAATGTGCCTAAGTCCCCGTGAGCTCTTCCGAGCCCTCTGCACTAAATCAATGAGTTCTTACAAGTTACAGCAACACCTCTTCAAGAAACTTTTTATTCTTGAAGAACGAAATAAGAGAAAAGAAAGTGATAAGGACTTGAGTTACCCTGAAATTTTCCTCAAGAAAATTTCACTTACTAGGCCCTTGAATCCCCAATCTATATTACTCTATCTCTAAACAACCAGCCTCTCTAATGAGTCTTTCTTGTGTTTTGTGTCTTTGCTCTCTTACACTTGATCTCACTTTCACAAGTTATGTGCTTTTGAAGCTAGGTGACCCTTTATATAGTGCACCAACTTCTTGACCAATCTTGAAGTCAATCTCAACCCTTAGATCTTGAGGACCCATCAATCATAGCCCTTCAACAATTCTAAGTGATCCTGTGCATTTTGATCAAGCCCCACACATCATCTTAAAAGGCTGAAAAAACATGCATCAGTGTGCCTGGCGCCGCGGCCCAGAACAGGGCAGGCCGCAGGGCACACAGGACTGAAACCACCACCTCTTTGGGCGCCGCGGCTCAGCCTGCTTGAGGTACGGCACACACCTGTGTCTTAACAACACCATTTGTTAGGTGCTGAGGCGTGGATATCCTAGGGTGCAGCGCACACTGCTGACCTGATGCTGAACTCCTTTCCTGTTTGATCCTTAGAAAAATACCAGCAATCTCTACCTTTGTCTAAGCGATTAAGCCCAAACCTTTGTGCAGAGAACTCAGGATCCAAACTCAATTTGAGTCACCATATCAACCGACTCCAATCCTAAGAAGTCCAAGACAATGATTGAACTTACTTAGAGGTAGAACTTTGGTGCCTAAATCTGCGGGATTTTCTTCCGTGACGACCTTATCCACATTGATGCATCATTCTGTAACATTTTCCTAAATGAAATGGTACCAAACATCCATATGCTTTGTCCTCTCATGGAACACCGGATTCTTACACAAGTGCAACACACTTTGGCTATCCGAATACACCACAACTTGCTCTTTTAGGACCTTCAATTCTTCCAACAACCCTTTGCACCACATAGCCTCCTTTATGGCTTCTGTAGCCACTATGTACTCAGCCTCGGTTGTTGAGAGTGCTACCATCGGCTGCAACTGAGCCTTCCAACTTATACAACATCCATTTAAGTTGAAAAAGTAGAAGGTAATCGATCTTATTTTATCCCGGTTTGCTCCATAGTCCAAATCTACATAACCCTCAAGACAGATGGACTTACCCCTCTTCTCATAAACCAGCCCCACATCTGGGCTTCCCTTAAAGTACCTTAGCAACCACTTCATCCCAAGCCAATGCTCCTTTTCGAGATTACTCATAAACCTACTGAGAACACTCATTGCATGAGCAATGTCAGGTCTAGTGCTTACCATCATGAACATGACTGATCCAACTGCACTAGAGTTGGGGACCTTTTCCATTTCCTTCTTCTCCTTATCCGATCTCAGGCATTGATCACTGGAGAACTTGAAATGACCAGCAAGGGGAACCTTCACTAGTTTGTTATCTTCCATAGAAAACTTAGATATCATCTTTTCTATATAGAAAGTCTAAGAAATCTTCAATCTGTTTCTCTCCCTTTCTCGGATTATACTCATCCCAAGGATCTTCTGTGCATGGCCAAGATCCTTCATCTCAAACTCTTCACTGAGTTGAAACTTCAATTTTCATATCATCAACATAGATGAGGATGATCACCACTTCCTCTACCTTGTGCCCATTGTAGTACAAGCATGAATCATAGTAGCTCCTCATGAAACCCAAGCTAGTTACAAAGGAATCGAACCTCTTGTTTCACGTCATAGAGAGATTTCTTCAATTGGCACACCAAATCTCCCTGCCTTCCTTCCTCATAGCCTTCGGGTTGCCTCATGTAGATGGTCTTATCAAGCTCTCCATGTAAGAACACTGTTTTCACGTCTATTTGCTTGATTTCCCAATCGAATTGGACCACCATTGCTAACACTATCCTTATCGTCTTGTATTTCACAACCAGTGAGAATATTTCGGTGAAATTTATGCCTTCTCTTTGTGTGAACCCCTTCGCCACCAGCCTAGCTTTATACCGGACTTCATCCCCTGGAGTGTTCCCTTCTTTGATCTTGTAGATCCACCTATAATCCACAACTCTCTGTTTTTCTGGTTTGGGCACCAATTCCCAAGAGTTGTTATTCCTCAAAGAATTAATTTCTTCCTCAATAGCTAGCTGCCACTTTGACGAATCCTTACATTCCATGGCATTCATGTAAGTTTCTGGTTCATCTCCTCTTTCTAAATAAGGAGCTGCTATATTTGCCTCCGCAAAACCATATCTCAAAGGTGGTCTGACTACCCTCCTTTCCCAGTCCCTTATGAGCTGATAATCATTCTGATTTACTGCATCATCCCCTTCTAGTTCAGCCTCCTCTTGAGTGTCCTGAGCTTGGCATTCATCAATGGGATCTACCTGGTTCGAACCCTCTTACCTTCTTTGCTCTACCTGAACTAAATTTTCCTTGATACTATGCTCCACAAATACCGAACTGGTTTGCTCACTATCCCCTGCAGGGTTAGTTTTCTCCAAATAGGGAAAAAACAATTCATTAAAAAAGACATCCCTACTTATTATAAGTTTAGTCCCTTTTGGCTCTAAGGACCACAACCTATACCTCTTAACCCCATCACCATATCCTAGAAACACACATTTTCTAGCCCTTGGGCTAAGTTTATCATCCTTTTGATGTGCAAACGCAGCACATCCAAAAGTTCTAAGGTTGCTCAACTCAGGGGGTTTCCCACTCCACATCTCCTTGGGAGTCTTGAGCTCTAAAGCTCTAGAGGGTGATCTATTAACCAAATATGCAGTAGTAGACACAACTTCCCCCCAAAAACATTTTGGTAAACCAGACCCAATTAACATGCACCTAACCTTTTCCATAAAGGTTCTATTCATCCTCTCAGCAACTCCATTTTGCTGAGCGGTTTTCACAACCGTTTTATGTCTTAAAATCCCATTTAATTCACAGAATTTATCAAAATCCTTATTAAAAAATTCTAAGCCGTTATCGGTTCTTAACACCTTAACTACCCTACCCGTTTGAGTCTCTAGCAACTTTTTCCACACCACAAATTTATTCAAAGCATCTGATTTATTTTTAAGCAAATAAACTTAAACCTTTCTTGAATAATCATTAATTAAAGGCATAAAGTAATGGTTACCTCCCTGTGTTGGTGTTCTTGCTGGTCCCCAAAGATCCGCATGGAAGTAGACAAGAATCCCCTTAGACTTGTGCACTCCGGTGTTGAAGCTGACCTGATGTGGCTTCCCAAGAACGCAACTCTCGCAGAAATCAAGTTTCTCTACCTTGTCACCATCAAGTAGACCATCCTTGCTGAGAACTTACAATCCCTTTTCGCTCATATGTCCCAAGTGATTGTGCTAAAGTACTGCCTTATCCATCTTAGCCATTAAGCTTGCTGCTTGATCCTTGATTTCTGTCTCTTTGATCATCTCATAGAGACCATCCTTTATTGCTGCTTTGGTCACTATCAAAGATCCCTTGGTTACCTTGATCTTTCCTCCCTCTACTTTGTATGTGTACCCCATGGAATCCAGCTGCCCCAATGAGATCAAGTTTCTTCTCAAATCCGAAAGATACCTCACATTCAACAAAAGCCTTGTGACTCCATCAAACATCCTCAATTGGATGTCTCCTATCCCCCTCACTTGGCAAGAAATATCATTCCCCAAGAAAACCCTTCCATCATTGATTTCCTCGAAATTCTTAAACCAATCCCTGTGAGGGCACATGTGATAAGTTCACTCGGAATCCAGGATCCATTTCTCGCTGCCTTGCCTCCTACTCACATTTGAGCACACAACAAGAACATCATCTTGTTGTTCTCCTTTGGCAACCGAAGCCTCTCTATTGTTGGTATGGCTTCTTCCTCTCTCATCCCACAACTTCTTCTTGTAATCTTTCTTGAAATGACCCTCCTTATTGCAGTAGTAGCATCACTTCCCTCCAAACTTCGGTTTGGAATGCGATCTCCCATGGAACTGCCGTCTACCCTTTGATTTCTCCCGGTAGTTACCATGGATGCTACTACCATTCTGAGTTGCTGGCTTTCCTCTAATGAACAACCTTTCTCCACTTTATGCTTCTCTCATCTTGGCTTTGAAATCATGAGCCCTTATAGCATTGATCATAATTTCCTTGGTTAGTGTATCTTTTCTATATTCAATAGCATTAATCAAATTTTCAAAATAATCAGGAAGAGAATTTAATAACATAACAGCCAATTGTTCATCCGGGATGTTATACTACAACTAGCCAAATCTTGAACTAGTTTATTAAACACATCAATATTATCTTGCAACTCTTTATTAGGATCCATTTTAAAAGCAAAGATTCGTTTAAGAAGATAAATCTTATTAGGGAGAGTTTTGGTAAGAAACAACTCATCTAGTTTCTTCCATATGACTGCTGAATCTTCCAAGTCTTCACACTCCCTTGTGGCATTATCCGACATGTGCAGAAAGATGGTGTTATACGCCATCTTCTTCATCTCATTCTGCTGGACCTCCGTGATACTTGCTGGAAAAGCATCTTCTTCTCCAATCGTCAAGTCCACCTTTTGTTGTATAAGAACAACCTTGATTTTCTGCTTCCAAAGGGCAAAATCTCCCTTTCCATCAAACTTCTCAACAATGAAGTTCGAACCCATCTTGCGGGGAAAATCCCAGATTTATGCAGCATTCACATTTGCTTTCTAACTTCTTCTAAATCTCAAGAACATGATCAAAGATTGATCTTAATACTATTCTTGAATCACCCTCAAGAACACGATCAGATCTTGATCTCTACTCCATTCTTGAATCACCCAAGAAGTTGACATTTGATTCTTGGAGTCTTGCTCCGATACCCGCCAATCTTGGCTCTAATGCCACTGTCCAAAGCCCTGATACCACTTGTTGGAAATCACTCTTAAGATGCCCAGGTGGTGATCTTCTAAACAACCAAGTCTAGAATGACTTGTAAAGAACATAAACAACAATCAAAGTAAAGAAAGAACACAAGTAATTTGTTATCGAGGTTCGGTAATGTGCCTACGTCTCAGTGAGCTCCTCCGAGCCCTCTGCACTAAATCAATGAGTACTTATAAGTTATAGCAACACCTCTTCAAGAAATCTCTTGTTCTTGAAGAACGAAAGATGACAAAAGAAAGTGATAAGGACTTGAGTTACCCTAGAATTTTCCCCAAGAAAATTCCACTTACAAGGCCCTTGAATCTCCAATCTATACTACTCTCTCTCTAAACAACCAACCTCTCTAATGAGTCTCTCTTGTATTTTGTGTCTTTGCACTCTTACACTTGATCTCACTTTCACAAGTTATGTCCTTTTGAAGCTAGGTGACCCTTTATATAGTGCACTAACTTCTTGAGCAATCTTGAAGTCAATCTCAACCCTTAAATCTTGAGGCCCAATCAATCATAGCCCTTCAACAAGTCTAAGTGATCATGTGTGTTTTGATCAAGCCTTGCACATCATCTCAAAAGGTTGGAAAAACATGCATCAGTGTGTCTGGCGTCGTGGCCCAGAACAGGGCAGGCCGCGGCACACACAGGGCTGAAACCACCACCTTTCTGGGCGCCGCGGTGCAGCCTGCCTGAGCTGTGGCGCACACCTGTGTCTCAACAACATCACTTGTTGGGCGCTAAGGCGCGGATATCTTGGGGTGTGGCGCACACTGCTGACCTTATGCTGAACACCTTTCCTGTTTGATCCTTAAACAAATACCAACAAATTAATTGAATTTGTTGGGTTTTTTTATTTAATTTAAATGGAGTTTGCATACCTCGCCTTCTCTTATTTCTCTCAATGTAAATTTCTATCTCCCTCCAATGTCACTCCCCTTGATTATAATAAAGGTTTCTTATATATTTTATATGTATAGTTACTTAGGATTAGATATGATTTTATTGAGGCGAATCAAGGAGTGCGCAACGAAGTATGGTGGACCATTTGAAGATTGAAGACCCATGAATATATGGGATATATTCATTTAATAACTTCTTAAGATTTGACCAAGTTATTTACTTAATTGACTCAAGTAAATCATGCTTAGAAAGTCCATACTCATCCACCTAGGGTTTTATGCATGAGATGTATGCTTTATATGTATTTGATCCATGTTATATGATGAGATCTAAATGTAAAGACCTAAATCCCTCACGTACAAAAATTTAATATTAAATTGTAAATGAAAATTATTAGGAATGATTGTTCGTAGTCTTCCCCCATTATAGTCAACATGCAAAGTTTCTTATATGTGTAAATTCGTTGCACTACCATAAGGTTTACACCTATAGAAAAATTATATTGTCTATTAAAACATGTGATATATACGAGGTAAACAAATGATATACCTTTGTTATGCTACCGTAAAAGTTATATTAGTAATTTATATTCGTAAGGAATGGTGGGTTTGACTTAACTAAAGTGAATATGATTTGTTGCGCTATCGTAAGGTCATGTGAATTTAAGAGGGTAAATTATTATTGGAAATTACATGAGATGCAAATGATAAAAGTTATCTAACTATCAAGTGCATTGTAGTTTGTTACACTACCGTAAGGATATAATGCGCAAGTGACAGGATCCTAATCCTTACTAAGAAACCTTCCAAGGAGTTTTCCGCTTTTCACAATGAAGTTTATGCAAATCGAAAATAATAGTGGGAGGCACCAATTAGATTAAAGACCAAATCTTTATGGTAGTTAATAAAATGAATAAATGCTAATTTTATTTGTTGTTACATTGTAGATCGCAATGTACCCACTATCGTGAACACTTTATCCAAACATATTGATTGGTCCAATCTCCTAGATTGGGTAAAGAATTTGAGATCATTTTCAATTATGAGAAAATGATCTAGTTTCTTGATAAGTTGCTTTATGAAACTATTCCTGAGAATGTTTCAGAAGAAGAAGTGGTTACTTTTAAGAAGTGGCAAGAGAATGACATATGGGCTAGGTGCTATATATTGACATCTATGTTTAATAATCTTTAGAAGTAACATGACAAGATGTAAATTGCTTATGTGATATTGCTTCATCTACAAGAGTTGTATGGTGAGCATAGTTGCAATGCAAGGTTTTAAACTTCTTTAGACCTCTTTAGGGCTAGGATCCCCAAAGGGTCATTAATCCATAAGCATGGATTAAAGATGGTCAACTATATCAAGTAGTTAGACTAGATCAATTTAGTATTGATGTAGAGTTAAGTAGCGACTTAATTTTTCAGTCCCTTCCAGACTCATTTTTGTAGTATGTTATGAACTACAACATGAACAAGATTGAAGATATGCTTATAAAACTTGTTATATGTTGTAGATAGTAGAAGTTATAATCAAGGAAGTTAAAACACCCATTATGCTTGTCAATGGAGCTTCATCTTCTAGGCCCAAGGGCAATAAATGTCTTGAAGAAGAATGAACCATTAAAAGAAAAGGGAGGTGTCAACAAGGCTAGTTCGTCAAAAGCCAAGAAGGATAAGAGATGGTGCTTCTGTTGTAGCAAACATGGACATTGGAAAAGAAACTGTAAGGATTGCCTTGCAAGACAAGCCTTCAGAAGGTATGTCAAAGTTGTTCTTCGATGAAATTAACTTAATAGTTAATAATTCTTCTACTTGGGTATTAGATACTAAGTATGGTTCTCATATTTGCAATAGTTTGTAAGCGTTGAGAAGAAGTAAGAAACTAACTAAGGAGAAGTCAACCTTCACCTTGGAAATGGAGCAAGTGTTGCTACATTAGCCATAGGGACTTATTACTTAGTTTTACCATCTAGAAGTAGATTGTAAAATATTTCATATTGAACAGCAAACAAAATAAGATAATGATATAAATTATTCCTACATGTGGCACTTAAGACTGGGTCATATTAATGACGATAGTCCAAATATTTTGGTAAAAGATTGATGCTTGGATCTATCAGATTTTGAATCTTATCCGACCTGTGAAACTTATCTCATGGGAAAATGAGTAGATCTTCATTTAATGGACAGAGAGAAAGAGTCAATGATGTATTAGGGTTTATGCACACTAATGTGTGTGGACCCCTAATAGCCAATGCTAGAGGAGGTTACTCCAACTTCATTACCTTTACCGATGATACTTCTAGGTATAGGTATGTGTATTTAGTGAAGTACCAATCTGAATCATTTAAAAAGTTCAAAGAATTCAGAAGAGAAGTTGAAAAGAAAAGTGGGAAGGGTATTAAATCCCTTTGATTTGATCAATGAGGTAAATACATGACTGATGATTTTCTCGATTATCTCAAAGAGAAAGAGATTCTCTTTCAGTGGACTCTTCTCAGAACCATACCTTTTTAGATATAGTACGATCGATGATAAGTTACACTGATCATCCTATATCCTTTTGAGGATATGTTGTCCTAACCACCGTATACTTATTGAATAAAGTTCCCCCAAAGGCAATACCAAAACACTATATGAGATATGGACATATAGGAAACCTAATCTTAAACACAGTAAGATTTGGGATTGTCCTGCTTATGTAAAGAATTTATATACAAACAAGTTAGGAAAAAGGTCTGATATCCTAAAGAAACTTCATGATATTACTTCTATCATCCACAAGAACAAAAGATGTTAGTTTATAAGAATGCTACCTTTCTAGAAAAAGAGTTTATGCTAAAAAGAAGTAGTGGGAGCAAGATAGATCTTCATGAAGTGTCACAAGAACCATAAATTGAAGAACTTGAATCAATAGATCCTCCTATTACATGACCATTTCGTAGATCTACCAGAATACCTAAGGCTCTAGAGAGATATGGATTTCTCATAGATGGTGACCTAGTGGTACACATTATAGATGATAAGAAACCTCCTAACTACAAAAAAATGATGTTAGACATGGATTCTGATAAGTGGCTCTAAGCTATGAAATCCGAAATGGATTCCATACACTCCAACAAAGTGTGGACTTTGGTCGATGCACTTGAAGGTATAATACCTATAGGTTGCAAATAGGTTTATAAAAGAAAGGTTGGAATGGATAGAAAGGTAGATACCTATAAAGCAAGGCTAGTAGCGAAGGGTTTTAAGAAAAGGCAAAGAATTGACTTTGACAAAACCTTCCCTCTAGTGGCCATGCTTAAATATATTAGAATTTAACTTAGAATAGTTGTATACTATGACTATGAGGTATAACAGATGGATGTAAATATTGCATTCATAAATGAAAACATAGAGGAGAATGTGTACATGACACAACTTGAGGATTTTACATATAGTAGTAGTGACCACAAGGTGTTCTAGCTTCTAGAAGTTGGAACATCTGTTTTGATGAGACAATCATATAGTTTGATTTTATAAGAAAATAAAGATGAAGCATATGTGTATAAGAAGGTTAGTGGGAGCACTCTGAAATTTTTGGTGTTGTACATTGATGACGTACTACTAATTAGGAATGGTGTAGGTATATTACAGTTGGTCAAGGTTTTGCTGTCAAAGAACTTCTCCATGAAGGATTTGGATAAAATGTTCTAGATTTTGGGGATAAATATCTATAGAGATAAATCTAGAATTATGCTAGGCTTATCCCAATCCACGTATATAGACTAAATTATAAATAGGTTTAGCATGGAAAATTCCAAGATAAGTTATGGAATTACTCTCTCCGGAATTATCCTAAAAAACACTTGAGGAGAGAGAATGCATGAATATATTTGATTCATCATGTACTCAATGTTATGTATAATGTATGATGTTGCATATGCTCTAATTGTTACGAGCATATATTAGTCCAATCCAGGTAAGGGTCACTTTATAGCTGCAAAAAATATTCTTAAGCTCTAAAGAAGAACTAAAGATTTGTTCCGCGTAGATGTTGAAGAGGATTTGAAACTTAAGGCCTTCATAAACTCTAGTTTCAATCAAAAAATATGACAGTAAGTCATATATATATATATATATATGTTTGTGTGTGTGTGTTCATCTTAGCAGTGAGCTAGAAATGTTCCAAGCAAGCGATAACTGTGGATTCAACCATGGAGGCTGAATACGTTGTTGTATCTAAGGCTGTGAAGAAAGTTGTCTGGCTAAAGAAGTTCATCACTGAGTTTGGAATGGTTTCTGACATTTTAAATTCAATATCATGATACTGTGACAACAATGGCGCCGCTACACAAGCGTAGGAATCAAGGTCTCATTAGAAATCCAAACATATATTGCAACGATTCCATTTGATTAGAGAGATCATTGGAACAAGCAATGTAAAGATTTATAGAGTTTCATCAACAAGTAATATTATGGATCCACTTACTAAAGTAGTTGATATGAGATACTTAGGTTATTGACTTTAGTGTAAGTGAGAGATTGATAGTAGTATGCCCTACAAACCAATAGTATTTGATATCTACGCATATTACTTGTATTGATCTTATTCATTTATTGAAAATAAATATTAATTTATGACATTTACATTATTCATCGTGTTCATCACAAATCACATTCAATATATTTACATGATAAGGCCCATAGAATAAGATCAATGAAAATAAACACTGTGATGTGATCATGCTAATTAGATTTATTTTCTTAAGATTTATTTTTAAAACTTCCTAATCATAAGATCACTAAGAAGTTAATTAGTGAATCCAAATATATTAGTATATACAATGTTTCCTCAATGAGTTGAGGGTGATTAATCTCATGGTCATTAGTATATGAGACAATAAAATAAGTTAGTAGGTGCTTGTTAGAGAATAGGTACAAAAATTTGACTCGAATGAGTAATTCCCAATAGATATTTTACTGGCTGTCAATAAGAGTTCTTATGTTATAATTGTACAAGTGATCCTTAGATTTGAGGCACCATAGATATCTTGTGTTTGATGGTACTTAGATGTGAGTCTAATCATGGGTCATATAAAGGTAGTAATTAGGTATGACCACTTTTTTTTTAGAAAACCTCCTTGAAGTGGAGGGGGGTTTGGTAAGACTCCTACCAGTTTATTAATATAAAAAGAAGAATACAAAAAAGGGGGGGACAAAAGGGCCCATACCTAAGAAACAAAACTCATAGGGCCTTAGGCCGTACTTTAAAGAAATTACAAATTTCTATAAGTTTTCGAGCCTGAACCATCGTTATCCAAAGCTTGTTTGTATATACTAGGAAAAGAATCCAAAGACCAAAAAGTATTAGAGCCACCAAGCGACGAACCCAATTTTGCTAAACTACACCGCTACATTATTAGCTTCATGGTAAACATAACGAATGATAACACCAGGAGACATGAGAAGGTGAATGTCCAAGACTTGATAAGTGAGTTCCCAAGGGCAGGCACACTCTCGAAGAACTATTTGATCTAGAGCCTTAGAGTCACCTTCTATTTTAGCTAAGGAGATATTATGATCACAGGCTAAATGAAGGCTCACAAGAAGTGCTCCAGCCTCGGCCTGCATATTAGTATAGCCTGTAAAAGTATGAGAAAAGTAAGCACAAAGGACATACCTGAACGAAAGATACTGCCTCCACCACAACCGATACTAGATACCGACCTATCTATGTTGAGCTTTGTTAAACCTTCCTGAAGCCCAGTCTAGGCAATCCACTTCCCAAGCCTTGGAGAGATAGAAATAAACTTTAGGCCCAAATCAGAAATGCTCTGCAAGCCCTTTACAGATGTGCTGCGCTTCGAGATATAAACTTTGGTAAGATCTAAAAGCCTAGCAAGGAAATGGTGAATAACCAAAGAAGCCTTAATAGGAATTCCTTCAAAAATCACTTTGTTACGAACCCACCAAATGGTCCACAACCCGAAGATAAGAACGTAGATCCTGCTAAACCCAACTTGATCTTACAAATTAGCCCGGTGGAACCAATGAGCCAATAAATCAGGACCAGAATGAGCTTATGCAATATCTATTTGAGATTAAAAAAACTCTAAACCTTCATAACGAGCTCATTATAGACCATCAGATGGTTTAAAGTTTCCACTTGAGGACTCATACAACAGATACATTTAGAAACCAGAGGCACATAAATGGATCAAATTTTTCTATCCACAGGAACCACACCTAGAGAAAATTTCCAAAAAAAGGTTGCAAGTTTAAAGGGAATCCATTTGCTCCACAATTTTTTGTGCCACCAAAAACTTTGGTTTTTCACGCGCATGAATTCCCACCAAAAGGCCCTGGAATAAAAAAGCCCAGAAGTAGAATGGTCCCAAACAAGAGCATCCCTACATGCTTGTAACCATACCTTAGAGGCTACCTCATAAAAATCTGGGTAAGACTCTCGAATTATATTGAATTTACCTAGTCCCGAACCACCTCAACAAAATAGTGTTCTCAAAAAGGGAGATCCCCACTGCAGTGGTAAGTGATGCCACTGTGAACACCAAAACTTAACAGTGCTGTTGTGCAAAAATATACCTAAATTAATAAGCAAATAATTGAAGTTTTACTTGTAAGTGCACAAGGTCAACAGTAGTATAGTGTGCAAGTGCGAGATCATTTCCACAGGGATTGGTAAATTTTGATTTAAAATTAGTTTCGCAATATAAAACGAGAGAAAAAAAAGTAAGTTTGATTCGATAATGATATAAGTGTAGGGCTTTAATATCCACCACTAATCATGCTTTCACAATAAAACAATATGCCAATGCTTTAATCACTTATGAATACCTAATGTTGTCAACCTAAGGGCATCGTGTATACTCCTTAAGCTATTGGTTTCACTAAGCAATGAGTTAGGCATGGTGTATACTCTAACTCTTTTCTTTTTTAAAGGATTGAGCATGGTGTATACTAAGTTGTTCCTTAAGAGAGCATAATATATGTGAAAATCAACAAACACACGAGGCCTAGGGCATGGTATATACTCCGGGTTTTCCATGTTGATTAACCCAAGAACCCGGCGTGGATTTCTTTTATTACTATTGTTAAACCCAAGACTCGGTCATCCAAATTGATTTAACTAACTAGTCCATACCACATGCATATGTTGATCAGGCAAACACATATGAGGAATTCAAGAAAACAGGCATTAATCAAGTTAAGCATCAAAATATAAATATCGCAAAGGCGCCAATATTGAATTATTGAGTAAATATAATTAGGGTTTCAATCGAGCCCTACTAGAAAATTAGTTCCACATGAGTATGATGTTAAACATTATCAGAAAATAAAATAAAAAGAAAAGAATAAACTTGAGGGAGCTTCCTTGAAGAGTCGTCAATTATTCTGCCGCCTCCCCCCTTATTTCTCTGTTTACAGGCCTATTTATAGAGTTTAAGTAACCTTAGAAATATCTAGAAACCCTAGAAGTCGTAAAAAAAAACCCTAAGCCTATTCCAAAATAGAACCAGCCGCCATACTATTCACTGACGCGCGAATGTGCTCGATCACATTATGGTGCGCTCGATCTCTATTGCGATCGATCCTTCTTCTTGCACTTGCGAGCGCAGGTGCGCTTGATCCTTGGCTTGGGTGCTTGAGTGCTGTTGCGCTTGATCGCAGTTCTCCTGCGCTCAATCGCTCTAGCAGACTCCAGCTCTTCCAGATTTGCTCTTCAAGCCCGAAAATTAAAAAATGCTTCATTTTCTCCAAAAACCTAGAAAAACACAAAAAAAGAACGAAATAACACAAACTAAGAGCTTAACAAATATAAATTAAGGGGCTTTAAGCACTTATCACCCCCAGCCCTAACACCCAAGTGGAGTTCTCCAAAACCGTTTGAATAAAGGGAATGAGGCATTTCCAATCGCGAGAATTATATGAAGGTGCACCTAATAACATGAAAGGAGGACCATATTTTTGTTGCATAAAATGAGCCCATAAAGGCTTACCTTGAATAAAGCTCCAAGCAAGCTTTGCCTGCAATGCTTCATACACCTCATAAATTCACCGAACCCCTATACCACCCTCCTCAAACGGCTTACAAAGTTTATCCAAGCCACCTAATGCTTCTTGATAGTGGACCCATCATTCTAATAAAAGGCTGCAAAAAGTCTCTCCGGGTTCACCAAAAAACCCTTAGGCAAAGAAATGGTAGACATGGTATGAAGTAGCATAGAGCAAATCACACTCTTCAGGAGTGTTAATTTGCCGCCTGATGAGAGTCATAAAATTCATCCTAATAGTACTTATTTTTTAGCATTTTAGGGTTTATCTAGGTTTGAAATACACTTTTATACCTTAACAACTCTAAAGTGATATTCCTGGATTATTGATCTATTTTGGTGTATTTTCAAGTACTTTGAGTTCAAAAGAGATAGAAAGCTATCATAACTTAAAGCACGATGCTTCGATGCATATCAGAGTGAAGGCATAGTTACGGAAGTACAAAATGAGGAGAAACCAAGTCTTTAGTGTTCCATGTTGCGGCCCAGAAACTCAAGCCTCGGCCTCCAAAAACTTCATCAAGCCAGAGCAAGTGTGTGCGCCGCAGCCTAGAAAGGCTAAGTCGCGGCTTCCAGAACCTGACCATTTGAACCAAGAAAGTTCACCACCTTGTGCTGCGGCCTGGATTAGTGTGCGTCGCGGCACAAGCACGATGCTCTGTTTCCTAATTAAGGTTTTAATGACCCGAAAATACTCTTGAACTTTTTGTATTATAAATAGATCACTTAGGGTTTGATAGAGGGGAGGAAAAAACGGAAGAAAGCTGCTACATTCTTCTCCATTACAGTGTTCAAGCATGAGGCCCATGGCCAACTATTCTCCAAGCAAGGCCAAAGGATGAATTCTTAGGTGTAGTTGTTCTTATTTCTATTCTTGATTCAGTTGTAGTTCGGATTTATTGTTAAACATTGTTATGATTTACTCTTTGATTTAATTAGAAGACTTTCTCTTAATCCGATGATTGCATCTTTCTCCTCTATATAGGTCTAGTCATGCTCTTCTTATGTCAAGTTGTTGGATGTGATTGATTCTGATAGATTTATCTTTTAGGTTTGTCCATTACTGCGATATTGTCATTAAGATATATTGTCGTTTCTTGATAAATCTATAAGATAGGTCATGTGTGCTTGAATCGAAAGTAAAGAGTACTTCATAGCAATTACATTAGGGTTTTCATGTGCTTTGATTGAATATTTACCGATTGCTTGTTTGGGATGTGAAACTAGCAATCGAGATAAAAATAATTGAATCAAGATTGGAATAAGGCAACGAACCTAGGGAGGATTCCCGAAACCTTGTTATTTCTCCATTATATTCTTCATTATATTTATACAACTATTTTACATTACTTCATTATCAAAACTCAGATTCTTTCATTTGATCTTTATTGTTCGTGTTAAGGTTTACACTTTCCCTTGTAGTTCGCTTTTCCTTATGGGATCGACACCTCAACTATACACAATAACCGCTTATTAGTTTGAATGTAATCAAATTTTGGTGCTGTTGCCGGGGAAATACGCTTAAGTAGAAGGAAGATTGTCAACTTTGAGACAAGACGGTAATATTGTTCTTTTGTCTTTGTTTTGATTTTATGATTTTCTTTTATTATTCTATTTTATTTATTTCCCCTCTAACTCATTTAGTTTATGCTTAGACCGAGAGATTTGCGAGGTAGATTCATTAGAGGACTCGAAATAGAGTTACCCTCTCCTTCCATGTCCATTAGTGAAACTTCGCCTAGATCAAACCATAGTGCACCCCTAAATGAGAATTTAGAGGATTTTGTTAACATGGCTGATAACCCCAATGAGAATGTTGCTAGGACACTTGAGGATTACTTGCATCCTAGTCGAATAGCCACACCATCATGCATCATGTTTCTAGCCAATACTCGCCAACAAGATTTTTAAAACAGGGATGATACATTTACTCCCTACGTTTCATGGCTTAGAAAATAAAAACCCATATGTGCACATTAGGGAGTTTAAGGAAGTAGTTGCGACTTTTCATAGTCAAAATGCAACTGATGACATTATGAGACTTAAGTTCTTTCCTTTCGCTTTGAAGGATAGAGCTAAGAGTTAGCTATACTCACTGAGACCACGATCCATTGGGTCATGGAATGAGATGACTTAGGTCTTCTTTAATAAATACTTCCCCCAACATAAGACTAATGCTTTAAAAAGACAAATCTCCACCTTTGCACAAAAGGACAATAAGACTTTGTATCAGTCTTGGGAGAAATTTAAGGAGTTATTGAGTATGTGTCCTCACCATGGGTATGAGAATTGAAGCTTAATGAGCTATTTTTATGAGGGACTTACATATAGAGAGCGCCAATTTGTGGAGATGATGTGTAATGGTGAGTTCTTACAAAAAGATCCTGATGAAGCCATAGAATACCTCAATGAGCTTGCTCATTACGCCTAAAAAGTAGCGCGGTAGTTGTAGCACAGTTTTGGGGTGTCGATTCCACAGAGAAACAAGTTAACTACAAGAGAAGATGTAAACCTAAACACGAACGATAAAATCGAGTGAGAAGATATGAAGTTTTTATAATGAAGTAATTGATAGCAAAATATATAATAAATAGAGAATAATAATAGAGTAACAACAAGGTTCCGGGAGTCCTCCCTAGACTCGTTGCCTTATTCGAATCTTAATTTAGTTGTTCTTATCTCGATTGCAAGTTTCACATCCCAAACAAGCAATCAGTGGATATTCAATTAAAGCTCATATACAAACTCTAATGTAATTGATATGGCTTACTCTTCTTTATCGATTAAACACATATGGCCTATACTATAGAGTTATCAAGAAACGACAATATATCTTTAATGACAATATTGCAGTAATGGACAACCCTAAAGAATAAGTCTACCAGACTCAATCACATCCAAACAAACTTGACATGAGAAAAGCATGACTAAACTTATATCAAGGAGAAAGATATAATCACCGGATTGAAAAGAAATCTTCTAATTAGATTAAACAATAAGTCATAACAATGTTTGACAATAAATCCCAATTACAACTGAACTAATAAAGGAATTAAAGAACAACTATACCTAGGGATTCATCCCTTCGCCTTACTGGGAGATTAGTTCGCCATGGAACTCATGGCTGAACACTTTGATAGAGGAGAATGAGGCTGCTTCTTTGAGTTTTCCAGACCTTGATTACCGTCTTTATTAAACCCTAAGTGGCCTATTAATATTACAAAAGTTTCAGGGGTGTTTTAGGGTTTTAAAAGTCATTAAAATCCTGATTAAGTCCTAACTCGGAGAGGAGGAATTGTGTGGGCCCTGCAGCCCTCATCATTGGGCGGTGCACCTCTCACTCTTGGTTTTTCTTCTCAAGGCTGGAGGGTATGCCTCTCTTTAGTGGGAAGGGCACCTCTCACTGAAGCTTATTCTTCTCAAGGCTAGAGGGTGCACCTCTCCTTAGTGGGCGGTGCATCTCTCACTGAAGCTTCTTCTTCTCAAGTCTGGAGGGTGCACCTTTCCTTAGTGGGCGGTGCACCTCTCACTTAAGCTTCTTTCTTGATCTTTTGGTTTGGTTTCTCTTCATTTTATCCTTCGAAACCACTCCTTCACCTTGATATGCATGGAATCTTAGTGCTTCAACCAACGATATCTTTTCCTCTTCTTTTGAACTTAAAGTACCTGAAAATGCACCGAAATAAGTCAATGATTCAAGAATATCACTTTAGAGTTATTAACATATAAAAATGCAATTAAGACCGAGATCAACCCTAAAATGCCAACAATTAAGCACTGTTGAGATGCATTTTTCGGCTCTGATCACTTGCTGAAAAAGATCACACTTGGACTGGACCTAGTGCTACTGAAAGCACAAATAGGTCATGACTTGTAGGAAACCCAAATGGTGGAGGAATTTACCATCTTAAGGAAGAGGACAACCTAAAGGCTAAGGTCGAGATGCTCACCAGGGAGCTAGATACGTTAAAGACTAAGGGCTAAAAGCCAACACACATGGCTAATAATGCAGAGTCTTTGAAACCATGTTTTGTGTACGGCAGGGTAGGTCATCCCGCCCAAGAGTGTCCAAAATTTGTTAATATGAGAGGGATGTATGAGGAGCAATGTAATGCCTTAGATATGTACAAGAAGCCTTTAGCACCCTTCTCTAATACCTATAATCTGGGGTGCCACAATCACCCCAATTTTAGCTGGAAGTCTGAAAATCAGCCGCTTGCACAACCCCCTAGATCATATCCTGCACCATATCATGCACCTTCATCCTCTAGGAGTTCTTTAGAAGACACTTTGCATGCTTTTATTGAGGCACAGGGTAAGACAAACCAAAGATGTGAAGCATTGATTATGCAGGTTGTTGAAGAAAACAAGAAAATAATGAGCCAAGTGTCCAAATTGATGAGCTCCTTGAGTGTGAATGAGCGAGGTAAATTTCCTTCTCAAGCTCAATCTACACCCCATGGTCAACACATTGTGCAAGAGAATCTGAAAGATGTGAATGTCATTGTGACACGAAGTGTTAAGTCATTACACATCCCAACAACGAACAAATCAGAGGGTGTGGAAAAGGGTCAAGGTAGTAGTGATGCCGAGCTGCCCAAGGACCCTGAGGTCACAAAGAGTCCTGTTAAGGATCCATTCTCTCAAGCTTTAAAATCAAGCAAGAAAACTCTAGACCTAAACAATGAAATCTTAGAGAATCTAAGGCAAGTAAAAATCAATCTTCCTCTTTTGCATGTGATTAAACAAGTTCCTACTTATGCAAAAGTTCTTAAGGATTTGTGTACAGTTAAGAGGAAACACCATATGAAGAAGACAATGTTCCTGACATAGCAAGTTAGTGCTCTAATTAAGCAAAGGATTCCTCCCAAATATAAGGATCCTGGTTGTCCAACCATTGCATGTAGCATTGGAAATCATGAAGTTGGACAAACATTGCTAGATTTAGGAGCTAGTGTGAATCTAATGCCATTTTTGATTTATTTGCAGTTGGGGTTGGGAGAAATCAAACCAACCGCTGTGGTATTGCAATTGGCTGACCATTCAGTTAAAGTACCTTGGGGTGTGGTAGAGGATGTTCTAATTCAAACTGACAAATTTTATTATCCTATTGATTTCCTAATCCTTGACACTACCTCTGCTGTTGACACTACCTCTAAAATTTCTTTGATTTTGAATAGGCCTTTCCTCGGGAAATGGGCTCATGAAGTTGTCCTTTGGAAACATGACCCTCGAGGTGAATATCTTCAATGTTACAAAACAGCCAGAAGATGATGACAAGAGCCACCAGTTATACATGATCAAGTCACTCATCGATAGGGGAGTTTTTATAGCTCATGATTTTGATTCTCTTTAGTATTTTCTTGTTAATTCTGAGTTTGATTCTATCAATAATCCATCTGATATAATTGATATTTGTGCTATTTTTGATAAAACTCTGAATTATGGCACTCGAGCATGGCAACCAAAGTTTGAAGAGTTTCCTGAGAGAAGCGAGAAACAAATTCCCTCAAGTGAGAAAGCACCCAAAGTTGAATTAAAGCCTCTACCTAAGGGTTTAAAACATGTCTTCCTCGGTCCAGGTAATACTTTTCCTATTATTATCTCATCTGAATTGTCCGAGTCTTAAGGTGAGAAATTAATTCAGACCTTAAGTGAACATAAGTCAGCCTTAAGATGGAGCATGGCTGATTTAAAAGGTGTTAGTCCCCTGGTCTGTTCTCATAAAATTAATTTGGATGAATGAACTAGCCCTCGTAGAGACCCCCGGCGTAGGCTTAATCCCACTATGAAAGAAGTGGTGAAAAATGAATTGTTGAAACTATTAGATGCGGGAATCATATATCCCATAACTGATAGTAAATAGGTAAGTCCTACACAAGTCGTTCCTAAAAAGTTAAGTGTTATTGTGGTGAAGAATGACCTGGGAGAGTTAGTCCCTACAAAACTTGTGACCGGGTGGTGGATGTGCATTAATTACAAAAAATTGAATGCTGCCACCTGGAAAGACCATTTTCCCCTCCCTTTTATCGATCAAATTCTTGAGCGTGTAGCTGGTTATCCTTTTTATTGTTTCTTGGATGGTTATTCTGATTATTATCAAATTGAAATTGCATTAGAAGACCAAGATAAAACCACTTTCACTTGTCTTTTTGATACTTATGCTTTTTGTAGAATGCCATTTGGATTGTGTAATGCACCTGCTACTTTTCAATGTTGCATGATGAGCATTTTTAGTGACATTGTTGAAAATTGCATGGAAGTTTTTATGGATGACTTGACTGTTTTTTGATCTTCATTTGATGCATGCTTATTGAATTTAGAGAGAGTATTAACTCGTTGTGAGGAGAAGGAATTAGTTTTAAATTGGGAAAAATGCCACTTTATGGTACATTTAGGTATTGTCTTAGGGCATATTATTTCTTCTAGGGGGATAGAGGTTGATCAATCTAAGATTGAATTAATCTCTAAGTTGCCTACTCCTAAGATAGTAAAGGATGTGAGATCCTTTCTTGGTTATACGGGCTTTTATAGGAGGTTTATACAAAAATTTTCCACCATATCTAGACCACTATATGCCCTCCTAGTTAAAGATGCCCCATTTGAGTGGACACAAGCTTGTCAAGAGGCCTTTAAATGCTAATTGGCAAGCTTAGTTCAACATCCATAATGCAGTCACCTGATTGGACTTTACCTTTTGAGATCATGTGTGATGCTAGTGACTTTGTTGTAGGTGCTGTTCTTGGACAGTGAAGGGAGGGGAAGCCTTTTCTCATTTACTATGCTAGTGGAACTCTAAATAGTGCTCAGATGAATTACTCCACCATTGAAAAAGAATTGCTAGCTGTAGTTTTTGCTTTGGACAAGTTTAGTGCTTATTTGATTGGTTCTCCTATTATTATTTTCAAAGATCATGCAGCCCTTGATGAGAGCCATAAAATGCATCTTAATAGTTCTTAATTGTTAGCATTTTAGGGTTGATCCAAATCTTAATTACACTTTTATATGTTAATAACTCTAAAGTGGTATTCTTGGATCATTAACTTATTTCGGTGTATTTTCAAGTAATTTAAGTTCAAAAGAGGAGAAAAAGCTATTGATGTTTGAAGCACAAAGACTCAAGGCACACCGAAGTAAAGACATGGTTGCGGAAGGGCAAATGAAGAGAAATCAAGTTTATAGAGTGTGCGTTGCGGCCTAGAATTATCTAAGCCTCGGCCTCCAAAAAGTGCTTCAAAAGAGCAAGGAAGAAGCATCAGGTCAGGCCGTGGCCTGGATCAAGGTGAGCTGTGGCTTGGAGGGCTGAGCCATGGTCTGGATCAAGCTGGGCTATGGTCCATAGAAGGAGAGGAAATCAGCACAATCTGAGCCGCGACCTGACCCAATCTGAGCCTAGGTGCGACCCCGATACCCTGTCTCCGAGTTACAACTTAATTAGGGATTTTAATGACTTTTTAAACCCTAAAACACCCTTGGAATTTGTGATTATAAATAGATCACTTAGGGTTTGTGAAAAAAAAAACATCTTTTTGAGAGGCTGGAGGCCGGGGAAAACTCCATCAAGCACGAGCCCCGTGGTAAACTAATCTCCAAGCAGGGCGAAGGGATGAATCCCTAGGTGTAGTTGTTCTTATTTCCTAGTCTTGATTCATTGTAGTTTGGATTTATTATCATTAAAAATTTTTATGATTTACTTTTTAATCTAATTAGAAAATTTCCCCTTAATCCAGTGATTGCATCTTTCTCCCCCATATAACTGTAGTCATGCTCTTCTTATATGATGTTGTTGAGGTGTGATTGAGTTCGGTAGATTTCTCTTATAGATTTTTCCATTACTGCGTATTGTCATTATGATATATTGTCGTTCCTTGATAATCTATAAGTTAGGTCATGTGTGCTTGAAAGCAAAGAGGATTTCATAAAAATTACATTAGGGTTTACATGCGCTTTAATTGAATACTTGCCGATTGCCTATTTGGGATGTGAAACTTGCAATCGAGATAAACAATTGAACTAAGATTAGAATAAGGCAATGAACCTAGGGAGGATTCCTGAACCCTTGTTGTTCTCTATTATATTTACACAATTATTTTGATTACTCCCAAAATATAACGCGGTAGTTGTAGCACGGCTTTGGGGTGTCGATTCCACAGGGAGACAAACTAACTATAAGAGAAAGTGCAAACCTTAAAACGAACGATAAAAGTTAAACGAGAAAATCTGAGTCTGAAGTAGTGTGAAATAATTGTGTAAATATAATAGAGAACAGCAAGGGTCCAGGAATCCTCCCTAGGTTCATTGCCTTATTCTAATCTTGATTCAGTTGTTTTTATCTCGATTGCAAGTTTCACATCCCAAACATGCAATCGACAAATATTCAATTAAAGCACATATATAAACCCTAATGTAATTGTTATGAAATACTCTTTGCTTTCAAGCACACATGACCTAACTTATAGATTATCAAGAAACGACAATATATCATAATGACAATACCACAGTAATGGAAAATCTATAAGAGAAATCTACCGAAATCAATCACACCTCAACAATATCACATAAGAAGAGCATAACTAGACTTATATGGGGGAGAAAGATGCAACCACCGGATTAAGGGGAAATCTTCTAATTAGATTAAAAAGTAAATCATAACAATGTTTAATGATAATAAATCCAAACTACAATGAATCAAGACTAGAAAATAAGAACAACTACACCTAGGGATTCATCCCTTCGCCTTGCTTGGAGATTAGTTGGCCATGGGGCTCGTGCTTGATGGAGTTTTCCCCCGGCCTTCGGCCTCTCAAAAAGATGTTTTTTTTTTTCACACACCCTAAGTGGTCTATTTATAATCACAAAGTCCAAGGGTGTTTCAGGGTTTAAAAAGTCATTAAAAGCCCTAATTAAGTTGTAACTCGGAGACAGGGAATCGAGGTCGCGCCTAGGCTCAGATTGGATCAGGCCGCGGCTCAGATTGTGCTAATTTCCTCTCCTTCTATGGGACGTGGCCCAGCTTGATCTAGGCCGTGGCTCAGCCCTCTAGGCCACGGCTCACCTTGATCCAGGCCGCGACCTGACCTGATGCTTCTTCCTTGCTCTTTTGATGCACTTTCTGGAGGCCGAGGCTTGGATAATTCTAGGCCGCAGTGCACACTCTATAAACTTGATTTCTCATCATTTGCCCTTCCGCAACCATGTCTTTACTTCGGTGTGCCTCGAGTCTTTGTGCTTCAAACAACAATAGCTTTTTCTCCTCTTTTGAACTTAAATTACCTAAAAATGCACTGAAATAAGTTAATGATCCAAGAATACCACTTTAGAGTTATTAACGTATAAAAGTGCAATTAAGATCTAGATCAACCCTAAAATGCTAACGATTAAGAACTATTAAGATGAATTTTATGGCTCTCATCATAACCCCCAACTAGCTTATTGCTAGTCCTTAGCAATTCAAGCGAAAATAAAAGATAAATTCTTCGGTGAGAATCACAACAATGTAAAGCAATTTCAGTGTTAACCAAGAGTAATTCACATTTTATCTCAAAAATTTCACATAACACACAGCACATAGAATCATTAAATTTCACCCCAAGTTTAAAAGTAATTCAAGCATCAATCTTGAGATCGTTATTGACTCTTTACATCTATCTTACCACAATCCATTAATTCGAACATCCAGATGATTTTATGCATAACATTCGTGAATACAAGTCTTGGCCTCTAAAACATGATAAATTATGTGACATCAATCATAAAAACAAGCTCCTTAGGCTTACATTTCAAACCTCTCTCCACTATTGTAGAAAAATCACATTACATTGGATCAATAGGTCTTTAATAAGCTTGTAATGTTAGGCTAAGGTAAAGGTTAAGAAAGAATGGGAAGGATTCACAAGTAAAAGAACTCAATCTCTGAGCTTTAAACACAACCACTTTTAAGCACTAGATAACCTTTCTTCAACACCCAACTTTTTTTAACCTTTTTTCGAGCATTTTTCTCAAATCACCACTTTTCTTTTCTTTTCTTCTTTCTTTTCCATAATTCACTTCTCTTTTCTTTTCTTTTGTATTTTGGCATGAGACCATTCATCTCTTTTTTTCATTTTTCTTTTCTTTTCCATAACCCCCAACTTATCTCCTTTAATATATTTGGGTTATGGTAGTGATATTTTCTCATATTTCCATCCTTACTTCTGTTAAGTGCTTCTCAACAAATATGTATAGCTAAGTTCTTTTAAGAGAAAGGTAAGGATAAAATATTTTCTTAGGCTCATAGAGGTGAGTAAATGGGTTTTCGAAAGAAACAAGGCTCAAATTCTTTTTTAAGAAAAAGGCTCAAATAGGTGACTAAGGATAGATATAGCAAGGATAAGTTTGAAAGGCTCAAACGGTTCAAAAATGGCTTATATCATATCCTAAGTAATGTGCATTCTAAGAATTCGCCGAGTAATTATCAAATAAGTTCTAGAGCTTGTCGAGACCGCAAAAGTATTCACAAATAATCACACATAAAACTTCTCTAAATGCTTTAGACTATTCATACAATCTTACCACAAACTAGAGTCTCAAACTAAATCAAGATTGACACTTAAATTATTCTCAAACCGAAGCAAGATTTAACTACTTCTAAATGCTATATGCTATCTCAATTAAGCTCATATCATTAACATGTGAATTACATCCAAGGCTATCACAAAGTATGCTAAAAACAAACAAAAAAGGAGAACGACACCAAGCAGTTCAATGGAAAAAAAATGTATGGAAATAAAGAATATGGAAACAAAGAGATGCGTTTCCTTCACCCCCAACTTAAAAATTGCATTGACCTCAATGTAAAAGAAAGAGTAAAGGAAACTCCCTTTGTAGCTCCCTTTGCAGCCAAAGGGGAGACGTGCTTAAGTACAAGGAAGATTGTCAAATTTTGACATGATGGTAGAAGAACTGTAAATAGTTTTTTTTTCAGCAGTTGTAAAGGCGGTAACTTCGTTCCCTCTTTTAGCTTGCTGCATTAATTTAATTAAATTTTATTCTTTCTTTTTATAGTATTTTTTTATTTATTATTTTGTGATCTTGCATGCCCCGATATAGAGACACTTTGGGTAGATTTGCTTGTAGGCCTATGTTAGAGTCAGAAGTAAATTCTTTTCTAAATCCTTTATTTGACAACCCATCTAGTCTCGGTGAGATGAGTGAACATGAAGATTAACCCCCTAGGACCCCTTAGGATTATCTCCACCCTTACACGAACAGCCACACCATCATGCATCATGTTTCCAGCCAATACTCGCCATTTAGATTTTAAAACAGGGATGATACAATTACTCCCTACATTTCATGGCTTGGAAAGTGAAAACCCATATGCGCACATTAGAGAGTTTGAGGAAGTAGTCGCGACTTTTCATAGTCAAGATACAACTACTGACATTGTGAGACTTAAGTTTTTTTCTTTCGCTATAAAGGATAGAGCTAAGAGTTGGCTATACTTACTAGACCCCAATCTATTAGGTCGTGGACTGAGTGACTCGGATTTTCTTTAATAAATATTTCCCCTAACATAAGACCAATGCTTTAAAAAAGCAAATCTCCACCCTTGTACAAAAGGATAGTGAGACTTTGTATCAGTCTTGGGAGAGATTTAAGGAGTTGTTGAGTATGTGCCCTCACCATAGGTATGAGAATTGGCGCTTAGTGAGCTATTTTTATGAGGGACTTACATATTAGGGAGCGCCAATTTGTGGAGATGATGTGTAATGGTGAGTTTTTAGAAAAAGATCCTGATGAGGCCATAGAGTACCTCAATGAGCTTGCTGAAAAAGCTCACACTTGGACTGAACCCAGTGCTACTGAAAGCACAAATAGGTCAGGACCTATAGGGTACCCAAATGGTGGTGAAATTTACTATCTTAGGGAAGAGGATAACCTTAAGGCTAAGGTCGAGATGCTCACTAGGGAACTAGAGGAGTTAAAGACTAAAAGCTCAAAGCCAACACAAGTAGCTAATCATGCAGTGTCTTTGAAACCATGTTTTGTGTGTGGCGGGGTAGATCATCTCGCCCAAGAGTGCCCCACATTTGCTGAGATTAGAGGGATGTATGAGGAACAATGTAATGACTTAGGCAATTACAAGAAGCCTTTGGCACTCTTCTCTGATACTTATAATCCGGGTGGGCGAAATCACCCTAATTTCAGCTGGAAGTCTGAAAACTAGCAGCTTGCACAACCCCCTGCACCATATCTTGAACCATATCATGCACCTGTACCTTCTAGGAGTTCTTTAGAGGACACTTTACATGCTTTTATTGAGGCACAGGGTAAGACTAATCAAAGACTTGAATCTTTAATTACGCAGGCTGTTGAAGAAAATAAAGAGATAAAGAGCCAAGTGTCCAAGTTGATGAGCTACTTGAGTGTGACTGAGGGAGGTAAGTTCCCTTCTCAAGCTCAGTCCATATCTCATGGTCAGCACCTGGTGCAACAGAATTTGAAGAAGGTGAATTCCATTGAGACACTAAGTGGTAAGTTATTACACATCCCTACAACGAAAAAATCAGAGGATGTGGACGAAGCCCACTAAGCATACATGATTGACTCATTCATGGAAAAGGTCAATTACCATAATCCATTAGAGTCCACCCTCACCCATGGCTTCACAAGAGCATATATCGAGCTAGAATTTGCGGATGTTACTGATGACATCCTTGAGGCCTCTCCAAAGCATACAAGCACTAAATTTGGCAGTGAAGCAGTGGCTGGTGCATTCAACCTATGTTTGTTTAGGAGGAAATAAGGGCGTCTGGCTGAAGACGTAAAACTTAGCACTCATGGGAGGCACCCCATAACATATCCTTTTACTTTTATTGTTTTCATATTTCTTTTTCTTGTTTATTGTTCGTATTTTTGTCCTGTTTTTCAGCATTAACTTAGTATTTTTTTAAGGACAAATATACGAAGTAGTTCAAATGGTGGAGCACAATTTTCAGCAGTTGTGCACGTTTGACTACAAAGGGAGTTTCCTTTACTCTTTCTTTTACATTGAGGTCAATGCAATTTTTAAGTTGGGGGTGGAGGAAACTGATAAGTGCTTAAATATTCGTATTTAAGCCCCTTAATTTACACTTGTTAGGCTCTTTATTTATCTATTTCTATGGATTCTACTTCATTTTTTTATTTTATGTGTTTTTCACAGGACTTGGACAAAAAGATAATAATTTGAAGCTTTTAGGAGCAAAAGTCAAGATCTGCCATCCAGCAAGGTGCGCTCGAGTGCACCCCATTGAGATCGAGCGCACAAGAGCACAAGTGCACTTGAAGAAGGCTCGAGCACACACTTGCACTCGAGCGCATCCAAGAGAACCCTATAAATAGCCTTGTAAAACACATAAACCACACCTTTTGTTCTAGATTCGAAGTAGAGAGCTTAGAAGAGGAATTGACGACTCATTTCTAGAGTCTTCTTCGGTTTTAGTTTTATGTTTTTATTTCGTTATGTTTAGAATGTTTAGTTTACTTAGTATGTGTAACTAAACTCCTATAGGGCTCGACTGAATCCCTAGTTATGCTTTTCCATTTGTTCATTCATTGATTATCTTTGCTATAGCCTTGTTAGAATATTTAACTTGATTAATACCTGTTTATATTTACATTCCTCATATGTATGTGCCTGATCAACGTATGCATGTGGTATGGATAGGTTAGTCGAATCAATTTGGATGACCGATTCCTGGGTTCGACAATAACCCTTGTCCACCCATTTTCCGAAGAAGCTCTAAGGCTAGCACATCTCACCACGTCCACAAATATGTTTGGAGGTATTGATAAGTAAAACAACCTATTAGACAATCTTCCAGTCTGAAAAGATGAATTCTCCGCCATTGGAGGAACACAAGGTAGTATCACTACTTAGCCATCTCTAATATCTCAACAGTGATTTCAATTTGCATTCGTTACACGTAGAGTAAAAATCTTTCAGCCAGCCATAGGGTTCAGTAAGGCATCCCAAATAGGCCATAGCATATACTAATGCTTCACTTTGAAGGCAATAGGCAATACTTACTTATCTATGCTAGATAATTTTGTGCCAATATCTTGGAAGTTAAAAGAGCATCTTGACCCTCTTGCATTACATTTCCTTATATCAAAACTTACAAATTTTATCAGGCAAGTTCTTCAAGGGGGAGAAATGTTTATATTCAATCCCATCAAATTTGGGGATCATATTAACCATATGTTTGGTGGACCATTAGATATTCATGATAAGGCTAGAGCATTGAAGCTTTACTTAGTGGGAAAATATAATTAGGGTGGATATCGTAGTCCTATGTTCTCATTATTGTTATTTACTCACAATCAAACTGCTATTTCTCTTTTTAAACTTGAAGAAACTAATTCTAAAACGAAATTCATCAATCCCTGTGGAAATGATCTCACACTTGCACACTATGCTACCATAGACCTTGTGCACTTACAATCAAGTTTCTTTTTCTCTGTTTCACGTACTTAAGGAGAGCTTTCTGTGCCACTTGCAATCAAGTGCACCCTCTGTGCGATCAAGTGCAATTGAGGCAAAGAGTAATCCGAGCAGCAGTGTTTGACTGCTGCACTCAAGTAACTGCCACCGATTCATGCACGGACGACGATCCAAGCATCTGGAATTCCTTCCCCTTGATCCCAAGCTAGAGAGAACTATCCCACAAAGACTTAGAGACAACTCGAAAGAGGACAAAGGAGGAATTGAGGAAGACACATCAATGGCAGAACGGATAGCCGAGCAGCAACCACCTGAGCGGAGGCCGATGAAGCAATCCTTCATCCCACATAACCTCGAACAACCTTCGTGCATTGTGTATCAACCTTAGGCAGAAGGAAACTATTATGTATCTCCACAGATACTCAATGCACTGACTCATTTTAGAGGTACACCTAGTGAGGATCCACATTTGCACCTTCGAGAGTTCTTCGACCTCTGCAAATTCCAGCACATCCGAGGCTTAGACCAAGAAGGAATAAGGTTAATTCTTTTCCTTTTTTCCTTGAAAGATAACGCTAAATTATGGTACAATTCTTTGCCTACAGTTTTCATCCACACTTAGGAGGAGTTGGCTAGCAAATTCCTAAGGAAGTTCTTCCCAGCCCAAAAGACGAGGCAAATGAGGAAAGAAATTCAATCCTTCCAACAAAAGGATGGTGATCTATTCTTCGAAGCCTGGGGACACTTCAATGAGCTACTACTCAAGTGCCCACACCATAACCTACCCCAAGACGAACTGGTACAAGATTTCTATGAAGGTTTAAGTGATTCTAACAAAAATATTGTTGATTTAGGTTGTGAAGGAGTACTGATGGAAAAGAGCAGCGAAGAAGCAATGGAACTCTTCGAAACCCTGACCGAACACACGCAGTAGTTCTCCTCTCGAGGTAGACATATAACCAAGAATAAAGGTATGTATGAGGTAAGCTTAAATGGAGGATCATCACCTCAAATAGAAATAATAGAAAGGAAACTTGACCTATTAGTTAAGGCTATGGCTGCTCAGAGCACCTCAACGAACCCATCAGCTACACCACTCCAGGTATATGCCATTTGCTCACAATTTGATCATAATACTGATATGTGTCCTTTATATTCATCTACAGATCATGAGCAGGCCAACTTTGTGGGACCAAATAATTATCCGCCAAAGAACAACCCATATGCCAACACATACAACCCTGAATGGAGGAATCACCCAAATTTCTCATGGAGCAACAACCAAAACAGTCAAGGGAAGCAAAGAAACTTCCAACCAACAGCTCAATCTGCTCCTGAACTAAAGAAAAATGACCTTGAAAGTCTTGTGAGGCAACTAGCGATTCAGTAGCAATAAATCCTAAATAAACATGAACAACTCATGGAAGAGTCAAGGAAATTTTGGACTGAAATGAGGCAAATCACTGCGAAACATGATCAAACCATTCAAGGACTAAAGGTACAAATGGGACAGTTGGCCAAGGAATTGAGTAGCAGAAAGCAAAGAGAGCTCTCAGCCCAGCCACTGCCTAATCCAAGAGGACATCAGCAACTGAATGCTGTAACTACCTTAAGAAGTGATAAGATCATCCGCACCAATGAGCCTACACAAGCATCTCCAGACCACACCTGATCTAAGGTAAGAGAGATGGAAAAGATAAATACACCTCCACCCTTCCCTCAAAGGTTAGTGAAGTCTAAAAAGGAAACTAAAAAGATTGACATTTTTGAAACCTTATAAAAGGTGAAAATAAATATTCCTTTATTAGATGCAATAAGATAACTTCTTGCTTATGCTAAGTTTTTAAAAGATTGTTGCACTAACAAACAAAATTTCAGGAACATGAGACAGTAGCATTGACCGAAGAGGTGAGTGCTGTATTATTGAGAAAATTACCACCTAAACTAAAAGATCCGAGTAGTTTTACTATTCCTTGTAGGCTAGGTGACCAGCTTTTCGAGCATGCATTATTAGACCTAGGAGCAAGTGTCAACTTGCTACCTTACAGTGTATTTGAGACACTAGGTTTGGGGGAGCTCCAACCCACCTCTATTACATTACAATTGGCTGACAGAAGTATCAAACGACCAAGAGGTATCCTTGAGGATGTTTTGATAAGAGTAGGTAAATTTATCTTACCTGCTGATTTTATTGTATTAGACATAGAGGAATGTTATATACCTGTACCATTACCCATCATCTTAGGGAGACCATTTATGATCACTGCTAACACAAACATTAATGTAAAAAGGGGCATTGTTACCATGCAAGTAAATGATGAAGAGATAGAATTTAAAATATTTAATACAATAGACCCCCCTAAAACTGCTGATAAATGTCATAATGTGAGTTTCATGCAAGGCATTGGTAAGGAAGTGGCTAAAGTCCATTACACTGTTCCATTGGAGACCATCCCCAACCATGCTAACACAAGATTGAATGGTAAACCAGAGGAAGATAATGTAATTAAGGGTATGAATGGAGGTATGCACACCATCAAGAATACACCCGAGCTTTCAAGTAAGTGTAATCCCCAATTTAAAAAACTTGCATTCACTAATAATATTTCTCCTTATTTTACTGACCAAGCACCACAATTGGAGACAAAGAAGCTGTTGATGGCACTAGAACCACCTGATGGGGGTTCTAAGTGCCTCCTTCAAGGGATGTAGCCTTAAAGCTACCATAGAGAGCACTTGAGCAAATTCCACTTGCTTTTACATATAGCTCAAAGTGCCTCTATCAAGGTTAGTGGTACTGAGGCCACTACAAGTTGGTACAATTGTATCGTTCCTATTTTCACTTTAATTCATTTCTTTATATAAGCTCCTTTTTAACAAATTTATGTCTTGCGATCGAGCATACACCCTATGCGCTCGAGCGCACGCGAGGTAGAGAGGTCACGTGCATATTATAAACAATTTTTCTTTTTCTCACTCACTTACACTCAATCGCACCATAGATGTCTCTCTCGCACTCACTAGCTCATACAGCAGAAATCTCACCCTGAATCCAGATCTTAGCACATTACCAACCCAAACTTACCCCATTTCCATCACCCATACCATACATCTCGTTATCCTCTGCCCATCTATATCCATTCACGACCCCAGGAGGTTGGGCTATCATTGGAATACATTCCATAGCTTTAAAAGTTTTTGGTGCACATAAGGTGTTCGACAAATTGCCTGACTGAGTGCGATCGAGCGCACTACCTCTCGTGCGATCGAGTGTACAATATCTGTGATTGAGCATAATCTTGACAGTAACACAGTTTCAGATTTCAGAACATGGCTTTCACATCCTGAGCTTCCAACAGTCGTCATCAGACATCCCGGCCTAGTTTCGAATAGCGTAAAATATTGTTCGAGACAACATTTAGTGTGGAAGAAGAATGCAAGAGTTTGGACGCCACAAGATGGGCGGTCCAAGAGTTCAAGAACCAGGGTCTCAAGCGGCTGTTCAAGCCAGTCTGCTCGATAGCATACACTCGATTCGTGGTCAGTTTCTACGAGAACCTGACCTACGACTGCACCAGGCCAGAGATTTTATCTTTCTCAGTCTAGGGCAGATTCATAGAGCTGACCACGACCGACATAGCTAGCTTTTTACACTGCTGTGATGAGTCCCCACCAGAAAACAGCCACATGGAGGAGCAGTCTGATCCATTCCCTCTATCACACATCATAGAGGATATGTGTGCGGGACAGTACGCAGATCGCCACAACAATACGGGGAGCTGGTCGAGGTTGCCTCCCCGTTTATGGTTCATTAACTCAGTCCTGTAGCAGAACGTGTGTCCTTTGGGGCACAAGACATAGAGGCGGGATCAATTCTTATAGGTTCTCTACGCCTTTCACTGGGGTCACTGGTACTCCATCCCAGAGGTCATATGGAGTCAAATACACAAATTTTGGGATGGGGTGCATAACCGACAGACGACCACAGCTAATGCGTGGGGCCTTCCTTTCCCCTTCTTGCTCAGTCACATCTTCAAGAAGAAGGGGATTAGAGGCTCTTCTATTGACGGCCTGGTTAGTGACCATCCCTTCTTTGGGAGAGCCCAGTGGAGCCTCAGCCAGTCTCACATGCATTGAGAACCTCGGGCACAGATTCTAGCTTTCGAGCCTATTACAGATGATCCGATGGAGGCCGAATATCCATTAGTGAGTCCTTCATGGGAGGTGGATCAGACAAACATGGGATCTATGGAGTATCAGCACCTCTTATATGAGCTATCCTCCTTCCGTTGTGAGCTGTCCGACATCCGTCGAGAGGATCATGAGGCAGCCTATTTGATCCATCAGTGGATCAATGGGTTAGAGGCACAGTTTACATGACAGGAGGTGATGCTACAGGCCATCCTTGATCGCCTGCCTCCAAGAACCGGTACCTCATCGACTGCACCCACAAATGATCAGCAGTGAGAGGATACCCCGTTTGGCTGAAGATGTAAAGCTTAGCGCTTATGGGAGGCACCCCAGACATATCTTTTTTTCATTTTCAGTACTTTTCATTTGTTTACAGTTATATTTACATGTCTATTATTTATATTTTGTTTTTCAGAACAATGTTTATTTTTCTTTGTCAGGTACTTAGTACATGCATCCAGTTCAAGTTTGGGGGCGTGTACAAGCAAGCAAGCAAGCAACCTAGTTCTCTATCTCCCAGGTCAGATCTTTCCATGCCACACACACATTGGAAACAATGTGTATTTTAAGTTTGGGGGTAGTGGGAGGTACTAGGTACTATTACACACACACTTGAAACACATGCACACACTAAGTCCTCAGTTTTTTTTTTAGAAAAGATAAATTCATGTTCATTTGGTAACAAAAATTTTGGTTGATTTAAAAATTTGACAACACTTTATTAGTAAGCTTAAAAGCTAGAACACATAGTCTTGTATTAGGAATTTTACAAAGTTAGTTACCTATCTCAAGGTACCAAAGAATTCACAAGTTTGATCCAAATTTGCACAAGCACATTTAGCACACATTTGTGTGGGGTATGACACATAATTCTTTTATATATGTTTCCATAACCTAACTGTAATCTGAGGAATTGTTGAAAAAAACACTTTGGTATAAGAAAAAATAAAGAAAAATGTTCCTCATGCAAAAAGAAAATGAAAAACTTCTAATGATCAATAAAAACTTTCCACTGAGTAATTGGGCCTCTTGCCTCAGTAAGCATTGAGTGTTCACGTCAAAAGTGGGAAGTAAGCCTTTAATGATCATAATAACAAATTTCCATTGAGTAACTGGGCCTCTTGCCTCAGTAAGCATTGAGTGTTCACGTCAAAAGGTGGGAATTTCATTTAGAAGCATTAAAACATGTTAGTTCCGTAGCCTTTTTTATTCGAGTTAGTAAGTCTTTAGGGGTGTCTTTACACCTAATGCCCTAAAACCATCTAGTTTGGGAGTCATTGGCTAAACACTTGTAACACAGGTCAAATAGAAAGCTCGATCTCGATGGAACTCAACATGGCAAAGATAGCATGATAAAAGAAAAAGAAAGAAAAAGCAAATATTATACCATTTTTGTTCTCTTTGATAAGGAATTTGATAAAGGTTTGGGGACCGAAACACTATACACTAAAATTATGTGGAAGCCCCATCTTATATGTTCTAAATCATCACACACAAATCAAACTTGCGATGCCTCAGGCCAGCCTTAGGTAAGTAACACGAGCTTTTGAAAATCCTTTTTCAATACAAAAATGTGTTTTTATTTTAAGCTTACTCATGAACGGTTATCATAGTTTTATGCACAACCCAAATTTTTGAATATCATGGAAATGAATTTATCTTTAAATTTTGTTCTAACATAATCTTTAGTTTTGTATTGCTAAGGGACTAGCAATATGTAAGTTTGGGGGTGTGATAAGTGCTTAAATATTCATATTTAAGCCCCTTAATTTACACTTGTTAGGCTCTTTATTTATCTATTTCTATGGATTCTACTTCATTTTCATATTTTATGTGTTTTTCACAGGACTTGGACAAAAATATGATAATTTGGAGTTTTTAGGAGCAAAAGTCAAGATCTACCATCCAGAGCACACCCTATTGAGATCGAGCGCACAAGAGCACGAGCGCACTTGAAGAAGGCTCGAGCACACACTTGCACTCGAGCGCATCCTGCATACGCTTGAGTGCAGTCACTCTAGAGGCGACAAAGCCAGATATGGAAAGAAGTCTTCCATCTCCAAAAAAGAATTAAGGTTTCAGGACGCAAAGAGAACCCTATAAATAGCCTTGTAAAACACATAAACCACACCTTTTGTTCTAGATTCTAAGTAGAGAGCTTAGGAGAGGAATTGACGACTCATCTCCCGAGTCTTCTTCGGTTTTAGTTTTCTGTTTTTATTTCATTATGTTTAAAATGTTCATTTTACTTAGTATGTGTAACTAAACTCCTATAGGGCTCGATTGAAGCCCTAGTTTTGCTTTTCCACATGTTCATTCATTTATTATCTTTTCTATAGCCTTGTTAGAATATTTAACTTGATTAATACCTGTTTATGTTTACATTCCTCATATGTATGTGCCTGATCAACGTATACATGTGGTATGGATAGGTTAGTCGAATCAATTTGGATGACCAAGTCTTGGGTTCGACATTAGTAACAAGGGATATCCACATCGGATTCCCGGGTTAATCAACATGGGAAACCGGGAGTGGACCAAGCCCTAGGTCCCATGTGGTTGCCGATCTCCACAGCCCTTATGCTCTCTTAAGGAATAACTCAGTATACACCCATGATGAATCCTTAAGAGAGAAAAGAGGTAGATTATACACCATGCCTAACTCGTTGCATAGGGAGATCAATAGCCTAAGGTGTGGACCAAGCCCTTAGGTTGGAAACCATTAGATATTCATGATAAGGCTAGAGCATTGAAGCTTTACTTAGTGGGAAAATATAATTAGGGTGGATATTGTAGTTCTATGTTCTCATTATTGTTATTTACTCACAATCAAACTGCTATTTCTCTTTTTAAACTTGAAGAAACTAATTCTAAAACGAAATTCACCAATCCCTGTGGAAATGATCTCGCACTTGCAGACTATGCTACCACAGACCTTGTGCACTTGCAAGTAAAACTAGGATGATTATTTGCATATTTATTTAGGTAGATAATCGCTCCAACAGAAACGCATCTCTTTGTTTCCATATTCTTTATTTCTATACATTTTTTTTCCATTGAACTGCTTGGTGTCGTTCTCTCTTTTTGTTTGTTTTTAGCATACTTTGTGTTAGCCTTGGATATAATTCACATGTCAATGATATGAGCTTAATTGAGATAGCATACAACATTTAGAGGAAGTTAAATCTTGCTTCGGTTTGAGAATAATTTAAATATCAATCTTCATTTGGTTTGAGACTCTAGTTTGTGGTAAGATTGCATTATTAGTTTAAAGCATCTAGAGAAGTTTTATGTGTGATTGTTTTGTGAATACTTTTGCAGTCTTGACATGATCTAGAACTTATTTGATAATCACTTGAGGTGAATTCCTAGAATGCACATTACTTAGGATATGATATAGGCCATTTTTGGACCGTTTGAGCCTTTCAAACTTATCCTTGCTATATCTATCACTAGCCACCTGTTTGACCTTTTTTCTTGAAAAAGAATTTGAGCTTTGTTTCTTTCGAAAACCCATTTACTTACCCTTATGAGCCTAAAAATATTTTATCCTTACCCTTCTTTTAAAAGAACTTAGTTATACACATTGGTTGAGAAAGCACTCAAGAGGAGTAAGGATGGAAATATGCAAATGTATATTACTACCATAACCCAAGTACATTAAAGGAGATAAGTTGGGGGTTGTGGAAAAGAAAAGAATGAAAAAGGAGGTAAATTATCTTATGCTAAAAATACAAAAGAAAAAGAATGAAATATGGCAAAGAAAGAAGAAGAGAGAAGAAAAGTGGTGACTTTTTGAGAGAAAAGCTCTCATGAAAATGTTTGAAAGAGTTGGGTGTTGAAGTAAGGTTATCCAGTGCTTAAAGTGATTGTGTTTAAAACTAAGAGATTGAGTTTTTTTACTTGTTAAATCCTTCCTGTTCTTTATTAACCTTTACCTTAGCCTAACGTTACAAGCTTATTAAAGACCTATTGATCCAATGTAGTGTGACTTTTCTACAATAGTGGAGAGTGATTTGAAAAATAAGCCTATGGAGCTTGATTTGTGATTGATGTCACACAATTTAATATATTTTAGAGGCCGAAACTTGTATTCATGAATGTTGTGCATAGAATCATCCGGATGTTCGGATTAATGGATTGTGGTAAGATGGATGTAAAGAGTCAATAACGATCTCAAGATTGATGCTTGGATTACTTTTGAACTTAGGGTGAAATTTAATGATTCTATGTGCTGTGTGTTATGTGAAATTTTTGAGACAAAATGTGAAATATTCTTGGTTAACACTGAAATTGCTTTACTTTGTTGTAATTCTCACCGTAGAATTCATCTATTATTTTCGCTTGAATTGCTAGGGACTAGCAATAAGCTAGTTGGCGGTTGTGATGAGAGCCATAAAATGCATCTTAATAGTTCTTAATTGTTAGCATTTTAGGGTTGATCTAGATCTTAATTGCACTTTTATACGTTAATAACTCTAAAGTGGTATGCTTGGATCATTAACTTATTTCGGTGCATTTTCAGGTAATTTAAGTTCAAAAGAGGAGAAAAAGCTATTGTTGTTTGAAGCAGAAAGACTCGAGGCACACCAAAGTAAAGACATGGTTGCGGAAGGGCAAATGAAGAGAAATCAAGTTTATAGAGTGTGCGCTGCAGCCTAGAATTATCTAAGTCTCAGCCTCTAGAAAATGCATCAAAAGAGCAAGGAAGAAGCATCAAGTCAGACCGTGGCCTGGATCAAGGTGAGCTGCGCCCTGGAGGGCTGAGCTATAGCCTAGATCAAGCTGGGCCACGGCCCACAGAAGGAGAGGAAATCAACACAATCTGAGCCGCGGCCTGACCCAATCTGAGCCTAAGCACGACCCCGATACCCTGTCTCCGAGTTACAACTTAAGTAGGGCTTTTAATGACTTTTTAAACCCTAAAACACCCTTGGACTTTGTGATTATAAATAAACCACTTAGGGTTTGTGAAAAAAAACATCTTTTTGAGAGGCCGGAGGCCGGGGAAAACTCCATTAAGCACGAGCCTCATGGCCAACTAATCTCCAATGAAGGCGAAGGGATGAATCCCTAGGTGTAATTGTTCTTATTTTCTAGTCTTGATTCATTGTAGTTTGGATTTATTATCATTAAACATTGTTGTGATTTACTTTTTAATCTAATTAGAAGATTTCCCATTAATCTGGTGATTGCATCTTTCTCCCCCATATAAGTCTAGTCATGCTCTTCTTATGTGATGTTGTTGAGGTGTGATTGAGTTCCGTAGATTTCTCTGATAGATTTGTTGATTACTGCGGTATTGTCATTATGATATATTGTTGTTTCTTGATAATCTATAAGTTAGGTCATGTGTGCTTGAAAGCAAAGAGGATTTCATAACAATTACATTAGGGTTTACATGCGCTTTAATTGAATACTTGCCAATTGCCTGTTTGGGATGTTAAACTTGCAATCGAGATAAACAATTGAACCAAGATTAGAATAAGGCAACAAACCTAGGGAGGATTCTCGGACCTTTGTTGTTCTCTATTATATTTACCCAATTATTTCACACTACTTCAAACTCAGATTTTCTCGTTTAACTTTTATCATTCGTTTTAAGGTTTGTACTTTCTCTTGTAGTTAGTTTGTCTCCCTATGGAATCGACACCCCAAAGCCATGTTACAACTACCGCGTTATACTTTGGGCTTAATCAGCCCTTAAGTACCTTCTTATAAAGAAGGATGCTAGGGCATGACTAAAACGGTGGATCTTAATTCTGCAAGAATTTGACATCACCATCAGAGACAAGAAAGACGTGGAGAACATAGTGGCTGACCATCTCTCAAGGCTCACATTTGAGGACACCTCCGATGACCTACTAATCAGGGATGATTTTTCCAATGAGCATTTACTCTCTATTACTTCTCTACCATGGTTTGCTCATATCGTGAATTATTTGGCTACCGATGAGATACCGGTGGATTGGAGCACTAAGGACAAGAGAAAGTTCATGACTGAGGTACGTAACTTTTATTGGGATGACCCTTGTCTTTTCAAATACTGCCCTGACCAAATTTTAAGGTGTTGCATCCCTAATGAAGAGATTGCCAGCTTCTTGGAATTTTATCACTCCCAAGCTTGTGGGGGCCACTTTTCAATGAAAAAAACCACTGTAAAAATTCTACAGTATGGATTTTATTAGCCAACCTTGTTTAAGGATACAAACATCTATTGTCGCTCATGTGAAAAGTGTCAGAAGTTAGGAGCTTTGTCCCTTCGTAATATGTGAAAAGTGTCAGAAGTTGGGGCATTGATTTTATGGGACCATTTCCTTCTTCTTTCGGATATCAATATATCATTGTGGTAATAGATTATGTGTCGAAATGGGTAGAGGCAGCAGCTTGCAGGAGCAATGATAATTGGACGGTAATTAAATTTCTCAAAGAAAATGTGTTATCTCGATTTGGTACACCACGTGCTATAATTAGTGATTGAGGTACGCATTTTTGCAACCGTTCTTTTGAAGCATTGATGAGAAAATATGGGGTGTTACATAAGATCTTTACTACCTACCACCCTTAGAAAAATGGACAGGTAGAACTTGCAAATGGAGAAATTAAGCAAATTTTAGAAAAAACAGTCAACCTGAATCGCAAATATTGGTCTTTGAGACTAGTTGATGCGCTTTGGGCCTACCGTACAGCTTTCAAAACTCTCTTAGGTATGTCACCTTATAGGCTTGTTTTTGGAAAGCCTTACCATTTACCTATGGAGCTCGACCATCGAGCTTATTAAGCCATCAAGCATTTCAACTTTGACATGGGAGAAGCAGGTAAGCTTAGGAAATTTCAGTTGACTGAGCTAAAGAAGTTGAGAAATGATGCTTATGAGAACTCTAGAATCTATAAGGCTAAAATGAAAGTGTTTTATGATAACAAAATTTTGAGGAAAGCATTTAAGCCTAATGATCGGATGTTCTTATATGATTTTAGACTCCATAAGCACCCAGGAAAACTTCGGTCAAGGTGGATCGGTCATTTTGTAGTTAAGAATGTTTTTGCAAATGGGGTGGTAGAAATAGAGGATATTAAAGATGGTCAGATCTTTAAAGTAAATGGCCAACACCTTAAAATCTTAATTGATAGGCAAGATCCGAAAGTGGAAGACATTCCACTTATGGATCTGGTCTATTCACCTTGACCACACCAAACAGGTTTGTTTTTATTTATGTGTCTTTTGTTTGTTTTGTTTTTAATTAAGTTTATCTCAATTTTAATTTTTAGTTTTTTTTTAGTTTGATTTAATCTAATTTTTAGTTTAAGGGTTATTTTTTTTATTTATTTTATTTTGCACGAACAAGGTGTTTTGTTCTTTTTAACCAGAAACAGGCCCAGGTCGCGCCTAGGCCCATCCATTTCCTGTCTCGGCCCACAGATCGCCCCAGCCCAGTGCCGCACCCCAGCTCCTCTAGTGCCGCATTGCACAGAATTCACTCCTTCGGCCTTAGGTCATCCAAGCCACGGTGCCAGCTCGCCACTTGTTTCTGCACACTAAAAAAACCCAATTCTGCACTTGTCTTCGTCATTTTTCCTTTGAGAACGCAATAGACCTTTTCTCTCTCTCTCATCCTCTCTCCAAACCCTCACTTACCCACCTCATTTTTCTCACTATTTCTTGATTCTAACACCATTTCTTGAAGAATTTCTCACTCATATTGCAGATTTTGCTGAAAATTTCTCCAAAAATCTTGGTACTAAGAAGATTTTGGGTTTTTCAAGAAGATTTCAAGTTGGTGGGTACTCTTTCTTCTCTCCAACTTTGGGCATCAAGTAAGATCAATTTCTTCTCTTTATTGTGAATTTATGCTATTTGGGTGGTTGAATAAGTTCTGTTGTTCTATACATTTGATTCAAATGGCCCCTAAAACTAAGAGACCAAGAGGGAAACAACCTCAAGATTATGATGAGAGAAAATTTGTCAATTTTGAGGCTAGTGAGAGATATGTTAGCTTGATGCATGCTAGGAAATCCATTCCTGAGAGAGGATTCACTATCACAGAGAGGGGAAACCTAACCTTGTTTAGAATGATTATTGATAGGCATTGGGGTGCATTTGCAAGACAACCACCTCATTCCCTTACTAATGTGGTTAGAGAATTCTATGCTAATGCAGAAGAGCATAGGTATGGTAAGGTGATGGTGAGAGGAAAACAATTTCTTTTAGCAGCGCACCCATAAATAGATTCTATGGGCTCCTTGACATAGAAAATAGTGAGTATATTGCATATGTGTTTAATATTGACTATGACAAAGTTTGCAATACTCTCTATATTCTGGGCACAACTTGAAAAATGATGGGTGATACTCCTAAAACCTTGCCCAATACTTCTCTGACTGTCAATGCTTGGGCTTGGCAATATTTTGTGTGCAAGAGGTTGATGCCTGCTATGCACTATAGTGATCTTACTGTTGAGAGAGCTGTTCTAATTTATGCCATTTTGATGGGCATGACTATTGATGTGGGCCAAATCATATTTAATTCTATCATACACACTGAGAGACAAAAGCTTGGATTGTACTTCCTTTCATTAATTACCCAATTATGCATCTGAGCCAGCGTCCAGTACAGTACTGATGAGGAAGCCTAGCACCCCAAAAAGCCCATCGATGATGGCATGCTCAATCTGATTAAAGCCTCAAGGTCGCTAGCTCCTGGAGAGAGAGCAGTGATTGCTACCCCCCTCCACCCCCTAGGAATCTGACTGCTGTAGAGCGCTTTGAGCGTTTAGAGATTCGGTTTGATGAGCATAAAAAATTGTTGCATGATAGGTTTGGTCGTCAGGAACAATTCTTGGCCAGGCAAGCAGATTATCAAGTGAGGGTGTACTCTTCTTTTGGTCATATGTACCAACACCTTGCCTCTGCCACCGGTTGTGATATAGATCACTTTCCCACTTTGCCACCCTATCCGGGTTCATCTTTTGATGCAGCTCCAGAGGAGGGTTAAGAGAATGAAGAGGAGGACGAAGACATAAAGGATTAGTTTTTGGGTTATACCTTGTTTGTCTCATTTTATTTTTTTTTATCAGATGATTGTACTAACATTTATTGTGTATTTCTTTTCGTTATTTTATTTTTCGTAATTTATTTTCATTTTTTGTTATTTATTTAGATTTCATGTGTTAACCTAACATACGGTGGGAATCTTAATGTTACACTGCAGTTGCTTTCTTTTTGTTTGTTTTGTTCTATGTTATAGATCGAAATTTCAACAAGAAGAACCATATGCAGTTCAAATGGTGGTGCACAATTTTTAGCTTCTGTACACTTTTGGTTACAAAGGGAATTTCCTTTACTTTTTCTTTCACATTGAGGTCAATGCAATTTTTAAGTTGGGGGTGGAGGAAACGCATTTCTTCTTTCCATTGAACTGCTTGGTGTCACTTTCCCTTTTTTGTTTGTTCTTAGCATGCTTTGTGTTAACCTTGGAGTTGATTTACATGTCAATGATATGAGTTTAATTGAGATAGCATATAGTATTTAGAAGAAGTTAAATCTTGCTTTGGTTTGAGAATAAATTAAGTATCGATCTTCATTTGGTTTGAGACTCTGGTTTGCGGTAAGATTGCATGATTAGTCTAAAGAATCTAGAGAAGTTTTATGTGCGATTGTTTGTGAATACTTTTTATGGTCTCAACAAGCTCTAGAACTTATATGATAATCACTTGAGGCGGAAATCCTAGAATGCACACTGCTTAGGACATGATGTAGGCCATCTTTGGACCATTTGAGCCCTTCAACCTTACCCTTATTATATTTATCACTAGTTACCTGTTTGAGCCTTTTTCTTGAAAAAAAATGAGCCTTATTTCTTTCAATAACCCATTTACTTACCTTTTATGAGCCTAGAAATATTTTATCCTTACTTTTCTTTTAAGAGAACTTAGTTTATACACATTTGTTGAGAAGCACTTAAGAGGAGTAAGGATGGAAATATGAAATATATATATATATATATATATATATATACATATATATATATATATATATATATACATGTATATATATATATTACTACCATAACCCAAGAACATAAAAAGAGATTAGTTAAGGGTTATGGAAAAGAGTAAAAAAAAAATGATTATGTGCCAAAATAAAGAAGAAGTGAATTATGGCAAAGGAAGAAAAAAAAAAAGTGGTGATTTATTGAGAGAAATGCTCGAAAAATGGTTGAATGAGTTTGGTGTTGAAGTAAGGTTATCTAGTGCTTAAATTGGTTGTGTTTAAATTAAGAAACTTAGTTCTTTTATTTGTTTAAACTTTCCCATTCTTTCTTGACCCTTACCTTGGCCTAATGTTACAAGCCTTTTAAAGACCTAGTGATCCGATGTAGTGTGATTTTTCTACATTAGTGGAGAGTGATTTGAAAAGTGAGGTTATGGAGCTTGTTTTGTGATTGATGTAACGCAAATGAATATGTTTTTAGAGGCCAAGACTTGTATTCATGAATGTTGTGCATAAAATCATTCGGGTGTTTGGATTAATGTTTTGTGGTAAGATGGATGTTAAGAGTCAATAACGATTTTTAGGTTGATGTTTGGATTACTTTTGGACTTGAGTGATATTTAATGATTTTATATGCTGTGTGTTATGTACGATTTTCGAGACAAAAAGTTGAATTACTCTTGGTTTAATGCTAACATTGATTTACTTTGTTTTTTATTTCTAATAAAGAATTCATTTCATGTTTTTCGCTTGAATTGCTAGGGACTAGCAATAAGCTAGTTGGGGGTTATGATGAGAGTCAAAAAATGTATCTTAACAGTACTCACTTGTTAGCATTTTAGGGTTAATCTAGGTTTGAAATACAGTTTTTATACCTTAACAACTCTAAAGTGATATTCTTGGATTATTGATCTATTTCGGTGCATTTTCAGGTACTTTAAGTTCAAAAGAGATGGAAAGCTATCATAGCTTAAAGCACGTTGCTTCGATGCATATAAGAGTGAAGACATAGTTGCGAAAAGAAAAAATGAGGAGAAACCAAGTCTTTTGTATTCCATACTGCAGCCCAGAAGCTCAAGCCTTTGCCTCCAGAAACTTCATCAAGCCAGAGCAAGTGTGTGCGCCTCGGCCTCCAGAACCTGACCATTTGAGCTAAGAAAGTCCACAACCTTGCGCGGCGGCCTGGAAGGACTGATCCGTGGCCTCCAGAAACTTGAAGAAAACCAGTCAAAAGGTGAAGTCACGGCATGGATTAGTGTGGGCCGCGGCACAAGCGCGATGCCCTGTTTCCTAATTAGGGTTTTAATGATAGTTTAGACCCAAAAATACCTTTGAACTTTTTGTACTATAAATAGATCACTTAGGGTTTGATAGAGGGGAGGAAAAAACGGAAGAAAGCTGCTACATTCTTCTCCATTATGGTGTTTAAGCATGAGCCCCATGACCAACTATTCTCCAAGCAAGGCCAAAGGATGAATTCTTAGGTGTAGTTGTTCTTATTTCTATTCTTGTTTCAATTGTAGTTCGGATTTATTGTTAAACATTGTTATGATTTACTCTTTGATTTAATTAGAAGACTTTCTCTTAATCCAGTGATTGCATCTTTCTCCTCTATATAAGTCTAGTCATGCTCTTCTTATGTCAAGTTGTTGGATGTGATTGATTCCGGTTGATTTATCTTTTAGGTTTGTCCATTACTGCGATATTGTCATTGAGATATATTGTCGTTTCTTGATAAATCTATAAGATAGGTCTATGTGCTTAAATTGAAAGTAAATAGTACTTCATAGCAATTACATTAGGGTTTTCATGTGCTTTGATTGAATATTTACCGATTGCTTGTTTGGGATGTGAAACTAGCAATCGAGATAAAAACAATTGAATCGAGATTGGAATAAGGCAACGAACCTAGGGAGGATTCCCGGAACCTTGTTATTTCTCCTTTATATTTACACAACTATTTCACATTACTTCATTATCAAAACTAAGATTCTTTCATTTGATCTTTATCGTTCGTGTTAAGATTTACACTTTCCCTTGTAGTTAGCTTTTCCTTGTGGGATCGACACCTCAACTATACACAATAACCGTGTATTAGTTTGAGTAATCACCGCCAAATAACAACAACTTAGCCTTCCAAACATGCAGCCTACTACAAATTTTTTCCTCCAAGGATAGAAAGTACCTATTGACGCATTTACCTTAGAACAACGGCACACCAAAGTACAATATGGGAGAGGCAGCACGAGAGGCTAAACTATCTTTGCATCATCAGGACCCTATTACGATGCTAGGTTGTGCTACAAATAAATGAGCTCTTATCTTAATTTATAGTTTGACCCGAATGCATCTCATAAAGCTTCAACAATCGAATGTATGCATCAATAGATGCCTTCCTACCATTAAGAAAAAAGGAGCATATCATCCGCATATAAGAGATGTAAAACACTTACAACCCAACTCGACACTTGGTAGTGACCAATGAGCTCTCTATCAACATACAATTTGAAATTTCTAGAGAATACCTTCTCTGTTGCAATAAAGAGCATAGGTGAGAGTGGGTCACCTTGGCGTAAGCCTCGGGAAGATTGAAAGAAACCATGCTGGGTCCCATTCAAACTTATAGAATACTAGACATTCGAAATGCACGAAAATATAAGGTAACACCAAAGTTATGAGAAACACAGATGACGAAACACATTCAGTAGAAACACCAATGAACCCTATCATAAGCCTTTGACATGTCATTGGAACCTTGTACCTTCGTGTTAATGTCCCGTATGATTTCATGGGCCAAAATGATATTATTGTGTATACTGTGACCCTAAACAAACCTTGCTTGTTCCTCAGAAAAAAAAGAAGGCGATAAAGGAGCTAACCTATTTGCAAGGACCCGAAAAATTATCTTATACATAAAGGTACAAAAACTGATGGGCCGCACATCTGATAGATAAACTGGAGAAGCTTTTTTGGAATAAGAACCAAGCTAGTGGAGGAAAAAGAACGGGGAAGATAACCACCCTTAAAAATATCCTGGACTGCACAAACAACATTCGATTTAACAATATCCCAACAGAGCCAAAAAAAAATGTCCAGAAAAGCCATCCACGCTTGGGGTATTGTCCGAGTCCAAACCAACCATAGCAGCATGAACATCCTCCTCGGTTGGAAGGGCACATAACGAGTCATTATGCTGAGAAGAGATAGCCGAATAGATACAATCCAACATATCATACCCGCCATCTAAAGTAGGACGTGCAGCAAATAAATCCTGAAAATAATCACAAGCTGAGGTGCTAATAATAGTGTCATCTGAAACCCAATGATCACCTCATTTCAGTTTGAGTTTTGGGTGAATACACTTCTCCTTAATAGATGCATGAAAAAATTTAGAGTTTCAATCTATTTCCTGGAACCATTTAACACGCGATTTATCCCTAGCTATAGACTCCTCACAATAAATCCATTTTTCTAAATCTGCCCTGGCATCACAAACTATTGTAACATGATCACATGAAAAAAAAAATTTGCAAGTCGAATTCAGTTGCAAAAAGAAAATCCTTTTCCTAGCCGATATACTTGTGCACATCTCCAAAGACTTGCCAAATCCAACTCCTTAAATTCTTAGGCACCAATTTTAAAATCCTGTGCAAGACTTCTATTAGTGGACCCAAACAGACCTCATTCCACTAGGACCGCACAAACTCATGGAAAGAGGCATGGGAAGCCCAAGCCTTGAAAAATCTGAACAGACGAGGACCTGTGGAGGAGGAAACAATAGAGAAAATTAACGTTACATGGTCTAAAAACACATAAGGAGCATGAATTACCTTCGATGGAGGAAACAAAGCCATAAACTCTGTATTAACGAGGGTTCTATCCAACCTGCCCAACACCGAGAGGCAGATTGGTGATCATTACACTAAGTAAAACGACTACCCTCATAACTAAGATCCATCAAACTGTTATCATCAATAAAATGCTTGAATTCACGGGCTTTATAGATATCCATGGGAACACGACTGCACTTCTCCTTAGGGGAAATGACAACATTGAAATCACCTCTAATGAACCATGGACCAGCAAGTAAAGACCCAAACTTGATAATTCTATCCATAACACCCTTCAATCATAGTATTGGCTCTTCGCGTGAACAAAGGAACCATAACAGATAGTAGAAGAAGCTCGCTACAAAATTTGAGCAGAGAGAGCTTGAGCAGTAATCTACAAAATCTCTACACTAAGATTATTGTTCCAGAGCAACCAAATATTTTTGTTTACAGGATTTCCGTGAAAGTAATGCTCAAACTTAAATTTTTTTGCAAACTTAGATAATTTCGAGCCATCATGCTTTGGTTCTATAATCACCACCAAAGATACAACATGCTCACGAATCAATTTATGTAGATAGCCTACCTTATCCGGACTTCCCACACCCTTTAAATTCCATATTATCATACTGATAATTAGACAAGTGTGTGAGGAGTGACTATAAGACTCTTAGTTTTAGAATGAGTCTTCTTGTGTTTTATATGCTTCCTAATGTCATGTGAACCTAGATCAATAGAATCAGTATTATTATCAGGGATATTTACAGTAGATTTAAGCTTAGGAAGAGGAGCCATGGGAGAAGCCATACCAGAGTTCAGGTTGGAAGATAAAACTTCATGGTCTGTTTCTTCTGGGATTGTCAACAAGCTCATCCTATCTGCAAAACGGCCTAGAGAATCATCATTCTCTTACACAATTCCACTTAAGTTGTTAGCAGACTCCAAACTCTTATGATTTACCAAACTAGATTATCCCAATGTGACCGCAGGAAGCCAAAACAGCCCAAGATTAACCAAATAAGCATTCTGATCTGTCCCCAAAATAGAAGGCCTAGCCGAAAGTGTACCACTAGACTGAAGGTCCACAATTAGAGCGGGCTTCAAAGTTGGGGCTCGAAGAACTTCCCCATCCTTGTTACTAATAACCTTACCTTTACGCGGGTCCAGAGAAAGCCCGTGCATATCAAAGCCTTACCCACTTTGCCCAAGAGGAGTTGGGCCAACACAAGCAGTGGATTAAAGCCCAAGCGTTAAGACCAGGTCAAGAACTGACCCATCCTTTATGTCTGACGTAGAGCTAGGCCCAAAAACAGCTTAGGCCAAGAAAATAAAGCCTCAGGAGGCTACCATATTCTGCTCCATAGATCCAACCGAATTAAGAGGCATATCATTTGACTCAAAAACTTGGACTTTCTTCATCTTATTCTTTTTACGTTTAGACCCCTGATTCTGGGCTTTGTTGGGTTGAGTGAGTTGGATTTGTGGTTCTGGCTGGCCCGAAGGCTTAAGAGCTAGCTTACAGGGAGGATCACAACTAGGCAACACACCACCATCACCTTCAGCCACTATGCTCTTCCTATAGTCTCCGTCACTGTGACCCTCCAAAAAACACCAGCTACAGAAATCTATATTACCCTTGTAGTTAATGGATTGCCAGAACCCATCCCCATGGCTAGAACCCCACCAAATCCGCTCATGATGCAGTTGTGTGAGACAAGCTCCACACATATACGAGCACTACTTGGATGTTCAAGATGAAACATACGATCATCCATTTTTAGAAACCCAGCAAAAGAAGCAGTGATACCTTTCAAGATTGAAAGATGGAAATACTACAACGACAATCCTGGTTAACGCATCCAAACTTCCACCATTATTGTTTCCTTACGAGTAGAGAAATCCACGGATGAGACCAAACCGCTATCAAATCCTCGTTAGACTCAAGTCGAACCAAGATGTGACATTTATCAAGAACGCCAACAACATGATGCTTCTTTAAATTCTATGAAAGAATATGTTGATGAATCGTGTTCATTGGAGATAAACTAGGATAGAATTTTAAAACCATTGCATGGCTAAAAGGAACCGTAGCCTTTGATAACTCCATAAAAGATAGAGTCAAGGTCGGTTCACCATTAATCTTAAATGATTTAAAGGAGAGAGATAACTATGGTAAAGCCTTCCTACTCGCAACATGATGAACGGGCACTGAACCATATTAAGTAACAGGGGACGTACCTGAAACGATATTGGAGAAAGATCAAGGGAGAGAATTATGGTATATGGTCTAAGTGATAAGATGGGTAGGGTTAGGGTTAATGATGTGAGAATGAGGGAATGGTTGAGTGGGAGCAGTGGTGGTAAGGCCAGGATGGGGTACCGGTTAAGCCGAGGGAGGGGGAGGATCAGAATGAGGAGGAAGGACAATCTGGCGGTCATGGTGGCCTCCAGGTGATGACGCAAGGAAAGAAAGCCGGGATTAGGTTTTAGAGAGAAGGTAGAGCTTCTCCTTCTAGAGCTATTATTCTTCACTCATTATTTTTTAGGTATGATCACTTATAAATGGAGGTATGTGAGTGTACAATAGAGGATCCATCACTTTCAGTAAAAGAGAGAGAATTTCCTATGTGATCTTATTAAGTCATAGCTTGGAAATTCATTAGTCAAGGTAGATTAGAAATTAGAAAGGAATTTCTGATTTCACCATTTAATTTATGGACTTAAGATACACATGATTAAAGAATTAAGGTTTGACAGTAATTCCATGCCTCAGGTTTAATAAGGAACATTGTATGATGGAAGAATTGAATTACACGGTAACTAAAAACAAATAGGTTCACATTCAATTCATATTATCTGTGTAGTCATGACATATTGCTAGGTGTCAATCATGACTTATAGAAGTCCTTAAGAATTAATTGTATTTAATTCTTAATCAAAAGGAGAAATAAAAGAAGTTTTAATTCGAATTAAAATTAAAAGGATTTTTAATTATTTAGATGGGATCCAATTGTTACATAAAAGTTATGACCTACTACCAACATGATATTGAACCTAAGGGGTCTCAAACAATTGGAAAATTGCAAGAATAAGAAAAATTAAAGGGTCAATAGAGAGATTTATATGAATTAATTAAACTAAGGATTTAATTATGATATTAGAAATCTTAGGGCTTTTAAGAGTAAAGGCTCTATATATGGGCTTCTATTTTATAGAAACCCTAATGAAACATTGAAGTCTTAAAATCATATTTTAGACACATGTGGTGTTCAACATTTTACTTGTAAATTAATCATAAACCCGGCAAACCAATAGCATTTGATGTTATGGACATGTTACTTGTAAATTAATCTTATTCATTTATTTACAATAAATAATAATTAATGACATTCATTTTATTTATCACGTTCATTACAAATAACTCAATGTGCATTACATAATAAATCTCATTGAATAAGAGCAACGAAAATAAGCATTATCAAGAGATCATGATAGTGAGATGTATTTCCTTAACCTTTATTCTTAAATGTTCCAAATCATAGAATCACTAACAAGGCCATTAGTGAATCCAGATAGATTAGTACATACTATGTTTTCTCAAGGAGTTGAAGGTGACTAATCTAATAATCACTGGTATATAAGACACCACAACAAGTTATGTAGATGCTTGTTAGAGAACAGGTACACTGAAATAACTCGACTAAGAAATTACTAGTAGACATTGTACTAACTATCAATAGGAATTCTTGTGTTGCAGTTGTACAAGTGATCCTTAAACTTGAGGCACCATGAACGCCTTGCGTATAAGTGATCATGCTCTGATGCTATCTAAATGTGATTCTAATCATGGGTCACAAGAGGGTAGTAATTGGGTATGACAAATTATGTATGGAGGTATGTGAGTGTATAATAAAGGATCCATCACTTGCAGTAAAAGAGAGAATGTCCTATGTGATCTAATTAAATTATAACTTGAAAATTCCTTAGCCAAGGTGGGGTGGAAATTAGAAATGAGCTTCTAATTTCACCATTTAAGTTATGGACTTGAGATCGAGATACATGTTATTAAATAATTAAGGCTTGATAGTAATTTCATACCATAGGTTTAATCAAGGACATTGCATGATGGAAGAATTGAATTGTACATAAACTATCAATGTTAAGTTTCACATTAATTCATATTACTTGGGTAATCATGGCATATTATTAGATATTAATCTTGACTTGTAGAAATCCTTATGAATTAATTATAATTAATTCTTAATCAAAGGGAGAATTAAAAGTAGTTTTAATTTGAATTAAAATTAAAAATAATTTTAATTAATTGGATGGGATCCAATTGTCACGTAAAAATTATAACATACTGCCAACGCGATATTGAACCTAAGGGGTCACATATAGTAGAACAATTGTAAGAATAAGAAAAACTAATGGAGAAATAGAGAAAAATCTAAGAATTATTTAAACCAGAGGTTTAATTGTAATTCTAGAAGTTTTAGAAGTTTTAGGAGTAAGATCTCTTTATAAAGGTTCTATTTGATAAAAAAAACCTAATGTGGATTTTGAAAAACAAAAATAAGATTTTAGACTCTCTCTCCATCTCTCTAAAAAGTTGAAAACCCTAAAGCTAGTACTCATAGATTTCGGCCAGCCCTAGTCCTCTTCCTCGCATGGTGCAACATCCCAGAGAAGGAGATCCCCGTTCATGATTATTCATGTGGATACACTTAGAGACCAAACTTTTGAACAGCTTGTGAGCTTTCAGACTAATTTGTAATCGGAATCTTCAGTATGGTATTTTCTGCTGCTTATCTATACTGATAGACTTAAGTGGTATTAGAGTCAACTCTATGGATTTTTAGAATGATTCTAAACTCTGTTGTTTTGGATTTAAATGATTTGATCTTGTTAATACTATATATTGCAAATTGAAAATGTAAAGAGGGTTTATGACACCCTGGGTAAAGAGAATTCAAGAGAGTGCTTGAATTATTTCCTGTCATGAGATGATAATAAAGAATTTATAAATTATTTTCCAAGCATATTAAATCAATAGATATTGATTATAAACAATTTAATTGGTCAAAATAGGATTTTTAAACAAAGATAAATTGTTTTAGGAAGAAAATCCAAAAGAAAAATCATGAAAATCTGCAATTTTCGAAGGGACAATCGACTGCATTGAGTGGACAATCGACTGCATCCTCATGTACCTGATTGAAAAATTAGGCCAAAACTATGGGCAGTCGATTTCCCAAAGAGAAACTCAAGTGTGCACTCTTGATCTAATTGAATTTTTTGTTAGAAACTTTTAACAGTCGATTGTGTGACATAAAAATCAAATTTTTATGTTTTTAAAGAGTTTTTGAAATTGTTTCAAATTTCTTTAAAATTAAAACAACTTTTTAATTGAAATTAAAATTTTAACTCTTATCTTCAAAATATTTAAACTAAATTGATTTATTTAATTAAGAATTGTTTTAATTTTTTTTAAAAAAAAATCAAAAGTTTAAAAAAATTAGAGTTTGATTAGGAATTGAAACTCCAAAATTCTTGTCACATTGGAATTACGAATTCTAATTAACAATGAATCTTAATCTCATTTGGAATATGATTAAGAAAAGTTTATGAAAACCTAATGTGATTAGGATTGCAATCTAAGAATAAATCCGTAACTAGAATAGAATTGATTGTATTTATTTACTATGCAATTTAATTGTATGAGATGATGACTATTGGACCTAGACCTTAGAAATTGATTAATTTTAATGGTATTATTTATGGTAGTTCAGTTTTAAATAGGGTTTTCATACCTTACATTCTCTTATTTCTCTTAATGTAAATTTTCATCTCCATCCAATGTAAATTTCTATCTCTCTCCAATGTAATTCCCCTTGACAACAGTTCAACGTTTCCTACATATATATATACACACACACACACACACACACACACACACACACACACACACACACACACACACACACACACACACACACACACACATACATATACATATACATATACATATATATATATATATATATATACATGTACATATATATTTACAATTACTTAAAAGTTATATATGATTTATTGAGGCAAATCAATGAGTGCACAAGGAAATATGGTGGGCCATTTGAAGATTCAAGTCCTATGAATTTATGGGATATATTCATGTAATAATTACCTAGGACTTGATCAAGTGATTTACTTATGAGCTTTAGAAGAAAAATGACAAGGTGAATATAAACTTTATGTCAAATGAGCTTTAGAAGCAACATGACAAGGTGAAAATTGCATATGCAATATTGCTTCATCAACAAGAGTTGCATGGTGATTATAAACACTTTAGGGTTAGCATGCTCGGAGAATCATTAGTCCATGAGAATGGATTAAAGATGATCAACTATATTAAGCAGTTAGACTATCTTGTTTTAGTATAGATGCGACGTTAAGTAATGACCTAATTCTTCAATCCCTTCTAGACTCGTTATCGCACTATGTTATGAACTAAAACATGAACGAGTTAGAAGCTACACTTCCAGAACTTGTAAACATATTGAAGACTGCTAAGAACAAAACTAGGTTCTTTATCTAATCCTAAGGGCAAGAAAGTCTTGAATAAGATAAAAGAATAAACCATTGAAAGCAAAGGGAGACGCTTGAAAGCTAGTTCTTTAAAGGCTAAGAAAGGTACTCATTGTAATTCCTCTTCCAATGACGGATGGGTATTGGAAGAGGCATTACAATGAGTACATTGCAACCTTAAAGGATAAGCCTTTGGAAAGTAGGTCCAATTTGTTTGTTATTGATTTTAACTTAGTGTTAACAATACTTCTTCATGGGTATTATATACCGGTTGTGGGTCACATATCTATAATAATTTACAGGCACTGAGAGGAGTAGAAAGTTGAGCAAAGGTGAGGTGGATATGTGTAATACTCGTAATCGTAAAGTAAGGGTAAAGAAGCAATTTAATAAATATGCCACATGTATATGAAAGTTTTATTATTTGAATAAAACAATTCTTTAAAAGAAAAAAATCTAGATGCATCTAGCGTGGAGAAGGGGAAAAGAAAAAAAAGGAAAAAAAAAAAGAAAAGATTTTGTTTTTCTAAAAAAAAAAAAAAAATCTGGCAACAAGTGGCAACACCTGTTGCCAGAAGATTAAAACCTTGTTGCATGTAAGGCAGCAAGGCTCCCTTGCGTGGAGCATTTTGGAAGCTGCAGATTGCAAATATTTGCATATATATATATATATATAATTTTGCTTTACTTTAATTTTTCTTAGCAAATCTTTGGTTTTCTCCTTTCCTCAATTCAAACTACTCATTTTCTCTAAACACTTGGGGAATGAAAGAAAGGTTTGAAGGGAAAAATTTTGAAGAGGTTTAGGGGAGAATTTTATAGAGAACTACGGGGAGCTCTAAGAAAAACAGAAGGTAATAATGTGATGTTTATTTTTGAATTTTTAGCATATATGAAATTTCTAAGAATTCAATGAGGAATTTTCAAAGGGTCAATTATGGAGAAATTGATGAATAAATTAGAAATTTTAATATAAATATTATGTCAGATGTTGACGATCAGCAATCGGGGGAAATTACTGAAAGGAGTAGGAAATGCAACGATGTGAACCACGGGTAGCTCTAAGTGCTACGTGGTGAGTTAGATTTACTTTAAGTAATCAAGATAAATATGAAATATATAGTGATAGTATTTGAATAAATCATTAACTTATGATTTGGTGATAGATTAAAGTTGGTTGATAAGTATGATGTGTAGAGAATTATTTTATGAGAAATAATATTATTGGAATAATGAGTCGATTTAATAATAAATGTGATAAGTGAAATTCTTGATGAGCTATGGTTGATGATCTGATATGATTTATGAGGAGAGGAATTTAGTGGAATTTTTCAAATAATAATTTGAGAAAAATTAGGATAGCTAATTCGAATGTTTGAATACATGCTTGTTTCTATATTATTGTTCATATGCATATTTTATATCGTTATTCATATGCATATGTATGAAATAAAAGAACCGAGAAGGCAACCGATCTAAATGAAAATAAAAGAACCGAGAAGGCAACCGGTCTAAATGAAAATAATAAAACTAGGAAGGTAACCGGTCTAAATGAAAATAAAAGAACCGAAGGGTAGCCGGTCTAAATGAAAACCGTGGCAACCGATATATGCTGAAAATAAAAGAACCGGGAAGGCAACCGGTCTAAATAAAATAAAAGAACCGGGAGGGCAGCCGGTCAAAGTTAAAACATGTCGACATGTGGGAAGATGTTCCCAGTTAATAATTCATGCATTGCATCTGTTTTAAATATTGATTTTATTATTGAGATGCTAAAGTGCTATTCATGATTGTAAATTTCTTGATAGATGAATGAGTCTTGTTGGAAAATCACCTTTTTATGGAATCCTGGGTTGTGATCTTTCCAAACACCAAAGTCTAGAATGACATGTAATAAATAGCAAACAATAATCAGATAATCAAAGAAAGAACACAAGCAATTGTTATCGAGGTTCGACAATGTGTTTACGTCCCCGTGAGCTCCTCCGAGCTCTCAGTACTAAATCAGTGGAGTTCTTACAATTACAACAACACCTCTTCAAGAATCCTCTAGTTCTTGAAGAATGAAAGAAGAGAAAAAGAAAGTGATAAGGACTAAGTGTTTCCCTTGAATTTTCCCCAAGAAAATACCAATTACAAAGCCCTTGAATCCCTAATCTATACTACTCTCTCTAAACAACCAGCCTCTCTCTTGAATGAGTCTCTCTTGTGTTTAGTGTCTTTGCACTCTCACACACCATGTGTTCTATTTCACACACATTCACATGTCTCTTGATTACTCCTAGATGACCCTTTATATAGGGCACCAACTCCTTCAACCAATCTTTGAGATCAATCTCAACCCTTAGATCTCAAGAACCAAAGACTCATGGCTCTCTAAGAGTCTAAGTAATCCTGTGCATTTTAACCAAGTCCCACGCACCATCTCAAAGTGCTGATTCAAAAGCATCAGGTGTGCCTTCATGCCACGGCTCAGAACAGGGCATGCCACGGCTTAGAAAGGGGAACCATGCTGCCTTGCTGGAGGCCGCGGCTTGGGTGGGTTATGCCGTGGCGTGCACACCTTGAGCCGTAGCACACACCTGGAGAGGAGGAGTCCTGGACTTTCTGGAGGCCATGGTGCCCAAGGCTGGGCCGTGGCGCACACCAAGACCTGATGCTGGACTTCCATCTGTTTAATTCTTAGATAAATCCCAATAATCTCTACCTTTGTCTAAACAATTAAACCCGAACCCATTGTGCAGAATTCATACTCAACTTGAGTCACCATATCAACCGACTCCAATCCTAAGAAGTCCAAGGCAGTTATTGAACTTTCTTAGAGGTAGAATTTTGGTGCCTAAAGCTGCAAGATTTTCTTCCGTTGTGACTTTGTCCATATGGATGCATCCTTTTAGAACATTTTCCTGAATGAAATGATACCAAACATCCATATGCTTAGTCCTCTCATGGAACACCAGGTTCCTACACAAGTGCAACACACTTTGGCTATCCGAATACACCACCACTTGCTCTTTTAGGACCTTCAACTCTTCCAACAACAATTTGCACCACATAGCCTCCTTTATGGCTTCCGTAGCTGCTATGTACTCAGCCTCAGTTGTTGAGAGTGCTACTACCGGCTGTAACTGAGCCTTCAAGTACCTCAGTAACCACTTCATCCCAAGCCAAAGCTCCTTTCTAGGATTACTCACAAATCTTTTGAGAATTCTAATTGCCTGAGAAATGTCGAGTCTAGTGCTTACTATCATGAACATGACTGATCCAATCGCACTAGAGTAAGGGACCTTTTTCATTTCTTTCTTCTCCTCATCCATTCTAGGACATTACTCACTGGAGAACTTGAAATGACCAGTAAGGGGAATCTTCACTGGTTTACCATCTTCCATAGAAAACTTATACAGCATCTTTTCTATGTAGGAAGACTGAGAAACCTTCAACCTGTTTCTCTCCCTGTCCCGAATTGTTCTCATCCCAATGATCTTTTATGCAAGGCCAATATCCTTCCTCTCGAACTCCAAACTAAGTTGAGACTTCAACCTTTCCATCCTTTCCCTGCTGTTACCAACCAACAACATATCATCGACATAGATTAGGATAATCACCATTTCCTCCACCTTGTATCAAGGTGAGAAAATTTCTGTGAAATCTATGCCTTTTCTTTGTATGAACCCCTTCGCCACTAGCCTAGCCTTGTAGCGGACTTCATCCTCTGGAGGGTTCCCTTCTTTGATCTTGTAAATCCACTTACAATCCACAACTCTCTGTTTTCTTGGAATGTGCACCAATTCCCAAGAGTTGTTCTTCCTCAAAGAATGAATTTCCTTATCCATAGCTAGCTTCTATCTTAATGAATCCTTACATCACATGGCATCAATGTAAGTCTTTGGTTCACTTATCCCTCCTTCTATACAAGGAGCTGCTGCATTCGCAGCCGCAAAACCACATCTCAAAGGTGGTCTGACCAGCCTTCTTTCCTGGTCCTTTGTGAGCTGATAGTCATTCTGACTTGCTACATCATCCCCTTCTAGTTCAGCCTCCTCATAAGTGTCCTGAGCTTGGCCTTCATCAATAGGCTCTACCTGGTCCCAACCCTCTTGCCTTCCTTGCTCTACCTGAACTGAATTTTCCTTGATGCTATGCTCCACAAATACCGAATTGGTTTGTTCACTATCCCTTGCAGGTTTAGTTTTCTCCAAATAGGGAAATAAATTCTCATTAAAAATTACATCCCTACTTATTATGAGTTTAAATCCTTTTTGCTCTAAGGACCACAACCTATACCCCTTAGCCCCTTCCCCATATACTAGAAACACACATTTTCTAGACCTTGGGCTAAGTTTATCATCCTTTTGATGTGCAAACGTAGCATATCCAAAAGTCCTAAAGTTGTTTAACTCAGAGGGTTTTCCACTCCATATCTTCTCAGGAGTCTTGAGATCTAAAGCTCTAGAGGGTAATCTATTAACAAAATACGCAATAGTAGACACCACTTCCCCCCAAAAACATTTGGGTAATCCGAATCCTATAATCATGCACCTAACATTTTCCATAAGGATCTTATTTATCCTCTCAGCAACTTCATTTTGCTGAGAGGTTTTCACAACCGTTCTATGTCTTAGAATCTCATTTAACTTACAGAATTAATCAAGTTTTTTGTTAAAAAATTCTAAGCCATTATTAGTTCTTAACACCTTAACTACCCTGTCCGTTTGAGTTTTTTCCAGCTTTTTCCACACCACAAACTTATTCAAAGCATCTGTTTTATTTTTAAGCAAATAAACCCAAACCTTTCTAGAATAATCATTAATTAAAGACAGAAAGTAAAGATTACCTCCCTGTGTTGGTGTTCTTGCTGGCCCCCAAAGATCAGTACGAATGTAGTCAAGAATGCGCTTAGACTTGTACACTCTGGTGTTGAAGCTGACCCGATGTTGTTTCCCAAGAACACAATATTCGCAGAAATCAAGTTTCTTTACTTTGTCACCATTAAGTAGACCGTTCTTGTTGAGAAATTGCAAGCCCTTTTCGCTCATGTGTCCCAAGTGATTGTGCCAAAGAGCTGCCTTCTCCATCTAAGCCATCAAGCTTGCTGCTTGATCCTTGATTTTCGTGTCTCCAATCATCTCATAGAGACCATCCTTCATAGCTGCTCTAATCACTATCAAAGATCCCTTGGTTACCTTGATCTTTCCTCTCTCTGCCTTGTATGTGTACCCTATGGAATCTAGCTACCCCAATGAGATCAAATTTCTTCTCAACTCCGAAAGTTATCTCACATTCCTCAGCAGCCTTATCATTCCATCATACATCCTTAACTGGATGTCTCCCGTGCCCTTCACTCGGAAAAAAGTATAATTCCCAAGAAAACCTTTCCATCATTGGTTTCCTTGAAATTTTTGAACCAATCCCTGTGAGGACACATGTGATAAGTGCACCCGGAATCCAAGATCCATTTCCTGCTGCCTTCTTGCCCCTTGCTCACATTTGAGCACACAACATGAACATCATCATCTTACTGTTCTCCCTTGACAACCAAAGCCTCTCCATTCTTGGTATGGCTTCCTCCCTCATCCCTCATTATCTTCCTGCAATCTTTCTTGAAATGACCCTCCTTATAGCAGTAGTAGCATCTCTTTCCTCCAAATCTCGGTTTAGAGTGCGCTCTCCTATGGCTTTGTCCTCTACCTTATGGCTTGTCACGGTAGTAGCCATGTATGTTGCTACCATACCGAGTTACTGGCCTTCCTCTAATGAACAGCTCTTCCCCACTTGATGCTTCCCTCATTTTGGCATCAAGATTATCTTACAACTCTTTATTAGGATCCATTTTAAAAGCAAAGATTCATTTCAGAAGATATATCTTATTAAGGTGAGTTTTGGTAAGAAATAACTCATATAGTTTCTTCCAAATGGCAACTGGATCTTTCGAGTCTCTGCACTCCCTTGTGACACTATCCGACATGTGTAGAAAGATGGTGTTGTATACCATCTTCTTCATCTCATTCCACTGGACCTCCATGATACTTGCTGGAAAAACGTCATCTTCTCTAATAGCTAAGTCCACCTTTTGTTGCATAAGAACCGCTTTGATTTTTCGCTTCCAAAGGGCAAAGCCTCATTTTCCATCAAACTTCTCAACAATGAAGTTTGAACCCATCTTGCGGAGAAAATCCCAAATTTATACAGCACCCACAATTGCTTTCCAACTTCTAAACTTCAAGAACACGGTCAAATCTTGATCTCAATACTGTTCTTGAACCTCAAGAACACGATCAGACCTTTATCTCTACTCCGCTCTTGAATCTCTCAAGAAATTTTCTTTGATTCTTAGAGTCTTGCTCCGATACCCCTTGTTCAACTCTGATACCCGCTGTTGTAGCTCTGATACCACTGTATCACCACCAAAGAATCCTTTGATTCTTGGAACCGTGCTTTGATACCACTGTTGGAAAATCATCTTCTTGCGGAATCCTAGGTTGTGATCTTTCCAAACACCCAAGTCTAGAATGACTTGTAATAAACATCAAACAACAATCAGATAATCAAAGAAAGAACACAAGTAATTCTTATTGAGGTTTGACAATGTGCCTACATCCCCGTGAGCTCCTCCGAGCTCTCTGCACTAAATCAATGGAGTTCATACAATTATAGCAACACTTCTTCAAGAATCCTCTAGTTCTTGAAGAACGAAAAAAGAGAAAAAGAAAGTGATAAGGACTAAGTGTTTCCCTTGAATTTTCCCCAAGAAAATTCCAATTACAAAGCCCTTGAATCCCTAATCTATACTACTTTCTCTCTAAACAACCAGCCTCTCTTGAATGAGTCTCTCTTGTGTTTAGTGTCTTTGCACTTTCACACACCATGTGTTCTATTTCACATATATTCACATGTCATTCACATGTCTCTTGATTGCTCCTAGATGACCCTTTATATAGGGCACCAACTCCTTCAACCAATCTTTGAGATCAACCTCAACCCTTAGATCTTAAGAACCAAAGACTCATGGCTCTCTAAGAGTCTAAGTAATCCTGTGCGTTTTAACCAAGTCCCACGCACCATCTCAAAGTGCTGATTCAAAAGCATCAGGTGTGCTTTCGTGCAGCGGCTCAGAACAGGGCTTGTCGCGGCTCAGAAGAGGGGAACCATGCTGCCTTGTTGAGGCTGCGGCTTGGGTGGGCTGTGCCGTAGTGCACAGGGTCGTGCCATGGTGTGCACACCTTAAGCCATAACGCACACCTGGAGAGGAGGAGTCCTAGACTTTCTGGAGGCCGAGGCACCCAAAGCTGGGCAGCAGTGCACACCTGGACCTGATACTGAACTTTCATCTGTTTAATTCTTTGACAAATCCCAAAAAGTCTCACAGAGAGACAATTATGCTGAGAAGAAATATGGAAATATGAAATGATAAGAGTTATCTGGGTGATTGAGTATTTATTGTGATCCTCATAACGAGGTAAATGATAATGTTGAATTAAGAATTTAGAGATGATTAAATATATGATTGAAAGATTGATATGTTTGATGAGTAACTTAAGAAGAGATTGTGTAATGGGGGAATTATGAAATTGAGTAGTGATTACAAAATATTGTTATTGAATTATTTGAGGAAAGAGATGAATGAATCACGGAAGATTATTAGAAGTAATTGAATTATTAGATATAACTAAGAGTAAATAATCGAATACTTCTAGTAAATTTAATTCACTGAGCTTGTGAAGCTCACTCTTCATTGTTCAATGATTTCAGGTACTGGGCAGGACAAATAGAATTATGAGCAGAGTTTTAGACTAAATCATTTTTTGTAAGCCACGTGGTCCATATCCTCAGACTAATAAGAAAAAAAATACCAATTAAATATTCATGCATATTATATTGTATAAAATGTTTAAGTTGAGATCCAAATGATGTATCTCCCCTGTTGAGGGTTGATGATTGATGTAAAAATTTCTGTTAGTATTATTTTTATTGTTACATATACGTGTCATATTGGAATTTTCAAAATGTGACAACACCATCTCTGGGGTGGCTAAGCCAGGATAGGTCGTTACAATATGTGCCTTGAAAATAGAGCAAAAGTTGTTGCATTAGCCGTAGGGACATATTGCTTATAGTTTCCATTTAAACAAACTTTAGAACTTAAGGATTGTTATTTTGTACTAGTTTTAATTAGAAATATTGTTTCAGTTTCTAAGTTAGATAAGGAAGGTTATGAATTTTCCATTAAGGACAATTATAGTTCTATTTATTTTTGAAAATAAATATTATGGTACTAGTGCATTAAATAATGGTCTTTATATTTTGAAGTAGATGGCAATATTTTTCAATATAAAAAAAATAAGAGGAAAAAAGATAATGAAATGAATCATTCCTACATATGGCACTTAAGACTAGGTCATATCAATGAAGATAGAGTAAACAAGTTGGTAAAAGATGGATACTTAGATATATCTAGCTTTTGAATCATATCCAACTTGTGAAGCTTGTCTCACGAGAAAGATGATTAGATCTCCATTTATTAGACATGGAGAAAGAGCTCCATATGTGTTGAGAATGCAAAATATCATATTTTTCTCCCTTAATATTTAGTTTTTTTATACTCATTTGGTGCTTAATTGTACTTATTATTCTTATATTTTGATTTAGGATGCAAATGGAGGCGTTAAGTGCAAAACGAAACTAATTGGGCAATTTCGGATCGTTTTGACATTGCTTTGTAATCTAGGCATAACTCTCTCATCTGAGCTCCGATTGAGATGATTCAAGATGCTACGGAATGCCAAGAAAAGGATATACAACTTTTACCTTTTAAGTTTTGAGAGATACTGGCTGAATCAAGGTCAAAACCTGGCTTGGAGTTGCTGCTCATGCACTATTGCAGTTTTGGAAACTCCCTTAGCCTGCAATTCTAATATGCTGATTTGACGCGGTTTATTTTTGAAAGTTTCCAAATCTGGTGCACGAAATTCATGCTGAAAACACTAGTTTCCTAGTTATATTAGAACTTTATTTTATTTTTTAATATATCCTTAAATTAGTCAGATTTGGATATCGCTATTTTAGGATAATATTTAGAATATTTTTAGGAGACCGTGTAGGTTTCCAATACTGAAAATAACGTGTATAAGAGGGGAGAAATCATTGGACTTGAGGGATGCCTTTCTCTCCCTCTTCTCTAACTTATCCTTCGAGTTTTCATTATGGCCCTACGTGGCTAAACTTTTATAATTGGTCGAAGGAAACGGAAGCCTCATAATTAATAAAACTGTGAGATCTAATCTGAGTTTTTATATTGTTCAATTTATGCTTTGAGTATCGAATGTTCTTCTATCCATATTTTCATGATTGTCTTGTTAAATTACTAGGAGGCCTACTAGTTTATTATTCGTTGCAATCTACTGCTAGGTTAGATATCAAATCCGTAATTGTTTGATCCTTTTAATTTGTGA